>CM076267.1:687500-1287500 GCA_038380795.1 Pyrocephalus nanus
ACTCACAGATTAATTTAATTCCAGCTGCAGCGGTTGGACAAACAGAGCAGGGGATTTGGGGAGGCAGAGCCAGGTTTGCCTCATTTAGGCAAATAAAGGCACTGGGGGAGAGGGTGATGTGCGCCCAGCTCTGCTCTGGGCCCCGCTCGGAGCATCCCCCCGGCACAGGGAGAGCAGCTCAGCCAGCCGGGGAAGGTGGGAATTCGGGCCCATCCCCAGCCGGGAGGAGCCGGCCGAGCTGTCACTGCTCAGGCCAGACAAAGCCCCGGGGCCGGGGAGCAACTCGGTGAAATCCCCAGCGGAAACTCGCCCAGATTTTCCGGGCAGCAGTGCCCTGCTGGCATCCATCCTGCGGGATGGGCTCACGCACACGGCAGCGCTCGCACAGGGCTGTGCTGAACAGAATTCCACCCGTGCTGAACTGAATTCCATCCGTGCTGAACAGAATTCCACCCGTGCCTGCCTCGGCACACCGAGCCCAGGGGAGCTGCCCCGGAGCCCAGGGCACCCAGCCCGATGGATCCCGGCCCTCCTGCCACACCGCCAAAACTGGGGACTGCTGGGACAGGGACAGCAGGGCTCACACCCTGAGGCACAACAGCCACGAATGTGAGCCCCCTCTTCTTCCTCGAGGGGCACCGAGCCCGTCTGAGCAGCACAGCCCTGTCCCCACGCATGGTTTTCTCTCCGTCGGATGCAATCAGTCCTCACCTGACACAGGGAACACCCAGCTCGGGCACCAACGCTGAAATATTAATGCTGCTATGATACTCCCCACCATATTTTAACCAGCCTGTGGAGCACCAGCCACACAAGGCGCAGTAAATCTGAATTTCTGACCATGCCGTGGAGACGCCGGAGGAAGGAACCAAAAAACTCCTCTTCCTTCCAGCAGCGAAGTGAGGAGCGTGATCCATGGCAATCCTAGTGCTGCCAAATATTTGGGACAAAGCTGGCCACAGCAAACATTTTGTGACATATGACTTACACACCACGGACTGGAGGAAATCCATATCCTCTGTAGTTTCACTCTGGTCCGGTTCATCCCCACACGGAGGGAGCTGCTCCAGCTGCACAGTCACAACCCCTGCATCAGCACAGCTCCGCAGCACTTGTGGAACATCCCTGCTGCAAGTGTAAATTAAACCCTGCAAAATAATCTGGAGATTATGAAGATTGTGCTCGCCCTGATAACGGCGCTGCTGATTTACTGACAGGGAAAATGGATTTGTTCTGTCGGAACATTCATCAACACACGGCAACCCCGGGAAACCTGACATGTAACATGATCCAAATGGATTAGGAAATCGCTCCTGTTCACTTCTATTGATTTTAGTCAGGATCAAACTCATCAGTGTGCAGGGACTGCTCGCGGTTGGCATTTCCAGCCCCCCCCCTTCCCCACCAAATCCAGGTGGCTGCTGTAATTCCAGCCTGAGAGGGCAGTGCAGGATTCCTCACCCTGTCACCTCCCAGGAATGCCAAGTGCCGCATTAACTCCTCATTTTCACTTCGGAACTACCGAGTGCTCAGTTGCCAGCTAAGGTGGGAAAGCACGGAAAAACTGGTTCTGTTTACCAGGACACACCTACCCCAACGTCCTTCCTTCCCGAAGAAACTTTCTCAAGGCAAAGTTATTTTTTCACCTGCCATGACGAACCGCCAGTGAAAGGAGCGTTTTAAACCAGTTTTATTGATTCATGCTCTCAGTCCTTACTCAGTTAAAAACAAGGCACATTAAATACATCCTCTTATTGCTCGATAAACGCATGCGGCTCATTCCAGATATCAAAGGTAATAAATAACGGCGGGAAAACACCAAGACAGTTATAAAAATGACAACCCAGCCTCAAACACAGCATTGAACAGCCCAGGCTGCAACAGGAACCTGGCAACAGACGTAAGTGCCACGTGTAAACCTGCAGTGAGTGTCTGTGCATGTATTCACACACATCGACACACACTGCGTGGATCCCCCCAGGTGTGCAGTTTATTTAAAACACAAAATAACCCCAGCAAATCCAGAAATCCAAGCCTCATCTCACACCCTCCCCCCGCAAACACAAAAAAAAAGGAGAAAAAAAAATAATCCCATTCCTGCTTTTCCACCCCAGATCAGCACAGCAAGGCAGTGACACTGTACAACTCTTCCCACGGTACACTCACATTAAAAAAACCTTACACAACAAAGCCAACATTCCTGCAGACACAGTGAGGGCATAAATAAATACTTTAGATTTCTTCATGTACAGATTCAGCTGCTGAAGGAACACATGCAGTTGTCCCCGTCATTCCAGGGCTGTACAGGGGAGCAGGAGGGTGACATAAAGTGCCTGAGACGCAAAGCAAATCCATGTCCAAGGACACATAGCCAGGAGAAACCCAAAGTGACATTCCAGATGCAAGATTAGCAAAACAAGAGTATCCAAAAGTCACATTCCAGGTGCAAGATTAGCAAAACAAGAGAGACAAGGAGCATACTTTGGGTACAACACAGAAAATCCTGCTTTCCAGGTAAACCAGGGTAATTAATTTAACAAAGCCAGTTAGAGAGGAGCGGAAAAGAATTCCTCTTTAAACCATATAAAAGCTGTTCAATATTGGAAATATTTTTTTTAACGTGGCCTGGAAAAGGTCTCATGACTTTTACTTTTTTTTTTTTTTTCCCTTTAATTATTGGTAACTGTAGAATCCCAAACCCCTTCCCTTGTTCACTGAGCCAAAATTACCTGTGTGTTATACATTCACTTCCCTCAGTTCTGCAGGATATGTGAAATCTGTCACTGTGGGTTTGGAAATACAAAGCTGAGACAAACATTCCCCTTCACCTGAATATTCTAGAACACGGTTCAAAAGGAAAAGTTTACAGGACCACAGGAACAAACCCCTTTGTTCATTAAAACAGCCTTGTGGTGTCAGATGTGCCAACTCCTCCCTCAGTCCCTGCTCACAGCACAGGGCTCGAAGCACAAAGCCACAACCTGAACAATATCTGCATCAAAAAAAAAAATGAATTTAACATGCAAAAACCATCTGAACCGTTTTAAAAACTCATTTTAGATGAGCTTTGCCCCGGCTTTTTTTGTATCTACTATTTTTCAGCACCTGAATTTTAATATTTTTTAAAGGACTATGCTTCTCCAGCAAAACAAAACATTTCTACTCACTGTGCTACATCCCACACTCCTCATCCTCTCCCTTTGTGTCTGGGATCATGTTACCTATAAAAATATCCAAGGAATCTTTGCTGCTCACTCCTGTCCTGCTATTTTCCATCAGTGAATGTGGTGACACCAGTCAGATACATCAGATTTTACTGATCAGAAATTCTGACACCTGGGAAGTGAAGCTTGATTTGAGGTGGAAATTGCTATTTCTACTCAAGGAATAAAACAGATGCCAAATCCAGCAATAAACCAGGTTTTCCCTGCCTTGTTCTACATCAGGCAGAAATCTCCCACCTGATCTCGACCAAATCCAGCAGCAGGAAGGCAACAGACAGGTACAGCAGTGCTGGAAACAGCTCCAGTGAGGGCTCCTTGTTTGGGTTTTTCCATTAATCTGCTGAAAAATAGCCCTTTTTTCTAGAAAAGTTAGTGGAATGCAAGACAAACTTTGTTTTTTTCACTCTGTGTTTGAGCATTTTTAAATTAAGACTATTGTGCTACCAAAACCTGCCCTATCCTACATGTCATCGGGGTTTGTCCCAAACTCAAAGCACTTTTTAGCATAAAGCACCTTTTACCTTTATTTTACAGCACAAAGCACCACCTGCCAGACAATGCCCATTTATTAATGGCAGTTATTTGTGTTAATATGGGAGAAAGGGAAGCTGTCCTCAGCTTTCAGCCAAATTATTGCCCTGGGGTGACTCATCAAGATGTTTTCCAGCTGATATTTTTTGTGGTGACAAGTATTGGCACCACTGGAGTAAGAGAGCAAACCCAGCCTCCTGGAAGGCTCAGGACAGCTCCCCACCATCACCACCACCCCAGGAAGTGTCAGATTTGTTCCTTTTGGGATCATATCTCCATCCAGAACAAGCTCTCCCTTGCCTGCTTTTTGCTGAAGTCACAGCAGCAGCTTTGAGACACCGGGTTTGTATCTGGAGAATTCAACACATTTAATGGCAGGATTCACTCTGAGCATCCTCTGCTTTAAAGATTAAAGTGAAAAGTCAATGACCAAGGCAGAACGTGCTTGTGTGTGCCCCCAAACCCTCCCAGCCTGTGTTCCTGAACCCTTGCTAAGAAACCCCAGGGACTGCAGAACCCCCGACCCGAAGGCCACGTACCGGAGCAGTAGGGAAATGGTTAATGACACGGACAAAGGCACCAACGCATGGTGGAAGAGCTCTGGGCACCGGGGCCAGCGGGGAGGGCAGAAGCTCTGGAATGTTCTCAGCAGCTCCAGGCAGCCGTGGGGTGGGGATGGGGATGGGCTCAGACGCCGCCCCCGCTCCGGTCCACCGGGATGGCGGCGCGGCGCCGCAGGTTCTCCTCGGCGCTCTTCATCAGCACGGCCAGCCTGCTCCCCGACACGTGGCCCTTCTGGATGGCACTCATCAGCTGGGGACACAGCGACAGCAGCCCGTTACCCCCTGCTCAGGGCACACACGGCACAGGGCACAGGCTGTTCGGGAGACAAGAGCCCTCAGCACGCCCTAATGAACCTACAGACCTGATCCCTCCAGGGACAGACCAACACTGCGGTCTCAAACCTCCCCCCAGGGCTCCTTTACGCTTTCCACAAACATCAGAGAAGGCTTTGGCCAGGAAGAGTGGAAGTCCCAGACATGATCCACTTGGAAGTGCCAGTGCACACAACCACCATCGCTGGGGTTTTTTGCCATGAATTTCAGAACGTGGGATAACCACCCCTCCCACAGGGCTGTTTGTGATATCTGAGAGAGGCGGCTCAAACAAGAGCACCATTTGGATTTGTTTCCATTTAGGAAGAAATTCCTGCCTGTGAGTGTGGGGAGGCTCAGGCTGCCCAGAGAAGCTGTGGCTGCCCCTGGATCCATGGAAGTGTCCAAGGCCAGGCTGGACGGGGCTTGGAACAACCTGTGCTTGTGGAAGGTCCCTCCCAAGCCAAATCATCCTGGGATTCCATAATTCCTGATCCACCACTGACCCCAGACCAAGCCCTTTTTCACTCACAAGCCCTTCTCTGTAGAGACACTATACTTGACTTCCACAATTCTTTCAAATCCAAACTCCTTTATAGACTTTAGAAACTAATTTACCTTTAAGTCCTGGGAGCTGGGCTTGGCTCTCTCTCAATGAACACACACTAGTGCTAAGATTTTAGTTAATTCTTTTTTATCCCACGGATAAAGTGAGCATTAGATCTGAAATTACCAGCAGTCAGCTCAGCACAGAGCGCTGGAGAAGAAACTGGCACTTGCAAAATGCAATTTCTTACTCCCATCAAGTGTAGGAATCCTTCAGACTCCTTCCCTTCCATAGGAAAATCTGTTCATTACATCTGCACTTGGACCTGTGCAGATGTGGTGTCAGCCCTACCAAGGCTGAGTTGGAAAGGGACTTTGGGCAAGTCCTGGAGTGCTAGGACAAGAGGGAATGGCTTCTCACTGCCAGAGGGCAGGGTTAGATGGGATATTGGGGAGAAAATCTCACCTGTGAGGGGGGGTTGCCTCTACATCCCAACACTGAGGTCCCCCCCTCCGTTGAGCATCACCCCATGGACACCTGTGGGCACCGGGGGCTGCCAGGCTGGTTCTCCCCAGGCCATTATTTGGGTTCCCTCAGCACTGTGCTCCCACCTGGAGAGCCAGGCAGCCCCCAGGTACAACCTGTTCTATATTCTAACATAAACCTCCACAAATATTTGCCCAGGGCTCGCACAATCGCTCTGCGGTGAAACGCAATTACTTGGAAGTTTTCAGAAAGCAAACACCCAAGTATTGGGCACTGACTTAACAGATCCATTAAAAAATTAAACAAACATTTAATGCAGTTTGCTCCTTCCATGGCAACCCCCTGTTCATTTCAGTGCCACCCTTCCCACTTGGCACTGGGCAGATGTGCAGGAGCCAGAGCAACACAGGTCCCCCAGCCCCTGGTGGGACTGGTCAGCCCAGCAAAGCAAAAACCCCACAAGGCCCCCAAAACCCACAGAACACACAATTACTGGTTGTTGCAGCTTCTTAAGCACAATGCTCCCCAAACTGCCCAAACTCTGGCTAACACAGCCCTTGCAGTAAGGGCTGGGCTCCCCCAGCTGAAGGTCTCCACATGCCAAGGGAGGTATGAGGGTGACCCTTTCCAACCGCCAGAACCAGCTGGGATTTTCTCCTCCATTTGAATATGGCACCACAAACTCCCAAAGCCACTGGTTCTCTTTCCCTCCTGGTTTGTTTGGTTTGGATTTTCCCCTTCTCCCAAATTCACTGCAGCTCCCCAGCTCGATTGCTGCATTTCAGGCAAATAAATACTCCTTTTTGCTAATGCTGGACACAACCTGTGAAAATTTTCTGCATTTAGATTCAACAATGCTGCTCTTATCCCCAGCTCATCTCCAGAGAGACAATTACCATTTCCTTCGCCTTGATCTTGTTTGTTTAACTTGACACAGTGAAGAAAGGGCTGACATTGACCAAAATCCCCAGCATTAATTTCTCTCCTGTTCCGCATTCATCATTGCCACCGGGCAGGGGAGACATGGCAGGCTCTGAAATACCACCCCAAAAAACCCTCCCCAAAACCAACCCAGCTGGCAAACTGCAGATGCAAGGGGAGCACCCCTGGTTTTATTTGAAAGCCCCCAAAAGGCAGATGCCTGTCATTTCTTTCATAGAAACTGGGATGATTCAGCCAATCCGGGAGTTAAAATGGGTTATTGGGCTCGGACAGCTCTTATAATATATTTATAATATAATATTCACTTATTTAGTTTATTATTTCATGTTTTATTTATAGTTTATTATTATATCTATTTATTATTTATTACATATTATTAATATTTAGTTTCTTATTATTCAGTTTATTCATCTTTATAATTACCAGTAGTTTAGAAACTACTAATCCCTTAACAGCCCAGGATAAAGCCAGTGTGCACAGCTGTGCCATGTGCCTTCCAGTGGACAACTATTATTTTTTAATATACAGTTATTTAAACAGCCTTTCTGTACTAAAAATGCCAAACTCAGGACTGTACTGGGGTATAATCTGTAAATTGGACCTGTTCTCTGCGTCTCAGTGGAAAAATATCCTTGCCCAAGCTGCTCAAGGATGGCTCTGTGTGTCCCTTGTCACACCACAGGTAACACTCACCTGGTCTCCAACCCAGCCCTAGGACAAGGGGAAAAAATTCCCTACCTGTGGCTTTGCCCATTAAAGAAACAGCTTCTCCTGGAACAGGAGGAGTGACCCACCTGCAGGAACTCGTTGAGCTCCACCTGCCCGTTCTTGTTGAGATCCACCTCGTTGAGGATCTCGTGGAGGGTGTTCTCGGCGATCTGCACGCTGATGCTCTGCACAGACAAGCACAGCTCTGCTCAGCACCGGCTCAGCCCCGCAGGCAGGGGAGCTGCTCCCAAGGGAAACCCGGGAAGCCTCACCTGCAGGACACGCTGCACGTCCAGGATGGTGATAAAGCCCTTCTTGTCCTTGTCAAACATGTGGAACCGCTTCTTGTACCTGTGGGAGAAGGGTTATCCGTGGGGAACTGCAGGGGGAGCGGGACAGGGGCTCATCAACTCTGCTGCTTCACTCACCTCTCGATATCTGAAGGCACTAGGCTGATTTCAGAGCTGTCTGTTAATTGATCTGTTTTTACTTTGTAGCCCATTTCATAATAGAGAAATTTTCTCGCAGTTTCAAGCTCTTCCTACAACAAAAAGAGAAAACCTGTGTATCTGAGGAACAGCAAGTTCTTATATATTTTTCATGTAGTATTTCTTATTTATTTATTATATTTTATTATTACATTCTTCCATTTAACCAGGAGTTATCTAAGCTCCCAAAATCAAGCAGATGGCAGCTGAAAAGTATTTTTAAAGTTAAACTTCGGCACTTTTTAGTCTTGGAAAGAAGTATCAACTCTAGTAAAGACTTCTAATTTCTGTGTAAATTGTCCTTTCAGGATCATCCCACACCTTCAGTCACACGTGGTGAGCATGCCCATTAGAGCAAAATATGGCCCTTTCAGATCAGGCCTACAACAAACCATTCCACTTCCAGCTGATATCTCAGCATGATGTTTCACCCAACTGCCCAAAACCAGCAAGAAAGTCAGGAGGCTCAGCACTAGGCAGGTTCTTTATGGTTTAAACTAGTTTTCCTGATGGCAGTAAAATGACTTTATTACCTGAAAGTTCAGTGCAAGATCTTCCCTGGCCAGGTTTTAATGAGTGATAAACCCCTGACATACATAAAGCACCACAGCAGAGAGTTCTCTCTGCAGCAAAGGGTCCTTGTCCAGAACAAAAGCCCAGTGGACACCCAGGCGATGCAGAGATGCCTCAGTGGCATTCCTGAGCTCCCAGGAGCCATGGAAGGCTTTGGAATTCCTACAGGTGAGTGCAGGACTTGCCCATTTTCCTTCCTGCAGGTGAGGGTGGGAAGGGTGCCCAACTCCCCACCACAGGTGCTGGCACTGGGGCTGTCCATGCAGCCCTAACCTCGTGCTCATTCCAAATTCCCTGCCTTGACAGCTTCCCATTTGCTAAGCTATTTTTAGGGAAGAAGTGGTGTAGCTTTGTTGCACCTGGAAAATGATTCTGTGAGCAAATCTCATGGGGTAAGGGTGAGGCACTCCTAACACAGCCAAACTCCTCTGGCTGTGATAGCCACGCACCAAGCAGCACCCTCACACCTGGGACAGGATGGGATCCCTTCCCTTAGGCATCCCTGCAGGCAGGCTCCAGGATCACAGCAGGTCCTCTGGCTCAAATGAGCCATTCCCAGAATGTTAATCCAACTTCTGACTGGCTAAAAGGTTCCATCAACACTCCAAGGGAAACTCTGGAGTGGAAGTGCCAGCTGAGCATTCACAGGCTCTGTTTGCTGTCTGTCCTCAGCACCACAGGCAGGGTGAGCAAGTCCCACAGTGACTCTGAACATGGACCCACCGAGGGCAAAGGAGGCCAACAACAACCTTAAATGTTCATTTAGGCTGCAGACCGGTGCAAACTCAGTATTATCACTCCTCAAAAGACACAGCAGACAAAAAGGGGTGACATAAATTACAAGATCCTCCTTTGCTGAGGCAGATCAGTTGAAAAGTGTCAGTGAACAAAATAATTGATAGGAATAGGACAGTAATGCCAAGTCTGCTTTCATTTTTAAAGCTGGGGAACAAGAAGATACAGATCTTCCCTTTCCCCCCCACCCCCTGGCCAATCCCAGCTCATTTCACAGCTATTTGATAAAGTCCTTCTAACGAAAGGCACCAAGTGACTCATTCCCTCAGGAATAAAACATCTCTTGTAGTTTTCTATTCAACTGACTTGGACGGTTAACATGGAAACTCCTTAAGCGAAACAAAGCGGCTTCAGCTGAGAAAAGGCCCTTTGTACCTTCTTTTTCTGCTCACTCCAGTTGAGTTCTTTGCCCATGATGTCCACGATCCTGGGCAGGGCCTCCTCCGCCGCCTGCACGTTGAGGAAGGCCAGGCGGGTGCGGCGGGAGATGATGTCCACGGCGGTGCGGGCGTACTCCTTCACCCCGTACACCACCTGCAGCACCAGCACAGGGCAGCACGGGAGAGGGACACAGGGATAACAGGGATTGCAGCCCAGGAATCGGATACAGGACACAGGGATGGCAGGAATTGCACCCCAGGAATCGCATACAGGACACAGGGATGGCAGGAATTGCACTCCAGGAATCGGATACAGGACACAGGGATGGCAGGAACTGCACCCCAGGAATCGGATACAGGACACAGGGATGGCAGGAACTGCACCCCAGGAATCGCATACAGGGTACAGGGATGTCAGGAATTGCACCCCAGGAATCGCATACAGGACACAGGGATGGCAGGAATTGCACTCCAGGAATCGGATACAGGACACAGGGATGGCAGGAACTGCACCCCAGGAATCGCATACAGGGTACAGGGATGGCAGGAATTGTACCCCAGGAATCGGATACAGGACACAGGGATGGCAGGAACTGCACCCCAGAGCACGCTGCTGGGCCGGCCACGCAGCAGCAGCTCCCACCCAGCCAAGAGAAGGGCTCGGAATGTTCCCTTTTCCTTGGGATGTTTTATAAAACCCACTTGGGATAAGGGTTTTTTATATATGAAATAAAGACACTATATAAACAGTTAATGATATCTATTAACATGTATATATATAAATAAGTAAAACTAAAGCATGCTCCAGGGAAGAGAAAAAACAGGACCAGACAAACATCAGGACCTTCCCAAAGGAAAGGGCTCAATGAGATGTTTCACAGAGCCATGACGTGCTCTAGAACCTGCTCATGCCAAGAACAGACTCAAAGAACGTGATGTAGTTTCCCCACGTACCTCAGCTTCAATGTAAGGGAATTCAGACACCAGACGTTTCCCAACAATTGGCCACCTCTTCCCTGTGACCTGGGCTATTTTGGCCACCTCAAAAGCCTTGTCCCCGTAGGTGGAGGCCAAGTGCTGAGCCACCTGTGGAGAGGAAAACAAACCCAGTATACCCTGAAAGCATGAAATATGCAGTGTTCCTTGCCCATTCCCTCATCACCAGTAACAAACAGGCTGCAGAGGGTGTTAGATTGTGACTGTGTGGGAGGAGATTCTGTTGTGGATGGGCTGGACCAGCACTGCCCCCCGTGTCTGTACCCCTGGGACTGATGACACCCCAGCTCTTCTGCCTCACTGAGATCATGGCTGGTGTACAGCTTTGGGGGCTCCAAGGGAGACAGACCCCACCATTTTAGAGCAGGAAACAGTCTAGACTGGAAGGAAAGAAAAAAGGGAAGATGAAGAACAACTACCAGAATTTATTTCTGCTCGAATCATCTTTGCCCTAGCCAGACAATAAGCTCTGACCAGGCTCACCAGAACTTTGCCCAAGTTATGCTGGTGTTTGATTCAGGGGAAAAACCAAACCCCTGCAACACCAAAACATCAGAGCATCACCAGAGCCACCACTCACCTCGCTTTCAAGTCCGTAGTCTTGGACCAGCCTAATGTAGAGTGTGGGGCTCCAGTCCTGAGCCCCCTCCAGCTGCAGCCCCATGGTTTTACTGGATCCTGCCTTCAGGTTGTGCTCCTGAATGGCTGCATCGATGGTGTCCCGTGCCATGGCACGGTAGGTCGTCCACTTCCCCCCTGTGGGAACACACGGCCACCTCTTTATTTGGGGAGAGCAAGAGGAATATGAAGTTGCTGCATACTATATATATATTTAAAATTATATATCACAGGATTGCTTGTCAGGCCTGCCCCAGCAAGCCAGTCGTGCTGCCACTGCCAGATGAGTGTCTGGTTACAGGGAGTGAGGGATTGTGAAGGGAGCCCCTGGGGAGCCCAGCACAGCCCCTGGGGAGCCCAGCACAGCCCTGGGAGCCCAGCACAGCCCTGGGAGCCCAGCACAGCCCTGGGGAGCCCAGCACAGCCCCTGGAGCCCAGTACAGCCCTGGGAGCCCAGCACAGCCCCTGGGGAGCCCAGCACAGCCCCTGGGAGCCCAGCACGGCCCTGGGGAGCCCAGCACAGCCCTGGGAGCCCAGCACAGCCCTGGGAGCCCAGCACAGCCCTGGGGAGCCCAGCACAGCCCTGGGAGCCCAGCACAGCCCCTGGGGAGCCCAGCACAGCCCTGGGAGCCCAGCACAGCCCCTGGGAGCCCAGCATGGTCCTGGGGAGCCCAGCATGGTCCTGGGAGCCCAGCACAGCCCCTGGGTGGCCAGCACAGCCTGGGGAGCCCAGCACAGCCCCAGGAGCCCAGCACAGCCCCTGGGAGCCCAGCATGGTCCTGGGGAGCCCAGCACAGCCCCAGGAGCCCAGCACAGCCCCTGGGAGCCCAGCATGGTCCTGGGGAGCCCAGCACAGCCCCTGGGGAGCCCAGCACAGCCCCAGGATCCCAGCACAGCCCTGGGAGCCCAGCACAGCCCTGGGGAGCCCAGCACGGCCCTGGGGAGCCCAGCACAGCCCCTGGGAGCCCAGCACAGCCCTGGGAGCCCAGCACAACCCCTGGGAGCCCAGCAAGGTCCTGGGGAGCCCAGCACAGCCTCTGAGGAGCCCAGCACAGCCCCTGGGGAGCCCAGCACAGCCCCTGGGGAGCCCAGCACAGCCCCTGGAGCCCAGCAGTACCTGCGATGGTGACGAGGCCGCTGTCGCTGATGGTCACCACGTGGTTGCGCGAGATCGACTGCGTGTCCTTGGAGTTGGGGTCTGTGACCAGGGGCCGGATCCCGCTCCACGCTGCCAGCACGTCTCCTCTCCTCACTGCCCAGGGATCAGCCACAGTCAGCCCAGAGCCCATGGGGACACCACTGCCACCCCTCCCGGGCTTGGGGCACTGCCAAGGGCTGCACCCCCCTGTGCCCAGCGACCTGCAAAGCTGGGGGAGACCCTCCAAAGTCAGGGAATAAGCTGAATTATTGGACAATTCAGAATTACAGAGTCACTGAAGCTGGAAAAGACCTCCCAGACCATGGAGTCCCACCTTGTCACCCCGAGCATCCTTCTCTCCAGGCTAAATTCAACTCAGCACTGCTCCAGTCAGGACTGGCAATAACTGCCAGCCCAAAGCAAAGTCAGACAGGTCTGTTTGTCTCCTCTCCCTGTCTGTCTGTGCTGACAGGATAGTCCTTACATTACAATTTAAAAGCCAAAATAGAGTTTGTTCTGTGAGTGTAACATTTCCTTTCAGGACTCCCAAGCCTTTTCTCTAGCTTGTAGGTTATTTTTCCAAGTTCTCCTCTTGACAAGTCATCTTTACCCACAGCCTTCACCCTAAGTGCAGTTACTGATTTGCTTCAAATCCAAGTCTTTGGAACATGTTTTTATTACAACTTTCAAATAAAGGATAATTGAAAAATCACTAAAAGGGTGTAAAAAACATCCCCCAAAGAACACGGAATAGATTTCCAAAATCAATGGTGCTCTGCCAGCGTGTTTAACCTGCCAAAATGAAGTGTTAATCACAGGACTAGGATCCCGTATTACGTTTATAAACTAATGGAACTCGAGGAAGCAGCACGCATGACGCTGTAATTAAGCAGCTGGAAGGTGTCCAAGCCTGTGGAAGTTGATAACCCTGGCACTGGCTCTGGCAGCACAGGCAGGGCTGTGGAGGGTTGATATGGGCAGAGCAGTTGTTATTTCAGTACCAGCCATCTATAAACACGGTAATTGCAGGGGTGAGACACAGCGAGTACCCAGGTGGGCTGGAGCCAGAGGGACTGAACACTGCGGGATGCACTGCTGGAAAATACCTGTGAAACCATGGAGTGCCTTGGCTTGAGAGGGACCTCAAAGCAAGTTTTCCCAAATCTAGGGATGTTCCAATGTTCCTGAGTGCTTTCCATTTTAATGTAGCTACTGCAGCAGAAATACAGCAGTACAAATGCCTTCACGGAGTAATTTAAATAAACCAAAGCCCCACTCTGAAGGAAAGACTGCCCAGGGCAGTGGTGGAGTCACCACCCCTGGGAGTGGTTAAAAAATGTGTGGATGGGGCACTTGAGGACTTGATTTAGTGGTGAACATGGTGATGATGTTGGGTTGATGGCTGGACTTGATGATCTTTGCCAACCTTAACTATTCCATGATTCTGTAATTCTAAGGAAAGAAGCCCCTGTCCTTCAAACCAGCCCTGAGCCACAGCAGGCCAGCACCTTACAGCAAAAGTGTCCTCAGCTCAGCTACTGAAGGGAACAACTGTCACCAAGGAATTTTTATCCATTCTCCTTCTGGCCCATTTTACTTTCCCACCAAAACTGCCACTGTAAGATATTTACCGACCCAGCAAAGTAAATTCGCAGAATAAAACGCCTAGAAAAATGAAAATAGAAACAGGGGCATGGGAAAACTCCAAACAACTTTTTGTTCCAGGTGAGTTACTTGCTGCAGTTCCCCAGACTCCTGAGCACCTTTCCAGGGAAGAGCCCTCCCAGGTTTACCTTCCACGTCGGCGCCCAGGTAGTTGCGCACTTCGCTCAGGATGAAGTTGATGTCCTCCTCCGTGGGGATGGGGTGGGAGGTGACATCGGTGGGGCTGTCCGTGGTCCCTGCGATCGTCATCTTCTCCCAGGGCAGGAAGAAAATCACCCTGCCGTCGCTGGTGGCTGGGTCCAGCAAGCCCATGTTGTCAGGGCTGAAGGAAAGGAGGGACACGGTTCAGGACAGGGCAGGAGCACCCGGGGGTCATTTCCTGCACACCTGGCACTCCAGGGGAATACTGAACTGAACCTGCATTCTCAGGCCAAATGATTTAATGAATAAATGACAGAGTTCACCTCTGGCCTGGACCTGCCTTTAAAGGGCAGTCCCAGGAGTTTGGGGAACAAGGCCCTTGGATGTGGTGCTCAGGAATTACAGTTTGATTTCCTAACTGAGTGAGCAGAGCACAACCTTAAAGGGCAGCAATCAGGCCATCTCCCACACCTGTTCACTGTGGAAAACCTTGTGCATTGGAATTTCAAATACAAACAGTGGGAAATTTTAAACCTGCAGTGACTTGAAACTCCTCATGGAATGAACAACTGCTTTTAATCCCCAAAATAGGCAATCCTCTGTATTATACTACAAGGGAGAGGGACGGCTGAAACAGAACAAGTGTTCACAGACTGATTTGGGTTGGGAGGGACCTTAAAGTCCATCTCATTCCACCTCCTGCCATGGGCAGGGACACCTTCCACTAGCCCAGATTGCTCCAACCTGGCCTTGGAGACTTCCAGGGATCTGGGGCAGCCACAGCTTCTCTGCCCAACCTGTACCAGGGTCTCACCACCCCCACAGCCAGGAATTTCTCCCTAATCCATAAACTAGCCAAATGGAAAAAAGAACAGAACCCTGGTTCTGTTTTGATGTGTCTAAGTACAGAACAAGAAATAATAAAGATCAGATCTTATTAACCTGAGCTGTCAATTATTTGCACCCTGAACAGAGGGCAAAATTGAAGACATACAAAATGCCAGTGCCCCTCCAACCTGCCTCCCCAGTGCATGTGGAATGGGAGGGGTGGGGGTGGCAACTGAGAGAAAAAAGGAGAGAAAAGAGGAGAAATGAGGACATTTAAGGAGCCCTTCCAGTGACACCAAGCCTGAGTCTGTCACCACCTGCCACTTCAACAGGAAGAAACACCCACAGACTCCCGAGGGATTCGAGTGCTCCCAGTTCTGTGGCCCTGAACAGGGAACTGTGCTTTGAGGAAAAAAGGCAAAAGAGACACCAACAAGAGATTTTTCATTAGTTCTGCCAGTGCAGAATGGAATCGTTCCATACAAGGAAGAAGAGTTCTTTAGACAGGAAATTTTAATGTATGTATCAGTGGGTTCTGGTACAATGTAAAATAAAATTCACAGGTACAAACCCAGCCACCTCCTCATGGCTTATTAAAAAGCTCTGCTTGTATTTCAGAAAATAAGAGGCTTTTACAAACACTTTAAAGTAAACAGCTTTTATAGATGAAACATTAAACTGCCCCTTTCTTTGTTCATTTTTATTTTAAGGGCAGATGCTGACTTCCATTTCAGGTGCTGCAAGTCCCCATAAAAACACTTGCAGTCTCCAGGGGTCTCCAGGCTGTGCTCCCACTCCTGGGAGCTGGAGGGGGATGTGGGGAGCACGTGGAAGGAGGATAGGAGATGGAGATTTAGGTGGCAATTAGGAACTTCAGAGGGGAATCATTCAACAGGCTCAAACAATTCCTAATACAGCATCTGAAGGCAAAGACCTGCTCGGGTGAGAACTACCTGTTCAAGCTGAATCAATGAATATTCCATTCTGAGGAAGCCTAAAGTGATTACTGAAGGGAAGTTTGCAATATATGGCCAGGCTGGAAGAGAAGCTGAGAATTTCATACCTAGCATGTATATTAGAACCATTTTTAGCTGATATTTAAAGACAGCTTAGGCCTACAGAGGGAGAGGTACAATCTAATAGGGGAAGTCAACACAGTTTGGGAAAGGTAAATCACCTCAGACAAATGATTACTTTTTAAAATGAAAAAGCTGTTGATTTAGAGACAGAGGAAATCAGAGATTTAATATACAGTACCAGAATTCAGAAACTTTATAGACATTTTCTTAAAAGCATGTGGGGGTTTTTATGTGATCTCATAAAAATAAAGGAAGAGACTTCAAACTACATTTTCCCACAGCACCTCTGGACTGAACTGTTTTTAGATTACACAGCAAGTGCTGAGAAAGGATGCAAGCCTTCCATGTGACAATTATTTACTGAATTACTGATACCAGTTTCCTGGGAAGCTCTCTCTCCATGCCCATTGCCCGGCTTGTTCCAGCTTATTTAAATTACTGAGGAGCCACCCAAACAAATGCAAAATAAGGTGTTTTGCATCAAAAAGCAGCATCTTTAACACCCAAATACTGGCTTTTGGGAAGCCTGTGGAGTCATGCTGCTTGCTACACACCAGGAATACCTGTGAAACGACAGGGTTTTCTAAGGCAGGAATTCCTGTGATTCCACAATGGATGGGAGAAGGAGGGATGAGCCATGCTAGCCAGGCTGAGATTCCTCTTCAAAGGCTGCTGAAATGGGCAAGTTCAGGACTGCAAACTCTGATATGAAGCACTAAAGCAAGGCACACAGAAATGTAGAGGGAAGTGGCCTGGGAGATACATGGAAGGTCTTGGATCCACGTTGATCTCCAGCTGAAGAAGCATTTGACCAAAGCACCACAAATGCACTTAAAGAACAAAAAGTGACTTTCCACAGAGCAGAACTGAGATGCAAACAGATAAGTTTACCTGGAATCTGGAATGCAGAGCAGAGAGGAAAATTCAAGCAAGACTGAAAACATCTGAAATTGGTCAGAAGGGAGAGGAAAAAGCCTTGTATTCACAGACACATTCCAGGCTGGAAGCCTAATTAATGAGGGGAGGAATTCTGGGACTATTAATGAAGAACATCAATGAGCAAAAAACCCATGGGAAGTGAATGCATTAGGTTAACATTAGTTTTACAAAATCTTAACTGTAACTGAGAACCTCTAAATCCTAAAAAAAAAAAAAAATCATTTTTGTGACTGTGGGCCAAAATTCTGTAAAACATTCACCACAGGGCACGTGGTGGACACGGTGAAATGCCAACCTTCCTGTGCTGAGGAGTGTTCCCTGGCACCAGGAAAAGACCTGATCCAACTAAGATAAAATCCCACGAGTATTTTCTGTTCAGCAGACAGTTCCCTGCTTTCAGCTATCACACTCCAAGGAAACTCAGTGCAGTTTTATCTAATCAGCTGTGCTGTGGAGGCAGCGTGTGGGCAGATACTATTTTCCAAGGAAAGTAATGCCCACATGCTGACATACACCGGGGAACATGGAGAACAAGAATTCTCCACATTTCCAATTAAAATTATTGGGTTATTACAGAATAAATAAATGCATATCAAGCCATCTTCTACTTTGAGTTTACAAAGTGAGTCCAAGTTTTAAAGCTTTCCATGTTTTTGTGTAGGGCCATAAAGCCAATCGCACCCGTCCTCCTCCTGGCATATGAGGAAATTGGGATTACAGCCCATTTCTTCACATTTTTAGTACTTTAAAGCAGCTATCAGGTCATTTTCCCATTTTTCATGGGGAAAGATACAAAAAAAACCCCCAGAACAGAATGCAGGGGTGATTTTACACTAGGCCAAAAATGCCTCAATTTTGGTCTGTGGTCACGTGCTGTTAGGACAGCTCCAGCAGAACACCCTGTTGTGCCCTGGAAGGCTGAATTCCCATTCCAAGGAGCACCACGGTGCTGTGGAAGGCATTACTGCAAGGGCTCTGTATCAACAGAACTGGGCTAAGTCCATAAAGCAGAATTTCCATTAGGATGCTAATGACTTCAGGAACCAAAGGTAATATTTGAGTTCCAACTGACAGGGCTGACTCGGGAGAAGGGGATTTGGCTTTGCACAGCAAACAGGGAGGGAAGCAGGAGACTGCAGGGAGCAGAGTGCCACAGGAACCCCTCCTGGACAAGGGGGGCACATCCTGACCACCAAAAACCCCATGAGGTGGGGGAAGCTTGTGGCCACAGCAGTGCCAGAATTTAACTGTGTTACTCTGAACTACTTCTGCTGGCTGACACTAATATTACTAATTATTACTTATCATATTGCCCATTATATCATTTCTTCTGTCCTATTTACGCTGAGCAGGTGGCAGAGTCACTGCACGGGGAGTTTCCTGTTGAAAGGCAGGGGGTGGAACGAGATGATCTCTAAGGTCCCTTCCAACCCAAACCACCCTGTGGTTCCATGATTTAACAGGACAAGAGATGCTGTATGAAGATGCAACCTTGCTGGGAGGTTTTCCTAAGGAGGTGACCAGGCAGGCAGCACACTCAGCTCAAAGGCATTATTGAAATAGGTGCTTTCACAAGTCTGGTGATGCTCTGCCTAAACGCCTTCTGCTCCAGCGGGAGTCCTGCCTTGGGGAGCTTTAACTAAGAACTAAAAGACTTCAGTGTTCTCTGAAGAGATGGAATTGTTCTTCTCATCGGCACAGTGCCAGAATCCTCTTTAAAAAACACAAATAAAAATCAAAATCAAACTGTGCCTTCAGAAGTGCTGTAAAACCCGCCAGTGCGTCTCTGTGAGCTCATTTATTCCCCAGCAGAGACTGTTACAAATGGTGTTACAAATGGAGCAGGCCCCCAGCCCCGGTACCTGTAATAACCAGGCATCACGATGTGCACTCCTGCACTGGGCTGACAGATGTTGGGCACTTCCTCATCATCCATTTTGCGCACGGAGTCTGTGAAAGGTCCCGTAGCATTGATAACACACTTGGCTCTGACATCAAATTCCTTCCCTGTGAAAGAAAACAGTATCAATCACAGACACCATTTGTTTCCTGCTCGCTGACGCTCTCTGTTATTAATCTCTCTATGAACTCACCCTACTGTAAAGTGTAGCCCGCATGTCTGAACACAACAGCTGGGGTGGGCTCTAAAAATTAACTAAGTGTTCACCTAACACCAGATTTGAAAGAGAGCGTTTTAGAGTGGAATTCCAGCTTATCTGTGAGGGCAGACGAGGTGGAAGTTGCTCAGCTGAAATCTGCCTCTCAAGGAAAAAGATTTCAGTCTCACCCCACAGACTCAGTAAATGGGATTATTACTGTACAGCACGGAGCCTTTGACAATGTCATCTTTGCCTGACAGAAGGGTTTGGATGTAAAGCTCAGTCTGCCCTGCCAAAACACGGGGGTTTGAGTGAGAAACGTGACAGGAGCTACAGCTGAGTGACACTAATGGCAGGGCCTGGGAAGATGGCTCCTTTGTGGTTGGTGGATGTTTACAGACAGCCCCGCTCCTCCCTGCCGCGTCACCCCGCGGTTCCTCTCCCGAGGGGCGGGCTGGGGGTCCCACTCACCGGTCAGGACGTCCCTGCCGCGTCACCCCGCGGTTCCTCTCCCGAGGGGCGGGCTGGGGGTCCCACTCACCGGTCAGGACGTCCCTGCAGCGCACCCCGCACACGCGAAGCTTCCCGCTGGCCGGGTCGGTGGTCTTGAGCAGGCGCCGCACCTCGGCGTAGTTGGCGGTGGCGGCGCCGTAGCGCGCGGCCGTCAGGGCGATGGCCAGGTTCATGCGCGCGTCGTTGTGCTGTCCTGCAGGGAGGCACCGCAAGGACACCCGTCACCCACGGCGGGCGGGCGGGCGTGTCACAGCCGATCCGTCACGCCTGGGCCTGTCACATCCCATCGCCCTGACGGCCGCTCGCCCCGTCGGGGGTGTCGGCAGGCACGGCCCCTCGCCGGACGCCGCGTGGGCAGCGCCATGTCCGGCCGTGCGCCCCACGGGCCTCTGTGCATCCCATCACACACACCCCCCTCAGACCGAGCACTCCTACCCCTTCCCCTCCACTGAGGAGCACACAGACCACTGTTTTCTCTCCCTTTTCCCTGGTGATCCTGCTGTAACTCTGCACTTGTATCCAAGAGTCCTTTCGACAACCCAGCTGCCGTTAAGCAATGATTCTGATTACCCAGCGAACACACGACACTCAACACCCAAAAACATCCTTTCACAGACTGTGTCAAATTTAACTGTTTTGTTCTTGTATATTCCTTTTAACTTCCCAACGTACAACATAAAAGCGCCCAAAAGAGAGAAATAAGTGGACAAGAATTAATGAAGGATTCTTAACATATATCATTAAAGATTTATTACTGAAATTCCCTCGTTAAAGAAAACCAAGAGAGAGGCGGAGGGACCATGAGGGGAAGATGATTAATTACTCTGAAATACTGGATTCACCTGAGACTTTTCCTATTTATTATTGCACTGAAGTTGGAGGCCTGGATGCTGGCTGGGAAGAATTACTATACATTGAAGGGGCCAGGCTCTGTGTGTCCTGAATAATTAATTTCCGAGCAGGCTAAACTTCCCGAGGTACGGTTCACTTCCCCACCTGTTCAGACCACTCCTATCACCGATGATACTGATAAAGTGATAAATTTGTAATAGATACTGTAGTTGATTTATGCTGCCAGCATCCCCAATGTTTAGTATAAATGGTTTATGTAAAGTTTGGTCCTTCGGATTCTGCCTGCGCCATCTCCAACCCCTGTGCAAATCATCTGTTCCCAGCTAAAAGGGCAAAGTTATAAAGATGGGATCAATGGCCTCGCAGGCACCACCTCCCCTCCCCAAAGCCCTCATTCCAACCCAGCCCAGGCCCTGCAGCACAATCTGTCTTCAGCTACGAGAAAAAAAGTTACACTGAGTGTACAGAAACGGCAGCATGATAAAGCACCGATGAAGAAACAAACAGTAACTCCAATTCCACTCAGCAAACAATGCTCGGAATCAGCTGCAAAAAAAAGAACAGCGAAACAACTGAGCAAGATGTCAGGAAAAGTTGGGGATGCTCCATCACACGAGATGCACGAGGGGGAACAACCATTGGTCAGAGGTGGCAGGCAAAGCATTGTATAAAGGCACCAGCATTGCTGCTGCTGTGGTGGCAGGGAGGGAGAAATGACCTCGTGAGGTTCACCCAGATTAAGGCAGGGTTGAGAGAAGGTACAGCTCGTGTGGAGAGGGAGTGATGGGTGGAAAAGGGACAAAGGACAGTGACAAGCTGCGGTACAGCAGCTGCTTCCACGTAACAACACACATTCCAAAGGAATCCAGTGCTCAAGGAACAACTGGACATGGCACTCAGTGCTCTGGTCTAGTTGACAGCGTGGTGATCAAAGGTCTCAGAGGTCTTTTCCAGCCTAAATGCTTCAGTGATTCTGTAATCCAAGAAACGCTCCTCTAGCCCGAAGCCCTGGGCTTTCATGGGCACAGTGCCTGGAAAAATCCCCTTTGTGGGGGTGCTGGATTTGGGGCTGCCTGGCCCACAGGCACTGCAAGGTTTGGCTGTGCAGGGCCATGAGCAGGAACAGCACCCCAGACACAGGTCACCTGGCAATCCAGCCCTGACAGACCACTGGCACAGGGGGGTCTATTCTCTCGCTGTAGCAGGACCCGGGACCAGGAGGGTTTCCTTAGTGACTTTCTGACCCTCCCTCTGTTCCTGTCACCAGTGCCCAAGGTGGCACTAACACAAACCAGTCTCCTGTGGCTACCCTGGGTGGGGACTCATCCCTCAGCAGCACAATTCAGCATCAGCCAATATTAGCTTTGGTCTGTGGGGACTCTGACTGTTTAAATTTGGCAAGTTTGCCTCTGCCCAGATTTGTCACTTATTTGCCCAGAGCAAAAGCAATCCAGAGGAGCCAATCAGCAGAATAAATAATGTGCAAATGGGTAATTTCTATAAAACCAAACTTCTAAGTAACCACTGTTTAGCAAGCCCCAAATCCAAAGGCTGCTCGGCATCTTGTTGAGTCTCCCAGTGCTCCTAAAGTCAGAGGGAGCTCAGGACACGCTCAGTGCACTTCAGGATTTGGACCACTGTGTTCGAAACAACATTTTCCTGGTTTCTCTGAACCTCTCATCCATTTTCCTCTCAGCATTATTCTGATATGAGAACCCCTGTGTTATTACTCACTTCTCAGCTGTCCAAATGGAACTGAGTGCCCATGGAATTTATTTGCAGGAAGAGGGCTGGGAAATAACCAGTTCCTGATGAACTATACTGGTAGAAAAACCCACTGGCTTCAGATTGATGTGACCTACAGCATGGAGTCCTCAAGTATTTCACAGCATAAGTAACAGAGATCTGGAGAGATCTGGAGAGATCTGGATTTGAGGGGAATGAAGAGTGGCTTCCCAGCTGTGGGCTGTGCCCACTGCCCTGGGGAGCCTGTTCAGTGCCCAACCACCCTCTGGGGGAAGAACCTTTTCCTGGTATCCAACCCTGGATTACCCACCACAGCCATCTCTGGTCCCTGTGCCTCACAACAGCACTGGGGCCCCAAAGCCAAACAAAACAATGACCCTCCTGGCTGCCAGGGGTGACCCCTGAGTGACACTTCGGGGGTTTCCAAATGTTGAAGCCAAAAAGCTATTTTATAACAACAGGATGGCTAAGACGAGTTAATCTGACATCCTTCATAGCTGAGTACACTCCTGGAGATCTCCTAACTGCAGGCAACCCAGTGAAATGGTAATTGTGACATTCACCAGGAACAGATGCTCCTGCAGCAGCGCCCTGCCCTGGAGGGGTCACTGGTGTTCACCAGCAGCCTGCCCTGGAGAGGTCACTGCTGCTCCAGTCCTGCTGCCCCAGGGAAGGCAGTCACACATCAGCATCTTTGGGAGAAGCCTATGAAGAGCCAACTGATGGAATACACAGAGTTCTCTTTGCAACTCCTCCCGTGGCACCACTCGAAAACAAGAGGATGTTTAAATCCTTCAAGTTATTTTTAGCAAGGAAAACTGAAAGAATCATCCATCCCCTAATCCACTGTTGTCACCTGCTGTAATATAGTGACGATGGAGAGATACTTTAATTTCTAAGGGCAGTCAGTCAAGCTTTTCCCAAAACACTGGCCAAAGTGCTTTCACTAAATTAACACTGAATCCTCTAAAAACCCCTCACTCTTACAAGCCACGCTGCTGAGGGCATTTAGTGTGCAAAGACATTTTGAGTAAGAGTGTCCTACATCACATTAAGCCCAACAGTGATGCCATTTGGTTTATAATTTCTTCTTTTTGTGTAATTTAGGAAAATTCTATTTTCACCCCTTCGTAGCAAATGCTGTATTTCTTTCTTCAGCTCTGAACAGACAATGTTTCCGTTGGCACTCACAGGATCCTCCCCCAGAGTGCACACAGTGTACGTTCAATTTTATTTTTATCAGCGCTGAGCCCCAGCCAGGGAGTGGTAACAAAGCCCACAGACTGGAGAGGTTTGTTTGGGACTGGCTCAGGAGCATTGTGTGAAAACCAGAGCCTTAATGAGGCACTCTGGCAGTTCTGGTATGTTCTGTCCTGTGCCACTCTCTGACAACTATTCCTGTGAAATCAACTCACAGAACCCCGGAATGGTTTGTGTTGGAAGGAACCTCGAAGCTCATTTTGGCTCCTCCCGCAGCAGCAGAGCTGTGACAGCTGGGCTTGCAGACTTCTGGCTTTAAGGAACAGGTGGGTCCCTGCAGCACACACGAAACCCTCCTCACCTTCTCCCAGGTTCCAGCCTTCCCTATCAGGCACAGCTGGTCAGTGCTGGAGGCTGGGTTTAAGGGGAGGCAGCCACGAAAGCAGCTCTGTGACAGTCCCAATGAACCTTCTCAAGGGGGCAAATCCCCCTCAGAACCACCTAGCAGGCTCTTTGGAAAGGGAAATCACATTAAAAGAAATAAATGAATATGACAAATAGGTCTCCAGTGTGGTCACAATTCCAGATCCCTTTGCAGTGCAGCCACACAAAGAAGGAGGGTTGAGGCTTTTACGTTTCTTCTAAAAAGCTGAGGGAAAAAAGGCAAGACAAATACCTGCAAATTACCCTGTTGTTTCCTTTACTGATATCAGCGAGCTCCACTTCTTTAACTGGAATACCGAACTGAACTCACAGGCAGTCCAGTGGTTTGGAGCATTCCCAAAATCCAGTCACCCAGCATCAAGATGGGGATATTACTGTGTAACCACAACACCACCACTCATGGTCACCCAAAGCACTGACATTCTAGAAGCTATTTAAGAATAAGTGACATTCTTACCCCAGCCTGGCACTGGTAACTGCAGGCACACAGCAAAGCAACGCAGGGAACCAAATCATTTCATGTTCAAAGTTTCCTCACTGTGTACACAAACCTTCCCCAAACCTCACCAAAGTTAAGGCTGATGAGTGATCACACAGTTATGCATGTACATTAGACACATACAGTTACACATAACTGAGTTAACAGGACTGCCATACCTATAATTTTAAGTCTGTGTTTAATTGTGTGGCCAGTTTTATTGCAAGCATTAAGCAGGAACCCAGCAGCTGTTGGGCATACGGAGAGGCTTGGATCCCGGTTTGGGCAGATGAATCAGCTGGAGTGACTCAAGATTGTTCCAGACTTCTTTCAGAGAGATCTTGGCACGTTCTCCTCCCCAAACACAACCAGAGTGAGTTCAGGGGAAACGTCCACTTTGACTCGTGAGTCACAAGTCACTACAATGCCCTCAGACCCGAACTATTCCTTGTTCTCTGAATCACACAACACTGAAGTGGAATTTGCTGCAATCTCCCAGACTTTCTAGGATGTGCAGCACTCACATCTTTGTTCCTGGCCTGCTTCAGAAGGACAAGTTCTGACTCAGTTCCACCCACAGCCAGCAGCAGTGACAGCACCAGGCTGGCCCTACAGCCCCGACAACTCACAGAGAACCTGAACTCCCCTGTGCCCTGGGTCACCTGTGCTGCTGCAGTGAGGCCACGTCCAACCTAAATCTGCCCTCTGCCAGTTTAAAGCCATTCTCCCCTTTCTAGTATGAATAGTTGCAAATTACATACAGAGTTACAAACAAAGGAACAGCACAAGTGAGAGGCAGGGAGTCCATAAAAGCCTGTTTTTGAAGAAGAAATCCCAATACCCTGTGAAAGTCTGTCTGATCGAGTCTGCTGCCAACTTCCAGCACAGAAGCTGAAACTCGTGTGGAAACCCAGATCCCAAAACACAGAAATAAGCCACTATATCCACACATCCAGTGACAGACAAAATCTGGAATTCTGTCTCTGTGCTTTATAATTCCGCCGTTTCCCACTTCCTTTGTATCAGCCTTCAACTTGTCACCGTGCTGCGAGTGCCGTGTCAGTGGCAGGAGAAGCAGCGTGTTAAAATGAAACCAAACACTGTCACTGTCAGTTTGTGGAAGCAGCACTGAGATGTCCCTGTGAGCACCCAGCACGGCCGGGGACACGGCCTGGCCCCGTGGCACCCACAGCTCCCAGGGGAAACCTCCAGCAGGGCAAACTTTGGTATCCCTAGGTCCAGAGAAAGGGATGGATCTACCAGCCCGCTGTGCTGTGTGACCCAGCAGAGCCCTCACAGGGAGCAGGACGTGGCAGGGGTGGCACAGGGCCCTGCCAGAGCTGGAGAGAGGCAGCACCACTCCCACAGATCACAGCACCACACCATCATCAAGGCTGGAAGGGACCTTCAAAGTCATCTCCAACCATCAGCCCAGCACCACCATAATAACCCCTAAACCACGTCCACAAGTGCCACATCCAGGCTCCCCTCAGACACTTCCCTGCTCAACTTATTTCAACAGCTGACCACTTTTGCAGCGAAAAAACTTGGAGGGCTTGTCCAATCTCACTGACGATGTGATTCTGGGAAGATGAGCAGTGTGTACCTTCCCAACCCTTCCCAGGGACCAGAGCTGCCTGCACGCTGATGGACAAGGGGAGCAGGGCAAGGAGCAGGAAGATGTGCACCTGCCACCTAAGGACCCACCACCAGGCTCACATGAAACACAACACCTGCAGCACAGCACAGCTCCTTCCTTTCCCCTGAAAGCCACGACACCCCAGGGACCACTCAGATGTTTGTGCCACAATGTGCAGATTACAGCGTTTTGCTCAGGAATAATCTTAAATCTTTTTTGGTAACATGACCTGAAGAATTATTCCCCGTTCACTTCTTAAGGGACACAAACCCCATCCTTTGCTTACATGAGCATTAAAAAAAGAAAAGAGAGAGGCCTGGAATTCACTCGAATATTCATCATTTCCAACCTTAAACCCACAGCGTACAAACAGACGAATCCAGCAAGTCAGAAAGCAAAGCCAATTTAATCTGTGGCTCCCCTGAGGTAAATGTAGTTCACAGTCCTGCCCCCACCCCAACCTCAGCCATAATCCCTGCTTCCTGGAGGTACGAAAGCACTGGAGTGAGGAAAATTCTGCAGCAGGATATAATGATCCAAAATGACAGGGACAATAATGACAATGAATTTCATGTCTCCCAGTCATGAGCTGGGGATGCTTGACTGGGCTGACTCACACAATTAAATTGTTACAGGTACAGCAGGACGCAGTCACCATCCGCCTGCTTTTGGGAAGGAGCCTCCAGCGCAGGGGAGGGAGCGCTGCGGACGCGCAGCCCTTTTGTCGGGAGCAAAGGGCTCGTCCTGCAGGGACGTGGCTGAGCCTGCACCTCTGACAGAGGCAAAACTGGGTTAAAGATGCAGCTGGTTCAGGCCATTGATTTGATCCCTTTTGAGAAGGATAGAGCAGCTCTGACGGGTAGAGCACGGCGGGTGGAGACCCAGGGGTTGTGCCAGGGGACTGCGAAACGGGGGCTGTCCTGGAGCCCCACTGCTGTTCGTGCCAACACCAGCACGGAGAATACTCAGCCTGCTGTGGGGTCTCACTGTACCCACAACCCACCAGAGGTAGCCAGAGTCCCCCTCTGAATTCCTCACGTTTCCTCCAGGGTTTCACAGACAGCTCCATTTTATGGAGCACAGGACAAAAATGTATCGGGAAATGAGGGGTTATGGAACATGCACAGAGTATTTCCCTGGTTATGCCCATGGTTAGTGTGCCTGCAAGGCTTCTCCCACCCATCCAGCCTCAGGTCTGAAACACCGAGAAATGTGAGGAGTCGTGGGTTTAAAATCACCTACGGAAAGTCTTTCTAGTGACAAACTGTCAGAGTTTTTATACCCAGCGCAGGAAAAACAGCCACAGAGTTGTCTGTAATACCCCTATTACAGCTCAACATCTCCAAATATCCATTTGTCAAACATGAATTATAAAGCTATAACATTTCATAATTCAGGACACACTCAAATCCTAGGAAAAATAGCTACAAGAGCCTAAATAAAAAAAAGCATTTATTCCATTTTTGACAGCTTAATGAATGCCCTACTCTTTTGCATTGATTTTTGTGTGTGTCTGTGTGTGCACGTGTGCCTAGGAAGGATTTCTCAAGGGGTTTGCTGTAAACAGGGAAAGTGAAATCCTCTGCCAAGGCTTTTTATACCTTTAAATAACCTCCATATTAAAATATTTCAGGAGAGAACGTATACAAAAGTACTGAGAATGCAAAAAAATAAAAGCCAACTACTTACATCCCAGTAAATATACTGGAAATTTGTAGAACAAGACATTAAACAACCCAATACCCTGATAATACCCTAGAAGAAGTAGTATATGTTAATTCCTGCTTTCAGGAAATAGCTGGAAATTTAGAGAGCGAGGTCAGCAAAATCCTAAAATCTTAAATTTGTGACTTAGACACCCAAAAGGCTAATTTTTCTTACACACCTAAAGGCTCATCTTGCAAGGCAAAACATGTTATAAATGTCTGCAAGCACCTAGAAATAGAAAAATTATGTATCTTAAAGAAAACTGTCTATTGGAATTGCTGAACTCTTCACACTGACACATGCTGGCCAGCTGGATCCCTGCTGTAATGGCTCTCCTAGTTTTTGCTGTAATGAACTCTATATAATTCAAATGGAGATGAATTCTTCCATTTAAAGGGCTTTAGAACAATCCTGCCCTGGTGCTGAGCCAGCCCAGCCTCTCCACTGTGCCTCTTCCCCAGCTGTCCCCGAGCCCCCTAAGCGGATCTGACAGATCCCTGCTCACATAGCAGCCGCCTTCTCCCCCCCAAAATGTTGCCTCTTTGCTATTCAGGAGTATCCTCATACCAACAAATGCTAAATGCAGTCTGACATGTCCCCCTAAGAAACAAACTTGTAAGTTGTGGCTTCAAAGCAAACCTTGAATAAATAGGACACGTTGTGTACACCCCGGCTAACATCCAACATATGCTTTGGCTTCCCGATGCTCAGGCAGAGCAGGAATAGCCTCTGGACAAGGCTGTGATTTGCTCTTGCTGGTACTTCCAACATTTATAATGTACCATTTTTTTTTTGCCTGTATAAACAATTTAGAAGATGTAATGAAGACGACCCCGGCGCCGTTTGGGAACAACATCCTCATGAATTATGGATGGCTGGACGTGCCACCGGCCCCATCACCAATTACAGACCCACACAAAGAGCATTCCTGGGCTTCCCCCTGCACAGGCACAGGGCCACCACTGAGGCACAGCTGGGCAGGGGCTCGAGCACGGAAAACACCGCCTCACATGGGGAATGTTTTTAATTCTTCCCCTCGGTGCCGGGCATCAACATGTGATCGTTAACAGCCCTGTTATTAACAACTACAGGGACAAGGCATGATGGACAGGAGGAAAGGAAAGCGGGAAAACAGGAGAAAACTGCATTTAACTGCGGTTACAGAAACAGTCAAGACCAATTTCTTGATTAACTATTTGGGGAAGAGAGAAGGGATGGAGAGAGAAGAGAAAGACAGCACTGACTTTAGGACTTGTATTTTTTTCTTTGTCGTTATTTAATGCTCTGTTTTATGACTAATCATTCTGAAAGTACTAAAAGCAGCTTAATTCCATTTATTACCCTCTTCTCTACTTTCACTTCAATTCCCTTTCCCTTTGTCCTCCACTCTTCTGGATTTAGGGTGTGAAGTGTATCATTAAAATTCAAGTATAATGATTTACAAGACCTAAAGGGTGCCTGCTGAAACGTTATGACTTAAAACAAATTTCCTGTGGCCAGAACACAGATTAACTGATCAGGATAAAACAGTTCATGTGCTCCAACCCCACGAGAGTCCACTCAGCCCAGGGGCTGACCTGCAGAGGAGGCACTGCAGGCAAAATTGAGTTGAAATGTGGCATGTTAAGAGCTGATTTAAAATTCTAGTTGGGAAGTCTTCTGCATTAGGTGCGGCCTCAAAGCACCCAGATGTGTATTATCAGCACACAAATTTCACCCTTTTGTCTTTCAGAACCACTTTACTCTTCAGGGAAACTGAGGTTTGGTGGAGCTTTGAGAGGTTTTTCAGGTTTTTTTTTTCACTGCAAAACACCAGTTCTTTACATTCTGCCTAAACCTGAGGATAACTAAGCTGTATCTCATTAAAAAAAAAAAAAAAAAAGGCAAGACACACAATATTTTTTCTTTTCTATTTTACACTTCTACCTTTCCAAATTCAGAGTCTGGGTTTGCTTTCTTTTGTTGGGATGGCACCAAACCCTCCAGAGACATCTCTCAGTCACTCAGAGCCCTGCCCTGCCCTTATGGTGTTTGCCACCAAAGCCCAATCTTTAGATTTATTGCACCACTGTTCAAAATAACTATTCACCCAGGAAACCTGAGGACTAATTTTAAGGCTATCCTGAAAGGTGCATCTTTGGAATGCTGGGAGTAGTAAATACCCATGATACAACCAAATTACTTATTTAATCAGAAAAAACTTCACTGGATTATAAACAGATTTCAAGCTATAGTGCTCTTCTGAGGAGTGTAATTACAGTTAAGAGAACCACTCCATTCTTCTGGCATGCTCCTGGGATCCCTTACAGCAGGCTAAGGGATAGCTTAGGATAAGGAATAAAGAAATCTGAATTCATTCTCTGTATCTCCAGCAGCTCCTCGCACAGGGTACAAACCCCACCACATTCATGTCTTATGGCAATCTCTAGTCTTTGACTGCAATTACCATGAATGCTCTTTTTGCAGAGCAATTAATTCCACTGGTGATATGAAACCTAACTGACCCAGGCCTCATCTAACCCAGAGTGAGAACCACAACCAGATCATCCAGATCCAGGTTAGGAGTTCTCTGCACGGTGGAAGTGCTACAGCAACCCATTTGACATTGCTGGAATCATCACGATTTTCCTGACTTCTTCCTCAGAAGAAGTGTTCAATCCCGTAAGTGCAGAGCACCACGCCCAGCTGGGAAGTTGTAGGGAATCACCAGAACACTTTCACACAGCACTACACCCACTAGGCAATAAAACCAATATATTTTCCCCTACCTTCAGTAAGTACTGTCACAAAACCATAATTTACCTACCAAACTCACGCTGAAGAGGCAAGCTGAACCCTTCAAGCTGCTGTTCCTCCCCTGAGAGACTCAATGCACAGGACCTACAGCCTCATACCTGTGTTCCTGCCCCCAAACCCAGCTCTGGAAGCACAGGGAGCACCGTACCATCGTAGTAGACAATAGCTCCAACCAGCTTGTCCTTGCGCAGCATCGGGAACAGCTCCAAGGCTCTTGACTTGGTGAGGACATAACTGCTCTTCAGGCACTGGCTTCCTGCCACCAGGTCATAGAGCTTTATCCCAATCCAGTAGTACGGCAGCTGCCACCATCTGCATGGAAAAAAATACCCATGAATTGAAAGCAGTAAAGAATTTAGAAGTACCTGCACACACTGTTCTTGTAGCACAGAGCATGTTGAGTAACCGTGTGTTGTATTACACCAGTTTTACCCTGTCCCTTCAGACAAGCTCGTGGCACCACAGTGGAATGTAAATATCCAAGTCTGAGGTATTGTTTGCTACTGTTTTCAACAGAGCTGCTCACTGCAGCGAGCCAAGCAGATCGAAGGCTTTGTTTGTCCAGTCCAGCAGCAGCTCACCCGCTGGAGGGCAGAGCTGCTGACAGCCTTAGGGAGCTGCCTCGGGAAGGGGACCCAGAAACTCCCCCAGGGACGTGGTTTGCTTGTCAGCATCCAGGGAGAAGGGGAGATGCCAGAGCAGAGCTTACTTGTAGATGGGCAGCATGATGGGCAGCGGAGCGGAGAGGTGCGGGGCGCTCTGCAGCAGGTGTGCACGCTCCTCCAGCGCCTCCTTCACCATCCTGTACTGCAAACACAGAGCCACGTCAGCCACGCCTCACCCAGCCCCGAATCCACGGGCAGCACCCAACAGGGAACTTCAGCAAAGCCAACACCTCTCATCCTTCCTGCTCCCCTTCCACAGACACACTGAGATACACTGAAAAATTTAAAAATCAAGGAAAACGATTCCCAAGAAAATAAGGTTTCAGTAATTTAATCTTGGTGTCTAGGCAGGCCAGTTGGATAATTTTTGATCTGAAGCACACTAAGCCACATTGCCCTAACAGTGGTCAGGAGGCACTTGGGAGGGCTGGGACTTGTCCCACAACAGAGCTTCCAAGCAAATTCCCACAGTTAAATCCCACCCTAACTCCAAGCTGCAAATGCAGAAGGGCTCTTCTCCAAACCAGTCAATGTGCACCAACATGAAGTCATTATTTGGCAAAAAAGGTTGGTTTCCACATCTGGATGACTGCATGGTTTAGATATTTTCTCCTGAAAATCACCATTTCTGTAGAAGTGCTACAACCCCTAAAACATACTTTGAGAGGTTTCAATGGGAAGACAATGCAATTCCTCAAAACAGGAATGCCAGGCTTCCAACAACACAGGAATACACAAAAGCATTTATATATAATCACTATAATCATTTACCATATTTTCTTTCCCTTTGCCAAAATACACCACTTGCTTACCATCTTTTTCCCTATTACAAAATAAATCACTCCTTTACAATATTTTTTCCTCATTCCAAGTTAAATCATTCCTTTACTACGTTTTCTTTCCCCATTCCAGAACAGGACAGACAGACCCACTCCTCCAGATTCTCATCATGGCAAGCAGAAAGCTCTTTTTATCCTGAAACCAGCCCTGTCTCTGCCTTCCTGGCCCCAAATGCACAGCCCACAAGGCCTGGCCAGCGCACTGCCCACCAGAGGACTGAGCCAAGGCAGCAGCCTGGAAAGCTCCCTGGGAGAAGACACCTCCCATGCACAGTGCCTGTGGAATACAACAGCCAAGCAGTGAAAAAAATCAAAAGGAGACCCGGATCTAACTGGGACAGGGGAAGTGTCTACCAGCAATTCTTGCTTAACAACCAGCACAAACAATTACCTGCTCGAAATCCAACTTCATGATGGCCTTCTGGAGGTACCTCACTCCACCATGGATCAATTTAGTGCTCCTGCTGCTGGTCCCCGATGAGAAATCATATCTTTCTAGAAGGGCTGTTTTTAGTCCTGTGTTACCAGAAAACCAAATTAACTTCTTAAATTACACAATTTGTATGTAATTCATTAAAGACACTTCTCTAGGGTAGAGACAATCACAAGAAAAATTACTCTGTACATGGATAAATTTGTATTCAAAGTGTAGTGCACTGTCTATATTGTAATGAAAAATTTTAGCCTCCTTCCTGAGGGAAAAGTCAAACCAGAACTTAAACAGAAGCACATTAAAACCTGGCTATTTCACAATGGAAAGGCATTACGGCACATTACGGGGGCCACGCTCCCGCAAGCAAATGAGAGCTCGGATGCAGGGCAGGAACAGAGGGTTTGCATGGACACTTGTAACTCCTTGCAGCAGAGAGCTCTGCACCTCCTGCACTAACAGTTTAAACAGCATTCCAGAGAGGGAGACAAATGGCTTGCTTACAGTTTGCCTGAGAGGTACCCAAAACCAGGCGAGGGGCAGCCCTGGGCACTGTCAGGGAGAGCTCAGAGAGCGTGGGCACACCCAGAATCCTGACACACCCAGGAAATACCTGATCAGGCCTATCACAGAATCCTTGGGGTTGGAAAAGCCCTCCAAGGTCATGGATCCCCCCTGTGCCCCATCCCCACCCTGTCCCCAGCCCAGAGCTCTGAGTGCCACTCCAGGCCTGCCTTGGACACCTCCAGGGCTGGGCACTCCAAACCTCCCTGGGCAGCCCCTGCCAGTGCCTGACCACCCTTTCCTGGGAGAAATTCCTGCTGATGTCCAACCTGCCCCTCCCCTGGCACAGCTGAGGCCGTTCCCTCTCCTCCTGAGCCTCCTTTTCTCCAGGCTGAGCCCCCCCAGCTCCCTCAGACCCTTTCCCAGCTCCGTTCCCTTCCCTGCACACGCTCCAGCCCCTCCGTGTCTCTCTTGTCATGAGGGGCTCAGAACTGGACACAGCACTGGAGGTGCCTCAGCAGTGTCCAGCAGAAATTTTAACATCTATTGGTCTCCCAAAACTTTTATGTCCTTCAAAAAATCTAATTATTACTGGTAACTTCCAAAGATCAGAGCAATATATTTTTGTCCAATGTGACTGAAGATTAATGGACACAATCAGAAATAATTTGGTGAAGATCTATCAAACACGTGAAAAGCAAAATTTGTTGTTAAGTGAAGCAAACACAATAAAAGAGCAAGTTCCATGAATGAACAGCGACGAGACACAACTCATTAACCAAACGCCCTGGAATATTTCACACCTCTGAAATCTACTGATAATAATCAGAATATTCAAGAAAAGGATAAACAGAGATTAACTGTAATAATTTCTACCTGCTTTACGACTGCCTCTTCTGCCAGAGTGCACTGGTGGCACTTTCAGTGCATTTGCTTAAACTCACTTTCCTTTGTGCTTTCCCTATGTTAAGGCTCCACAAAAAGTTAACACCAACCCTGCTGTTCCTAAGAGCCTCTGAAACCAGTTACCAGCTAATTCCCCCAAGGTGGGGCAACAGGAGCAGGGATCTGCTGTATGGACCTCCTTCAAGTTCACTGCACCTCCTGAGAGCAGCAGTTGTACAACCAGCATTCAGGGTACGCCTCCTCTGCCTTCAAGTGGTTTTGAAAAGCCAGTCTGATAAGTTTATAATAAAGAATGAACCTGCAACTGAACTTCCAGGCCCTTACCTCTGGTGGCTGCATCCAGAGCACAGCCACAGCCCGTTGCTCCTCCTCCTATGACAATGACATCAAATTCACTGTTGGTTTGCAGGGCCAAAATCTGCTGTTCTCTCGTGGGGAGATGGTTCTTTACTGGAACAACCTCTGCAGCCTGAACCTGCACCAAGGCACCCTGCAAAGATTAAACACAGCCCATGACAAAGGGAAATAAAGGGAAAATTAGGATTTAGGGAAAACCAAAGTTTGGCAATTCCTAGCACGACCACTGTTTTCTCCCAAACGCGGTGCTTGTGGCTCCCATGGGCTGCCATCCTTCCCCCCAGCCCAGCCCTCCAGGGGCACAGCCTGCCTGCCAGCACCCCAGAGCTGCTTTAAGTGCTCACCCACCTGTGCCCAGGCTCGGTTGCAAAGGCTGGGAACAAAGGTCTCCTCATTAGGAGCTGTTTAAAGCCAGCTCAGCCCTCAAACAGAGCCGAGCTCCCGGTGCTCCAGGCACACACAGACAGCGGAGCGGGGAGGCAGGGAGGTGAATCCTGATGAGCCTCCCCATTAGTCTGCCCTCGCTCTCCCATGTTTACACACCAACCTGTGGCTGCTGGCAAAGATCACGGGCTGAGGGACTGAGTTTGGGTGCTGCAGAGCAGTTCAGCTGCCACGTTATTCATCTGGCCGTGGAATTCTTCCCATTCCCACCTATCGCTGCCTCTTTCCCCCCTCTCTCCCCAGCCCTGGCCTCTCCAGCAGTGCTAAAAGCTTTTACATCCCACAAAGTATCCTAGAAAGATACCATTGAAGGTGTACAACTTAACTTCAGGAAAATAAGAGAACACCAGAAAAGCCACACTCGAGTACAAGAAGTACTGGTGTCAGTTGGGTTTGACTCTATGTTTTGGGTTGATTTTAAACACATTATTTACAACAAATGGCTCAAAGCAGAACCAGAGCAGAGTCCCCAGCATCCAGTCCCTGGTATTGCCAGAGTCTGGAGATTAGCCCTGGAATATAAGCAGAGTGATTAGCACGAGGAATTGATATAGATATGATGCATCTTGCTGTCAATTAAATGGGGGAGTGAAGAAAAGCTGCACACAGGGATTCCATCTGCAGTAACGTGATTAGTTTGGCAGTGAACAAGTGTGTTTACTGAAATAAGCAATTGCTGTTTATATCTACAATTTCTCAGGCAAGAGTTCCCTGAATGGTTTTGATTACACTCTTAGTGAGAGGAATTTAGTTTGGCAGTTTGAATTTAATCATCAAGTTATAAAGTGATCTAGTAATCCATAAGCCAGGGCTCTTGTTAATTTGCTACGGTAAATCTCCAGGTAGGTTTGCAGAGTCAAATTCATCATCCTTATTCACCTAAACAAAAAAAAATCAAGTAATTAAAACTCCCCTAAGCAGCCCCCAGTGCATTATCATATTATCTCACTATTGGATTCACCTTGCTGAGCAACTCCCACTGACCAACAACGAACTTCCACACAGGGAAGAGAGGACTGGGAAAGGACAACAACGTCTTCACACTGCACATCAAAGCAGTGCCTTTCCCCTTGGTGATTACAGGGAGGGAGGGGAAGAAAAGCCATCAGTGGTCTCTCCAGCTCAACTTGGCACCTCCCAGAGCACCCCATCACACCTCGCCCAGCAATTCAGGAACAAGAGCATCTGGAACTTCCACTCCTCTGTCACCACCCGTGTTGGAAGTGCTGGTGAAACAGCTGGCAAAGGCTCACTGTGTCACCTGGGCATTCAGGGGCTGAGGATTTGGCCCAAATCACGGAATCCCACACTGGTTTGGGTTAGAAGGGACGTTAAAGCTCACCCAGTCCACCCCCTGCCATGGGCAGGGACACCTTCCACCAGCCTAGAGTGCCTCAAGCCCCATCTAACCTGGCTTTGGACACTTCCAGGGATCCAGAGGCAGCCACAGCTTCTCTGGGCAACAACAGGTTTACAACTGGTAACACTGAGAAAATACCAGTCTACATACACTTCTGCTTTACCCAGAAGCAGTTCTGGAGGGACCAGTTTCCTCAGTCCCTGCACCACCTGCTCCCCTCAGCAGCTCCAGCCAGTGAGGCTGCACCAACCTGACCAACCTCTGCCAGGGAATGGATATTCCATGTGAAAGCTCCACTCCTGGGTGTTCTCTGAACGAGGTTTGGCTTGAATTAGTGTCACTCCTGCTTACTCCCTCACACACAGCACTATGCTCTCCCAGCCTATTAATTCAGTGACTATCCCAGGGATCAGGCTACTGGAAAAGACACCAAAGTGCAATATCCATCTATCAGCTCCTGAGTTAAATCCAACCACAGTTCTGTCATGTCAACACGTGTCCCCGTCCTCCCTTTGCTCAGCAGGGACCATGTGTGGTCAGGAGACCCAACACACCACCAGGGCCAGGATCCCTGGAAGTGTCCAAGGCCAGGTTGGACGGGGCTTGGAGCAACCTGGGCTGGTGGAAGGTGTCCCTGCCCATGGCAGGGGGTGGAAGGAGATGAGTTTTAAGATTCCTTCAAACCCAAACTGTTCTGGGATTCTGTGATTCAACTGCAGTTGCAGAAATGTGCTCCAAAATGTCAGCACGTGTGTGTATAGGAAAATCAACTGGGATGAAAATCAGCTGGGATATAAATCTTGAAAACCAGGTCAGACCTGGATCAGTGGAGTGTTTTGTTTCCAAGGTGTAAACACTTGATATATGGCCCAGGTTAGGGGTGCTACCTGTGCCACTCTCCTCTCAGCACACCCAGCAAAGACAACTTCAGCTTCTCCCTTAGAAGCAGCACTGTCAGCTCCGAGCGAGGCAGGAAGCCCGGTGGGGAGCTCACTTGAGAGCTGGGGTTTATTTTCTGCATCAGTATCTGAAGCCATAAGGATCCTGGCTTATCCCCTTCCCAGCTAGGCTCCCCAGAAATGAGTCATCTCATTCCCAGCTGCTCCTCCTCCCCACAGAAACGGCCAGAAGAGGGATTGAAAAGCCATGCAGAAGTGGCACGTGGGGACAGGGGTCAGTGGTGGCCTTGGCAGAGGTGGGGCAATGGTTGGACTCAGCCTGAGAGGGCTTTCCCAGCCTACACAAGTCTGTGGCTCTGTGATGGAGAAGGGAGTTAAAGAGCACGGCCACTCTGACCCTGCTGTGAGCAGCAGATATCCCAGTGAAGCCCATTTCCTACAGCAGCAAGATCCAACACACAAACTGACACCGGAATCTCCTGCACCCTCCTGCTGCCACTGCCTGACTGCTCAGCAGGTCTCCAACACCCTCCCTCCCTGCAGGGAATCCACTCTGGCAGCGCCACAGCGACCCGGGGCACAGCCCTGAAGTGACCCCCGAGCTCAGCAGTGCCAGGCTGTGCCCACCAGGGACAACAGGAGCCGTCCCACAGCCTTCCTTGGCACAGATCCCGCCTCCAGACCGCTTCCAGCCTCCTGAGCTGAACGGGAGGTGGCACCACCACTGTTTGGGAGCCGACATGTCCAGAGGTAGTGCTGGTGGTTTCACTTCCACCTTCTAAGCCTGAAAATACTGTCCAGACTCAGTGCTTATACTTCCATCAGGACCTTCCTCTCCTCCTGCAACCAAGTAAAATCCCCAGTAGCACCCAAAGGTCAGTTTTTAAACACGGAAAATGATTTACAAGCACCACGCTTCCCCACCAGTCACAGAGCCGTGACGGTGGAGAAGCTTTAACGCCAAGAGCAGCGCCTGCCAAACCAAGCCAAGAGGCTCTTGGCACCCGGCCCCAAACACAACTATTCCTACGAGCCTGACATACGCTCCGACAGATTTTAAGTTTCATATTTTATCAGAAATCATAATTAATACTTACGTGTTTGTTTCTATACTGAGAAAATTGAGAGAGGCCAAAAACTGTTGCTATGGCACCTCCTCCAATGAGAGCAGTTCCTTTCACTGCCTTCCGAAATGCCATTTTTTACTGGAAGACAAGAAGATAAAAATTAAATCAGCACATTTACCATGTCAGGATCTGGGCTACACAGGAGAGACCATTTGCAGAAGCTGATGACAATGTTGTGACAAGTTGAAATTTAGAGTAGCAATGTCTTAATTAGCAATTTTCATTGCAATATTAATAAATTTCTAAACAAAGTCTAGACAGAGGCAAGCCGGAGTGCTCTGGTGCTTGCTGTGAAAGCTGAATGACAAGAGTATTCAGATCTGAGGAGATTTGTACCCACCCCCCAGTGACACTCCTGTCTGTGACAAGTGCTTCCAACACCATGGCAAAGGCAGACCAGGAACACCTTGTCCTCGGCCATCAGGCCACCAAATCCTTATCCCAGCACCCAAGTGGATCTGCTCCACAACATCACCCTTAGCTCCCCTCCCATCCCATCAAACTCCTGCTACAACCCCATTAGCCTAAGAGCACTCCATCGTGCTTTCCAGTTGGGAATTACACACCACACAGCCCATCCTACCCCGCAGTGGTGTCTGCTCAGGACGCAGGTCCCTCAGCGAGAGGCAGCAGCGCAGACAGGGACAACACTGAGCGGCTGCAAAGCAGCACAGCACTTTATCATCCAGCTCCAGAGGGTTTAAAACCAGCCCTATGTGGGTCAGGCCAATTCTTAATAGACCCAGTGTTCGGATCCTGAATGAAAAATTTGCATGGGACTGACCTGAATCTTAAGCAGGCACAACCCATTCCATCTTCCCCGGCCCGCGGGGCTCGTGTCATGTTGGGGACAACACACATCCCGTGAGAGGGACTCCTGGCAGCTCCAGGGTTCCTCTGGACATGGACACACCTCTGCCCAGGGCACACACTGCCCCAGCAGCCCAAGGTAACGGATTTAGCACCAGTAAAGCTTAAAGCAGACGTGGGCAGTGTGAGCAGCCCCGTGCCAACAGAGGAACACCAGCGGATTGACAACACGGCAGGAGCAGCTCCGGGCCAGGAGCAGGGGGCCAGGGCAGCTCCCTGTCCCAGGGCTGGGCTGGGGGGCCCTGCAGCCTCCCCTGGGGTTTGTCAGGACACAGACACACCACCAGGACACTTCACTGACCTGCTCGTGTGCCTGCACACACTGTACACAGAGACACGTGCCCAGGATGGATTGTCCAAAGGAAGGAATCCTTCCCTGGGAGGGTGGGCAGGCCCTGGCACAGGTTGGGCAGAGAAGCTGTGGCTGTCCCTGCATCCCTGGAAGTGTCCAAGGCCAGGTTGGACGGGGCTTGGAGCAGCCTGGGCTAGTGGAAGGTGTCCCTGCCCGTGGCAGGGGGTGGCACTGGATGGGCTTTGAGGTCTCTTCCCACCCAAACCTCGTTCCTGTAAGCACAGCCAGCACTCATCCCTGCTTCCCGTGCCCTCGTTCACACCTCTCCTGACACTTTGAGAACCAGGGACGTACCGGCCAGAGTTACATCATCACCCTTTCATGGAATTAGAGCAGCACACAGGACACAAACCACTGACTAAAAGCCTCAGTGGTCATTGTCTACACCAGCTTGCTTTAAAAAATGCAGCTTCCTAGACAACTCTGAAAGTATTTTTTTTTTTCAACAAGAAAACCATTATCTTAGGACTCAAGTTTTACTGGGCCTTTTTAATAGGCATTTTATCAATACTTGTAAAAAAGACAAAAAACCAAACACCCCTCCAAGTTTTTGAAACTGAAGAAATATTGTAGCTATTTGACCTTTACGCCTTTAGTTTTACATTAAAAAATATTACTGCATCAACCTAAATCTGTAGTTTCTCTCATTGTCAATCACCCTAGAAATGCCACTGTATACATACTAAAAGAAACCAATCAAAAATCCCTTGAAGTTGTGTAGTAGATTTCTAAATTGTCTGTGGGACAATTCTGCACAACCTTATGAAATCAGTCAGGAGAAATCAACTCCACACTCACTCCAGTCCTGAGTTACAGACACCTTCTGCTGTTTGTCAGCACCCAGCAATCTCTACTGCCAATTCAGGCCATTAACTGTCCCTGTACGTACCAATAAAGGACAGCCAGCCCTCAGAATTGAATTAATTCCTTTATCCCGTTTACAGCAACTCGGGGAACACCAAAGGCGAGCGCTGGGCACAGCCACGGTGCAGGCACATAGGGAATAGGGTCAGGATGGCTCCCAGCACGAGCTGACTCTGCTCTCACTGTGGGTACAGCCGTCCTAACCACACTGGAGGGACACTGGATGTGCCACAGGGAACAGCTCTGCCACTCTGACCCCACAGGTAACATTTATAACACACAAAGGGGCTGGGTGCCAGCTGTACAGGAGGGATCTCCGGCCTCAGCCATCGGGAAGGGACTCCCCTCTGCTCACTCGGCACCAGGGGCATGTGGCATTAGCTCTCCTCAGAGCTGAGAGCCCGATTACAGGCAATTCTCCAGAGAAAGCAACTCTCCCAGGAGCCCTGCTGCTCAAATTGCCACATCAATCTTGCTCACCATCCCTATGAGAAGCTTATTCAGGGACAGAAAGGAAAACAGGGCTTAACAAACCACTCCAGCGCAAAGCCAGACAGGCATTCCAACCTTTTACAGCTGGAACAGCTCAGTTGCATCCCAGGAACCCAGGAACCCACATTTGGGAGGTCTGAGCCATGTGTCTGGATGAGGCTGGCTGAGCTTGGCGGGTCAGCAGGGGCTGCAGAGCCCGGACAATCCTCTGGCATCGATGTGCCAGGCTGGCCTGGGCTCTGCTGGGGCACAGAACCTCTCCTGTGGCTCCCTCTGGGAGGGAACAGCGATGCAGGTGGGAAATGGCACACAACAAGGCTCCTCGGGGCAGGAGGATGGATCAAACACCGCCCCAGCAGCCACAAAGCCAGAGGGAAATGAGAGGCTCCAAACATACCCTTGAGGGGTTTCCTGTAGCGCTGTCCCAGACGGCTGGGAAAGGCTGCTGTCAGCTCCAGAGCACAGAGGAAAGGGGAGGGAATGCAGCCCATGCCGTTCCCATGAAGGCTGCACCCAGGGAAGAGCCCACGCTTCCAAACCCCTCCTGTTCTGCCAGCAGGTACTGAAACCTGCCCCTCTTCCAAGCTGACATCCATAGCTTGTGACGGAAACAGAATTGCATTTTAATGGCAATTATAACAGCAACCAGCATGAGAAGCACTACAGTCAGAAATAAGTCATCTTTCCATCACACAAATATTCTGAGTCACCTTTCAAAGCGGCTCAAGCAGCGTACAGAGTGTTTTAGTGCTGTCAGCACCATCTGACACCGTAAATCTGCGTGTTAAGCCTGACCCTTGGTTTTGATAGAGGCCATAAATGGCACCTTTGGACCCATGCCCTCTCTTGGAGGGTGGGCTGAGGTCCCTGACAGGCTCTAGAACAAGCTGTGGCAGGAGCAGGAGCCCTCGAGTGGAACAGGAGGAGCCAGGGGCATGTGACAAGCAGTGGGTATTGCACAGAGTTATCTGTCCAAGCAGTTCAATAACCCCGGGGAACAGTTCCCAGGGAACTGGCTGAGAGTTGGTAAAGATCCACAGGGACATCAGCTCCAAGTGGTACTCAAGGTTCCTGATAACAAGAAACAGCCCTTAAACTTGAAAGGAAACAAAGGGGCAGGGGGAGTTAATCTATGTGAAACAGAAACTACACAAAAGATTTGTCAGCACCAGTTCCCATTTTCAGTTTCCAGAAGTTAAAAAAGTTAATAGCACAAACCACCTCGCAGTAGGAACTGCTCCCTCCTCAGTGCATTCCTTAGCCAGTAGCCCAGTATGCAATAGTTACCCCAGAGGAGTGTCCCACTCCAGATCCAGGCTGGTGACCAGCTCCCTGCCCCAGCAAGGTCCCCAGTGACCTCACCAGGTATCAGATCCTGGACCTCCTGTGTCACGGGCAAGGGCTCCCCTTCATCCTTTAATACACTTCTTACACTGCTCCACTTTCAGCCCCGTGGTTCAAACCCAAAAACCTACAAAGCACCACTTACATTCTGGTTTTTAAGGAATGGATTTCAACACCTGTCATCCTCAGAACAGAGTACACCACGTGCCAAACCTCGGCCACGCGCAGCCCTCATCAGGCTGGACCCATGGGAGGGACCTGCCTGCCTTCCTTCCTTCCTTCCTTCCCGTAATTCCTGGCCCAGGCAGCTCCAGACTGCGGGCTGGCTGTCATTTGGAGCTGTGTAACCCACTCCCACCCCAGACAACAGGTGACTGAAAGGGAGGGAAGCACCACAATCACCAGCACTGCTGTCCTCAGGTACTTTGTAATTAGGAGGACACGGGGCTGGATCTGAGCAGCACACAGCCAAAGCTGGGGGAAGGAATGAGAGGAATGAGGGCAGGGTGGGGAATTCAGCCCCAGGACCACAAGCTGGACCACAGCAAGATGCTGGTTTAGCAGCAGCGAAGGCACAGATGGATCCAGGCGGCACAGCTCCGCCACGGGAGCGCGTGCCGCCATCAGACACAGAACCTGGTAAATTAAGAGAAGAAACCCAATCTGTTCTGCTGTGTATCTGTGTGCCTTGCAAGGCCATTACCATGGAATCCGGGTGCTTCGCATTCCATCTCCAACGAACACATCTAATAAAGTGAGTCACTCAATGCAAGACTTAAAAATAGAAAACTTATAATCATCTCCACTACAGTTTGCATAACTTGCCGCTGGGGCTGGAGCACCGTCTAATCCCTCTTTCCCCTTCCTTCCCAAGGCCTCAGGTAAGTCTGGGACGATGAAAGGCCCAGACTGATGTCCCTCCGGGCTGAGCAGAGTCCTGCACCGGCCCTGCTCCTCCAAACAGGCGCAGTCCTGCCCTCAGCTCCCTCTAATCCAGCTCTCATCCCTCCTGAAGGACTACTTAGCAGGTGGCCACGGTGACAGAGCAGCAGTAGAGCCACAGTCGGTTCTGCCTGTGGGTAATTCAGCAATGAAAGCTGCACTGTTCTGTTACTGGCAGTTTGCAGGGTGTGTCACGGCAGGAAGAGGCCAAATAATGAGAAAAAGGGCATATAACCAGAAAAGAACCCAGTTAGCACCCCCCAACCAGGTCATCCACCAGCTGTCTCTCGTTTTCCTTTGAGAAGCCTGGAGTGGTTCATGTTACACAGGATGCCAGGCCAGACTAACTGATTAAAGCCCAAACCAGCCCAAAGTGGAGATCCTTCCCCTGCAAGATCTCTGATGAAGGACAGCACATCCAAGGAAGAGTTCCAGTGGTTCCCAAATGCAGCATGGCAGTGTCCACCCTCCAGATCCTCTCCAAAAGCCCCTCCGATGGTTTTCCAGATTCTCAGCACAACTTTGGGCCCTGTAATTAAAGCCATTATCCAAGAACCACCTCTCAAACCAAGCACAGCATCATAACCTGCAACACCCAGACATCTCCCTGTGTCACTGGTCCCTTTCAGTCCCAGACCACCCCAGAGATTAATAAGTTCCCGCACACAGAATTTAAAACCCCAACATCCCCCCAGGCCACCCAGCCCTGACAAGTGGAAGCCAAGCTTTACCATATGGGGAAAATCCTTCCCACGTTCCAGTGCAGGCAACCAGCTCAGCTCTCATGCCCAAAAGTGGTTGTAGCACTTGCCAGGCACAAAAATAAAGGAAAAACAAAGCAGAAAATAGGTGTCCTATCCTCATTCCTCCTCCTAGTCCCACTGTTTCCAACTACTTCATCTGCCTTCTGTACTCAGACACCAAGATATTCCCACCCTTCACTACATGACTGAACAACTGCTCTACATTGCTCCCATCCTAAAAGGAACAAACTTTCTTGGCTCTTCTTTCCGCTGTTTGCATTTTTAACCTAACCACTTATTTTTCTCCTGTTTCATTACCCTGCTACAAAAAAAAACATTTTACAAATGCTGAGGGGAAAGGTTCGATGTGTAATGCCTTCTTGGGATTTCAATAGCTGTAGTCTTGCCAGAGAGAGCAGCAAGTTCCTGGGAATGAAGCAATACCACAGACAGGGATGGCTCTAATCCCAAGGACTGTACCTAAGGACTAACAGGAGTACAAAGGAACACCAACGTCAACGAGTATTTGGAGCCTTCCCACCATACAAACATCACAATATGTTTATCAAATTCTAGATAAAAGTATTTCAATTCCCTCCTGTCCTACTGGAAGGAGTGGGAATCCTCATCTCCAGCCTGAGCACTGACCAATGTGTGCAGGATGATTTCCATACCTTTGTGTTCTTGTGCAAATGCAGTTTCAGCTTAAACAGTTCAAAAAGTCATTTTTGCCTCCCCTGTTGGTTAATATCCAGAAAATCCACCACACACAACACAAACAACATAAGCCAATCATTGTAATTCGAAAGAAGTGTTCTTGTTAGTGACAGCTAATTTATAGCTGTTCACCCTTTTTTTCTGATATTCTTTATTTCCCTCATTTTTAATGCAGATATTTGAATAGACAGTTTACCAATTCAGCTTGATCATAACGTTGGTTTTCCTTCCCCTCCCCAGTCAAACACTCAGGGAGCAAGGATTAGAAGGTGTTTTGCTTATTACAAGACTGGACACAGACCTTCAAATACAAACAGGAACCTGTCAAAAAATAGCTACAAATTAGGTGATTACTAAGGTGTGGCAAGGAAGTAGCCTAGTTTTATATCCTGGGATAGAGACTGTGGCCTGATAGCACATGTAAATCTAATCCCGGAGGAGGGGCCTGCATTCAGAGCCACTTTGAAATCAGAATCAGCACTCGGTCTGTGAAACCCTTTGCCAAGCACATCAAACAGCCCAGTCCAAGACCTCGTGTCCAGCGAGCAGAGAACCCTCACCGTGGGCTCCATCCCCAGGGGCCAGCTGGGACTTGGGGCCAGTTCCCCTGGAATCCCCTTGGAGACACAGCTACACATTTGCACGGGAACCTGGCTCAGAGATGGTTATTTAGGGACAGGGAACGTTTCCAGAATCAATACTGTGATACTGTGGAAGAGCTTTGATTACTGTCTGTTTGTTATGTAATAAGAACTGCTTCCTAAAGTAAAGCTTTCTGGCAGGAATGGGCTGCACCTACATCTCTAAGAGCTCATTAGTGGAGCCCCAAACCCAACAGCTGCTGCTGAAAGCAGCCTCTGTGTTCCCTGTGCTCCGCATTGTTTACTCCCAGTACCTCCAGTCTGGACCAAAACACCCAGGAAGCAGGGGGAGCATCTTCCACTTTTGTCCCATTTGCTTCAGCTTTGTTTTTCCAGCCTCTAATTCTTATTTCACAGAATCCCAGAATCACTTGAGTTGGAAAAGCCCTCCTAGCCCATTGAGTCCCCCCTGTGCCCCATCCCCACCTGGTCACCCAGCCCAGAGCTCTGAGTGCCTTGGACACCTCCAGGGCTGGGCACTCCAAACCTCCCTGGGCAGCCCCTGCCAGGGCCTGACCACCCTTTCCAGGAGAAATTCCTGCTGATGTCCCACCTGCCCCTCCCCTGGCACAGCTGGAGGCCGTTCCCTCTCCTCTTGTCCCTGTTCCCTGGGAGCAGAGCCTGACCTGTTCCTGTTTGCCCAGCTTGGCCGTGGTCTCCCGCTCTCCCAAGCCCACCCAACAAGCAGGGCCCAGAGGCTCCCAGGAGGGTGGCAGGAGCAGGGATCAGCACCCTGCTGCTCACATCCTGCGCTCCCCTCAGCCGCAGGAGCACACCCACAATGACACAGCTGATCCCCGGAAAAGCGCAGGTTCAAACTAACAACCAGAAGGCCAAGAACATACAGTAGATTGGTTAATCTACACAACTAGACTATCAGAGCTCTGGGTTAGACCATAAAAAGGTCAGGCCATAAAAAGGGAAAACAACTCCCTAGGTCCCATTGCCAGCACCAAGTAAACAAGCACCAGGGCACGAGGAAGCTGTTGCTTAACGGAGCTGCTTGGAAACACCAAGCCCTGTTTTGAAACCATCCACGACGAGCGGAAGGAGAAAGTCTCCAATGCAAACTGATGGTGGAAAAAGCACATTTCTCTTAAATATTTCCCAAAGCTTGCAGAGGCTTGTGTGGAGACAAAGCAGGTAGCAGCAAGGAGCCTGTAGGAGCTGTCCTTTGGGAAACTGCTCTGCGTGAGTGGCCTCTGAACCGACCACATCCAGCCAGCTTTCTGTGTTCCCATCAGTGACAGGCACCAGGAAGAAGTGGAGCCCTAGGGAAAACACTACATTATGCAGCAAGGCCTAGCTCACAAAGTTATTATTACTGTGCTTCTGTACCCACACAGAATTAAGCAAAACAAAGTGTAAATCCACATATACACAAAGTAACACCAGTAATTACATGCAAGGCGTGTGCATAATCTTACATCGTAGGTGTGCCTGCTCAAAAGTTCCATCCAATGTCAGACTAGGAAAATTGCTAATTGTCTAACATTAAAATTAATAATATCCTGGTTGATGCTATTATAGAAGAGGCAACACTGGCCTTTGCTTTAGCTATTAACAGGTAAAGATCCTGAAATATCAGACCAAGTCTTCTACCAGCTAATTGGAGGCACTGCTCATCACTGAAAATTCCTGAGGAACTGTAACTACGAATAAGGGAGGAAAACGGAAGTGTAGAAAGGAGCAGGGAAGAGAAGAAAATGCAACTACTTCCGAGTGGAGCAGAGCCCCCACTTCCAGCAGCAGGTGAGAGGAGCTGCTGCCAGCACATCACATCTGTATTCCCTGGTTACTGTGAACAGCAGAGGAAGTTCAGCAGGGAGTAAATCTGCCCGGCTCAAATCCGACCTCTCCACACACACATTTACACCTTTTTCCATAGTATCAGGCTTACAAACGTTTACTGATGGCTTAGTAGAGATAACAAGTCAAAATAAGTTTAGGGCTTGATACGCTCTCACCCAGAAACGGTCCCGTGAGTATGTTCAGTGCAAGCAGTAAGTTACTTTCGTTTTCCAAAGTTCTGTGTAACTACAGATATGCTATTTTTTCCCCCTAGATTTCACATTTTTCCAATAATAGGAGATGCTGTTTCTACCCCCTCCATCCAAGAAAGAAAACACAGTGAAAGCGCTCTGCAACCGCCCTTGTTTGTTATATATAGATACCTACAGGTGCTCAGGCAGCTGTCCATGGACAGTGAGACTGGGCTGGGTCGCTGTTTGTGGGACATTCTCAGGGAGCACATGGACCACACACACACGGGACAGCTGCCAGGGGCTCGACACCACTTCCACAAAACTGCCACACGCTCCTTTTTTTGGTCATTTTTTTCCCCAACCAAAAGCTTAAATAAAACAGTGGGAGGAGGCTGGGACCACTTGTGAGTGAAAGCTGCTTGTGTAAGATCATGGAACCACAGAATGGTTTAGATGGGAAGGAATCTTAAATCTCATCCCATCCCACCCCCTGCCATGGGCAGGGACACCTTCCACTATCCCAGGTGGTTCCAAGCCCCGTCCAACCTGGCCTTGGACACTCGCAGGGATCCAGGGGCATCCACAGCCTCTCTGCCCAACCTGTGCCAGGGCCTCAACACCCACAAACTGGGCAGGAAGTTCTCCCCAGTATCCCACCTCTCTGCGCTGTTCTACGAGCCCTACAAGCAGAATCATAAAATCCCGGACTGGTTTGGGTTTGAAGGGACCTTAAAGACGCTCCAGTGCCACCCCCTGCCATGGGCACGGACACCTTCCACCAGCCCAGGGTGCTCCAAGCCCCGTCCAGCCTGGCCTGGACACCCCGGGGCTGGGGAAGGCAGAGCCCCCCGGCCCGCAGGGGAGCAGAGCAGCGTTAGATCTGCGCTCACACAGAGGCACCCCGGGCTGGGGAAGGCAGAGCCCCCCGGCCCGCGGGGCACGGAGCGGAGCAGCGTTAGATCCGCGCTCACACAGAGGCACCCCCGGTGCTCCCCAGCGTGTCCGGGCCAGCCCCGCTCCCTCCATCCCCCCGGGCCAACCCCCGGCTCCGAACGCCGCTCGGAGATCCCCCCAGAGCCACTCACCCGCAGCCCGCGGTGCCGTGCGGGCGGCTCGGCCGGCGGCAGCACGAGTAGGGAGGGAAGCTCTGAGCCGCCCGCCCTCCGCCTGCAGCAGCCAGCCCGGCTCCCCCGAGCTCCGCCTCGAACACCGCGGGCACCTCCCCGCCCTGCCCTGCCCTGCCCTGCCGTGCCCTGCCCTGCCCTGCCCTGCCCTGCCCGGGGCCGCCGGTGCGGCCTGGCCCGCGCGGAGGGGCCCGGCGCGGCCTCCTCATCCGCGGGCTCGCGTGGCGGGGGTCCCCGCCCGGGGCCGCCCCTCCCCGGGCCCGCGCGGCCGGCCGCGCCGCAGGCCTCGGGCCCACGCGTGGGGCCCGGCGCCGCCATCCGCGCCGCTGCTCGCGGTCTGCAGCTGCCCGGGTGCCACTTAAAGGCCGTAAACAACTGCAGGGGTTGGATTTCACGGGTTTTGCGAAGTCAGGGATATTCAGGCCGCCGGTGATGCGAGCCGTATTTATCCCCGGCATATAAGTGCTCTGAGAAGGGAGTAAGATCTCAAGTGGCAGCTGGAATTTTTATGTGTTCAGGCTTAGAAGCCCTGAGCTGTAGAGGAAGAATGGAAAATGAAAGGGAAAAGACCAGAAAATTAATAATTTGTGCATGAGGTTATGGGTTTGGGGTGTGGTGTTTTGTTTGGGGTTTTGTTTGTTATGTTCGGGTTTTTGTTTGTTTCTTTGGTTTTTTGTTTGTTTTTCTTTTTGAGAAATTGTGAGAAAGGAAGAAGAATTGGGGGGAAAAAAGGGATCTGAATGCAATTTGTGGTGAATAGTTGCAGCACGATCCAACACATGCATGGTTCTGCAAGTGAATGCCTACCCATGTATGTGTTCTAACAAGTTCTGGGTGTGAATGCCTTCCCCATCTATGTGTCCTAATGTGGCACAAAATGTTATCATTTCATGCATTTCTAACAAATATTCAAAACTTGATCATAAGTTTGTTAGAACTGGGAAAATCCTCTGCCCTCCCACCCCTCAAGGGTGTTGTCTACCCACATGTGGCAGTGCTGTCAGTTTTAATTTATGGTCATTTCTTACTGACTCCAGACAAAGCAGTGTAAGAGCACAAAATGTGTCTGCATTCAGTGTCCAAGTGAACATTTTCTGCACCCAGCACTGCTGTGTCTCATCAGCTCTTCCATACCAGCAAAATCTTGAAGGCAGTAGAAAATGACAACGTTGCACTACTCTACTCATAAAGGGAAATCGAGGAGTCAGTGAAAACTTTGTAAGGATCACATTTCCCAAGCAATCTCACTTTCCAGGATAGGTTGTCCACATGTTCAAATGCTGCTTCCAGTCAACAGGGATGGGCTGTTCTCACTCCATTAGGCTTCTGTTCAACTACTGCTATCTTTTTGCCTTAGTTAGTTTTCACCTCTATTTTTATCTAAGTTACTCATTGGCAAAGATTGGGCTTCATAAGTTTGCAAAGTGAAAGATTTTTACAAGGTTAAGGAAAAAAAATTAAAAAAAGAGAGATGCCTGAAAATACCGCAAAATTCATCCCTCTTGACTCTGCTTTTTATTTAATGCCTAGATGAAAATATTACCTCCTGAATCTCCGTGTGTGTGGCTGAGTCCCCGGGACACCTGCCAAGACACGAATTTTAGATGCCCGAAATCATGTGCTCAGCAGGTGTAAATTGTGTGCAGGGAGAGTTCACCTTTTGTCCTGAACCCCAGAGGCAGTTTCTCTTCATTAGCAAGGGAAGATGGGGAAGAAGATTATCCTCGCTTCCTGACTGCATGCCAAAGTTATGTATCATAAGGAGAAAATCTGTTCATAACGTTCACAAATATGTTTGCTCCTAATCTGTCTCCAGAAAAGCGTCTTTGTGAGGAGCAAGGGGTGCTGGTGATCGCAGGAGAGCCGAGACGGAGGGACGGGAACAGACGCAGAATTTCTCTGCCGAGACTTTTTCCAGCGGGTTGCACGGTAGGTCCTCCCGTTGGAAAATAAAAAGTACTTAGTCATGGCTGTGATTAAACATTGAGACTGTTCCCATCTCGGGCTGCGGGTGTCAGGTGTCAGTAGAAGTACAACCCTGTGGCTTCCCGTGGGATGCTCAGTTTGCCAGTGAACCAGGAAGTGTTGCTGGTGTTTAAACATTTCCCCTATGTGCAACAGATAAATCCATCCACTGTGTGTCTGAGAATGAGCAAGGGGCTCATTTTTCTATTAAAACTGCGGAATGTGTTATCATCATAATCATGTCTGATTGTTTGCTGTTCCATCAAGATCCCACACCAGGGCTGAGCCACAGAAACAAACGCAAAAATTGCAGTTTTAAAAGAATAAGGTCACGGGGCACGTTCTGTGTGTCAGAACAAGCACCATCATTACCTGGCCTCTCCCTGCAATGGCAGCACAGGCAGGGAATGGAAGGAAGGGATGTGGAGTATCCCTGTTTTTCTGGGGCAAACAGTCGAGCTAGGTCTGGTAGAAAACATGAATTTCCTTGGTAAAGAAAAGAAAGACAATATCTTTTAGAAAGCAGGGCTGCTTGGACTAGTCAAGAGTAGCTATTTTATGTTTAAATGTTTAAAGATCTTGGTTGTGGCAGTAAATATATATTTTAAAAAAAAATCAATTAAATTTATTTCCTCTACATGTGCCAGAGTGAGAGATTATATTCGGCAAACGCATTGCAAAAGGCTCTTTGGAATTTGTGCTGTATTATTTTTTATTCTGAGACAATGACAGACCAAAACCAGTCCTGGTGAGTATACACATCTACTGTTTATCCAGATATTTTCTCCACTGAATTGATTAGGAAAACTTTAGAAAACCAGTTCAAAGATGTACAATCCCTTTGAAAACCCCAGCCTGATATCCTGATATATTATCAGTGCATAATGAATAAAGAGAGGATTTGAGTCTCCTCTTCTCTTCTAGTACCCATTTCCCTGGCATTGCCTGTCTGATGGTGTTCCTTTGGGACCATTTGGATGGGATCTGGAATGAACATTTTCAAGGTGTCCATGGGTTTATGAGGAACTTGCACAGATTTCCAGCAACATCATCAATGGTTGTGTTGGGGGAAGTTATTTTAAATAACCATGTATATCATTGTCAGTTTGGTTTTGGTGACCTTTAGTGATCCAGAACTGTTCCATTGGGAAAAAAGGGATATTGGAAAATCTCTCTGTTTCCCCTTGGCTGGTATCTGAAACAATCAGCATTCCTGGCTGTAAATGGCTCCTCTCAGTGTCCAAAGCCTGCAGATGGGATATCTCACCCCATCTTCCTTTAGCACCGTTTTTGACCACACCAGCCATCCTGCAGCTCCCCTGGAATTTCAGATCATACCTTTTCATCCACAGAAACATTTCTCCCTGCAGATTTAAATAATTAATTGGGACGTGCCTAGTGGGTCTTGAGCTAAACTTCAGGGAGGCAGCAGATACGTGTGACCAAGTGACCTTTTGCTGTCCTGCTCGTCCCCGCGCTCGCGCTGTGCTCAAAGGGACGCTGTCAAAATTGCTAGGCCTTAAAACTTTAACCCGCTCTGACAAGTTGTTCTACATTATAAGTCTTCCCTAAAAGATTACCACGATTGTTTTGTTTGTTTTGTTCCAACAATCTTTGCTGAAGGCTCCACAATACGGCTTCATTTGTCCTTTTGGGTAGGTGGATATTTTTAAATGCCCGGCTTATTCCGTGACCTGTTAAAATCGAGTTGATGTGCGTGTGCTCCACTCAGCGGAGAACTCGCCGGAGATGGAGCAATTCCTCTGCACTCTGGAAGAAGAGACAAGAGCACGCTCTAGAAGCCTTTATGAGGAGGCTTTTAGGAGCCATTTTGAAAAGCTAGTCATTATCCTGTGGTGCTCTGGAAGTCTGGACTGGACCTCCCAGGTGATATTAGGTATGTGTTGGTGAAGCATGGATTGCTTCTTACAAAGAGGTTTGCTGTATTTCAGGGCACTCGGAATTGCTCCTTAGGCATAATTTCTGAGATCTCCACTTACAGAATCACAGGATCACTGAGGTTGGAAAAGCCCTCCCAGCCCATGGATCCCCCTGTGCCCCATCCCCACCCTGTCCCCAGCCCAGAGCTCTGAGTGCCACTCCAGGCCTGCCTTGGACACCTCCAGGGCTGGGCACTCCAAACCTCCCTGGGCAGCTGTGCCAGTGCCTGACCACCCTTTCCAGGAGAAATTCCTGCTGATGTCCCACCTGCCCCTCCCCTGGCACAGCCTGAGGCCGTTCCCTCTCCTCCTGTCCCTGTTCCCTGGGAGCAGAGCCCAAAATCCCCCCAGCTCCCCCCTCCTGTCAGGGATTGCAGAGCCAGAAGGTCCCCCCTGAGCCTCCTTTTCTCCAGGCTGAGCCCCCCCAGCTCCCTCAGCCACTCTCTGAAGGACTTACATGATTTAACACAGCTCCAGGTGAGGTGGATCAGAGCCAACAGGTACAGCTGTACCATCACACTTTCCCTTTTTTATATCCAGGACAAGGGCTGACACAACACCCACTTTATGCCAGGAGGCTGCACGGCCTCCGTCCCGCCGCGTGACACGGGAACACGTGTGCGTGTCAGCAGGGAGGGACTGAGCCATGTGCACTGGCCACACCCCAGGTAAGCCACACCTGCACAGCTAAGCTTGATTTGAGCTGTTTTATTGCTGCCTATCAACCTTGTTCCTATCGCAGCTGCAGCGGCTGAGTGTGGGGTGTGAGAGGCTGCACGTGCCCTGCGGGTGCCCTGGAGCTGCAGCATCCTCCTTGGAGGTACACCCTGGAGCACCTCTAGGTGCTGTTGGTGGCACAGGAAGCACAGGAAGACAGTGTCAGGGCTCAGCCAGAAGCATCAACGTGGGGATTCTTAATCAACTTAAGTGATCCTATGCATTTTCCAGCAGTTCTGAGGCTCTGGACCACCCTATCTGATACTGCAGGTCTCAGTTCTCTCCTCTGCGCATCACTCTCCTACTCACAGTGAGTTTTAAGGGAAGCCGAGTGTGAGCCTGGGTCGTGCAGCTTGGGAAAGGGTTTCCAGAGCATGTTCTAGAGTGACGTTTGGTCCCCAGGGAGGCCCGTGAGTTGCCAAACTCCTCCTGGTTGACAGAGTTCCCTGCACTACGTCAGCCAACACCCCCAGATGTTCTGAGCAGACGCAAAACATGCTCTAATGGACATGAGGAACTGTCCTCTGAGTTAGTTACTAACTGCAAGTGCAAGGAAGGGTTTCACTTCTGCTCTGGGAACAAGTGGGACTTGCCAATAGTGCAAAGTGTGTCACTGTGGTGACCCTCTGTGCAGTAATTCTCTAAGGAGTGACAGTTCCATGGAAACACCGTGTTCTGCTCTGCCCTGACCTGCCCCAGAGAGCTGAGGGGCACCTGGGGACATGGCTCAGTGGTGGCCTTGGCAGCGCTGTGAGTGAACCTTTGGACTGGGTGATCTCAGAGGGCTTTTCCAACCTAAACCATTCTGTGATTCCATGACTCTCTAAGGACACACTGCTGTTTCCCACGTGGCTGTGCACAGATATTGCCAGGTGTCCCCTGCCAGCCGGGCCCTGGCAGAGCCTCTGCTCACCAGGAATGAGAGGAGGCGACAGAATAAGAGTAGGGGCAAACCAGTTGGTCAGTGATTTCTGTTTACCTCTTCTTGGCTAAGTGCCAGACACGGTAAATAGGGAATTAAGGGCTTCTCAATATGAATATTTTTTCTTATGTAAATGCTTGGGAATTTCTGGTCCTGGGCTTGTCTGGGAACACAGTTTTTCCAGGCTGACTGTTGAAGTCATGAGCAATAACCTAAATTAGAGTTTTTACTTGACGTTTTTATGATGTCACCTTCTGGCAGAGGAAGTTAGGAAGGAAAGGGAGCTGTGACGTGTGGTTACATTGGGGTGTTCATGTGTGTCAAACAGGAAATTGGAACAGTACCTGTAGTGCCAGATTGCTGTTGGCTGAAGAAGGAAACATCCTCCCTTTCCAGAGGTGGTTGATGGTGGGTGTTCCTCCTTCCTGGGCTGTGTCCTCAAGCACAGCTCTTGTCTTTGTACGTAAATCCTAATGTTCCCTTGAGGTGAAACACTGGGTGCTGCTGTTCCTTGAACTCTTTGGCTCGCGCGTGGCCGTTGGTGGGAGCGTGTCCAAGGCAAACTGAGCGTCAGGAGTGAGCACCGTTTATTTTGGGACACCTGGCATCACATCACAGCATGAGCAGTGCCACTCTGCTGCTGTCCCATCCCCACACACGGGTACAGCATGCTGGAGTGGCTCCACATCACCTGGAAAACCACGGACACTGTGAGTCCCTGATTGGTACATCAGCTGAGCCTCTGAGCCCCGAACCAGCAGCCTCCTCTGGCAAAGTCCTTCCGGTACAGAAAACAAACAAACCACACACTTGTGACATGGCCTGGACGCTTTTAAATGTAAGGAACGATCATGGAATCACTTAGGTTGGGAAAGACCTTTAATATCGAGTCCAGCTGCATTGCTTGGTGTAAGGATTTTTGGAAGCCTCCACCTGAAATCTCCCGGAGTTCTTCCATTAAATCCCTTCCCCTGAGTTACTCAAGGAATAACATTTGTTTATCCCCGAGAAGACAGAAACAGAATGCTTAGTGGGGAAAAAAAAAAAAAAAAAAAAAAAAAAAAAAAAAAAAAAGACGTTTTCAAAGAATGTGGTGAGGAAAAAAAGATTTTCAAAGAATATACTGAGAAAAAAAGTTTTCAAAGAATATGCTGAGGAAAAAAAACGTTTTCAAGGAATATGCTGAGGAAAAAAAGTTTTCAAGGAATATACGGAGGAAAAAAAGTTTTCAAAGAATATGCTGAGGAAAAAAAAAAAGTTTTCAAACAATATGCCGGGGGGGAAAAAAAGTTTTCAAACAATACGCTGAGAAATGATATAATAAAATAAAAAAACGATTACTGAAATCTCATGTCTGTAAGGGATGAACAAGGGCAGACTCTGTGGAGCGCGTGATGGGGACATTATACGCTTTTCAAGAAGGAGGTGTAATCCTTTAGAGGGAAAAATGCGTAGCAGGCATCGCTGAATTACTAAGGCCGTTTTTCCCCTGGGCCGCGGGGGGGGGGGGGGGGGGGGGCTGAAAAAATGGGCGTAAAACAGGCGGAAACGGTGAAAAGCTCGGGGTGAGCTGGTTGAGGCAGGGGCGGGTAAACTGTGCAGAGCGCGCATTGGTGGTTCAGTGGTAGAATTCTCGCCTGCCACGCGGGAGGCCCGGGTTCGATTCCCGGCCAATGCAAATCGTACTTTTGTGTTAATTTTTTTTTATTTTTACGAGGGGGGGAACTGTCGCATCTTTTGGGGAGACCGCGGCGCTTTCGTGTCTTTTTTTTTTTACCGCGGGGGCTCCTCCGGGCGGGAAGAGGCGCCGCCGGGGAACCCCGGCGGCGCCTCTTCCCGCCCGGAGGAGCCCCCGCGGGCAACCTCTCCGCGCGGGGATGACGGGAAAAATCCTAATTAAAAAAAAAAAAAAATAAATAAAATAACTAGAGAAATAAAAAAGAAGCGCCTGGAGATGCCGGGGATTGAACCCGGGACCTCACACATGCGAAGCGCGCGCTCTACCACTGAGCTACATCCCCGGCCGTGAGGGGCCTCGCCGCCCGCCGCCGCCATGTCTGGTCCCGGCCCGGTTTCCCCTGCCCTTCCCGCCCTCCTCGTCCCCACACGACTCCCTCTGCCGGCCCCAGAGTCGGACGGGAAAGAGGGAGCGGGGATTCACCCCCGGGAATAGCGATGTTCCCCCCTGGAATAGGGATTCCCAGCACTTTGTGTGGGGAAAGCTCCGGGCCTGCGGCGGACCGGGCTGCCCGAACCCAGCCGGGGTGGGGACCGGCAGGTTTAGGGCCCTGATACTGATACCCAAACAGGCTCTTTCCGGAGCATATTCCCAGAAAAACAAACAAACAAACAAACAAACAAACAAAGCCCCCTGCTTCCATGAGCTTTAGCAGAAGCTGCCTGGTCCTGCTGTCTATGTTCAGGTTTATTTTCAGAACCATCGCCATCTCCTTGATACAGTTGGTCTCCCTCAGTGTGCGCCTGAGTTATCCCACACGGTCATGGAATCATGGAATGATTTGGGTTGGAAGGGACCTTAAAATTCATTCAGTTCCAGTCCCTGCCATGGGCAGGGACATCTTACACTAGCTCAGGTTGCTCCAAGCCCTGTCCAACCTGGCCTTGGACACTTCCAGGGATCCAGGGGCAGCCACAGCTTCTCTGCCCAACCTGTGCCAGGGCCTGCCCACCCTCCCAGCCAGCAATTCCTTCCCAATCTCCCATCTCTCCCTGCCCTCTGGCACTGGGAAGCCATTCCCTGTGTCCTGTCCCTCCATGCCTTGTCCCCAGTCCCTCTCCAGCTCTCCTGGAGCCCCTTTAGGCCCTGCCAGGGGCTCTCAGGTGTCCCTGGATCCTTCTCTTCTCCAGGTGACCCCCCCAGCTCTCCCAGCCTGGCTCCAGAGCAGAGGGATCCAGCCCTGGAGCATCTCCGTGGCCGTCTCTGGACTGGCTCCAGCTATACTGGATAATTCCAGAGTGTTTAATTTACACTCTCACAAGCAGCTTTACAATCCCGCACAGCTGGGGCGGGGAGGACCCTTCCCCACCCAACTGACCCTCAGTGTGCCCCATTTTGACATCCATAACCTCAGTCACCCACATTTCTCCTTCCTCTCAAAAAACAGCATTTACAGCCTCACTTTCTTCCAAGCAGATTTTAAGCAGGTGCTGTCTAGGCGTTCCTGAGTCTGCCTTCCCCGATTACCACCCAAGCTGTGGGGTTTGTGTGTAACCCCAGGCACGCAGCAGCCCTGGCTCCGCACCAGGCCTAGCCAAGGGCTCCGAGCAGGTTAATACCAGCCCTGCAATAAAAACACAAAGCAATTTAAAACCTTCTCTTCGGGTTTTTTTCCCTTTGTTTACCTTCCTTGTAGACTTCAGAATAGCCGAAAATGAATAATACAGATATTACTATGCCATTATGGATTTCTCCTATGTGATGGACAGTCTCCCAACTGTGAAACTTCCCGCTCGGGAGGTGGATCCAGGCAGAGCACATTCCGGCTGCTGAGAAGAGCAGCTCCGCATCCAAAGCCTGTCAGCAAGTATTTAATTACCATCCCTCTGGAAGCAATACAAGTGCTGCCTATATTAAAGTGAAACAAGGCTTCTATTCCAGCAAGGCCTAAATATCCTCTAGACCATCACCTGCCTAATACAGAATAAATTGAATTACTCAGGCCGGACACAACATGGAAATGCTTCAGGAGAAAATAAGATGCCTTAAAGTGAGCTGTAAAGGAAAATAAAATGGCCATGGACGGCTGTAAATTACTCAGTGGAAGCCTGAGCCTACCAGAGCTGCATGTTCCTAAGGCAGGCGAGAGCAGAATGGGACCCTGTGGCCACTCCCAGCACATGAACATCTCCCAGTCCTTCCCACCATGGCTGGCCCAGCTGTCCGGAGCCAGCCCCTGCTTCCAGGAAACACTTTGTCATCTTGTCTCAATGCTGCTGGATGCAGGCACAAGCCCCACATTCAGCTGCCTCCAAGGACTACATTCACCTCTTTGTGTTTGGGTTTCTGTGCTGACATCAGGGAAAAACAATGTCACTCTGTTATCTGGCGGCTCCTCCGCATTCCTTGGTGGGATTAACTCATTCCTGGTACCTCAGCCTCTGGGGAGGCCTCCCCTGGCCCTGGGGACGGGTTTTCTTTAATCTGCTCAAGTTTCTGGGTTTTTTCGTCAATCCTCGTCAGACACTCACGTAAACTCACTCGGTATTTCCCGCAGCAACTTCTCTCCACCCTCGCGGAGTTCTCTAGTCCTGCCTGACAAGAGCTCCCTTCCAAAGCTCCCCGGGATGCATGGGAACAGGGATCACAGCGGGATTCTGAACAGACAGATAGGCATGGCTGCTTTCCTCCTGGTACACCTGCCTACCACTGCACTTGTTCCCAGGACTGAATGTTTGCACTCGAAATTCCTTCTTAAAATCAACACTCCCATTCAAAAGAGTAGAGCAGCAGAGCCTGGGGGTGTAACACGAGCAGGTGAAGAGGATTCATGCCCTGGATCCAGCCCAGCCGTAGGGTGTTCCCTGCCTGTGCAGTGACAGACCTGCGGGTCTCTGCAGGTACATAAATACTAGATAAATACTACATAAACACTACATAAATATGCCACTTACCAAGCCATTTAAAATCATTAATGTATTAGAAGAAAAAAAAAAAAAACAAAACAAAACAAAAAAAAAACAACGAGGACAGAATTGGGATTTACAGAGAAACAGCAAAAATTGTAAACGTTGCCTTTATTGGAATCACAGAATTGCTAAGGTTGGAAAAGACCTTGGAGATCATCAAGTCCAAATGTCAGCACAGCACCACCACGTTCTCCACTAAAAGGTGTCCTCAACTGTCGTATCCACACATTTCTTGAAGCATAACTACTACTGGCATGAACCAGGGAATATAGTGCTCGGAATAACCTTTAGGAAGCTCTGCACATAGGGTTCACCAAGCTGGAATCAAGTTAACCATCTTAATTCCTCCAAATACAAATGTCTTTTTCTCCTGGATTTTTGCATCCTTGATTTTTATTGACTGAACTCCCTTGTTTGTTGTGGAGAAATTGAGGATTGAAGCAAGGAAGGCTTTCAGCAGTTCCCAGTCATGAAGGAGACCTGCAGAGCCAAGTGTTTGGCTGGGTTTTGGTGTGAGAACGAAAACATGCCAGAAGTACAGGTTACAGATCAGCCCATGGTAAATAATTAGGAAAGTTAGAGGTAAAAAAGAGAGATAAAAAGGCAGAAAACATGATTAAAGTACTGAGCTGGGGGATTCATTAGGGTTGCAGACAGATAAGTAAATTAGAGCCCCGCAGAAATTATTTGACTGGCAAATTAATTACACAATATTACAGTGGCTTTCCCAGCCAAATTTAGCCCTCGGGAAGCAGGTAGGACTCTGCCTGACTTAATAAAAGGAGCCTCAACTGGTCTTCAGCTTAATCAGAGATGAAAATTAACATTTCAGGATTTGAGGCAAATATGAGGTTTCTGGAAAGCTTGGAAGGACAGGCTCTGGCACTGTAACAATTACACAGGTTACACTGACCATCGGGCTGTGCAGGCAGTGGGACACTCCTGCTTTTTCACAGGCCTTTAATTCACTGACCTGCTCAGGAAGCCAAGGCAGGAGGTGATTTAGAAACCCACAGGGAACCTCATTAGGACAGATCCTTCAATGGGACACTTCAGATTTGTTTAGAGAAGACCTGATTAAAATATTGTACCCCAATCCTGCAAAAGTGCAGTACTATTTTATTATTGTTATCATTATTATCATTATTATTATTATTACTATTGCTATTATTGTTGTCATCATTGTAGGGGTTTATGTTTTATGTGTTTTTTTATTTTTATTATCATCATTATTTCCTTAAGTGTTGACTTATTCCCTGAACCTCACTCCCCCTTTGCATCTCAGACTCTGCAGTCAGTAAGCAGAAACTTCATAGAAAAAGTATGATTTATTTTTCAGTTTGCTTGCTAAGTATCACATTTTTAAGGCAGAGATATTAGGAACTTGCTTTTGGAACAAATGTTGTTTATCGTTCCTGGAAACACTTTGGAAATATATATATTTATATATATGGATATATATATCTCCCAACTGAAACATGTCACCTTCCCTGATAAGCACCAGATGACACTTTCATTATGCAGGCTGACCCACAGTATAATTTCAAATATGAAGACATCAGTACCTTTACAAATATTAAAGAAGACTTTTGCTGGTCTGTCGTGCCCTGGACAGGGGAGTGGCTGTGGTGGCCACCCCGAGCTGGCAGCATTCGCCCACCCCGGCCCAGTGAGCGCTGGTGGGGCTGTGAACCAGCAGCAATAAATACATTTCCATCTCATTACCAGTGTGTCAATAGGGGCCATTCCTGGAGGATTGTCTGCTGCAAGTGTGGGCTCATTTCATCAGGATCTGACTGATATCAACATTGACTGGGTTTTCCAATGATATCTTGTACCGGAATGTTGTGAGCTGGAAACTAATATATTTCTTCTTGCTCATCACATCAATATGGCCTAATTTTGTTGGCTTTTGTATTGAACAATCTGCAGAACGTACAATCCAGCTTTGATTTCTCTCTTTATGATGCCTCTTATTATTAAAGCTCCCTCGTCCAAAAAATCATGGATTTTTATTCACTAGTAATGTTATTGGGATTCAATTTTTGTCTCAGATGTAATCTAGGTTTTCCATATTGAAGAACCAGATCCCATTTAGTTATAACTGAATAAAACCCTGGTTTTCTTCCGTTCAGCGACAAAGGCTGAGCTTCAGTTTGGGTAGTTTTATTTAATATCACTCCTCTCAAAGTGGTGTTTATTACTTACTGTACTTCAGATGTTGCAAGGAAAGCAATATTATTTATTGTGCATCATTAATTGCCTTTTTCTCCATAGTTATCCAGTTGTCTGGAGATGATATTTGTGTGCTGTTGGGTGTGTGTCTGTGCTATGCTTGTGCTCAATTCCAGCTGGAAGAAAAGGAGAGCTGAGGGAGGGGTGAAGTTCAGACACTCTCGTGGTTATAGACTCATGGAATCCCAGAGTGACTTGGGTAGGAAGGGACCTTAAAGCTCATCCAGTGCCACCCTCTGCCATGGGTAGGGACACCTTCCACCAGCCCAGGGTGCTCCAACCTGGCCTTGGACACTTCCAGGGATCCAGGGGCAGCCACAGCTTCTCTGCCCAACCTGTGCCAGGGCCTGCCCACCCTCCCAGCCAGCAATTCCTTCCCAATCTCCCATCTCTCCCTGCCCTCTGGCAGTGGGAAGCCATTCCCTGTGTCCTGTCCCTCCGTGCCTTGTCCCCAGTCCCTCTCCAGCCCTCCTGGAGCCCCTTTAGGCCCTGCAAGGGGCCCTCAGGTCTCCCTGGAGCCTTCTCTTCTCCAGGTGAATCCCCCCAGCTGTCCCAGCCTGGCTCCAGAGCAGAGGGATCCAGCCCTGGCAGCATCTCCATGGCATCCTCTGGACTGTCTCCATCATCTCCAGATCCTTGTGCTGCTGTTCCCAGGGCTGGGGCAGCTCTGCAGGGGGGTCTCAGCTCAGGGGGCAGAGGGGCAGGATTCCCTGGGGGACACCTCCAGGCACCACCAGTGTGCAGAGCACACGGCTCAGTACATTTACACCCACCTGCAGGAAGAACCTGCATTAACCACTTTGGATCCTCCTGCAGGAGCAGCCGCCGGTGCTGCAGCCACTGCTGTACATCTTGCTCTGCCAAAGGAGCTGTTTCACTGCTGCCACGTGTCCAGCTCTAACTGCTGTTTACTGCCCTCAAAAACGCTCCTCTTTGTTTTCCCTGAGCCCTGGGAGGTGTCAGCAGCCCCGCTGGGTGCAGTGAGCGGTACCACTGTCGGTTCATACCCAGCTCTCTCTCCAGAGGTGTTGGGGGCTGAGGAGCTGTTGGGTGCTCCCTTCTCAGCCAGCCTGGCTCAGACCCCTTCCCCATCCACCCAGGGCTCCAAAAGGTGGTGAAGGACAAAGATCCCCTAGCACAGAGCCACCCCTGCATCCGGGGCCCTGGCAGATCCCAGCATCATCCTGAGAAACCATCCCGGGATGGGGGCACCATGTGGAAAAGCCCCCAGAATCAGAGCTGTGTGGGAAGGAAGGACAGCCAGACCCCCAGAAGGCCAAAACAGCAAGTCAAAAATGGGATCTGGGTGCTCCCAGCCCACCACCACAGCCATGTCCAACTCACAGCTCTGGAGAGCCCTGGGAAGGAGCAGGATCTGCTCAGGAGGGAAGCATGGTCTGCAGAGAAAGTAGAACTGAGGCTCAGCTGATACTCTATGACAGTGTTCTAAAACTGATAATTAAAAAGCTGTCTTACCAATTTTGGTAAATCATTTTCAGCTTAAACCTCCCTTTCTGAAGCACTGGAAATAATTAACTTTTTAAAACGTAACTCCTCCATATCCTGTACTGAAGTCAGGCATTTTAAAAAGCAAAATGATATTTTAATAACTATTCTCGTAATTACAAACCCCATTCTCCACACGGTCCTGTTTTCAATTAACAGCTGCATTAATGGGTTTGTTCTCCCTGCCATTTCCCTCTAATGACAGCAGTCGTCACAGACATGGAGAGTGTTGCAAATTCATAACTATCAGGACCTGTTTTCTCTTCAGTTTACCCCTTTTTTCTGCAGCCTGCAGTATGGTATGAGCCTTTTACCAGGAGATAACATTGTCATATGAGTGGCTGGACAAACACACAATGCTGATAACTCCAGTTCCTGGTGGCTGTCACTGAATCACGGAAGGGTTTTGGTTGGAAAGGCCCTCTCAGACCATCAGGTCCAACCATTAACCCATCACTGCCAAGCCCACCACTAAACCACATCACTAAAGGAAGGGGCCAGCAACTCTCTGCCCCTCGGGGCAGATGTCTGGAAGAACCTGAAGTGTGTCCATACTTTGGAAGGTCCCCAAGAGGTTGACCCAGAGTCTGACTGCTGAATTTTGACAAGGTTTGAATGGGAGTCACAGGTTCAGCTCAGTGGCTGTTGCACTTCACCCATTATCATCAGGACCTTCAGCAGTGAGGAAAAGCTCCAACAGCCCAAAGGAGACTGTACTTTGTAATTCAGACTTAGAATCACAGGCTGGTTTGGGTTGGAAGGGACCTTAAAACTCATCCAGTTCCACCCCCTGCCATGGGCAGGGACACCTTCCACCAGCCCAGGGTGCTCCAAGCCCCGTCCAGCCTGGCCTTGGACACTTCCAGGGGCTTATTTCAGAGAATGAATTTAAAAGAGAACTGCTACACACCAAGACATTAATGGTGTGTTTTGCAAACCATGCTGTTCCTGGGGCTGCCTGAGGGGCACAGGGGTGGAAACTGTCCCTGGGGACACATCCCAGTGATGGGGACAGAGCTCCCAGCAGGTCCCCTGTGACGCAGGGCAGCCACCCAGCAGCCCAGAGCCAGCCCGGGACAGCCTGTGACGAGGGGGTTGTGCTTGTGGCACAATTTCAAGCCAGACTACGCTGGAGGGAGGAGGAGGAGGAGGCTGGCGCCTGGCAGGGCTGGCACACTCCATCGCAGCTCGGCGGGATCTGCGCACACGGATCTCCCACTCACCAGTCATGAGCACAACAGCGTTCAGAGATGCTGTGGAAAAGACTCAAAATAGCTTGCTTTGGGGAGGCCTCGAGGCTCGCAGCCTCAGTGGAAAATTATTTCGTTAAGCAGTGAGCGCAGGGGGAGGATGGGGCCCCCTCGAGCACCAGGGCAGGGCAGGCAGGGCCCCCCCATGACAGCAGTGCTGGTGATGCCGGGGGCACCGCTCCCCCTCCCTGCACAAACCCACAGCGCCTCTAAACCCCGCTACGGCAGCAGCGAGGGGTCAGGACCACCCTCCCCGGGGATGGATTCACCAGGCCAGGCATTCCCTGCCGCTGGCAGCGAGTGCATCCCACAGAAAATCGTTTGAGAGGACTCAGCAAATGGCTTTGGTTTGGGATGACAGAAATAGACTGTGGTGACTCGCTCCCACCAGACATTCCTCCGGCATTGTCTCACATCTGCCAGGCTCTGTGCAAGCAGCTGTGGGCTCCTCAGGAACATCCTCTCTCCCACAGGCAGGTTTGGCACCCATGGATGGGGCTCCTGACATGAGCCCTGAGCAACCTCACGCTGTTGTTACGAGGCTCCGGTAACGAAAAGGATCCTGGAGGAAAAACGCTGGGATTTGTTTTGAGCATCTTTCCTGGCTCCAGCACCAGGCACTGTCATCCCCAGGCAGACCCATGGGCACTTCTAGAGCTCATTATCGGCCCCTCTGTGTGTGCAAGGACCTCCAAACAGCACTGCCCATCTGGAGAAGGGGCCACCAACATCTCCCAGTACAACCAGTTGCAGGAGAGGGCTGCACTGGTAACCTGCCCCTTTTTCCAGCTTCTGTGGATATCTGTTTTCCTGCCTCAGACATGGCAATGTCTTCCAGGGAATTTGTTTCTGAGGAGGAAGGATCCCAGCTATACTGAGAAAATCCCTCCCAAAACAAGAAGGGATTTCTCTTGAAACAACAAAATACATTTCACTTAACGAAAGCAGTTAATTAAACCAGATTTCTTTGTGCTGTGTCAGTTAATTCCCAAAATACAGGGAGAACAATATGTAATTACGCTGTTTTAGAGTGTTTGTGGAATAAATACATCACTCAAGTGTCATGTTTTGGGGGTTTCCGGAGCTGGCAGAACAGCCTGGAGCTGAGACAATCCCTGAGGAAATTCCCAAAGTGGCAGGTGATGGCTAATGAGGACACCGGGCACCTCCAAGGGCACCACAGCCAGACCCAGCCCTGGGACACCCACCCTGGTGTCTCCATGTGGCTGATGCAGCTCATCCATTTGAGATCCTCGGGCAGCTCCATGCCTGCACACCTGAATTCTGGGGGAAAAGTGCAATTATATCCCTAGAGTCTGCGGGAACAGTGGGAACGGTGCAGCCCTGTGGGTCTCTCCCTGCAGTGGTGGGCGGCTTCTGCCTCTTCCCGACCCCTTCCCCACCCCATCCCCAGCAAAGGCTCCTGTGCCATTCCTGGGACAGTCTTGTGGTTGTTTTTCCATGATTCCAGCCTGGCTGGCATCCTTGTCAGAGAGCAGGAATCGCAGATGAGAGGCTGTAACAGTCTCTGCAGCGTAGTTACTACTTTTGGCATTTCCAAACCTTTTAGGAAAGTGCTGCCAAGTTAAAAACCCAACCAACGCCTGCGCTCGAGCGTGTGTGCGTGGGGGGCGAGTCTGGAGATGTGTTTTATGTAAGAAAACTTCACAAGGCACTTAAAATAGGCTGTTTTCTGGGATCGGTTGCATCCAGAGGACGCGCGACTGACATCAAACCCCGATGATGTGCTTGCTCCTCATCACAGAGGAGGAGCTGCTCTCTAGGCAGGGCTGGACGTGTTTGTTCCTAAAATTATGGAATCGCAGAGTTGTTTGGGTTGGAAAGGCCCACTGAGACCATCGAGTCGAACAATTACCCCAGCACTACCAAGGCCACCCCTGATCCACATCCCCAAGTGCCCCATCCACATGGCTGTCAAATCCCTCCAGGGATGGGGACTCCACCACTGCCCTGGGCAGCTGTGCCAGAGATGGACAACTCTTTCCATGAAGGAATTCTCCTGAACATCCGCTCTGCCCCTCCCCTGGCACAGCCTGAGGCCGTTTCCTCTCTCCTGGCCCTGTTCCCTGGGAGCGGAGCCCGCCCCCCCCCGGCTCCCCCCTCCTGTCAGGGATTGCAGAGCCAGAAGGTCCCCCCTGAGCCTCCTTTTCTCCAGGCTGAGCCCCCCCAGAGCCAGAGCCGGAGCAGGGGCTGAGACATTCCCAGTGCGAAGCCTCCCTGCTGAAAACGTCCTGTGTGGTAGTGGAACAGCGGGGTGTGGGAAAAACCAAACCAAAGAAAGAGAAAGCAATTAAAAGAAAAAAACAACCCAAACACATAAAACGCTTCCCAGTCCCCGGCCGTGCGGGAGAGCAGAGAGGCGGCGGGGGCAGCAGGGAGGAGCCCGGGGTGGGGAACGGGGGAGCCCGAACTGGGCTGGGGGGAGCCCGAAGGGGAACTGGAGGAGCCTGGGGGCGGCAGCAGGGTAATGCGGAGGGACTGTGGGAGAGCTCGAGGGGCACAACGGGACAGCCCAGGGGGATCTGGGCAGTCCGGGGGGAAAGCGGGACAGTCCGGGGGAGAGCGGGACAGTCCGGGGGGAGAGCGGGACAGTCCGGGGGGAGAGAGGGCAGTCCGGGGAGGGGGGGACGGGACAGTCCGGAGGAGGAGTGGGACAGTCCGGGGCCGCCCCCGTCTGCCGGGAGCCCCCCCGGCGCTGCCGTCAGCGCCGCCGTGACGGGCCGTGACGGGCTCTGACGCGGGCAGAGGCAGCTGCGAGGGGGCGCGGCGGGCCCCGGCCCCGGGCTGCGCTCCCGGCTCCAGAACGCCCCGAACGCTCAGGGAGCGGGGCCAGGTAGCGGCGGGCGGGCGGCAAGGAGCGGGATGGGGATGGAGATGGGGATGGGGATGGGGATGGGGACGGAGATCCCGCCGGGACAGCGCCGGGAGGGTCCCGGGCCGGGCTGGGGGCGGCGCGCGGCTCCGCCAGCGGTGCCCGCACAGCTGGATGCGGGCCGGCAGATGTTGCCGGCGGCAGCTGCAGCGCGGCTGGGCAGGGAGCAGATGGGCTGCGGCGAGCGCCATATGGCCCGTTTAGCCTTTCACCTCGGGGATATCAATCACAGCCGTCCCGGGAACACGCTCCGGCTCCGGCGGGAGCAGGGACGGCTCGGCGCGGTCCCGCTCCCCGGCCGCGGCATCGGGCCCTGAAGGGATCTCGCCTCTGCGGGCCGAAGAATGTGGCCAACCATCAACACCATCAGCGTGCCTGCGTTCGGGCCCCGGCGGCTGTCGGAGCAGGCAGGAGCTGACGTGTGGCTCGACGTGCTGGCCAGCACTGATGTGGGGACAACAGGGCTTCGTGGGCTCCCATGGAACTGCCACGTGCTAATGGGAATCTGAGCGGGAACAAACATCACTGCAATCAATACCTCAGATCATCTGATACCACCTACATGACAAGGAGCAGGAAAGAAGGGGGAATGATGCTCCACTGGAAGTTTTAGGGAAATCTAAGGTGGAAAATGGAGTGCTTGTGAGATGGTCTGTTTGCATCCGAGGCTGGCAGTGAGATCCCTGTGCCCTGGTGGCTCTGACTCCCCATCAGTGACATCCACAGTGACATCCACCCTCCCAGAGACTGTCCCAGCTGCTGGCTTGCTGCAGGGAGTCCTGACGTGTCTCATGGCACACGTGTGTGCACTCTGGCTGTGCTCCCAGTGCTCCAGGGCTGGGGCTGGCGGTGTGTCCGGAGCTGGTGCTGTGGCTGTGAAGATGCTGATCTTCAGCTGGTGTCTGGTGGTGCCGGGGCCAGGCCCTGCCACACTGGGCAGAAACCAGCACAAGGCTCGTGCTTGATGAGCAGCTGGCTTTGTTCTCTGCTTGGGGACTTTGCAGCTCACGTGAAATTGGATAAAAATACGCTTTAGCCCTCTTGCCCTCTGGAAGGCACTCACTGGGGTGCTACCACTCCTCTTGGATCTCTTGGAGATGACGTCTGTGTAAATGTGTCCACGAAGTGAGGATGGACTGTGGCTGTTCCAGGGGCTTCTTTCCCGTCCTCAGCCCCAGGCAAGGGAGCAGGATTCCTGATGCAAAGAGCAACAGCCACTGGTACACTGTGTCTTCTGATATCTGGTACCTCATCGTAAGTCTGAAACTTTTGCTCTGTTGAGGAGGAAACAAAGCTCTCCTCTCCCAAAACTCCATCCTGAAACACTTGGCAAGTCAGACAGGAGGATGTAAATAGTGAAAGCAGTGAAAGTGTGTCCATGGAGGGAAGAGGCAGGTGCAGAGGCTGCACTGCTGCTGCAGGACACTTTTCAGATGTACCCCTCAAACATGCCCTGCCAGGCTGGGAGGAGGGAAGGAGTGACTGTGCCACCACCGTGGGATCCCGTCTGACCCAGGAGCTGGGGCTGGGGCTGCCCACGAGCAAAACCAGCGGGTGCTTTGTGCATGGCAAGTTCCTGCACTGCCCTGCTGCCCAGGGCAGCTGGACACACCACCCTGGAGGAGGGTGTTCGAGGGAGCTGGTGATGTCAGTGGTGTACCCTGAGTGCTGATGGTGCCCTCGGGGCTGCAACGATGAAAACTTCCCCATGGTGATCCCGGCACAGTGTTCCTACTAACAGAGGCACAACCACAGCAACCACCCATCCATGTGCTTCTTAATCCTAAACAAACTGACTTTCCTTGGCAGTTTGCTGCACTCACAGCCTGGACTGGCGTGGATTTTGGAGTTTTTATTGGAAATGGCAGTACCTGGTGCAGTCCTGCACGTGGGTGGGTTCCAGAGCAGGGCCTGTGGGGTCAGTGGCAGGGCCTGATCCTGTGGGAGCTGTGGGCTGGAAAACCTCGCTTGTGGTGATGGGAGCCTGCCAGGAAGATGGACTTGCACTTTTGGGAGTGTTCTTGGGAACAGGCCCCCACAGAGGCCATCCAGGGTCAGAAGCGCCTGTGGTTCACTCTGGCCTATCCGTGTGTCCCGTTTCCCTGTGCTTGGATTGTCTTAAATTCCCCAACTTCGTGGTCTTGGGTGTTGCTTTCCTACAGGAGCTCATCCTGCGAGTCAGGGGCCGTGCCCAGCTCCCACCCCACTTCCAGGGGGACCAAAGCAGAGCCAGTGGACACGGGACACTCCATCTTCAGCACTGTGGGGCAAGAGCGACAGTTCTCCGTAATTAAATGTGCTCTTTGTGCTCCTGTGTTCAAATACCCAAATCCAGCATTCCCCCACATGTCTGGAATTGTGTTTGCAGTTATTTAATTTGGAGTTCTTTTTTAAAAGCATGGAGTCTGGAATGTTTGTTCTCCGCTTTTTTTCACATCATTACTCTGATACTGCTTGATTAGCTCCCTCCCCAGTCATGATTGGTAATTAAAATAGGCATTAAAATTAGTCACTTAGCAATTTTGCTGTTCAATTGGCAATTAAATTACTTAATTGCAATTAAAGTCCTAATTTTAATTGGCAAAATGATAGATGTAGATTTAAGATAATATGTATAAATACTTTAATAAGTGTCTATATAAGGATTACTTAATTACTCAACTTCAAGTTTATGCTGTTAACTTTAGAACTTTTAAGTGAGTAATGAAATTTATATTACATCTATTCTAAGGATATGATAATTAGATGTATCACTTAGCCCTACAAGGGCCTGGGCTGTAAGTTGCTTCTGTGGTGTTGAACTACAGCCTGGACGAGCTGTTGGGATCTGAGTGACACTGATGGTGACACTGCAGCCAAGGGGACATACGGGGAAGTTGGCTGAGCTCCTCCAGCATCCTTTGGGTGAATCCCATGGAGAAAAACCCAAGTACGCAATGAGATAAATGGTAAATAAAATTGAAATAAATAAAATTAAAAAATGCTAAAAATTAGATAAATAAATATAAATTAAAATAAAAAATAATGCAATCATAGGAAAAATAATACAATAAATAGAATGAATGAAAATAAATAAAAAAATTTTAAAAGCAAAAAAAGAGAACAAAAGTAAATGATAATAAATTAAAATAGAAAAAGAACACAATGAACAAAATAAAATAGACTAAAATCCGCCCAAATTCCGCGTGGGCTTCCGTGGGGGCGGGAGAGGGGTGAGCGTAGGAAGTGATGGTGATAAATGGAAGGTGCGGCTGCCCCGCTGCCGGCCCCGGGCTCGGGGTGTGCCCCCAACCCTGTGTCTGTCCCCACACCAGACTGGGGGGTTCAGTGCCCCCAACCCCCTGTCTGTCCCTAAACCAGGCTGGGGGGGGGTTCAGTGCCCCCATCCCCGTGTCTGTCCCCACACCAGACTGGGGGGTTCAGTGCCCCCATCCCGATGTTTGTCCCCAGGCTGGGGGGGGTTCAGTGCCCCCATGCCCGTGTCTGTCCCCACACCAGGCTGGGGGGGTTCAGTGCCCCCATCCCCGTGTCTGTCCCCACACCAGGCTGGGGGGGGTTCAGCGCCCCCATCCCGTGTCTGTCCCCGGGCTGGGGGGGGGTTCAGTGCCCCCATCCCTTGTCTGTCCCCACACCAGCCTGGGGGGGTGTTCAGTGTCCCCATCCCGTGTCTGTCCCCACACCAGGCTGGGGGGTTCAGTGTCCCCATCCCTTGTCTGTCCCCAGGCTGGGGGGGTTCAGTGCCCCCATCCCTTGTCTGTCCCCACACCAGGCTGGGGGGGTTCAGTGCCCCCATCCCTTGTCTGTCCCCACACCAGGCTGGGGGGGTTCAGTGCCCCCATCCCTTGTCTGTCCCCACACCAGGCTGGGGGGGGGGTTCAGTGTCCCCATCCCGTGTCTGTCCCCGGGCTGGGGGTGTGTTCAGTGTCCCCATCCCCGTGTCTGTCCCCACACCAGCCCGGGTCCCACCCGCGCTATTCCGGGCGGTCACGTCACGGTGACGCGCGCGGGGGGGCGGGGGCGGCCCCGCCCTCTATGCAAACGAGGCCACGCCCCCGCCCCGCGCGTGGACGGGGCGTGTCCCGCTGCGTGACGTCACCGATCGGAAACTTACCAAAAGGGCGCGCTGGCGCGCGGGGGGGGGCGTGGCCGGGGCGGGCCCCGGCGGCGCTGATTGGCCGCGCGCGCTGACGCGCGGTGACGCGCGGGGGCTCGCGGCGCACGTTGGTCGGCGGCGCCGCGGCCACATAAACAAAGGCACATTGCGGGCGGGCACAGTCCGGCCGCCCGCGCCGCTCCGCGCTGTTCGCCGCGCCCGCCCGCACCGCCCGCCCGCCCCGCGGCGCGCCCGCTCCGCGCTCCGCTCCCGGTGAGTGCCTATCCCTCCGCCGGTCCGTCCGTCCGTCCCGTCCCGTCCCGTCCCGTCCCGTCCCCCAGCTCCTCCCGAACGGGGTCCCGCGCGCGAGGCGCGGGCAGCGCGCCCACCCGGTCCCGTCCCATCCCGCCCGCCGACGGGTCCCGCACGGATCCATCCCCGCACGGATCCCCGCACGGATCCCCGCACAGGTCGGGTCGCGCTGTCACCCGGGGAGCCGCCGCGCTGTGCCGGGTCCGCCCCGCCGGCTGTCACCCGCGCCGGCTGTCACCCGCACCGCCGCCTCCGGAGGATCCCCCGCGCCTCGCCCGCTCCCCCGGGGACGCGCCGCGGCTTCCCGGTGGGATGGAGAGGCGGACACGGCACCGGGTGCCGCTGACAGCCCGCCCGCCCGCCGGGAGATTCCTGCCCGGTTACAGGGAAAAGAACCCAAACCGAACCCAAACCCGTTGCTCGCGGGGCGCGGGGTGGCCCTGCTCCCGCACCCCGCGGGTCCGCAGCTGGGGCTCCCCCGGACCCGGGCAGCCTCCCCGGCGGGGCCGTGGGTCTGTCTCGAGTCCCGGGTCCCTAGGTTTGTCATCGTACGAGCGAGTCCGTGTGTCTGTCCCCCCACCAGTGGATCTGTGTGTCTGTCCCTGTCCCCATGTGCATGACCGGCGTCTCCGACTGTCTGTCCCGCTCGCCGGTCCCATATCTCTGTGGCCCGCCCTGGCTGCCCGACCAGCGGTCCGTGTGTCCGTCCCCGACCGGCGGTCCGTGTGTCCGTCCCCGACCGGCGGTCCGTGTGTCCGTCCCCGACCGGCGGTCCGTGTGTCCGTCCCCGACTGGCGGTCCGTGTGTCCGTCCGCTACCGTCGGTCCGTGTGTCCGTCCCTGACCGCCCGTCCCTGTCTCTCAGCCGTCTCCCCGGGCAGGCTGGAGCCGCCGCCGCGCTGTGACCCCGCGGACTCCTCGCTGCCCGCCGCGCTCCGACGCTGTCCGCCCCCGGCTGCCCCGACGCCGCCGCTCCCTCGGCTGAAGGTTGGTGCGCTCCGGCTCCGCGGCCCCGCGGGGCAGGGGCAGGGGCAGGGGGGACCCTCCGCTCGCCCCCGCGGTGCCCGGCGCGGGCCGAGTCTACCTGACGCTGTTTCGTTTGCAGCCATGCCCTGTGTTCAGGCTCAGTATGGGTCCTCGCCTCAAGGAGCCAGCCCGGCCTCCCAGAGCTACAGCTACCACTCCTCGGGAGAATACAGCTCCGATTTCCTAACTCCGGAGTTTGTCAAGTTTAGCATGGACCTCACCAACACTGAAATCACTGCCACCACTTCTCTCCCCAGCTTCAGTACCTTTATGGACAACTACAACACAAGCTACGACGTGAAGCCCCCGTGCTTGTACCAAATGCCCCTGTCGGGACAGCAGTCCTCCATTAAGGTGGAAGACATTCAGATGCACGGCTACCAGCAGCACGGCCACCTGCCCCCCCAGTCCGAGGAGATGATGTCCCACTCGGGCTCCGTCTACTACAAGCCCTCGTCGCCCCCGACCCCCTCCACTCCCGGCTTCCAGGTGCAGCACGGCCCCGTGTGGGACGACCCCGGCTCCCTGCACAACTTCCACCCCAACTACGTGGCCACCACGCACATGATCGAGCAGCGCAAAACGCCCGTGTCCCGCCTCTCCCTCTTCTCCTTCAAGCAGTCTCCCCCCGGCACGCCCGTGTCCAGCTGCCAGATGCGCTTCGACGGGCCCCTGCACGTGCCCATGACCCCCGAGCCGGCCGGGCCGCACCACGGCGTGGACGGGCAGGCCTTCGCCGTGCCCAACCCCATCCGCAAGCAGCCGTCCATGGCCTTCCCCGGGCTGCAGCTGGGCCACGCGCCGCAGCTGCTGGACAGCCAGGTGCCCTCGCCGCCCTCGCGGGGGTCCCCCTCCAACGAGGGGCTGTGCGCCGTGTGCGGGGACAACGCGGCCTGCCAGCACTACGGCGTGCGCACCTGCGAGGGCTGCAAGGGCTTCTTCAAGGTGAGCGGGCACCGCGGGCACGGCAGGGCATGGGCAGGGCGTGGGCAGCGGGCAGCGAGGAGGGACAGGGACCAGCACGGGGGGCAGGCAGGGACCAGCACGGGGGGCAGGCAGGGATCAGCACGGTGGGCAGGCAGAGTGCAGGACATTGGGCAGGCTGGGTGCAGGCAGGGTGCAGGCAGGGCACAGGCAGGGTGCAGAGCAGTGGGCAGGCAGGGACCAGGACAGTGGGCAGGCAGGGACCAGGACAGTGGGCAGGCAGGGACCAGGACAGTGGGCAGGCAGGGACCAGGACATTGGGCAGGCTGGGTGCAGGCAGGGCATGGGCAGGGTGCAGGCAGGGTGCAGGCAGGGCATGGGCAGGGTGCAGGCAGGGTGCAGGCAGGGCGCAGACAGGGTGCAGGCAGGGCGTCGGGCAGCGGGGGGACCCGGCGGGGCGAGGAGCCCGCAGATGGAAATCGGTTAGGACAGAGAACTGCGTCTGAGCTAACCATGTGGAACAGAATTCCCTGTGGTAAAATTAAGTGATCTCTTTATTTCACCATCCTGATTGAATAATCTTATCATTTTAAATAGAGAAGGTCTCCAAGGAATGTAAATAATATGAATGCCCACGGATTTGTATTTACTGAGCGTCTCCTTCCCTCCTCTTGGCATATAAAACACGGCCAGGAGCTGCGAGGTTACCTCGGATGTTAACGCTGTCAATTTGCTCCTGTTAAATGCCCAGGAAAAAAAAAAAAAAAAAGAAAGGAAAAGAAAGGAGTAGGGGGGGGAGGTGGAAAGAGAGAAAAGGGAAAAGGAAATGAAGGGGGAAAAAGTGAAAAGAAATTAAGGGGGAAAGGGAAAAGGAAAGAAATGAAAAAAGGGAAAAAAATAAATTTTACAAAGTGACAAAAAAAGGGAAGAATAAAGGGAAAAGGAAATAAAGGAAAATGGAAAGGGAAATTAAAAAAAAAAAGGGAAAAAAGAAAGGGGTAAAAGGGGAAGGGAAATAAAGATAGAAAAGGAGGAAGAAAAAAATAAAAGGAGAAAAAAAGGAAAAGCAAATGGGAAAAGGGAAAAGAAAATAAAGGGTGAAATGGAAAAGAAAATAAAAAGGAAAAGGGAAAAGAATATAAAAGGGGAAAAATAAAATCGGGAAAACAAAATAAGGGGGAAAAGGGAGAAAATAAAGGCAAAAGCTGAAAAGAAAATTCAGAGAGAGAAACGGTAAAAGGAAATCGAGGAGAAAAGAAAGGCATAAGAAAATAAAGGCAGAGCGGGAGCGGCGGTGGCGGCGGTGCAGGAGCGGGATGGGGGCCCGCAGCCCCGTCCGGCCGCTCACCCCGCCCGTCCCGCCCCGTCCCGCAGCGCACGGTGCAGAAGAACGCCAAGTACGTGTGTCTGGCCAACAAGAACTGCCCGGTGGACAAGCGCCGCCGCAACCGCTGCCAGTACTGCCGCTTCCAGAAGTGCCTGGCCGTCGGCATGGTCAAGGAGGGTGAGTGTCCGTCCGTCCGTCCGTCCGTCCGCCCGCCCGCCCCTAGCGCTCCCCGCGGGCCGCGCTGACCCCGCTCTCTCTTGCAGTGGTGCGCACAGACAGCCTAAAAGGCCGGCGGGGCCGCTTGCCGTCCAAACCGAAGAGCCCCCAGGAGCCCTCTCCCCCCTCTCCCCCGGTGAGTCTGATCAGTGCGCTGGTGAGAGCCCATGTCGACTCCAACCCGGCTATGACCAGCCTGGACTATTCCCGGGTAAGCGGGACCGAGCTCGCGGAGGGACCCCGCCGCCGCCGCCCGGGGAGGGGGGGCCGCCGGCCCCGCGGCCGCTGCGGGGGGACAGCCGGGGGCTCGGAGCCCTGCCCGCCCCGCCGGGGCCGCCGCACCGCACCCGCACCCGCATCGGCACCGCTGCCGGGCAGACGGGGCTCGGCTCAGCCGCACTGGCACCGGGGCTCGGCTCAGCCCTGCCGGTCCCGGCGCTCGGCTCAGCCCTGCGGGCTCCAGGGCTCGGCTCAGCCCGGTCGGTCCCAGGGCTCGGCTCAGCCCTGCAGGCACCGGGGCTCGGCTCAGCCCTGCAGGCACCGGGGCTCGGCTCAGCCCTGCAGGCATCGGGGCTCGGCTCAGCCCGGCCGGTCCCGGGGCTCGGCTCAGCCCTGCAGGCACCGGGGCTCGGCTCAGCCCTGCCGGTCCCGGGGCTCGGCTCAGCCCTGCGGGCTCCAGGGCTCGGCTCAGCCCTGCGGGCTCCAGGGCTCGGCTCAGCCCGGCCGGCTCCAGGGCTCGGCTCAGCCCGGCCGGCTCCAGGGCTCGGCTCAGCCCCACCGGCACCGGGGCTCGGCTGAGCCCGGCCGGCTCCAGGGCTCGGCTCAGCCCGGCCGGCTCCAGGGCTCGGCTCAGCCCGGCCGGTCCCAGGGCTCGGCTCAGCCCCGCTGGCCCCAGCGCCGCCCCGGGATCGGGCCCCCCGCGCACCGAGAGCGGCGGCCTCGGAGCGCCGTTCCTAATCGAATTAATTGCCCCGGAACATCTAATTTCCTCACCGGTCAGAGAGAGGTTTAATTGTTATCCCAGCCCGCTCCCTGGCCGGGGACGGGGCGAGCAATTTCACGGGTTATAGACTTTAGAGAACCTCATTAAGGGCTTTTTAAAATGAATTTCCAGTTCCAGGCTAACCCCGACTACCAGCTGAGTGGTGACGACACCCAGCACATCCAGCAGTTCTATGATCTCCTGACCGGCTCCATGGAGATCATCCGAGGGTGGGCAGAAAAAATCCCCGGCTTCACCGACCTCCCCAAAACGGACCAGGACCTGCTCTTCGAGTCTGCCTTCCTGGAGCTGTTCGTGCTGCGGTTGGCGTACAGGTGAGCGGCGGCCAGGGAGCCAGAACCTTTCAAGGTCCACTGATCTGCATTTTATTAGCTCCTCGGTAATTAGGTGCCTCTTAAATCCTTCATTTATTGCTCCTCAAGTAATTAGTTGTTTAGCTTTTCTCTTCTCATCTTCTCCTTTCTTATTTTTTTAAAATTTCTTCCCTCTTCTTTTCTTTTTTCTCTTTCACTCTCTTTATGTTATCCTTCTCTCCCTTCCTTCTCTCTCTTCCTTCCTTTTGCTTATTCTCCCTTTCTTTTTTTAATCCTTTGTCTTTTTTTTTTTTCTCTCATCCTCTTTCTTTTCCTTCTTTTTCTCCTTCTATCTAATTTTCCTCCCTCTCTCATTCATCCATCAGTTCATTTTGGGGTTGTCCCCTTCCTTCCAGGTCCAACCCCGTGGAGGGGAAGCTGATCTTCTGCAACGGGGTGGTCCTGCACCGGTTGCAGTGCGTCCGCGGCTTTGGGGAGTGGATCGATTCCATCGTGGAATTTTCCTCCAACTTGCAAAACATGAACATCGACATCTCTGCCTTCTCCTGCATCGCTGCCCTGGCCATGGTGACAGGTCAGTGCCCCCCCTTCCCGCCAGGCTCCTGTTCCCCTCGCCCGCCTTTCTCCGTGTCAGACCCGTAACGTTCCGCACCCTTCTCTTTGCAGAGAGGCACGGGCTGAAGGAACCCAAGAGGGTGGAAGAGCTTCAGAACAAGATTGTAAATTGTCTCAAAGATCATGTGACTTTCAATAACGGGGGGCTGAATCGCCCCAACTATTTGTCCAAACTCTTGGGGAAGCTCCCTGAACTCCGCACGCTTTGCACGCAGGGGCTGCAGCGCATTTTCTACCTGAAACTGGAAGATTTGGTGCCACCGCCAGCAATAATCGACAAACTTTTCCTGGACACTTTACCTTTTTAAGACTCTTCCCCTGCGCTTCCGCTGACCCGAGGAGAAGCTCCACCTGCCTGAAGGGGAGCTGGTCTGGGCCCAGAGCAGCACCCCTGGGTGCCAGCTCCCACCCCACCCAGTGTTGCAAACTCCTGCAGGCAGAACGCGATGGGCATTTTGGCTCTGGGGCATCACGGATGCAGCTCATGGACTACACAAATACCATGGTATAAACTTTTTATTATCGGCTTCTAAATGAATTTATTATTAAAGGACTTCTGATTGGGAAGGTGAACCAATCTGGCGACGCCGGGCGCGCAGCTCAGACCCACGCGGTGACAAACCGGGTGTGGAGGGACCCACGAGTCTCACCCTCCTAAAGACTAAAGTTTTCTGCTGTAAAAGAAAGCTGTAAATGTACCCAAAGCCCAAACATTGCGTGGGTGGCGTGGCATTGGCGAAGGCTTGTAAATTTATCAGATGCGGTTTGGCTTTTAAAAAAATTATCCTGTGCCTATTTATGAAGAAATACGGAAAATAATTCTAAAAAAAAAAAAAAAAAATTAAAAATTAAAAATAAAAGCTAAACGTGTTTGGGGAAAAAAAAATAATTAAAAAAAAATAAAAAGAAGGGAGAATAAAGACAAGAAGACAAGAAAACCCAACCTGTCCGTCCCAGGGAAGCATGACGATTCCAGGGTGACAATGTTATAGGCACTTGCTATTTCAGTAATGTCTATATTCTATAAATAGTATTTCAGACACTATGTAGTCTGGTAGCTTTTATAAAGACTGGTAGTTATCTAAGCTTCAAACATTTTCTCAGTTGTAAAATAGGTGGGCACAAGTGTCACCCCCCCGAGATCCCCCCCCAAAGGGACACATAGTGTTTGTAAACACCGCCCGACACCCCTTGTTTGTAAGTGTTGTATGTACTGTTGATGTTGATTAAAGAAGAAGTTTATATCTTGATTATTTTGTTGTCTAAAGCTAAACAGATCTTGCATGCAGCAGCTTTTGACTGTTTCCAGAGTGCTTATACTATACATAACTCCCTGGAAATTACTGAGCACTTTGAATTTTTGGTTTGTTTTGTTCCGGGTTTGTTTTTTTTTTTTTTTAATGTCTAAAAATTGTCGGTTAATATATTATTTTATGTTCGAGTAATATTTTTAATATTGCCATATTCTGTAGTATTTTTCTTTGTATACCCCGGTTCGGCACACGGGAAAGTCGCTGCCTTTTTTTAATATGGTGTGAGACGGTTAGAAACGCGGATTATAATTATTATTATTATTATTATTTTTTCTTCCGAGAACTCTTTCTTTGAGAAAGACAATTTTAATGTTTACAACAATAAAACATGTAAACGAATCGAATTTCGTCTCCTTTCTGCCGAAGCGCGAAGCTGCCCCGCAGCCCCCGCCGCAGCCGGGGGACAAAAGCCTCTGCCCGTGCGGCGATCCCGGAGCGCCGATGGACGGGGCCGCTCCCGTTCGGTGCCGCCGGCGCCGCGGGAGGAAGAGGAGGAAAACCCGCGGCTCGGAGGTTGGTCCTTTCCCAGGTTTTTCCGCGGTCGGTCCCCGCCGCATCCAGACCCCGCATCAGGACCCCGCATCCTGCGACATCCATCCCTCCCTCCCTCCCTCCCTCCCTCCTCCCGCGCCGGCGTTTGCTCAGGCACATCCCTTCATCGGGGGGCTAATTCCTCAGGAACACATCTTGAAATAAGGCAATTAATCCCCAAATTTGCCCCCTCGGCTGCGGGGGAGGGGGGGATGGAGGGGGCAGGACGGGCCGTGCGGAGCAAAGCGGGGTGCGGGATCCCGGGGGAATTCGCTGCCCCCCGGAGCCTCGGGGGTCCCGGGAACGGTGGGGCAGGGCAGGGGGGGCTTCTCCGGACCGGCGGGACCCACACCGAGCCCAGAGCCCCGCGGGGTCCCGGCTGCGGGCAGGGGACCGGGATGCGCTCGCGGGGCTTCCACGCGTGGAGAGGGAGCGGGAACCGAAACTCCGGGGATGGACGGAACTTCAGCCTCTGGCCTCGGCGAGACACAGTAACGCCCGCGGGAGGGTGAGGGGACGCCACTGCCGCAGCCGGCTTTGATCCGCTCTCTGCCACGGGTCCCGCAGTGCCCGACCCCAAAAATCCCCACGGACGCGGAGTTAAGGGCGGGGAGCGTCCCGGTGCTGCAGCCCCGTCCCCGGGGGGCTGCGTTTCGCTGCTCCGCACCCCAGGGTCGCCGACAGCCCCCGAGCAGCCGGGCTGCCGGGGCAAGGGGCTTCGCGGCTTCATTAGGCGAAAAATTCCTAAAACAAAGAGTTGTAAGAAGAAGTAAAAGTCAGTCCCATCGCAGGCGGGTGCGGGGGGGCAGTGAGCGGGAGTGGGGTAGAGTTAGGCGCTGCCTAATTCGTGCTGAGCGAGGTCTTGAGTTTGGGATTGCCAAGGACACGGGGCTGGAGTCGTTGTGACTTTAATCTAGATAATATATATGGAATATAGATATTCCCTAAATATCTATGTGTAAGTAGATACAGAAGTGTAAATGTCTATGCTATAGAAGGATTTTTAAATGAAAAAAACCACGCCTGTTTATAGTTAGGATTTAACAACTCTACTCCCCTCTAAATATGCCCACACCTGCTCCCAATTCTCCCCAGAAATCAGCTGCTTCCATCACTTTGCTCAGCGTTTCTGCAGTAACTTTTCTAACAGGTTTAACCCTCTGCACCTGGGGAGAGGAGGATTTCTCCTTCCCGGGCAGCCATTTCGCACCTGCCTCGGCTCTCACCCATGCCCTGTTCCCGCACGTTTGCCTCACTCCTCAGTTCCCCCCGCCCCGGGTGGGCTCCTGCCCTGTCCGTGGCTCGGTGGTGGCCGGGCACAGCAGCCCCGCACGGAGGGAGCGGCTGGAGGGACCCTGCCTGCCTGAGCGCGGGCATCCAAGTGGGCTCGGCCAGGGAACAGGGGAGGGAACGCTTCCAGGGGCTCGGGGGGGCTTGTTTTAAGGGCAGGATGGAGAGGAGAGAGTTGCTGGATGCTCTGTGCTCCCCGGGTCCGCTGCTTTCCCTGTTCTGCAGGCTCAGGGAAGGAAAGCCAGGAAGCAGGGAAGGAGCACTGAGCACTGTATAGAGACGTTCACAAAAATGTTTGGAATTGGGAGCTCAACGCAGAACATGGAGCTGAAGGAATAATTTTTAACTGGTGGTATCAATGGGAGGATTTATTAAAAGATTTCACTTCTCCAGGCTTGCAATATTCCAGATCAATAGCTATCTTAATTATTTTAGCTCTGTGCTGCTGCTGGAATTCGTTACTGCTGGTTCTGCTGGGCTCACGTGAGGAGCAGCCAGACCTGTCCTGGTTTGTTCCCTCGGGATGTTGGGTTTTGTGGTTTGTGATCAGCCCGCTGGGCTGATTTGAACCCAACTTTTTTATTTGCTTGTACAATCGCCCTGCTTTCTGCAGACCTGCTCCTTTGATGCGCTGATGTGTAAGAATGGAGCCTGCTTGCTCTGTCTGAGCCACACTCGTGTCCCCAGTGCAGCCTGAGCCAGGCAGGGTCTGGCTGCTGGGGCAGAGCAGGGCACCTTTCTCCTCCTGGTGTTGATGGATGAGGAGGTTACACCAAGGCACAGTTTTCCCAAACATGCCGAGTTTTCCAGACTTGACAGGCCAAGGGGGGGTGGATGCAGGTCGGGTGTTTGCTTTCACGGTCCGTTGTATTCCACTTGTGACACTGAATTTCAGCTCCGTTCGTGCGAGGGCCTGGACGATGCGAGGTTGTCCTGGGTGTGTTGTGCTCGAGTCCCACAAAACCGGGCTGATGTAATTCCCACACCATTCTCCATCAGTGACCTGGGGACAGGGAAGTGTCACGCCCTGTTCCAAACCCGCCTCTCCTGAAGATGAATTACTGCAGGCACGAGACCTGTGAAGGAGCTTTATTAGTTTGGGATTGCAATCGGCAACACTTGCTTTTAGTCCTCTGCCTAATTATCCTCATTGCACATGGCACGAACACCGGGAGCAGCCAGGAGGAATTTACGTCCGGGGTAGTCAGAGCTGGGAAATTCATGTTTTATGTGATTTTTACCCTCCTGACTTTCCTTCAGTGGGAGAAATCCCCGGACTGGCTGCATGCAAAAGGCACTTCAGATGCACCTGTAGCTGATTTTTTTTTTTTTTTAATGTATAAGTAAACCCAGCGCTGCATAATCTGCACTTGCTGAAACGTTAGCCCTAAGTAACCTTTGCAGCTGGGGACGGTGCAGAGGGAGATGTTGGTATTCATGAATGTTTTGACATATTTGACATTTTCTATATGGTGTGTTTTCTCTGTTTTCCTGATTTCCCCCTGTCTTTGCTCCCCTGTTTTAGCAGTAAATAGTTGCCTTTGCCAGCATTGTGGTTTGGAGGCACGAGGGTGGATCTGTAGAGAAGCTCAAGCTTTGTGCGTTTTTTTTGTTTCTTTTTTTTTAAATTTCATTTTATTTCAAAGTATGTGCCTAGCTAAATAATGGGATTATTGCATTTTAATGGGATTAGTGCATTTCCATGGAGTGCAAGGATGACCAGGAGAGCTCGTTTTGACAGAACAGGTGATTTGTGTTCTGGTTCCAAAGCGGCGCGCCTGGAATACAGATCTGTGAGATCTGAAGGTGAGGGCTGTGTGCACGACTGGAGCTTCCTGGAGGTGCTGTGTGAATGTATCTGGTTCATTCCAGCACTGGCAAGGCAGCCCTGCTCGATCCAGAGAGGAGGTTTGGGGGTGCTCAGTTCCCAGTGCGATGTTTGCTGCATGACGGGGAAGGTGCCAGGCTGAGTGACTGAGGAGAAATCTGGGTTTGGGCAAATGTAAACAGCACATCTCACTGAACAGGCCTCGTGTCTAGTCAGAGAGTTTCTGATCTTTATCTAAATCTGTGTAATTTTCTGTAAGAACCCAAATCTCCCTTGGGTGACAGAATTTCCGCAGTGCCATTCAGGTGTTCTGTGTTTCTTCACCTTTTCCTCCTCAGCTCCCTCATTTACAACTGAGCTGCTTTTGTGAGGTGGAAGAGTTTAATTCAGAGGAATGTTTCTGTTTAGGAGACATGATGTTTGAACAAGTTTTGTGCATGGACACTCAGCTTTCCTGTGTAACCCCCTCGGTGGTGCTGGAGCCTGATCCCCCCACAACAGCTCTGGGGGTCACTGTGGTGGGTTTTTGGCAGGTGCTGGTTGTGCTGTGTGTGCTGGGTTGATGCTCTGGATTGCAGCACTTCAGCAGTGGCGGTTGAATTAATGGCTTTAATAGGATGCATCTGCTCTACAGCCCCAGCAAAAGCTGCTTTTAATGCTTGCTGGGTGTCTTATTGAAGGCACAGGGGCCTGCACGTGTTAAAAAACAGTAAATAAAATCACTTAGCTCATTTTTCCTGACTAATTTGGTTTTCTAGAGAGGGAGACATCAACCCCAAATTTCAATTACTCTCTCATTTTAATGTTCCACGTGAATTGCACAGTCAACTGCAACAGCCCAGTCAGAACTGCAGACAATGGAACGTAATGCAGGTATAGAACAGACAGCCAAAAGTCTTTGCTGTGCGCTCCCAGTTCCCAACAGAACTTGTGGAAATGGCTGGGGTTTGCAGTGCTGGGAAGTGCCCGTGTTTGGGCCCCGAGGGAGCTGCTCCAGCGGTGAGTTGGTGGCTGCTGTGCCGGTCCTGGTGCCGGTGACGCTCGGTGGGTTTGGCGGGGACAGGGCTGGGCCTGCGGCGCTGGCTCTGCTCTCCAGAGCGGTTCAGGTACCCACCTCAAACCCAGGCACCCTCCAGCTGCTTCACAAAGAGATAAAGTGAAGCGACAAGCTCTGGAGCCAAACTTAAAAGGCCAAGGACGCGGGGGCTCGGCTGCGGGAGGAGCGAGCGGCCGCCGCCAGCCCCTCTGGAAATGTTCTGTCTCTGGGGAGGGAGCGGCCAGAGAGCCAGGGATGGGCTGGGGTCACGGGTGGGGGGCAGAGCCACCGCTGGAACAGGATGGGTTTGCTGTTCAGATCAAAAGCACAGCCTTAATTTCCACTGGGTTGTGCTGGGTCTGCCTTGGCAGGCAGGGGACAGCTCGATGGTGATGGAGGAAGTGTGGCTGGGGTGGTGGGCAGGGATGCTGCCCCCCAGCTCCCCTGGCACAGGGGAGGAGGACAAGAGCCCACTCATGTGCCAGGTGTGACTCTGTGCTGCACAGAGCCAGGGGCCACGCTCTCTGGGGCACAGGCAGTGGCTTTTCTGCAGGTGTTTGGTACCTGCAAGTGTGGACATGGCTCCTCTAGCACCAACATGGCTACTCCTGTAGGACTGCTTCTAAAGCTTCTTCTCTGAGACTTGTCCCTGGTTTGCACAGGATGACTTCTTTTGGCCCAAATATTTCTGCTCTTTTTCATCTTCGTTCACTCCCTGCCAGTCTGCAGAGAAGCTGTGGCTGCCCCACCCCTGGAAGTGTCCAAGGCCAGGCTGGATGGGGCTTGGAGCAATCTGGGATAGCAGAATGAGATGAGCTTTTACCTTCCACCCAAACCATTCTGGGAGTGTTGTGATTCTGTGGTTCTAAAAGTCCTTTCTGCAGCAGCTGTGCCACCATTACATTGTTGGTAATTTCCTTTCAGAGCCATTTAAGTAGTGTGGGATCCTCAGTTTTGGCAGCTTTGCTCTCCTGTTGTGTGAAATGGCAAACACAAGTGTAAGGGCAGGAATCTGCTGAGTCCACAGAATTGGGACTGGCTGCTCCTGCAAACAGGGGGATTTGGGGGGTTGTCTCTGCAGTTGCTTAGTGAGGGTTCAGGACTCTCTTTTTCAGGACATGTTTCCCCAGAGCTGCCATTAAGATTTTTGAGAGATGAAGTGATTATATGCTATCACAGGTTTTTTCTGGTTTTACTGTAAAATTGGCTATTTCCCAGGATGTGTCCAGGGAAAATGAACATGATTCTTGGGTGATGTGACTTCCAGTATCTGGCCATGAGTTTTTCAGCCTTAGACATGTCAGTGCTATCAATAAACTGCTGTAACTCAGGACTAATCAGTACAACATCACACCATTTTATATAATATATATATATATATTTACAAAATGTGAATGATTGAGGGTCCCAAAGAATAGAACCCCCAAATCATGTATTTATGATATTTATATAATGAATAATATGCTGTTTAACAGAGAGCACAAGGAAGGACAGTAAAACACAATTGTGCCTATTGCAAATTAAAGTCACATATTGATGTCTTTTTGTCCTGAAAACCTCTGTAAAAATGGCTCTGTGCTAATTCCTGAGGATGGAGTTTATAGAACTGAAAGAACTGTTACATTTTTTTCATGGCATTTTCTGACACAAACAGATACATTCCATGTGTTCACAACACTTCCATCATCTGGAAGTGAGCAGCAGGGCCACGGTGAGAAATGCACATTCCCTAAAATGCATTTGCTTTAGAGTTGTATTTTTAGCAGATTTGCAAAGCAAGTATGAGTTAATGAAAGTAAAAAAAAAAAAGATAAAGTTATCAGGAAAAAGTTACTGATATTACTGAGGTTGTGCTAAAATGAATTCCAAACATCTGCTCTCTGCCTTTGGTGGCATCTTAGGGCAGAAAGCTGCAGTAAACCAGGGGCTGGAGAGAATCTGTGAGCATTGTGATCCCAGCAAGACCTGTGCCATGGAAACTTGGAGCAGGCTCATTTCCTGCAGTGATCAGAGGACATACAAACCCAGAGAACATTCCCAGGTGTCTGTGCTGGAGTGCACTTCCAGTTTCCAGGAGGAAATCCTGTTGTTTTCATTTGTCCAGCCCCAAATCTTTCACAACTTAAGCCAATCTTTAACTGGGATTAATACCACGGTGATCTTTATTTGGGAAAACGGGAAGGTACAATGGGACAGGTTGATTCTCTTGGTGCAGAAGGAGGCATGCTGTGGAATCCCCTGGTTTAGACTGAATTTCAGCTGAGAGCATGGAAATGCAGATGGGAACATGCTGGAACTTCTGATGTAGTGTCTAACAAAGTCCTGTTTGAGAGAGAAATCGAGAAAGGGCTGACTGGGAGCACTTTCCCAACCTTTAAGGTCTTTTCCAACCTTAATGTTTCTAGGAAAATGAAGCTGGCCATGTGCTCTGAGGTGAAGGGGTGAGAGGGAGCAGCCTGGGCTGGGCAGGGGAAGGCAGTGCCTGTTCTGGGGGTTGTATTTGTGAGAGAGTCAACAGTAACATTTCTGTCACTCCCTACCATTGCTCGTGCTTGTTGCAGGATTGTTTCCTGCACCCCTCCTGCCTTTTTCAGGAGCTGGTGGCTCTGAAGAGCAGCAGGTGATGACAATGAGTGTGTCACAGCCATCAGTGGGTGACACTTCCCTGTTTAACCCGAGTGGGCTTTGCCAGCTGCTTTTCCATGGATTCTGTTTGGCCAACAGACTCTTTGAATGGATATTCCTCAGGATCTAATTCGAATGGGAAAAACAGTTCAGGTGTGGCCGCTCTTAGCTCATGGAGAACACTTGCTGCCAACTCCTAAACCCCTCGGAAAACCGATTTTTTAACTGCGAGTGTTCATGTGGCTCCGAGCGGCAGAAACGGATAATTTCACTCGCTGCCATTTGAAAAGACCCGTTTTCAAACCCCGCTCGAGTTGCAAACAGAAGTGATCTTGAGAGTCCTGCTAATCCCTCCTGGATATCCCTCTGTTCCATGAATACCAACCCAACCCCTGTGCCACACGGCTTGGCACGGCGAGGCACAATTGGCAGCGCTGGCGCCGGGAGCGGGCGAGCAGATGTGTGCTAAGTCTGCTCCATGGTGCAGGGCACAGCTGTGCGGGAGGCTGGCACGGCACACGGACCGGGGGCTTGGCTCCAGTTCGCAGCTCCTCCAGCCTGGCATCTTGGAAGCGGGAGGACGTGCAAAGGTAAGGGATCGTCAGCCCCTGCTTTTTCTTTGCGAGTAGCGGCCAGAAGAGACGATGCTGCAGAACTGTCTTTAACGAGCGTGTTTTGCATAAACAGTCGTGTTAGAAGTAATGGAGAAAAAAGGAGCAGTTGGTCATGTGAAAAGTATTTCTTAATTAAGCTGGAGAAACATTGCAGAGAGCTGAGAGCTGTGGTTTCTGTCAGGAGGGCGTTGGGAACAGCTCAGTCCAGTGCTGGTCCCAAACACCGCCGTGCTCCTTTAACCCCTTCTCTGAGCACGGGGGTGACATCCTGCCTGGGTGGGGCTGAGGGGACATGATTCCATGGTGTGTTCATCCCCTTCCCTGTGGTATTTAATCTCTCCACACCAGCAGAGCACAGTGCCTGAGCACTGAGAGCACCGAGGCCTGAGCACGGGGACTCCAGCCTGCGGTGCCTTTGTGCTCGGTGGATAGGGCTGGAATTGTCTCAGCTATTCACACACCCCACGTGGATCCTGGGTCTTTGGTCAGTTTTAACTGGATACCACATCCCTGCCATCCCCAGAAGGGTGGCAGGACCTGACTGGGGGTGGCTGAGGTTGGTGCTGGGGTGGCAGCGCTGCCAGGGGAGGGCAGGGAGCGATGCCACCTCTGTGTCTGCAGCCCTTGTGCTGGCTGTGGCACTGGGGAGAGCAGTACCTGACCTGCTCCTGGAGCCAGGCTGAGCTCAGGATCCTCAGGACCCTCGGGCTGGACCTGCAGCTCCTGTTGCTGGCTCGGTGCTGTTCACATCCCCTGTTAGGGTGTGTGACTTCATCTGCGGGCTCCTCTGCCCTCTGAGGGGTCTGCAGAGCTGATGACCTTTGCAGGAATGTGTCTCAGCCAGAGCTGCTGGAGGATGGCTGCGTTTCCAGCCCCTTCCCAGACAGCCTCAGCTGGATGATTTCTGCCTTTTCTGGGCTTTTTGGCTTGTTTGGTTTTATCTGTCCCCAGGTAAAGCTCGTTGGGAGCCAAGATGTGTGACTTGTCTTGGCAGCACTGGCTCTAGAGCATAGGGCAAGTTGGGTTGGGTAGAGGCAGGAGATGAAGAAAATATCCCAAATAACCCCCCACTCCCATCCTTCCTGCAGGGGCAAACCAGCACTTGCTGTGCTGCCAAAGCAAGGTATTTTCCCCAATAAGATGGGGAGAAAAAGTGCCTTTTCTGCGACTTAGGGAGGGTTTTTTTCCCTGATTTTAATCAAGCAAGTTAATACTTGGATAAAAGGAAAGCTTTCCTTTCAGTTGTCTGTGTTTTAATTTTAGTTTTGCCTGCCATGGCAGGAGTTAGTCTCACGTGTCAGAGGCTGTTTCCACAATTATGGTTTGCCTAATGGTCCTTTTGTTATAATTCATAGGCTAATAGAAGTCAGAGATGGAAAAGACCTGTTAGATTATGGAGTCAGTGCCCTGCAAATGCAGGATATAATCTCCGAGATAGAGGAAGTATCAGATATTATTAAACAGATTTTACAGTTGATCTTCACGAAATTATGGTTCGGAGTCATTCGCTCCCTCAAATGGTGCAATAACAATGGCTTAATTTCGGGGTTTGGGAGAGCAGATCTGTATTTAAGTTTACCATTTGGCATTTCTCTGCCTTGCCTCCAGATGAGCCTGATTTCAGAAGGGAAGATGAGAGATTCCCACCAGATAACAGTGTGGGGGGAAAAATAAAATCCATCACGTATCTCTAAAAAAGCCCTTCTGTTTTCCTGGGTTAAAGCAGTGTAAAATATCAAGTTTTTAGGATGAGGAAAGCTGAAGAAGGAGAAAATCCTCATCAGTTTAAGCATCAGCAGTAAATGTTTAAGAAACCCAGCTGGTCTGGCTTTGGTGTTGAGCTGAGCTCTGAATGTCTCTGGATTTGGGCACAGGTGAACTTAAATATTAAGGGAGGCTAAATTAAAACAAACAAAAAAAAAGCCAACTAAAAAATGCACAGAGGATGAATCTCCACAGCCCTTAGTGTTGAGATGATCAGTTTGAGACAGCAACCACCCTGCCCAGGTGCAGGGAGCAGGAAGGGACCTGTGGGGCACTGGGAACCCTCAGGCAGGCACTGCCTGTTTTAGTTACCTTGTGTTCCAAGGATTTGGATCTCAGGAGATGGGGATGTCTGTTCTACTTCTTTCATTGGCTCCCAGAATGGTCTGAGTTGGAAGGGACCTTAAAGCTCATCAGGTTCCACCCCCTGCTGTGGGACATGCTCACAGGGAGGAATTCCTTCCCAATGTCCCATCTCTCCCTGCCCTCTGGCAGTGGGAAGCCATTCCCTGTGTCCTGTCCCTCCATCCCTGTCCCCAGTCCCTCTCCAGCTCTCCTGGAGCCCCTTTAGGCCCTGCCAGGGGCTCTCAGGTGTCCCTGGATCCTTCTCTTCTCAGGGGAACCCCCCCAGCTCTCCCAGCCTGGCTCAGAGCAGAGGGCTCCAGCCCTGGAGCATTTCCATGGCATCCTCTGGACTTGCTCTGAGTGAGTTTCCTCTTTTTTACTTGTTAATTTTCCTGTGACTGCCTAGAAGAACAGACAGAATTGCTGTGCAGGTGGGCACTGCTCTGCCTTCAGCTCCTGCTCCGTTGAACAGCCCTTTTCCCCACTCCTGGGTGTGCTGAGGTGTTTGGACAATGCCCCGGTGTGTGATGAGCATCTGACTCTGTGTCTCAACCTGTCAGCTCCACGCAACTGCCAGCGAGGTCTGGGCTGCTCCTCGTTGTTTGAGAAGGCCTGGAGAAGTGGTCCTTGTTTGAGGGGGGTAAATTAAATGTCTTTCCATCTGTCACTTCTATGAACTGATGTAAAACACAGTGAGGCTGTTCTGCTGCCTTCAGATGAACTCAGGAAAAGGACTGGTGCTGTTTCAAGCAATATCTTCCTGCTTTGGGATAGCAGGGGAGTCTCCCCACAGTTTGGGAAACATATGGAAAAATAAGAGCTGGAGTGGGGGTTTGATTTAAAAGGCCGCAATTAAAATGTGGACAGGGTTTGTTGACTTGGAGAGTGTAATTAAAAGATGGATAAGATTTCTTCCAGGACAAAGACCAGGTGCAATTCTTCAGGTTTGAAATACTGCCTTTTCTTCTTGAAGCTCTCCATTGGTGGCATCTTGATCAAAACCCATCACATGTTTAAAGGTACCCACCCTCTTACTCTGGGCACAATCCAGTGCCCAGTCTCGGCTGCTGTTCCCAGCCCATCTTCTGAAGGGCTCCAGCACTAAAGCTGTGGGGTTCTCAGTGGATCTGCTGTCAGTTGTTCTCAGATCTCCCTTGCAAGAGGTTTCTCTGCCTCTGGAGCCGCAGGGCGTGCGAGGAGCCCTGGGCGGTGCTGACACGCTGAGAAGGTGGAGGTGTCCAGGCTGGGGTCAGAGTCACTACTGAGGGATGGGATCAGCTCAGGGCTGGAGCCTCACGCCCTCCCCGTGGACTCTGGGGAATGGCTGGGGCTGCCTCCTCCCGTTGGGTTTCTTTTGGGGCACAGTTTGGCTACGAACTGCGTTCGATGACGTAAAAGGAATATACGGCATAAACCCGACCTCGGAGTTATTTTCAGTGCTGCTCTCGTCGGCTCTTCCTATAATTAATTCCCTGTGTAATATCTCCCTAAGGGAGTCGGGCCCTTCTGCTGGTGAAAACAGTCATCATCAAATATGTGGGAAAAATTGGAACACAAACACGAGCCTTGCAAAGGCCGAGCGGCGAGTTCTGAGATTCTTGGATGGAATTGTGGGAGTAGAAATTATTGCAGCAGTAGTTTAATGTACTTTTGAACCTCGTGCATCTCAAAAGAGACATCTATAATGTACTATTTTAGAGCATTTTTCTTCCTGGGGCTGTTACTGCAGGAACCCTGCTGAGCCCAATGGCTTTGTCAGGAAGAGAACAATGCAGTAGTGTTTCCTGAGAGTTAAGTACCAAAACCATTATAGATATTGAAATGCAACTTTTAAAACAATTTGATGAAAACTTTTCTCTGAAAAGGGAGCTGAGGCTGTTGGTCCTTGTGCCCAGACATGTCAGAGGTGCCTGGTTAACAGGAGAGGTTCCTGGTCTGGTGGAAGGGAATAGGATGAGCTTCCAACCCAAACCAGTCTGGGTACACAGAGTTCTCCACCATTCAGAGACTCAGAAATTTAATGCATAACTCTGCCCATCACCTATGAAAATGTAAACTTCTCATCCTGGCTGGGTCGATGAACAAACAGAAGGACTTTTTAAACTGCCCGCTTGTTTTGAGGCTCTCCCGTAGTTTCTATGAAGTTCTTTGATTTTTTTTTTTTTTCCTGCCAAGGAGTTTGTTTATGAGTGTGTTATTTCCCACACAAAGGGAATCTGTGGTGCTGCTTTTCCCCTCTTGCCTGGTTTGCCTGCACAGTGACAAGGTGACAGCGAGGGAGAAAGCACGGAAAGGCTGAGGCAGTGCTTTACCTCACATCATCATAAAATGATGATTTTCCCGCTCAGCTGGAAAAATGTGCTCGGGGGGCAGGGATGTGCACGGCACAGAAAGGGTGTTCCACATCCTGAGCACATTGCCCCTGTAGCAGCGCCGCTCTCGGAGCCTTCGCGGTGCCCTTTACCTGTCAAACTGTATCGGATCTGAGTTCTGCTCCTCGGGGGCTGTGAGAAGCTTTAAAAACAATACATGAAATATGCCTGGAGGAGGGCGAAACGCGGGGAGCCAGAGTTCCTGGAGCATTAACGGGGGACAGAGTGATGCGTGTCCTGCAGCCGTCGGTGCTCCCCCACCCCGGCCGTGGGTGCCCCGCAGGGATGGGAGGCTGCGGCTCTGGGCTCACAAAGAACACGTTTTCCCCTTTTTCCTGCTTCCCTCCTGGACAGACATTGCATCCCAGCACCTGAGTTGTAAACGAGGGCTCTCTCACGATGCCTGTTTCATCCCAGAGTGGCACCACTCAGAGGGGTGTTTGAAGCTCTCAGAAGGGCTGGGGTATGTGAAGGTAGAATTTGTGGTAAAATTCGTTAGAACTTCCATGCCAGCTCTAAAAAGAACAGATCCTCCTGAGCAGCCCAGCCCTGCAGCTCTCTATGGAGAAAAACAACAGACTAGGAAGGACTAAAAGTGAGAATTAACACTCTAGCTTGGAGTTTAATTGTATTTATTAGTAGGAAAAGGGGCTTCTTTTTTTTTTTTTTTTTTTTTTAAATGTGAACTTGAAGCCAAAAATCTGAGAAAAAAACTTCTATGAAAAGTTTGTGTTTTCCTCACACGTGTACAAGTATCAGGAAGAAAGGCAGGATGAGTGCACAGGGTAGGATATTTCCAATTTCTCTATTCCTTGCATGTGGAGAGCAGTCAAGGCTGATAAGAAAAAAATCACAACCACAGTTTTGCTTCAGGTGCAGCACTTTTCTCCAGCCCAGTATCTATTTACAGTACTCATGACAAAAACCTTCATTTTTTTGATGCCATAAGTGAGATCCATGTCTTTTTTTCACTATTCTTAACTAATTTTACAGTAGCAATTGCTGCTCCATGCAGAAGGCAAAAAAATCTGACTAATGAGAGATTCCAACTCCAGGTTTCCAAAGGGCATTCGCTGTAAACATCTACAAGTCAAAAATAATTAGGCACAAATTACAAAAAAAATACTTCTGAAGACTTCTTAATTTTGGGGCTGAGAAGTGAGGAAATGTTCTCAGCACAGACAGGGCTGTGGCACAGGGGTTTGGAGGTGAGACTCTTGTACAGTGTTTCAGTGGTGGAACTGTTGGAGCAGTAAGCTGAGGTGCTCCTGCACCACTTGGACTGGCAAATTTATGGCCTGGCTGCCTCCTTTATCTCAGCAGAAAAGGACAGAAATTAAATGATTTGTTATTTTCATTATTATTTATTTTTAAGATCAGTGTTTCAGTTGCTGCAGCAGAAGTTATGGTACAGAGATGCTGATCCACCCTGTGATCCTGCTGTGAGCAGGGTTGGTGCTGGAGCCCCCAGAGCTCTGCCAGCCCATGGCTGACTCCTCCAGTTCAACTCATTGTAGGAAAGTCCTTCTTGGAAATCAAACCAGCTCCTGCCTGTAATTGCTAAGGGAATATTCAGGGAATAAATGCACAGGTTTTATTTAATTACACTGCATCACAGAATGGTTGGGGTGGGAAGGGAGCTCAAATCTCATCCAGTCCCACCCCTTGCCAAGAGCAGGGACACCTTCCACGATCCCAGGTTGCTCCAAGCCCCTCCAACCTGGCCTGGAACACTTCCAGGGATGGGGCAGCCAGTTGGGACATGGCTTGTGGGTCTCACCTGCTGGGTTGGAAGCCCAGGTGAATGGGCAGAGAGTTGTTCTTCCCAATAGGTACCTGATCATCATCCAGAAGGATTCGATGGTTTATTCCCACTGACTAACTGGACCAGGAATCCAAGTGCTCTCCCTCTTTGGCCTGTTAGAATAGGTTATCTGCAGCGACTGGATGAACTAAACATTAATCCATGTCTAGCTTTAGAATGCAAATTTGAGTTCCAGTTTTACCCCGTGCTCTGCCACAGTTGGATTAAACCCCACAGCCCAACCCAGGGTGGATCCACTCGCCCCCTTGGTACTTAAATAATTCATCACACTGAGAGTGCAGCCCCTGCTTGTTGTGATTAGTTTGGAGAGGAAGCCTGATGTAAACTAACTCTTGCTCTGGTGCAGGTCACACCTGTGGCTCTTCCAGAGTGCTGTCCTGGGAACACACAGGTAGCTCTCAGCTTGGCTGGTGGATATGGAATTGGTGTTCCCAGAGCCTTGGGGCTTTCATCTCGGGTAGTGCTGCTCTGAGGCACAACCAGGAGCCTTTCAATCTGCAGGCAGGGCTTGCTGTGCAGCAGAGCCCCTCGCCCAGCCACCGATTCCTGCTGCCAGAACACATTTAATACTTCTGCTCCATAAAAGATCATTTCTTTCCAGGGAGAATTAACGCAAACGGAATGAGAACGGTCCATATGTATAACCCATGCACGGTTATTCCTACAATTACAAGTAAGAGAGTGATAATTACCATGGCAATTTGTTTCTTTATGGATGAGATTTCTTCAAATAGATGCAGGAATATCTCCTCCCTGTCTCTGTATCCTTATGTTTAGCTTTTCTCCGAGATAAAGGTTCCACGGCAAACATTTTAAGGAAATTGGTGGTGCTTACTGGAAAGCCTCGTTTTTAAAAAATGTTCTAACGTTTTTCACTAGTCATAGAACTGTCTAAATAAAAAAATTTGTCCTTAACAGTTCCCAAATCATATTTAATAGCCAGGGGGGATGTTGGGAGGTAACCAAATGAGGGAAAAGTATCCAAGTGCGTCATCATCCTGCTGGTTGGAATGAACGTGGGTTACCAGCAGCTGAAAGCTCCCAGGGTTATTCCAGGGGTGATTTTGTGGTGTTGGGGATCTGCTGAGCTTGGCTTTAACCCTCTCCTGCAGGGGAAGGTGGTGCCTTGGTCACCTGCAGACCCATCACCACCAGGTGCCCTTAGAGACTGCCCCCTGCTTCCCTGCTAACCCCCCCTGCCTGGTTCTCTCCTGGCCCCCAAAAACATGATTAGTGCCAAAAGAAAAGTCAGGTTTGCCCACACAGGGGTCAATGGGATGTAGAAGTGGTTATTTACCAGAGGAATTGATTCGTCAAGTAAATTACTCAGCAAAGATGGCCAAATTAATTGAATCACATGTTTCAACAAATGGAATCTGACTGGCTTTATTGTGCCTGGTCATGAGACCAGCAGTGGCTCTGCCTTCTGATTTTGGTTCCCCTGCTTAGTTGCTTGGTGAGAGAAATTTGAATTTCTGCATTCCCCTCCTGGATTTTACTCTTTGCTCTTGACTCCGTAGAAATCAGCATTGTGTTCTTTAGTTCACAGCAATCCTAAAATCACCTTCTCGCTCCTGACAGGAGTGGGGGGTCAGGCTCTGCTCCCAGGGAACAAGGGACAGGATGAAACAGGGGAGGGGAGATAGGTTGGATATCAGGGAAAGTTTCTTCATGAAAAAGCTGGTCAAGCCCTGGCACAGGGCTCCATCCCTGGAGGGATTTAAAAGTGCCACAGGGATGTGGCACTTGGGGACATGGGTTAGTGGTGGCCTTGGCAGTGCTGGGGGATGGTTGGACTCGAGGATCTTAGAGGTCTTTTCCAACCTAAACCCTTCTGTGATTGCAAGATTTATAATTGGTAGGAATTGCTTTCTCTTGGCCTGTTATATATTTTAAAAGTGATTTTTCTCTTTGTTGTTCGAATCCGGTTCTGATTTCCTTAAAGATTTTCAGTAGATTGTATCTCCAGTAAGACAAATCTGTTAGGTCAACTTTGATTACATTGGAGAGACATATTCCATTATATAATTCACTGGGGTCTGCACTACTCTTAAAGGAAAATATAAAGCTCCCTCAAATGTCAGAGTTTGATGGATTCAAAATGCGTCCCCTCCAAACTCCATTAGGCCTTCTAATCTTTAAAGCTCTTCGTGTTCCTCCCACCCAGGGTTCTGCTCCATGGTGGGGGCACTTCTGCCAGGAAACACTCTGGGCAGTGCAATCTGCTGCCATGATCTGGCTGGGATGGATGTCACCTTCTGCACAAGGGAGGGAGACTTCTTAGGGAATATTTAAGTGGCTTCTTTCTTTCATTTAAACACGTCCAACTGTTTTGTGTCAAATGCATAATACAAGGTACAAAACTATAAAACTGTGTGTGCAGAGCAACCAGTATCAAAAGGCATGTTGAGGTGAAGCTGGGACTAAATTTTAACAAAACAGGGGGAAAATACTCATCTTTGACACCTTTGCTTTAGATCTGATTTAATAGGGGGCTACCAATAAAAGAGAAGTTGAGCTTTGATGGCAGTGTTTTTTCTGTTTATTCCACACAGAATTTAAATTGCTCATTTTTACAGTTTTGTTGGGCAGAACCGAAACGTTCCACGTGGTCTGTCACTGCTGCGTTTTGGTTTTCCTGGGCTGAGGAACAGAATCCCAGGCTGGTTTGGGCTGGAAGGGACCCTGAAGCCCCCCCTGTGCCAGCCCCTGCCGTGGGCAGGGCCCCCTTGCCCCCCCAGTCCGTGGCAGGCGCTGCCCACGGCCCCGTGAGCAGAGCCTGGGGAATAACCACGGTTCCGACTGCTTGAACTTCTGTGAGGAGCAGCGTTTTGTCAGCAGCTAAATCTGTTCTCGGTGTGAACTGCCAGCTCCTCGTGCTGTATAATTACCCAGTTCAGAATGGAACTCGGAGCTGAAAGTTGCAGAACAGCTTGAGCCCCTGTTCTCCTCCAGACAACTTGTGTTTCAGCTCAGCCACGGCCCAGGCGTGTCTTCATGACAATTTTTCATCCGCTCTGGGAGGGATAATTTCCCCGCTGAGACGAGCATTTCTTGTCCCTTGGGCATTGCCTAATGCTGTGTGTGTGACTTGGCGACATCCACAGGGACTGAGACCTGGGATTCTCCGTTGTTGCCACTCCTGCAGCTCAGGAAAGGGTGGGGAGGGACCGTCCCCTGCGAGGGCATCCCTGGCACTGCCTGGTCCAGTCACGGTTGTGGTGGATCAAGGCAGCATAAATGTGTTATGGAATCAATGTCTCTGGCATTGTAAGCAAATATCCCGATTTTTGGGGTGGTTTTTCAGGGTGGGGGGTGTGCTGTACAGTAGTAGTGTTCTGGTGTGTTAATAACACCTCTGCTCCTGTCTCCACTGCCTCTTGCTACTTCTTTCCTCTTCCTAATGCCCATTCCCCGTCCTGTAACCTCCCCCTGAATAAAAGGAAGAAACAGTTCCATGAGGTGAGCGTTAAAAAGGCTTTTTTCCTCTCAGTTATGAAATTTGTCAAATTACAGAGGGGTTGTGTAAAGGTGCCTGACTATGTAAACTCCATCCTGGAGCCTTCCTGTGGACCAGAGCCTTGTTTGAGCTCTGTGCCCAAGAGTGAATTCCACTCTAGATGTTATTAAAAGTTTCTGTACTTAACTGTGGCATGGCTAACAGCAAATGATCACTTAAATCTCCAAAGTAATAAAGATAGATAAATTACAGTAATGTGAAAATCTGTGCTTCTGCACAAAAAAAAAAAACCCAACCCAACCCCTGTTCTATTTGCATTGCATCTGACCCCCAAATACTCTTTCAGAGCTGAGCTGAAACTTGGTGTGAATTAAACCATTCCAGGGAATTCAAGCCGTGAATTGTGGTGCCTGAGCAGAAACACAAAAATATCCTAAGTGGTAAAACCACGTGGCATTTGCTCTGCCTGAAATCCTTGTGGCTGCTGAGCTGGAAGCTGGAAATGCTTGTTATCCCCCTCTCCAGGAGTTCTGTGCCATTGGGGCACACGACTGAGAGGCATCTGCTGATAGGCAGGGCATAAAAGGCTGATAAATCACAAAAAAAGACATACTTTTATGTGGGGGAAAAAAAATGCATTCAGCATTTTTTCCCAAGTAAAGTATGCAGAAAACCTGCTTAAATGGAGCATATAATTTTTAATGAATCAGACCCTTTCTCCTAGGAAATGAAGCAAGTATGATAAATATGATGGAAACTGGTGAATAGCGAGGGTCTGGTAATCAGATCAGATTGGGAATCCACCTGAGGGTTTGTGTGAAAGGTGGTAGCTCAAAAGGATTAGTCTTCAGACCTGCAGACTTTGAGCAATGTGGGATCAATTGAAGAAATTTGACTGTAATCAATTAAGAAAAAATACTGCTGAAAGTAGGGAGGTACTGGAGGCACAAATGGAAAGACGTGAGTGATTCAGTAAATCAAGAGCTCAATGCCTTCAAAATTTATTTTTGAGGAATTCAGGCATTACTTTTTTGGGAATGCCCACCCTGCGGTAAAACTTCCCTTACCTGATTTCTCTCACTTGACTGAAATTCTCGTGTTTGCTGAGCACTAACAACACCAGTTTTAGAAATCCCAGTGAGAGGGAATTCTCCCACTTCAGACCCAGAACCCACCCTGTGGAGGAGCCAGCAGTTCTGCAGGTGTTTGTGCTTGCTCAGAGACACCAGGCAGGGCTGTGGCCATCCTTCCCAGGGGTGATGGAAGGGCAAAGTGCAGGCATTTGAAAGCAGGTCTAAAATGAGCAAGCAGTAAATTCAGAGACAAGCTCTGAGCTCCTGAATGTGGGTGTTTTGAATTTCCCATGTTTGTAAATGTCCTGGCCTGGAGCTGTGGGACAGAAAATAGGTGAATGTAAAAATTAAGTTTATCTTCATCTGTATGAGCACATTTCCTTTGGTTCCAATAATCAAACACACCAAAACTCCCAAACAGTGGCATTCCTGCTACTCTCCTTTGAGCACAAAGAAGATCAGAAGCATGTGAGATGCATCCACAAAATTTACTGTAACTGTCTGCTCTCCATGGACAGGGTGGTTCCATTTTCCCCCTTACTTAAAAGGGATATTTTCTAATACCAATTCCCCACACTTTAATCATTTGCCACTTAGAATTTCCCTTACCATGTATTTATTGCATTCCTCTTCGATGTTTTTTAAAATCCTACACTCTAAGGAAACTCTGGGTTTTATTGCTTCTCATTTTATGATTTTTTTCTCTTTCCAAGATGAAATGCTTCAGTGGGAGTTTTAAAGGGTGAAGTACTTTCACCTGCCTTGCTGAGGTTCTGGTATCTTTGGTGGCAGAGCAGGAGGGTGTCATTCTGTATTTTAATTTATCTCTCATGGATATTTAATTAAGCATTTTTCCTGGGGAGATGGGGCTTTCTGGGAGGGTTTCCCTGTGAGAAGGCTGTTAAAGAACTGTAATACTTCTAAAACAGTGTTCATGGGCCCGGGCCATATCTGAATCAGCTGTGGCTCAAGGCTTGGGGAATTCATGTAGATGTGAGAGCTCTTTAATGATTCCATCTCTTTCTCTCACAGTCTGCATCTTTTCCAAACTTTGCTTTGAAATCCCTGTGATGTCCTTAACTGAGTGTCCTTGAAGTGGCAAGCAGTGTACTGATGTGTCATGAGACAGTCAGACTATCTGGGGAATATCTACCTGTGTTGTTTCAGTTGAAACTTAGAGGTGTTTGACCACAAATCTGGAGGTGATCAACTAAAAATCTTAAACCTGAACTGTCTGAATCTCACAGGTGCACGTGGACTTGGACCAGGTTCACTTATCTAAAGGCACTGGTTGGTGCTGACTGCAGGGTGGAGGAGGATGGATTGTGACACGCTGGCCATGCAGGTGAGCTCTGCCAGGGCACTCACAGGACAGCAGCACCGGTCAGGGGCTGGTACATCTGAACAGGAAACCACAGTGAAAGTGATGGAGAGAGGATATTTTTATAATGAAGATTTAATGAGGACTTGGCTGAGCATTAAATCAGATTGGGGGGGTTGGGGGGAGTTTTCATGCTTCTGGAGAATCCAGACATTCTTTTGATTAGAGGGGAAAAGTGGAAAGCTTGATTTGGGTCATTTTGTCTTTTGAAGGGGCTCTCAGGTGTCCCTGGATCCTTCTTCTCTCCAGGTGAACCCCCCCAATTCTCCCAGCCTGGCTCCAGAGCAGAGGGATCCAGCCCTTGGAGCATCTCCAGGGTCTCCTCTGAATTTGCTCCAGCAGCTCCAGGTCCTTGTGCTGCTGTTCCCAGGGCTGGGGCAGCTCTGCAGGGGGGTCTCTGAGGGTGCAGAGGGGCAGATCCCCCCCTTGCCCAGCACGGGAGGGTTTCCCGGTGCCAGAGCACGTTCCAAGCCCTGTCGAGTTCTCTCCCCGCAAGCCCCTGTGCCCCTGCCCGGCGTGAGCGGAGGCTTTCTCGGGGGGTCTCTCAGTGAGCTCCTGCTCCCTCCCCTCTCTCCTGGGATGCTCTCCCGGAGGGTTTGGGATGCTCTCCCGGCGGGGTTTGGGATGCTCTCCCGGCGGGGTTTGGGATGCTCTCCCGGCGGGTTTGGGATGCTCTCCCGGAGGGTTTAGGATGCTCTCCCGGTGGATTTAGGATGCTCTCCCGGAGGGTTTAGGATGCTCTCCCGGAGGGTTTAGGATGCTCTCCCGGAGGGTTTAGGATGCTCTCCCGGTGGATTTAGGATGCTCTCCCGGAGGGTTTAGGATGCTCTCCCGGAGGGTTTGGCCGTTCTCTGCCGCCCTCTCCCGGCAGCGGGCCCGGCCCGGGCACTGGCGGGGCTGCCCCGCGCCCATCCCGAGGGGGATCCTCCTCTTTCAGTCCCTACAGGAGGTTCGCGGGTGCAGCTCCAGCTCCCTAAAAGCCTCTGATGCAGGATGGGGCAGCTCTGCCCGGCAGCACTGGGAGAAACTTGTTTTTTCTTGAGTTCTAAATGGCAATGGCAGTTTAAATCTCCAAATCTCACAAACTGCAGATTTTGGACCCCATCTCTGTTGAGGGCCAGCTGGGCTGAGCCCTGCCGTGCCCAGGGGGTCCTGCCCTGAACCCCAATGGGTGCTGGCCGGGCTGGGGGTGCTGGGCTGAGGGTGGGTCACTGCCTGGGCAGTTGGAATTCCTGTTCCCACCAGGACAGAGCAGGAAGGAGGATGGTCCTCCTTAAGCTGCCCCTGCATGGGGGGGCTGCTGTGGTTTACTGGGAATGAGCAGCAGGGAGCAGTGGGTGACCTTATCCATGTAATTCCTGGGGCATAAGAAGGACCTGGATCTGCTGGAGATTTTCCAGAGAAGGCTGTGGAGATGCTCCCAGGGCTGGATCCCTCTGCTCTGGAGCCAGGCTGGGATAGCTGGGGGGATCACCTGGAGAAGAGAAGGATCCAGGGACACCTGAGAGCCCCTTGCAGGGCCTAAAGGGGCTCCAGGAGAGCTGGAGAGGGACTGGGGACAAGGCATGGAGGGACAGGACACAGGGAATGGCTTCCCACTGCCAGAGGGCAGGGAGAGATGGGAGATTGGGAGGGAGTTGCTGGCTGGGAGGGTGGGCAGGCCCTGGCACAGGTTGGGCAGAGAAGCTGTGGCTGCCCCTGGATCCCTGGAAGTGTCCAAGGCCAGGTTGGAGCAGCCTGGGCTGGTGGAAGGTGTCCCTGCCCATGGCAGGGATGGAATGGGATGGGCCTTAAGGTCCCTTCCCAAACCAGTCTGGGATTCCCTGGTTCTCAGCACTGACCGTGACTCTGCTCTTTGTGGCTGTGTTTGTGTCTGTTCTCGTGTTCCTGAGTGTGAACACTTGGGGCTGTGGCTCACAAAATGGTTTGGTACAAGTGCACAGGCACGAGCTGCTGAGAAACCCTTCTCACTTTGTAAACCTGAAGCTGTGGGTGTTTCTAGGAATGCTCTGCAGCGTTGCTGTGTTATTTTATTCAGAAATGTGCTGTGGTGTGGTGATTATGCTCCATTACAGGAGATGTTCTGTGTCTCCCTTCCCTTTGCTCTCTGCTCTGGGATCACATGTGGTGCCCAGCTGCCAGATTTTTATGTACCAGCAATATACAGGCCATTTTTACAAACAACTCTGATGCAGCCAAGCGAGTCCTATTAGGTTGTTTGTTTTGATCTCACTGGTTTCAGGAATACAGCAGAGGAGCTGCAGAGCAGTTGTATGTTGTCCACTTCAACAGAGAGACACATCTGAGAGTAGAGGCAAGGCTAGTTATTAGAATGTTTGAGAAATTCATGTAACCAAAACAGAAAATTGTTTTCTATGTGATACGTAGAAAGAGATATTGGGGCTATTTAAGGTCTCTATATTTTTAAAGCGTAACTCCCACTCCTACAGCAACAACAACCAAAAACACACTTTGTCCTTGTCCCCAGTCCCTCTCCAGCACTCCTGGAGCCCCTTTAGGAACTGGAAGGGGCTCTAGGGTGCCCCCAGAGTCTTCTCTTTACAGGATGAAGCCACTCAGCTCTCTAAGCCATTTTTTTTTTTCAAGGATTTGGGGTCAGAATCATCCCAATTAATGCCTTGTGTAACTCAGTTCAGAGTCTCCTGATCCTCTCAGTGGTCACTGCTGCAGTTTGGGTCACTGTGCACCGCCGAGGCAGTAAATTGGAATTTTGCCACATAAAGGTATTCCAGAGGTGTGTGTGTTAAAATCTGACCCTTAAATAACCACACAGGACCAGGGCCTCTGCTCTGAAAGTTTTGTCCAAAAGTTTCCCAACATAGTAAACTGTGTGGAAATTAATTTCCTTTCAGAGCAAGAAGTAAGCCAAGTGTCCCTGGAGTTTAATTTTCCATTTGGGGAAACCTGTGTTGTTTAAACCCAAACCTTTGAGCTCCTTTTTCTGCATGGGGTGGATGCAGCACAAAATACACCAAACAGACTTTCAGTGTCCATTGCTGGTGGTGGCAGAACGGTGAAAATTTTGGGACATTGGCCAAAAGATGGGTAACTGTTCACTTTTTAACTTGGTCTTGTGGCTGGAAATGAGCTGTGCCAGGCTTAGGGCTCGGTCCCACCGGAGTGATGGTTGAAGGTGCTCGGGGTTTGGAGCAGCCCCAGCAATCTGATGCCTCTCCTTTCCTTCTGAGGTCCCTCCAGAGCTCATTTCCCACTGAGAACACACTCTGTGTTACACAGCTCATCCTTCAGAGCTGCTGGTAAATTGCTCCTAGCACAGAAAAGGGTGTCTGTAATTTTTTACCTGGGTAGCCAATTCATCCAGATTCACGTTTTGCTGTAATTAAACACATGCTGCATATCAGGTATAATTAATATTCCAGGACATCCCAAAAGGCAGTGCTTAAATGGCTCAGTTTTGTTGATGAGGCTGGTTTGTAAGCTCAGGATGCAGAGTTGCTCAGGGATTACCCCAAACCTTCCATTGGTGCAGAACCCGGGCTCCACCACCCCTGTGTCTGGAGGGGCATTGATCACAAACACAGATTTAACTAACAAATCAATCATTATAGCTGAGATTATACTGCCAATCCTCTTTTAGTGGATTTTTATCAATTAGCACCTAAAATGTCACTTATTACTATCTTCTATACCTTTGTTTACTCTTGATAAAATTTGGGTAGGAGGCTCTTCTTTTAAGAACTAGTGGAAATGCCGTATTTTTGGGCTATCCTGTAACTCTGGGAATGGTACAGTAATCTGATTTACCAACATTCCCTTCTGTTCTCTAGTTTCTGCCTAGTAGTTGTACAAGGTTTCAGATTGTCTGTGTTTCGGAGAAAAATATGTTCTTATAAGGGTGAAATTAAGAGTTTTTAATATTTCTTTCAATTCCCTCCCCCCCATTGTTTCTTTTTTTTTCTTGTTTACCCATTGGTATCACAGGTGGAGGACTTTTAAAGGCTTTTCCTGAGATTTTTGTTTTATGGAGGCTGAATGAGCACGGGAGGATGATATTTCGTGAGAATAAGGTCTCTAAATATTTCCAAGACAAATTCCTTTTTCACAAATACTTGCCTGTAACTTCTGGTGGTGAATTCCTAGCACAGGACAGATGATTCATGGCCGGGGGATGTGTGCACACCTCGGGATAACGTTAGTTAGGTAGTTTTTATGGATATGTTGAGATGATTATGATCACCCCGGCAGCACATTTGATAAATGAAGGTAATTACAAATACAATAGCAATTGATGCGATCACAGTGTTTGCAAAGTGAGGCTCATTCTGTGTATTGATTGGAACTTTCAGAGGGGCTCTGGGAGTGTTCACTGAGACCTGGGCACACAGAGAGCTGTGGCTGTGGGGGCAGAGCTTGCTCAGATCCACTGGTCCCTTCCCAGTGGGGTCACTGCTTACCCTTTGCTCAGCTACTCTGTGAGCAGAGCCAAAGTGCATGTTCTGGTGTCTTGCCTGAGAAACCTCCTGTTCAGAGACTTCTGCATTTGTTTATTTTGCCTTCTTTCCTCCTGAAAAGCAAATAAGTCAGTCTGCATTGCTGAAAATACCGATCTCGCTCCTCATCAATGTGAGTGAGAAGGGACTTTATCTTTTAATTACATCAGACATTCCTTTCAAAATAAAAATTGAGAACCAAACCATCCAAACAACCCCCTATATGTTAAATTTTAGCTTATGGTTATTTATTATTTCATACTGTACTGTGGTTTGGAGAGCCCATATTTTTTCAGCTCAGGCTAGTTACCCTAATTTAGGATGTCTGCAATGATGGGATGTGTCCAGATACACACCAGTGAGGAACAGTGAGCGTTTTGCTGTTGGGATACACACTGCTCATATCAACTGCCACATGAAAAGAAAAGCTGTGGAGAGAAGAGATCAAAGTTAGAATTGCTCAAAAGGCAGGAGATGATACTGCAGCAGCCACAAAGGAAATATTGAACTAGATCAGAGATCAGCTGGGAAGTGGCACCTGGGGAGACTTACCCAGAGGAATCCAGATGAGAGCTGGAGTCATCCTAAAGGAGGGAGACAAACTGGGTTTAAGAGCGTTTCAGTCTGTCCTTCAAGCTCTGTGCATCCTCCTGGAATTAGAAAGGATTCTTCATGATAAAACACCAAGTTTTGTGATTTCAAAAAATCCCTTGTGCTTCTGTATATTCAGTGATGATCAGTTTGTGGCATATTTAGCCTCCTTTCCAGTGTTTGTGTAGCTGCTGGTGAATTTTAACTTCCAGTGAGAAGCAGCAGTGTTCTCCTTCCTTCCGAATCACTGGAAACCATCCAGTGATACACACACTGCACTCATAAAATCAGTTTACTTATTGCAGAGCCATGAGTAAGATGGGAATAGGACACATGGAAATGGCACATTCAACATCACAGAGCCCTGAAACATCTCACAGGGACAGGACAGAGGAAGGGAGGATTGTGTGCTCAGTTGAAATGAAGGGTGAGATCAGCCCATGCCTGACTAAACCCAGAGCAGTGCAGATTTCTGCCCTGTGTTCTGGGGCAGCAGCAGCTGCACTGCCACATTCTGTAGGGGCTGTGATGGGGGAAGCCTTCAGTTCTTCTGCTTCTCCCTGACTTCCCATCCCAAAGAAGGCACTTGGGAGAACACTTCACAATCCCAGCTGGGAATGAAATCAGGAAAGGTTCTCCTCGTGAACCGCTGATCAGCCTTAGCTCATCTTGGCTGAAATGTGATTTAAGAGTACTTAGCACCTTGCATTAATTGGCTCTAAATGGGCAGAAGGCATTAAATTGAAATCCTTTTAATTAAGTGACACTAAGCACTCAGTATTCCGACGCTCCGTGGTGAATTGTTTGGGAAGCTGGTCGGTGCAGGTGTCCTGCCCATCCACAGGGCTGCTGCTGGCAGGGCTGGAGCTGCTGCCCTGGGACAGACAGGGTGGCACTCTCAGCTCAGGTGCATCTTACTCAGCCCAAGGCAGAAAAACTGGATGAGGAGGTTCTTACTTGGCTTGTTTTTCTCTTCCTCTGTTTGCAGAACTCTTAGCTTGGCCGCTTCAGGGGCTGGACAAATAGGGAAGTGTTGGTGCTAAATGCAGCTTTTCTTAACGTTTCTCTGGACTTTCTGGTTGTCCTTGATGGTTTTTTTTCTTTTAGAGAGATGAAATAACATTTGGAAGACTCCAGCAGGTTCTAAAGGCAGCCCATGTAAGGGGATGCTCTGCTGTTGGGTGTTGGGTCCTGGCACAGTTGCTGCCAGCAGCGTTTGGGGGGTGCCAAGGGGCACTTTCAGGGCAGAGACTTTAAAATATTTCAACCAGCCCGTGATAGCTGAGCAGCTGTTCTCAGGCTGCAGCAAAGGGTGTGTGCCCCTCCTTAGGCTGTTGTTTGATTGCCCACTGCAAACACAGTGTGGGCACCAAGTTTCTGCTCGGTCACCGGTTGTACCCTTGTGTTTCCCCTGCTCTGTTTAACTGAGGTTTATCCCCCTGACAAAGCAGTTGCACAAGTGCTGGTGCAGGAAGGAGGAAATCTTGCCCCACCTAAGCTCAGCTTTGCCTTTCCATCCCATTTGGATGCAGTGAGCTCCTCAAAGCCGCTCCCCTCCGTGAATGTAAATCTCATTAAACCCTCTTGGTTCCCTGCCCACTCCTCCACCGTGAATCCGATCGCTGTCATTATTTCTGCCTGTGTCACTTTTATTTTCTCTTACCTTTTCCCCCTCGGTTTTATGTAAATAATGTTTGGATAATGGAGTGAAATGGTTTCCATGGTGCTGAACAAATACAGGTCACAGTGTGTGGGACTTTTCTGCACCTGAACGTAAAGGTGAACACGTATATAATTTGGTTTCTTACAACTAAGAAATAAGTTTTGTGTGTCTTGTAGCATCATTTTGCTGATGAGAAAAAATTAGTTCATTATGAATTCTGCCAAAAATAGTTTTGCCTTTCAAATGGTAATTTTTTTCACTGTATTCATCCTTTTTTTTTTTTTTTTTAATGACACTATCATGCATTACACCATCTGATTAAAAAATCTGCTGGAATAATATTTACACTGAACATCTGTCATTGGCAGCTGTAAATATGTTCTGTATTTATGTACAAGAAATCAAGCTCAGAGCCCCTTGCAGGCAGCAGAACTTCCACTGGAGGGTGGAGGGTGTGAATGGCTGGGTCCTGCAGCCTTGCTTTAGACAGAGGTGTCCTGGAGCAGGTTAAACACCTGGAATGTGCCTGGAACACACCTGGAACATGTTCCCAGGCAGGTTCAAACACACCTGGAAGGTGCACAGGAAACTGAACTGAGAATACACCTGGAACACACCCCAAGCACACCCAGCACTGACCTGGAACACAGGAACACAGGTACCTGGAATGAACATAGCACACCTGGAACACACAGAACATGTTTTCAGACCTGCTGAAACACACCCAGAACACGCCCATAATGTGACTATGGAATGAATACACCTGGAATACACCTGGAACATAGCTAGAACACTGCCAGAACACCTAGAACATACACAGTGTGTACCCAGACCATACTTCTGGCACATGGTGTGACTCTTGGGGATGGTCCCGTGCAGGGCCAGGAGTTGAACTCAATGTGCATCCCTTCCAACCTGGCATATTCTGAGATTCTGAAGTTACAAGGACTACTTTTAAAACGCTCCACAGCAGTTGCTGTCACGGAGAGAAGCTGCAAATGCACCTTTTGCAGGGCAAGGTTGGTTTGGGGTGCAGGGTTTGGTGTTCCCTCAGAGCAAGGCTGGGAACACCCCAGGCTGGACAGGGCCCATGCCAGAGTCTGTACCATCAGGGTCTCAGGATGGTGATGGTGCTGAGAGCTGGAGCCCCCAGTCTGTGCTGCCCCTGCCACGTGGGCAGATGAGCCAGAAACTTCCTGGGGGTTCCTGTCATGGGGCAGTTTTCCACGCTGGATGTGAGAAACAGCCTGGATGAAGTCAACAGGGCAGGTCTGGTGAAGAGAGAAACGTGTTCATGCCCTCCTGACCCCTCCTGTGTGCTCCCTGCCTGTGGGTTTCACGCACCTTCCTCACGCTCTGCAAACAAGGAAAGAGGATTTCATTCATCCTCAAAGAAAGGGGATGATGAAACAGAGTTCATGAGCTTTTATCTCATTGTCTGAGTTGCCATCGAAATAGGATTTACACTGTCTAACCCCACTCAGGTCCTGTCTTTCCCTGTAAGCTCTGCAGAGAAGCTGAGTTGGTGGGTTTGGAGCTGCTTCCTCAGCAGGGCACATCAGAGCAGGTGTGAGTTATGAGGAGGGAGGGAACAGGGCATTCTCAGCTCTGCCCTCAGACACGAAGTTGTGTCTCTCTTCTCTTTGGCAGCTTTGAAAGTGCTCAGTGTGTGTTCTGCAGCAGAAAGCAGAGGACACTGGTGGGTTTGGTGGAAACAGTGACATCCTCTGTGGCTGGTAAATGTGAGGGCTGTCCAGAATCGCTCTGGGGTGGGACAGGCTTCCTTCATCCTTCCACCTGATGGGGGGACTCGAGTTAAGAAGGAAGTGTTTCTTACAGGGGGTGTATAATGCAAAGTTGCCCCCAGGTTGACTTTAATTTAGATCCTACATGTTCTGTTTCTAGAGTTAGTTATTAATAACAGAGCAAGTCATGTGCAATTAGGATCCTTTGGCTGCACCACTGAGGGTATCAGTGTCACTTCAAAATATCCTGCCCTTATATATAGTCTTCCATATCCCCTGGGGAGATTTTAGAGGGACAAGGTACTGATCTAAGGTTTTGGTTCAACACTCTGTTCCGCCAGTGCTGTAGTTCATCAGTCTCAAAAAACCCCCAAACCTCATGGAATTTAGGTAAGCTGATAAGTCAGACCTACCACCATCATCTTTATTATTTAAAAGAACAACTGTGTATGTTCTTATAGAGTCACAGAATCACAGAATTGTTAAGGTTGAGACCTCCAAGATCATCGAGTTCATCCTGTGTCTGATCCTCATCTTGTCCCCAGCCCAGAGCTCTGAGTGCCACGGCCACTCCTTGGACACCTCCAGGGCTGGGCACTCCAAACCTCCCTGGGCAGCCCCTGCCAGTGCCTGACCACCCTTTCCAGGAGAAATTCCTGCTGATGTAACTCCTCTTCCACTGTCACATGCCAGCACTGTGTTTTTAGAAATCACATTTAAAATATATGAAGTTAAGACAGCTGTCCTCTTTCCTGCCACGTCACGTTACAGATTAAGGACACCAGACTGATAACAACAGTCCTTAATAGATATTAATAAACATAATTTTCCCTGAAGTTTTGACATAGAAAAGTTTGTGAGGAGAATTATGACCCTTATTATCAGCAATATGTTACAGGCTAAATTTAGTTACTGATGTGGCAGGAAACGGTGGAAGTAGTTTTGGTTTAGACTGAGGCTGAATCAAAGAAGCCCACCCTTCTCAGGAATTAATGGAGGCTTTCATTCTTCCTGGCAGAGCTACTTTATCATTCATATGACTAAACAGACAATCAATTTAACAGCAACGTATGGGAATGGAGGGAATGAACAAATAAGCTATGAATGATGAGAATAGAAAAATCAAGTCCCCCTCCCTTATTCCCTTTTAATGGCTAATACCAACAGGGACAAGACCAGAAAAAAGAGGTTAATGAATTGCAAAGATCCTTTAGAAAGTGATTGACTGGTATTGAAGCTCAGTCAAATCAGTCATAAATATTTACTTTTATTAGCAACAGTGGGTTGCCTGTTATTTTCAATTGATTTTTAAAGCTGTCAAAAATCTACCACTGTGACTACTACCAAGTGCCTCATCTCATCGATATTTTCAAGCTACAAAGAGCTGGACAAACCCCCTGTCCTGAAACCCTCCCCTGCTCTCTTAGGGCAGCGTTGCTCCCAGAGGATTAGAAGAGGGAAGCTGCAGTAAGGTTCGCTCCCCACGCAGGTCCCTCGTGTTGGACGTGGTGCCCTGTGGGGTTTGCTGTGCCCCAGGACCCTCAGCCTCACCCTGGGGGTCCCTAAAGTTGCAGTTGGGCTGTTTATTTGGGGAGGGTCCCTTTGCATCCCCCAGCCCCGGGAGCTGAGCCGTGGCTGTGGTGGGGGAGCCCCACGCCCCCAGTCACCCCCAGTCACCCCCGTGGAATGTCCCTGGATAAAAACGGGGACGGGAACCCCCCCAAAGTCCCTGCCTGGACAGGCTGAGATGGGAGACGTTGGCAGGGGGGCGTTTGCCACGGTAAAGCCTGAGCGTACAATTCAAAGGGAAATAACAAAAGGAATTTCCCGGAGATAACAACAAAGAGTTAACATTTCCCAGGGCAGACAAGTTTCCAATTCAATTAGTTTTAATGAACCTTCTGCTCACTGGTTACTGAACTAGAAAGAACAGCAATAAATGCCCAGAGGAAAGAGAGAGAGGATATTAAAGGAGGGTTAGTGTATAGTATATAAATTTCCAAGTTGACTAAGAGTAGCCTTGATATAGTTTTAGGAACCAAACCTGCAATATCATATCTGCTTTCCCTTTCCAGCTGTCACACATGCTGGATAAGCCATCCTCTGCCTTGCTCCTGTCCAACTATTGACCCTCTATTGTCTCTGGAAATGCTGAAAAAAATGACAAATTTTATTTTCAGTTATTTTTTTTAATCAACTGAACATGTTGTTTTTTTTTTTTTAAAAACAACCCTGAGTTGCAGTATTAGTATTTCATTAGTCAAGGGCAGAGAAAACACGAGTTAATAAGAAAATGAAAAAGCAAATATAAATTCTGTAGTGAGAACTCCATATTTAATGCATTTTAATATGAAATGCACAGTAATTTTTTAAAACAAGGAAGCATTGGGGCTGTAATTCAGCCTATTGTTAACAGCATTTCCGGGCATATTTGCTTTAAATATTCTTTTTATATGAATTTTGGTCAGTGAAATCCTGCTGCATGGAATTTCCCTCCTGTGCTTCCAGAGCCCAGCAGAATGTGTCAGACTCCCGTTAACACACAGCCACCCAGTTGCATGTGTTTGCACATCCCTGCTGACTCAATATTTGACAGAAATAATAGATTTTAATAAGTGCTGCTATTGCATTATTGTTTCAAATAGCATCTTCTGTTATAGGAGGCTTCTTTTTTCTCCCCCTCACTGAATTTCTTTGGAATTAGCGATATGTGCTTAAAATAGTTCATAACCTGCTTTCTTCTATTAGCAATGGTAAAAACTGGAAATAACCCACTATGGCATTCTAAGCATACACTTCATCATTGATCTGTAATCTGATATGAATTTATACAGAACAAAAATCTGGGTTTCCCTTTTAATAGTGCTGGAAAAAATCCAGCAACATTCTCCTTGCTGTACTTTAATAATGATATTTATTTCTTTAGTCCCAGTGCTGGTCAAGCAAGCAGATTTTCCCTTTTGTATGGTCCTACTTAGCTGTGCACTTCATGCAAGCCAAGCTTGTGTCCTTTAAACTCCTGCAGCTTTGCTCCAGTCCCTGGTACAGCACAGGCATATGATGGGAATGAAAATCATTTTCATTGCTACCTTTAAATACTAAAAATACATATTCTGAAATGAAGCTCTACCAGTGTCAAGGTTTAAAAAAAAAAAAAAAAAAATTTCACCTCCTTTTCTTACTGCTCAGTTTGCAATATCAGTACCAGAAGAACCAGGGTTTTTAGTCAGGATTTCTATTTTAATTTAAGTTGTATACAGTAGCTTGACAAAGTTTGGTTGTTTTTTTTGTTTGTTTGGTTTGTTTTGTTGTTGTGGGTTTTTTTTAAATCCAGTAATTAACCACAGATAAATATTTTCTTTCCTTTATAAAAGTACTAAAACAAACTGGTTGTATTTCCCATATTTGTATTCCAAAGTGCAGCAGAGAACAGCCTGTCTCACTGCTGGCACACTGGATTTTTAGCAGTGCAAGGCACCAACCTCTTATTTTAATTTTTTTTTATTCTCCAGTGTTTGCAACATGATAGAACATTATTACAGTGATTTTACAGGCTGTTTGCAAACATGAACAGCTGAGGCAAAGTTCTCCAGGAACACAAATATTCCTGTTCAGGGGAACTGTTTTGGGTTAGGGATGGGTGCTGGGGGTCAGGGATAGGTGCTGGGGGTCAGGGATGGGTGCTGAGGGGCAGGAATGGGTGCTGAGCATCAGGGATGGGTGCTGAGGGGCAGGGATGGGTGCTGGGGGTCAGGGATCGGTGCTGGGGGGCAGGGATGGGTGCTGGGAGTCAGGGATGGGTGCTGGGGGACAGGAATGGGTGCTGGGAGTCAGGGATGGGTGCTGGGAGTCAGGGATGGGTGCTGGGGGGCAGGGATGGGTGCTGGGAGTCAGGGATGGGTGCTGGGGGTCAGGGATCGGTGCTGGGGGGCAGGGATGGGTGCTGGGGGACAGGGATGGGTGCTGGGGGGCAGGGATGGGTGCTGGGGGACAGGAGTGGGTGCTGGGGGGCAGGGATGGGTGCTGGGGAGTGGAACAGCTCCAGTCCTGGGTGTCTGGACTGAGCCAACCCCTCCATGGGAGTCCAACCCAGATCCTGGTGCAGGGGACCGTGCAGTGTGGGGGCAGGACTCGGTTTCCAGCATGGAAACTGGGAATATCAGGAGCTACCTGAGATCAGCCAGTGGGTCTGTAACTGATGCCCTATAGATTTCCTTGTGGTTCACTGAATTTTGTCCCTCTTTGTTTGCACTGGGAATGTTTGTTCTCTTAAGTGAGTCAGTGGTGAGTCCCACGTTCATTTTTAAGAGCAGGACCCGCCCTGCTGGTGCCCCAGGACTTCCAGAGTGGATTCTGAGCATGGAGCAGGTTGGCAACCTCCTCCTCCGTTCCCTAAATCCCAGTAAATGGCAGTGGGGAATTCTGGGAGAGCGAACCAGAACAATGGGGAAGATAAAATAACCCTGCCTTCCAGTTTCTGAAATAGCAACTGAAACTCTAGAACTTGCCTCTAAGATATTACAAGAACTTTGCCAAGTAGCACATGAGAAAATAGAGCCCACAGCCATATAGTAAGCAAAAAAATTCTGTTTGAGTATTGACATGACAGTTTTTGAAAGTTCAAGCAGAAAACCAATTATAATGAGCACTGAAAAGCCCGAAGCCCTGCTGTTCAATAAATAAAAAAGTACAACAAACTATTTTCCAAAAAGGTTCTAGAGAGTTTCTTCTTGTCCCACTACTTACAATATGATTACATAAATAGTCTCTATTTGCTGTTGAATTGCCAGGCAGCTGTATTAAAGTACAAATCAAATCAAGTCAGGATTAGAAAGTAAAAGAGCATGGTTTAAAGTAATCTATCCCCCAGGAACTGTGCTCAGATTCATCAAACAGAGCTTAAAGTACAGTATATCTTATACCCTTGTGTTTCCATGCTGCACTGCTGCACAACCAGTTATTATTTTTGATATCCAGAGAATGTGGCTCGTAGCTTTAGGAGGCTCACTCGCTTATTTAAAGTACCAGAAACCTTCTCTGTCACTTATTATTATTTCTCTTGGTTAAGATTCATGGGAAGGATGTAAGTGTGGAGGACACGAAGCTGCTTTATTGATCAGCTCATATTTGCCTGCCCTGAATTACTCTAAGTATGCACTGCGGATAAAGGAGTGATATGTTTCCCTCCTGGTTCCTGGTGATCTGCAGGTGCAATATTTTTAAAAGCTTAAGCCCTGGGCATGGTTCTGCCTCATCAGCAGAGCTTCCCTCCTGGGTTTGGGGGGACCTTGGCTCTGGGAACCAGGTCAGTGGTCTTCAGGTGAGCAAGGGCATCAAACCTGGTCACCTGATAAAACACATTTCTGATAGTTCAGGGGCACAACTGGCTCTCAAAAGGGGTTTAAAACACTCAGCATGACTTTATAAAGCTTTTCTGTGTTCCTGTTTTGAGAGCACAGGAGTGTACAATTCCCTCCGTGTGGGAGCTGGTCCCAGTTTGCCAGAGGAAGGGAAAGAGCCTTGGCCTGCTTTTGTGTCATTATTCCATAACTCTGGGACTCGTACAGAGCAGATCCAAACTCACACCACTCCTGGTTGCCAAAAGGCAATGTGCAGAGATGAGCATTCATAAGGATAAATTAGAATAAAAGAATGGTGTGGTTGGGTACTCAGCAGCTGGTTGGTAACAGATACTTTCATAATCCTCTTCTGAGGACAGTTGTCTCTTCAGTAGCAGCTATTGGAGCTTGGGAGGAGGATCCCGGGGCAGGGCTGGCTCTGGGGTGGGATGGAGCTGCACAGTGTGCCGTGCCTGATGCACTTCCAGGGCTTGTCTTGTTGATCAGCACAGGCTGCTGGGCTGAGTGGGGAGGAGGAGTTGGGAGACTGGAGATCTGATGCCACCTGATGTGATTTCCTGCATGACCTGCCGTGTCAGAGCGACTGTGTCTGTGAGTGCCTCCCTCAGATGATGCCAGTGTCCCAGCTCCATGCTGGGCTGGGGGATCCATGGCACAGGGAGTGGCTGTTGGGTGTCCAGGAGGTGCAAGGGGTTGGGAGCACAGCCAGTGTGAGCTGCTTTTTCTTTGCAGTCCCCCAAAATCAGAGCAAAATCAAGTCACCAACCCATGCCAAACCCCAAGCATTTCCACAATTTCAGGAATACAAGCACTGTCCACAGGACCCAGCAGAGGTGAGATGCTCTTTGGGGGTGCCAGGAAAGCTCAGTGCTCCCCTCGGGTTTCCCAAACATTCACCTCCTCCCAGGTGGCTGCTCTAGTGATCCATCATCCCAGACCTCCAGCTCTGCAGTGATGTTCTGAGGGAATTGCCCCAGGTGGAGTCAGGGGAGCTTTTGACTGGATGGTAGGAAACATTTCTTTGTGGAAAGGGTTGTAAAGCATTGGAAGGGACTGCTCAGGGAAGTGGTGGAGTCACCAGCCCTGGCAGTGTTCAGAAAAGCTTTGGCACTTTAGGACATGGTGGTGAACATGATGGTGGTGCTGAATTGGCAGTTGGACTTGATGATCTTGAAGGTTGTTTCCAACCTTAACAATTCCATAATTCCCTGAGTGTTGTCACTCTGCTGAGGGAGATCATCCTTAAACAAACACAGGGTAGTGCTGTGGTAGTAGGGAGTGGATTCACCATGAATTCACCAAGAGAGCAATTGAAAATTAAATTTATTGGCAATTTGGGGGCTGTTTGCCCTGGGCTGGGGACGAGGGAGAAGGGGTGAAAGAGAGCACTTGTTGCAGCACTTCCCCAAAAGTTGCACAGTGGGAGTGACTCCTTTCTGTTGTTCATGGTTGTTTCTTTGGATTCCCAGTGAGCAGTGAGAGAATGGGGCCATTCTCCTCCTTTTGCCTCCCTCAGGATCTCCACAAATGGCACATCTTTATCCCTGTCCCTCTGAGCTGGTGGTGACAGTGCAGCCTCTGCGTGGTTATATAAATGTTAGTGCTTTAGGTTCAAGCCTCTTCCTTCTCCCCCATTCCCTCTCCTCTGCTGAAATTGGTCTGAACAATTTTTGGGGAATCTTTTAATGAAGTATTGATTTTTATCAAGCACATCAAACTAAAGGTAAATGTACCATCGTGTCATGTTTAAGAAAAACAATACAAAAAACCCCGAGCCCCAGTATATTACAGATAAACTAAGATAAATGACTTAAGTGCTCAGTTTGTGGAGTAAATTGAAACCATACATCACAGGCTTTCATTATTTTATATTATAAATACTGTAAAGAGTAGGAAAGATGATTGAACAGTAATACAAAATTAGTACTAATTGTCATGGCTCCCTTGATGAGGAAATGTGCTTTTAATACAAATAATGCGGAGTAATCTTTACAACAAAAGTTAATTTTCTATCGCTGGTGATTGCAGGGTGATAATCAGAAGACTCTGACATCCATTAAATTGCCCTTCCCCGATCCTGCATGAAGAAATGAAGGGATCTGTGTTAATTTTAAAGCTCCCTTTGATTGGGTGAACCTGTCTCCGTGTTGCATGACACTCCCGCCACAGGTCATTGCCTGGTGCAGTGTACCATGAAACAAACAAATAGAAAAAGGCACCTTCTGGCACTTTAAGTTTCCCTGCCATCTGACTGCAGCCCTGGTGGGTTGAAATGATGAAAAGCACAGCCTTGGAAAAATCTTCCTATGGTTAGATTGGGAAAAATGAGTATGATTATCACATGTGCTGGGAAGGGCAGGATAGACAGCTGAAGTCATCTCAAAACTCCAGAGAGAGGAAGCAGACAAGAGGTCACAATTATATTCTGGTATCACACTCCCTTTCACCGAGATCTGATCTATTCGGTTTGTTCTTGGACGGTGCTTAGGGAAGTTCTAATTAAGGGAAGAAAGAATTTTGACACGTGTGAAGCAGAGATCAATATTTAGCACCATAATCAGCAATTCCTGATGGTTTGACAATGTCACTATACACACTGTAACTATCCATTATTCCCCGAGAAGGGAGCCAGGCGGAGGCTAACAGGCTTACTGCAGGCTATCATGAATCACGGCCAGCAGTGCCTCATTCACTTCTATTTGTCTTCCTTTTCATCTTCATTCATCCTCATAAAGCAGCCTGGGCTGCCACCAGCCTGGGAAGCCACCCTGTCTCTGGGCTGTGCTGGGATGGAGTGTGGCCTCTGGAGCACCCCTGGATGGGACTGGGGGGATCCCAGCGGGGTTGGGGGGGGTTTGTGCCCCCTGCACATATGTCATGCTCCACAGTGCAATTTGGGAGTGTTTTGGCAATGGTGGTGCAGTAGAACCCGGTCAGAAGCACGTTGCACACACACCCAGGCCCCCAACTCAGCTCCTCTACCAAGAAATGGAGAGATCAGGCGAGTTATTTTTAGGGTATGATCCTGTACCTGCTTAAATTGATGGCATCCAGCTCTAATGGTGCAGCAGCAAAAGAAAAATGGGGCAGGAGAACGAGCTGAATCTCCAGTTTTTCCTACTTGTGCACTGAAGACCATCAATCATCCTGTTTACTGGCTGAACTCTGAGCGGAGCTGGTGGAGCATTAGAGAGAAGGATGACACACAAACGAAGCCCCCATTTGTTTTTGTTTGTTCTCCCGTGATCATGGCTTTAATTGCTCCAAGGTGGAGATCTGTGATCACAGATCTCAACGTTTTACCTGATTTCCCCCCAGAAAGGGCTGTGTGAATTCTGCACTGCTCCAGGCATCGATAACTGCTTCCCTTTAAACGCTGGATCCCTCCAGTTTGGGGGCAGGAATGACACTGCTCGTGGCTGAACACACCACGAGCACCGAGCCTTCAGAGCAAAATCATTCGGAAGAAATTCTGAGCTGAAAATTATCCAGACTGCTCGAGTTCACTCGCAGATTATGAAGACATTTGCAGATGCCCCACTCAGTTTATGAATCTTTCATAAACAATGACAAATTTGCCACTAGAAAGTGCCGTCAGCCTCACTTTGGGTCTAGTGTTGATCATAATCAAATGAAAACATAATTTATTTGGGTAGGAACAAGTGAGTGATGCAGTGTTTGGGATGACAGTGCCTGGCATGACAAGCTGACATTTCCCCCTAATTTAAAACTGAAATTCACATTGTCAAAATTGTGAAAATTGAGTGTGAAATTTGGGATGCCTTCACGTGCTTCCTTGGAAACATCTCCAGCTTCAAGGCAATGTAAAGGGGTTCCAATTTTGCTGCTTTTCCAAACCTTTAGACATTTCCTGTGGAACAGCATGGCCTCAATACCCATGAGAACGCGAAGTTTTAACATCCCTCCTCGTTCGTTTGGAATAAGAAATAAGGATTTCATATTCAGATAGCTCAATAACAGTATTTTGATTTCCATCCTGGGTTTTTAACGATCTGGAGAGTGATTTTGGTATTTATCTGTTTGTTTCTCCCCTCTCTGGCACCGTTTTGGCAGAGCAGCCGACCCGCAGGGCTCGAGCTTTTAAAGAAACGAAGACTTTGTAAAATGGGAGGGAATAATTTGAGGCCATTTAACACACACAGAACATTATTTCCTACACCTCTCCTACCCCGGGGTGCTCTGTTTTATCGTGGGTGGCAGAGAGAGAGAGAGACACCCAGTGTCCTGCATTCCCAGTTGCCATCTGGTCCCAGCGCCGTGGAAGGGTCGGGCTGTGGTGGGTGCTGAGCTCATCCCACCCACCCCACGCTGCCCGTGGGTCCAGCAGCATCCAGGGGTGCCCAGCACCCCCCACCCCCAGCAGGGATCCAAGCGAGATGCTGACACAAGGCTCTCATCCTGCCTATCCCAACCAGCACTAATTAAGGGCTGTCCAACTGTGCTTTCTGTTGAGCCGTTTGCTCCGGTGGGTGACAGGGAACAGCCTGGGATCTGTCTGCAGAATGACATAACAAAGAAGGGGGGGGGGGGGGGGGGAACGGCCCTCAGAGAGGGTGGGCTGGGATGGAAAGACCTGAACCATGCTTGAAATGCATATTTTGTTGTTATAAATATGTAATCTCAGATTAAGCACCGCAGCGTGCTATGTTTTTGCTTTCATTATATATTTATTAGCGCTCCAGTGGTTGCTCTAAGTGATAATTATAGAGGAGCATAAATTAATAAGGAACTTGGGGAATGATCTTCCCTTTGTTAGAAAGGTTATCAATAAATCTTCTCCCCCCCTTTTTTTTTTTTTTTTTTAACAGGATGGTGGCCAGCATTGCTGGTCTCCACGTTTCAGTCCGGGGGACACCCAAGGCTGGGCGGGACGGAGAAGGACCCGTTGGGTGCTCCATGTAGGGCTCAGGGAAAAGGACTCACTGAGCAGCTTGGCCTGGGGGCTAATTCACCCCAAAGTTTGCTGTCCTATTTAGAGCCCCCTCCCCAAAATGATCCCCAAGAAGGGCTTGCCCAGAAACCACGCTGTTGCTTGTGGTGCCCCCCCAAAAAGGAACGTCCCCCAGGGACTCCCAGGAGCCCGAGGAAGGAACCCCAAGTGTTTCCCCATGCCTGGCTGGGGTCACTGGGTCTGCCCTCCGAGGTGTCACCAGAGCCAGGGCTGCTTTTGGGGGAGCCCCAGGCAGTGACACCTCCCGGGTGCAGCTGTGCCTCATAAATACTGTGTGTCCCCCACGCCGCTGTCCTTTCACAGCGCCCTCATTTAATTGTAAACCAAAGATCAAAGGTCTTTAACTCTTTAACCAAATTCCAATGTCTGCCAAATTCAATAGCTGTCATTCCCTCAGAAAAAGACAGTGTAATATGTGCGTTCTGATCCAATTTTATAGAAAAAGACAGAATTTACATACTGTTTATTTAGTTAAGTCTCTAAAATCAATACCTTTGTCTGTAGCTCTTTTATTTAAAATACATCATGACATTGCAAACTGCTGTATAAATGAATTTTTCCAAACCACACATGTTGTTAATGTTTTTCTATTGCACATTTTTTTTAAAGTTTGAATCGTAGCATTTAATAGATCAACTTAAATGTATTTTAATATTGGATTACTAAAGAATGTTAAGTTTTACATTTCTAAAATTATAAATATTATTTCAAAAGGTCAGTCATTTGCCCAAGACTTATCTGTCCAATGGAGAACATATTTCAAACCATGCAGACACAGAAACTGATCATGTTAAATACTGAGAAAAAAATGAAATCGCTTAATATTTTTTTTTTTCAGTAGTGGAGAGAGAGAAAAGAGCAGCCTTGGACAACCAGCTTGATGAATATTTCTGTGGGCTGCCAGCAGTGCTGCAGAAAAAGAGAACCCTCTTTTTTGGGGAAAGACCTGCAATTCATGGTCTTCATTTACAAGTGGGTTAAAGGGTATTTTGGAGCCCATAAGCAGCTGTAGAAAGAATTCTTTTTAAGAAATTTTTTTTAATTAAAATCTGTTTAATTTTTTTTTTTAATAAAAATGTATTTAATGCCATTATCACAGTTTCTTTGGCCTGAGCTGAGTCTCATGGCTATGCTGCTCTCAGGGCCCAGCTGAGCTTTGGCCCAGGTTGCCCTTGTTCTCTACATTGTCCATTATTTAGGAAGCTCATTTTTGTGTAAGCCAGGTGACCACCACTGTTTGCTTGTGCAGATTTGGGTGAAAATAGTGTTTCTCTTTAGCTTCTGGCCAGCTGTGTGTGTTTTTTGGTGCATGAAGATGCCATGTGAGCTGTGCCACGTAAAGTCTTCGGGTGCAGGACACGGGGCATGAATTTTTTGAGCCTGGTTTGATTGAACTTGGCTCTTTTTAAGTGTATTCAGAGGAGATAACAGGTCTCTCTTGGTGTTCTGATGGTGTCCTGGATCCCTGGAAGTGTCCAAGGCCAGGTTGGACGGGGCTTGGAGCAGCCTGGGTTGGTGGAAGGCACAGGGTGGGTGTCCAGGTCCCTTCCAACCCAAACCATGCTGTGATTCTGGGATTCCATGACTGTCCTTCCTGTTAAACTGGGGGAGTTTGAAGCAAAGACCCAGGAATTTAAAGATCAGATGTGGGTGTTGTGGAATTCTGCAGTTTAATACTTCTGTGAATAACCTGGGAGAAAGTGCAAAATCATTCCTGCCAAAGTCTGCAGGTCATACCAAGGATTAGCAAATATTGAATTTGGAAGGCATTTGATACAAAGAAGCTTGGTAATTTTTACTCTGGGCTGCATGTCTGGGAATAAAAAAGAAGTTTAAGGACTGAGGGCACGGAGGGAGGAATTTGTCTCTCTGGAAAAGGTTTGGTAATCACAGTGAGGTGCTACAGAACCATGTCCACTGGTGACATGAGATGGATGTTAATGAAAGATTAAAGGAGTGAAAAAAACAAACCATAATTTTTAGCTCCCATGATTTATGGGGAAAGACCAGGGAAGTTCATCTGCCCACCTGAGCAAAGACATGGCTCAGGAATTATTATCAAAACCCAGAGGGGTTTATGACAGCCAAACTTTCTTAGAATGAAGAGCCTCTTAAAATATGTTGTTTTGTAGGTGGACATCGCTGTATTGTCTGGGATGTCCCTTGGAATCTCTTGTTCTGAATGTGGGATTGTCATCCTCTGGATATGGAAGTTTTGGGTTGTTCTTAGTGGAAAAAAAAAGAATCAGGCCTCAGATGTCACTTTTTTAGTTTCAGTATTTGAGTCCCTGCCCTGCCTTTCTTAGAAAGTGGATTTATTCTTTTGTGATTGCTCATTTAAAAATGCAAACAAAACCTTTTTATTGATTTGTGTGTATTGGCAGAATTACTGTAATTGCACCAAATGACATAATTGGTGTAAATAGGTATAATGATGTCATTAGCATGTGTGATTGTGACATTTAACAGTGTAATTAAAATGTATAATGACATGGTAAAAGTCCTTATTAAAGAGTGCGAGAAAAGCTCTGCAGGTGGACAGAGCAGGATTTTAAAAATTCAATATTGCTGTCACTCTTTCATGTTCTTTTCAAAGCAGCAAAAGCCATTAGGTCACATCAAAAGTGATTTTTAAACCCAAGGGTCTGTCCCTGGGCAGCCTTTCTCCAGTGGGTTGGTCCCAGTGGCACTCGGTGACTTCAGGGACCTGTTCTGGGTGGGAAAGTCTGCTCAGCCAACTTGTGCACCTTTGTGTTCAGCCCTTCTGTGGAACAATTCTCATCAGGTTCCTTGTCTTGACATCAAATCCCATCTTGTTCCACCCCCTGCCACAGGCAGGGACACCTTCCACTATCCCAGGTTGCTCCAAGCCCCATCCAACACAGCCTTGGGCACTTCCAGGGATGCAGGGTGTCCTGGTTTGGTCCTGAATTTCTTTCATCTGCCATCCTCCCAGATCCATAATCTAACTTTGGAAAATCAGTTATTTCTTTGAATATCAGGATTGTTCAAGAACAGTAGAAAAAACACAGCTTTTAAAATTATTCCTGCGTTGCCCTTCACCTTGTGAGCTGAACACCTTGATTCCCTAGAAAACAAACAAAACAGGGAATGAGATGCAAGACCCAGGGGATTTTTTTTTAATTATTTTTTTATACTATTTAACTTTATTCCACATGTTGGCTTCTGCCACAGGTGGAGGTGGTGTGGTGGTTACTGCTGTCACACAGAACCAGTTTTTTAAGGATCTCTGCTATGGATTCCCACTGCAGCATTCCCCAGGTCAGCACAGCTGTGTCTGATCCAACAACACAAGGTCCTTTCTTTCTGTGGTCTCAAGTTGATCACAGTTACAGAAATTATAATGGTTGTTACTTTGCTGCATTTAAATAATCAAGCTCATCACGCCCAACCAAGATCCAACCAAGGCTTGATGTTCAACTGAATTTTTCCTGTTCAAATATGTGGCTGAAAATATCCTTGTGACATGTCTGAAATAATTTCCAAGGTCAAGCAGGATCTATACAGTTGGTTTGACTGAAAAAGGAGACATTTTGGAAAGAGAAGACAAAAATTTTAAATTTGACATTTTCTTTAATTTTCTTTCAGAGTTTTCCAAATGGAAAAATTACCCCTTTTTTTTTCTCATTCAACACTGACCAAAATAAATTGAGAAAAATTTAATAAAGGAACTGAATTACAGAATCCCAGAATGGTTTGGGTTAGAGTGGACCTTGACAGAGCCAATGACTAGTGTGGGATCCTTGGAATATCATAACACACCACTGCATTAATTTGTGGTGGGTCCAAACTTTGCTGTGAAATCTGTGCCTTGTCCAAAATCTGGTCCCTCTGGTGATGGGGGGCTAACACTGTTGCTTTGCTCTTGTGCCCCCTCGTGCTGAGGGAAACAGCTGATTCAACCCTGGGAGTGTTGGAGTTCACTGGTCACAAATGAGGGGCAAATCCAACCACAATGTGAGTTATAGTCTCACTAACTTAAGAATGTAAAATGTTTTTTTCTCACCTAATGTGTTAATAACAGCCTGGGTTGACACCACTTGGATCATTTCATCCCACAGCAGTTTCTCCAAAGAGCTCATGGGAGAGTCTCAGACGGTTCTCTGGCAGTGGTTATTGTCACCCCACGTGAGGGCAACCATGATGACCAGAGTTCTGATTTGAAATAGATACTTTTCAGATAAAAATTACTGTTTTCCTCAGAACATTGCACTTGGCCTGTGGCAGCACTAGTAAGTACCACAGAATGAGTAAATCTTACTGTCCCAGCAGAGAAAGTCTGATTGGGGGCTGAGGTTTTTATGGAGGATTAAAGAGCACACCCACGAAACTGTGTTCAAGCATTTGTTCTACTCCAGAGTTCCCTTTATTTCGCTGAACTTCTGCTGTGAGTGGATTGTCGATCTCTGCAGATTCCCTGCTGGTTTGAGGTGTATGGATGTGTTTGGGTGGGAGCTGCTGGACCCACCCTGGCTGATTTACCTGCTCTGGATAAATGGGAGGCACAAGTTGCTGGATAGAGAGGCTGACTCTTCACAGAATTGTGGAATCCCAGAAAGGCTTGGGTTGGAAGGGACTTAAAGCCCCTCCAGTCCCACTCTCTGCCATGGGCAGGGACACTTTCCACTAGCCCAGGTTGCTCCAATCCCCGTCCTGGTCTTGAACACTTCCAGGGACAGGGAATGCCCAACCTGTCTGGGCAACCTGTCCCCTTGGTTGTGCACACCACCTGTGGGACGGTTCCTGGTGAACTGTGTTTGCTGTTTCAGGGTTTTTCCCAAGGAAAGCCCTCACAGGAGCTGCAGGCAGTGCAGACCCCTCAGCCTGACGAGCGGTGCCCGCTTTGCTGAGCTGCAAAGGGCCTTCACACACACCAGATTAATTCACTGCCGAGCAAAACCGAGCCTGACAGCAGAGCAGGCTGAGCCCAGGCTCGCTCCTCTGACACCGGGGAGAGTAAACTGTTTGTAAAGACCCCCGTGAGCCGCTGCCTGCCCCGCTCTGCCGTTTAATCCTGCCCCTCAGTCAGCACCTGACACAGCCCGGGCGGCCTCGTCACTCACAGCCAGGCTTTGATGAGGTGTCTGTCATCGCGCTAAAACACTCATGTGCTGACATCCTTCATGGGCACCAACACGTTTCAGAGAGCAACAAAAAGGATTGGCCTTTACAGCGAGGCGAGAGTAGCATTTCCTTGCAGTGAGGAGACATGCAATTTGAAATAATAGCGTGTCAATAGCGCTCCCAGGAAATCGGGGTGGCACAGGGATTTCAGACTCAGCCTTTGGCAGGGCAGGGCAGGCTGAGGAGCTCTGTCCAACGGGACCCTCACCCAAATACAGCTCCCAAAATGTTTGTGGTGGTTGTCACACCTGCGAGGGCTCAGCCTTGGGCTGAATCCCAAGCGCAGTCCCTGTGCCTGGCAATATCCCATAACTTCAGAGGGACTGAGGGAATGGTTGTTTCAGGTGTAAAAGCTCTCAGTTGTGATTTTATGCACACATCCAGTGCTTTTATCAGGACGTGTGTCTGCATATGGATTATGGATGTAATCTGAAATGACCCCACTCGTTAATTCACAGATCATCCAGTTCTGCCACAAACAACCTGTCCAAACTAGGGGAGGTCACTGTTAATATAGTGAATAATGTTAAGTGCAGAATACTAGAAGGGGGCTTGTGACCACTGGACATCACACTGTATTTGTTCATTTCACTAATTTAAAAAAATCCCCAAACAGCTGGAGAGTTTTATTTATTTATATTTGGATTCTATGCTATTTAAAGGTGTTTTATTCATGTGATTTTAAACTGATTAATTTAAGCCTCTAAGAAGAGGAGATCCAGGTCTCATTGTGATTTACTCCTTTTTCTGCTCCTGGTTCTATTTGCTGTTTGTGGCAAGTTCATATTTCAGCTCAAAGAGGAGAATTTTATTACTCTAATTATTGTTTGCTAAATTACAGAGTTGCTCGTAGTTGTTTAAATGGTGACTAAATAGTTCTTGTACCGTGTCCAAGTTAAAATAGTTGGTAATGCTGCGTGTAAAAGGGGTAATTTCAGCTGGATATAAGGGTGTATCAAGGCAGTTAATTTAGGAGTTTGCCTAATTCTCTAACTGCTCCTGTTTCCTTAATACATTTCTGCAATAATGTGCTCTAAACATATTAAAATGCGTTATCAGTCGCTTAGCAAACCTCCCCAAAGATGTTTGTATTCATGAGGCAAGTGTAAGCAGAAGAAACACAGCTTTATTTCACTTACTCCACTGCTTTGTTCATTAAGCTAATTACTCTATTCTACATCCCTCTTTTTCATCTCACTTGTTTCTGGAGCTTGATCCTTTCCCAACCCTGAATCGACTGTTACTGAACAGTTGAAGCTGAACAGGAAGGAATTGCAGGTGTCAACTCACAGTTTACAAATATGACATCTCCTCTGGCATAGCTGGAAATATGAAATATTGATTTATGTGCAGTAAAAGGTCTTATAAAAATGATCACATACACATGAGAGATTAATGCGCTGGAGATCAATAGAAATTTCATTCTTGACGCTCGACTGTCACCTATGGTGAAATGCTAAAATACAGAAATCAATATTATCTATGAAATGTCAAATTTATTATAATTATGAGGATGAAAGCTGGCCAAGTGGCTCCCAGGAGAGAAGGAAGGATAGGTTACTGTGCTGAAGCATCCTTCATGTCCCTTGTTCACTTGCTGCCAATTTGAGAGCAATATTGGTGCAGGGGGTTTTCAGGCATTATGTATCACCGTGCAGGAACAAATTCCTCCTGGAATATTTAACTCTTGGATCTGACAATAGCACGGGCGTCTCTGCAGCCCAGAGCTTCGTGGGGTTTGGGAGAAGGCAGTGCCTGGGGGTGTCCGTGGGCCAGAGGCAGAGACATTTGTCAGTGTGGGGTGTGGGCTGAGCCCAGCCTGCCCAGGGAGCTGAGCATGGGGGGCTGCACAGCGTTGGGATGGTCACCCTGAAATTCAGTGTACGGGCACTTCTGTCCTCCACAGGAGGGTGCTGGGAGGGAACTAACCTGACACCAGGATTTGCATTTTCTGTACTCTTAGAAATCATCTTGGTTCTTAAAATATTGCCCCTTGGTCCCTTGTGCCACACAGGGATTCCCTGAAGGGATTTGTGTGAGTTCATGGCACCCACCTCGAGGATTGGGGTTTACAGAGTCTCCCCAAAACTAACCCAAGGCTGAAATGTTAGGAGCTCACAAGAAAAGACATCACAGGGTTTTCACGGTTTTAGAGCTCTGATTTCATTGGGAATACGGAATTAGTAAAAACCACTTGTGCATGAGGGCTCTGCATCAGCTGGGAACCCCTTCTGATATTTGGGAATGCTGCTAAGTACCTGACACCAGGGCAGAGCTCCTGAGTTTGACTTCTTGCAGCTGAATCGTGATATTCTGATATCACTTATGTTGTCTTTTATTTCTGTTGCATAAGGTAATAATTTCAGTTATCCAGTGTAAAAAATTCCCTTTACCTTCCTGTTCTACCCCGTGCCTCTTTGGTTCTGCTTTTACACCTGCCCAGCCAAAATATCTTCCTGAAGTGTCCACAGTTCCCACTGGAGTTTTGTGTTCCATGAACAGCCCTTCTGCCTCTCAAGTACCACAACCACCAACCTTTGCTGAACAGCTGCTCTGTGTAATTTTACCTTCATTTTCAGGGCCTTTGCTTTACTTTTCTGATTTCAGTAGGATCCTCAAGCCAGGAAGGTGAGAGTACACTCACTCACACAGCAGCACCTTGGCTGCTGCCGCCTTTGTCTTTGAAAGGAAAAAGATCTTTTGGCTTATCAATATTTCCTTTTTCCCATTCTGCTACACACAGTCCTGATTTTTTCTGCCTGGCTTATGGCTTATTTTGGGGCAGCAAACTGGTATTCTCACAAATCAGTTAATGAATATCCCTGCTGCTGCAGAAGTGGTGATAAATCTGGGTTACAGCAAGACCTGAATTGTCTGTGCTCTTTGAATGGGCAAATAGCCTTTGAAATGTTGATTTATTATTACTTTTTTTTAAATAATCAGAGAAACAACACTGGTTCACATACCAATGCCAAAGAACACTGTGTATTGTCACACCACTGGCCTACAAGTGACACCTGTAGTGGTGCAGGCAGAGCTCCTTCTGAGTTCATGGGCTCTTGGGAAGGGCAAGTCCTGCTTTTCCACTACTTACACATGATGCAAATTAATTGCCAAAATAAACATTGCTTGGTCCTCCTGAGAAACTGGGTTTCAGCTAGGAAAACCAGTTCATGCCTTTTTCTGTATTGTTTTAAAAAAGAAAGTGATCATTCACGAAGAAAAAAGGTGGATCCCAGGGTTTTTTTTTGCCAGGGCAGCACAATTTGGGAGCAATGTCGGTCCAAAGGTTTGAAGTGGACATTGAAATGTTTTTACCCCAACTTTACAGAGGATAAAATTGTTAGTGGGGAAAAGAACAACCTCCCTCTGTCTCCAACCTCCTGCCAGGGAGCCGTAGGAGGTTCTTCAGATGGTTTGAGGCCAGATTTCCCAGGAAAGTAATGAAAAACACAAGCTCAGATCAGGCTCTGGGTTTTTATTCTGGATGGACGTGACCAGGGAGGGGAACCCTCTGCTCTTGGGGCTCCTGCTGAACACAAAGAGCATCTGTAGGGAGGGAGGGAGTGCATGGAAGAGCAGCAAGAGGGAACCCAGATCTCCCACGCTGTGTCTTAGCACCACGAGGCTCCACACTCTTCACTCAGGGTCCTTCAGGGAAGGGATGGTTCAAAAACCAGAGACAATTCTCCTCCAAGGGTGTCTGTGGCAACCCAACCACCCGCCGGTTCCTGCGCGAGGAGATTCGGCTGCTGCTGACAACAGAATGGACTGAGCAGATCACTGGGTGAGAAAAGAATTCTTTACCACCTTTAATTGTGAAATAATTTCTTATTCATACACACATCCATTTCATAACACTTTCCTTTCCCAGGACCTTTGCATTTTAATGCGTTTCCAGTTAAGCAAACGCATGGATGGGAGTTTATTTCTGCTTGTAATACACACTCTCCTTTTTCATTTCTCTTTCTACTTGTGGGAAGAGGCAGAGGAGGAAGAAAAAGATATATATTTTTTTATTACGCTGTAGCATTTACACAGTTTTTCTAAACAGAGATTTGGGAAGATTTTTTTTCGCCTTTTTCCCCAGCTTCTTAAGGTTTTTCTGTACCTCAAGTAGCCAAAGCAGTTCAAGTTAATACTTAATGCACCACACTTTAAGAGATAGGCATTTCTTGCAGTCAGGTCTCAATTAAGAGATAAAAGACAAAAAGTGCAAAGCACTTGATAAAGCTCAGAATACAAGGACCAGCATGGAAGTGCTTGAAGCTGTCCATAGCGATAACTGGATAGCCAGCTGGAATCTTCTTGAAATGAAGTGGGTGCTCTAACTTATCAAATTCCACATATGGGGAAATTATTGGTGCCCACAGGGGTGATTAACACCAACTCAGTGGGTCAGAAACAAGCTGGGATAAAGGTGAAAACTGTATCTGACTATCACCACCAAATAGAGCCATTTAGAGGGAGATAGCGGCGGGTTTTTCGCCTCTCTCTATATCTCCAGTGGTGCAGGTTGTCAGGGGAGTGGCACAGGGGAAGCTGCATATCCAGAGTGTGCTGTGTAATGTGCAAATTGCAGTGCACATTAAAATGTAATCTATTTTAATAAGTCATATTAAGATTACATTTTAGATAATTGTATGTTTATCTTATACAACAAATATTTGCCCTGCTGTACGTGGTCCCTGTCAGTCTGTCTCTCTTTAAATTCCAAGTGCCAGCACCAAAAGAGAGAACATTAACTGGTAGAGTGAAACAATCAGCTGGAGCTCAGGTGAGCAAACCTGGCAGGTGACGTGGGGCTTGCAAGTCAGTGTGTCACCACCCAGGCCCCTGTGGTGGCACAGAGCCCTGGTTTCCACCCATCCCTTGGAGAAATCCATGGGCAAACCGGCCCCAGTGGACCTTGGGACTGGGTTGGGTCACTGAGGTTGGCCAGGAATGTGGGGTCCAAGGCAGGAGAGACTGACAACAGTGACAGTCACTGAGAGGACTCCTGGCCCTGGATTCCAGGGGCATTGGTGGCCTGTCCAGGTGTGTCCCTGGTGGTTCCCACGGTGAGGAGGGTCCGTGTCCCACGCCATGGGCAATGCTGGGCTGCACCCTGGGCACCATCCTGCTGCTCCCTGTGGTGCCCCTGACACTCCTCCCCAGTCCATGGAGTGACTTCACTCCCTGCCTTCAAATCCCTCCTCAAGGGTCACCTCTGCCAGGATTCCTACAGAACCCTGGGCAGAGGGGAGGCAGCCCCGTGCTGAGACCACCACAGCTACACTGCTCCCCACCCTCCCCTGGCTCCTGCAGCTCCTCCTTCCTGAGCTCCCTCGCTGGGGCTAGGCTGATGGGGTCTGGGGGGTTGATAATCTTTTTGTACAGTTTGTGCAGTGTCCAGCACAGCAGAGCTCAGCACTGTCACTGTCACTGCTGAAACACAAACACAGAGGTCTTGTTAACAGGCTTCAGGGGCCTGGATTTGGTTGGTATTTGAGGCTTAATTGTGGAATTATTTGGCTGTGGGTTCAGGAATAGTATTATCTGAGTGCTTGTTTAAGGCATTTGTGGTTTACTCATCACCTCGGTCCTGTGTTGTTGGTTTTCTTGTGGTTGCTGTTGCTCAGTGTCTTCCTTTTTCCTGAAGGCTGCAAAACTGTTTGGGGTGTTTGTGAGCTGTACTAGTGAGGCAGGAGTTGATTAGGAGCTGAACCACTGGTGCCTGCAGTGTTTCAGAGGTGGTCAGGACAGCGCTGTGTGACAGCCAAGACTCAGAGGGCATTTTGAAATAGTGTTACTTCCTTGCTTTAATCCATCAATATATATTAAACTAACAATAACTGGGTTTTAATTTTTGCTCAGCAGGATCTGAAAATTCAGATAAAACAATCCCTGGGTACCCTGGAATATTCAGCTGCCCATCTCTCCTTCCCAGCCTGTCTCCAGTCCCAGGCAGTTCTGGGGCTGGGCTGGTGCCTCTGGTTGTGCACACACTGCACGGGTTATTTATTCAGCCTCAGAGCCCATCTCCCTTATTTGCTTATTCCACCAGCAATTTTTGTTCATTTCTGATAGATTTTCCCCTACTTTCTCAAGCACCTGGCAATTTCAAGTCCAGTATTTGCTCAGCTGACAGCAATGTAATCGATGACTGAAAATAAGGCGAAATATCAGCATTTCTGCTCTAAGAAAGTGTCTGAGAACAATCAGATGAACAATGGTGTCGGCAATGAAACTTGGAGTGAAATTGGGCTGGCACAGGCTGACCCTGGCTGCAATCTTTGTTCTTGCTCTTGGACTGAATGTCAATAGGTTAGTCCTGGTGACATCCCTCAGCCTGGAGAATTGAGGGCACCAAGGCAGCTCCTTCCCTGGCCACAAACAAACTAACAACTTCAAATGCCTCTTAACCTTCATCTCCATGAGCTTCAAAGGATCAGCATGAGATGCATCTTCATCCCTCATAGCAGCAGAAATCCAAGGACAATGTGATCAGTGGGCTCAGGGGCTGTGCCTCCTCTTCTGCAAATGTCTCCTTTTATTCCCCTTCCCTTAAAAAGGAAGGACAGGGGAAGGCAGGGAGTATTTTGGTGTAGACCCGTATTTCTTGCAAGTATTTAAACCTACGATAAAATGAATCCAAAATAGTGACGTGAAAAGTGTCCAGGGAGACTGAGATCTCACCTGGAGCATTTTTTTTTTTTAATTTATTTTCTATTTAATGCTTATAATCAATAAGGGAGTGTTTTGGTACCCAGTAAAATTTTCCTCCTAATTTTCCATTGGTGTTTTCTCTTTTTGCTGTGAAAACTGCACACAAACACCCAGTGCTAAAGCAGAGGCAGGTTTGAATAATTCAGCATTTCTGAGTCAGAGGGTGAGATGACCACCTGACACGTGTGTGCTTGATTTCTTTTCATTAACGCTGCATCATTAACTCTGCTCCCCTATTAAAAAGAGAAGCTGTAATTTGCCAGGGGTGGGGAGAAGGCAGAGGAACAGCTCCAGTGTTAACATGGAGCAATGGAGGGGACTGACACCAGGAGCTGCCTGGGATGGGGGTGAGGCTGGAAGGGAGTGCAGTTACACTGAGAGTAAGTTCTGGCAGTTGCTTAATATTCCATGGAGGTGCTTCGTGTTGCTTGGGCTGGTGCCTGGGGAAATACCATCCACTCCCCTGAAAAAAAAAAAGAAAGGAACCGTCTCCAGGAGCGTGTTACACTCTGAGCAAAGTAAACTCTGAGCAAAGGAAAGGTTAATCAAAGTTGTGTCTTGCTAAAAGGAACTGGAAAGCTTAATTGTGCTCCTTGCACACGTGGCCAGAGGCTGCATAAATCCAAGGGTATCAGTAATATTGCAAGGATTGAAGTCACGTGTTCAGTGCTCGGTGCTGGTTGGGTTTACACAGTGGATTCATTTCCAGCTGTTTAGTGATGCTTGGAGTCACAGAATTACAGAATGGCTTGGGTTGGAAGGGACCTCAAAGCTCCAATCCTGTCCCCTGCCACGGGCAGGGACACCTTCCACCAGCCCAGGATGCTCCAAGCCCCGTCCAGCCTGGCCTTGGACACTTCCAGGGATCCAGGGGCAGCCACAGCTTCTCTGGGCAATCTGTGCCAGGGCCTGCCCATCTGCATCACAAAAAGCTCCTTCCTTGAATCTGTTTTGGATCAATATTGTCCTGTTTGTGACCTCAGTAATGAAACAAAGGAAGGACAAAAAAGGGTAAGGAAGCACCTCCTGGAATGTGGGAGCTTTGGCATTTATTGCCCTGAGGTGTTTGAGATCCAAGTTGTTCCAGGCTGTTTTCAAAGGCATCACCTTGTCCCCTGTTAGGGTCAGCTCTGCCTTCAGCTTTTATTTCTCAGGTTGGCAAGTACTGCTGAAATCCCTGAAAACATGCATTGGGAATATCCCTGGAAGGCAGGAGAAGTGGCCATTTATTAAACACTAGCATTTCCCAGGCAGAGGGAAGCTGTACCCTGGTACAGGGGTCTTAATTACATTTATTGTTTCAAGCAGTGAGGACTGGCACTTCCACCATCACAGCTGATCTAACAGTCTACACAGGCTTGTGTTTCCTTTTCCAGGCACAGGGCAGGAATACACTGCCATTCCAGGCCCTGTTTGATACCCTGCCACAATCTGAGTTAGGCAGTGGCAGAGTGAAATAAAGCCTGGCTTAAACAAAGGATTTTATGTCCTGGCCTGTGCCTGTAGAGGAGGAACTCTGAAAGCAAAGCAGGGACCTGGCAGCCAAAGGGCATCCCAAAAGTTTTAAATGCACAGTTTGACTGTTCTTTTATAAACTATGCAGATTAATTTACAAACAAAAGGGGGGTTTGTGATGGTGGGCTTAAAAAAGAAAAAAAAATAAGCAAATTGCAAAATGGTTCATTATACCTTGAGAAATGGGTTTGTAAAGCTGCCTGGATAAAGTGTCTTCATCCATTTGACTCCAGCCAGGGAAGTGTGAGCAGCAGAGCTCGGGCAGAGCTCAAGCTTTTAATCCCAGGCAGAGTGAGATGATGCACGAACTGCCACAGCTTTGTTTTCCTGAGGTTTTCCCTGGCCTGGTGACAGTGGCTGGAGCAGGGTGGGTTTGTGGCTCCAGTGCCACAATGGCAAACCTTTGCTCCCCCTCCTGTGGTCACAACCCTGCAGCGCCTCGCTCCCAGCCCTGAGCAATAAACACCCCTCACCTGCTGAAATTAATAAAGTTAGTTTGAACCTCAAATGTCACTTATTTGCCTCCCTGTTTTCATAGGTGATTTCACTAAGCAGCAGCACTTGCTAATCCCACATTCACACAGATAGAAGGTCAAAGTTGGTCAGTGAGCCAAGAAATACCATATCAGGGTTTCTTTCCTCTCCAATTGAAAGAGGTATAAATTGTGGAATTAGTGTATTGATTGAAGGCTACAACTTCAAGCAATCAGTTTTTCTGGCTTGACAAGATTATTTTATCCTACTTTTCTTTTATTATTATGTGTTGTATTTGAGTCATCCTTCAGGCAGATGAAGTGACAGCTTGATTTAACTCAATAAAATCCACTAGTTAGGAAACCTACTGAGCCGAACAAAAGCTGCAGAGGACTGCGAGGGGAAGGTGCCTGGTTAGTGTGAGCAAGCAGAGCGTGCTGCAAGGAGGCAATATTAACAGGAATTATGCTCTAATCAATGCATTTCTATGGAAACTCGGGAGAAATTTGTAAGACCTCCGTGCTGGGCCAGCGAACGGGTAATTCCGGCCTTCGAAGGGACAAGTGAAAATAAAATTTCCGCAGCTGAGTCCTGAAAACAACAATTCTGGAGAAGCTGGGCCGGGGTGTAACTGCAAAAAGTTGGATAATGTTGCTTTTCTGACAGGTTTGAAAGGAAATGCTTAACCAAGGGGTTGTAACTGCGTGGTAATTAAACCAGGATCAAGTATTTGCACCTTAGGCCTTTGCTTTGTTATGCAGTAAGTACTGAAATACAGAGTAATCCCAGTGTCATATTTACATCACTGGAGGTGTTCAAGGCCAGGCTGGAGCAACCTGGGACAAGATGAGCTTCAAGGTCCCTTCCAACCCAAACCATTCTGGGATTCCCTTTCTGAAAGCCTCAAACACCACATTTGGATCATTATTTTGTTTAGGCGATGAGTTCAAGATCAAAACTATCCATGTTGATTCAGAACTGATCTCCTGCTAAGTTGCCTTACAGAGCCGTTGATTTGCTGGTAGATTTGGGGTCTCTTTTCCCCACTTGGCCTGTTTTGCAGGTGTGTCCCCATCCCATGGCAGGAGGCTGGAACCAGAGGATCTTCCAGGTCCCTTCCAACCCAAAGCATTCTGTGATTTTGGGATTTTATGATTCTCTGTCAGTTCCTGGGTGTTGGAATTGCTTTTAAAGTTACATCTCATAATACATAAATATGTATATAGATAAATACATATAAATCCCAGTGCTTTAAGCAGCACTCCCATGACTAACAACAACAACAACAACTGGACAGCATTCAGGCTGTTTGTCTGACTGTTGCAGAGCAGGTGTGCATTCACACTTTTCCTGCCCATTCTATTTAAGTTCCTGTCATTAAGGTGATGGAAAAGCAGGAAAAGGACAACTCCCATTTAAGGGCTCAGGTGAAAGCCCAGACTGCTGCACCATTATTTTAAAAACCGTGGTTTGCAACTTTCAGGGGGGTTCAGACCATTCATTAACATTCATTAACTTGTGTGTAATTTCCCCCAACCAACATTTCTTTACCATTTCAAGTTGTTTTCATCCTTCTGCAGAAGAGCATATATTGTCATGATCTCCTTAAACTGCAGTTTGGTAAATGACTTGTTTAAATTTAAGGAAAAGAGGTTGTTGATAAGTATAGTTTTCTAATACTCTTCCTCAGCTGTCATTTACTTTGACTAAATTTATTTAAACCACCTTAACCTTTCAAAGAAAGGCCAGGAGATGTTTAAAAGAATAATATGTGTCTGACATTTTGGTTTACCAAAAGGACACCATCATAATTCTGTAGTGCCTCTGTTAAAAATAAGCTAAGAAAAGAAAACTAAAATCTCTTTTTCTTTCTGCTTAATTTTGAAAGAATGGGGGGAAACGTGATTGATGGTTGCATTCGGAAGTGACCTGCAGGGGTAATCACCCCGTGCATTGATTTGTCACCGCACCAGGACGAGCAGCTGCCACACACAGGTGGGGCTGTCCCTCTCTGAGAAACACCTGGCTGGGTTTTACCCAAAATGTGTTCTTCTGGTTGGTTCTGACCATGGGGTTGTCCCTCAGCTCCTGCCCTGCTGGCACTGCCAGCCCCCACCTCGTGCTGGGCCACAGCACCAGGCGAAGGCTCTGAGGGTGGGCTGGGCAGGTGAGGGGACTTGAGGGGTGCTGGATGGGGTTTTAATGTGATTTTGGGATAATTGCTCGTGGCTCTGTGTTCCTGTGGGCACTCTGATGGTGCTGTATGAGCCAGAGCTGTGGATGGAGAGCCCGTGGCTGGCACAGCAGTGGAACCAGGTGACTGTGATGGAGCTTGTGCAGTTTGTTCTGCAGGAGACCTGAGGGGCAACCGGTTTGTGTCCTCTTGGGTTAGGAATGTCTTCGACTTTGGCATGGAAAATACAAATGCAGGCCAGGTTCACTGGCTGATTTTAATCTAATTCTGTCCTGCTTTCAAAGACTTTTCTATTTCAACATGTCAAGGTCTCAGGAGCTTTTGGTCAGAAAACTTTGGAAGTTAAAGAAGCAATTTTCTAGGTATTGGTCATTTCAGAGTTCTAGAGCTTCTGCCACTCCTGCTGCTGTTCTCAGGCTGGGACTGGCAGCTGTGCATCAACAGGCAGCACAGGCACTCAGGTTTTTACAGCTTGTAGTTCTGCTACTCTGTGAATTCAGGCACAAAGGTCTGCTAAGTCTCTCACCTGGCTTTCACAGGAGTGGGACCAGGTGACCTTCTGAGGTCCCTTCCAGCCCTTCCATTCCTATGATGCTCAATTATTTTTCGAGGGTATAATGATTACATTGACAGTATTTGAAATCAGACATAGAAAACTCAAATTTTTTGGACTGAAGACTTTGGAGAGAATTTTGGATGCATCAGATGTGTCCATATTTTCCAGTTGTGTCCACATAAGGCAGAGTCCTGGAGCTCCTGGAGCCCTGGGCTGTGCAGCAGCAATGGTGCAGGCCAGCTCTGCATAAATATTAATTCTTGAGAATAAGATTTTTTCATTTTTTTTCCTAGAAAAAGAAAAGGACCGAATTTGCACAGCTTGGTTTAATCACCCCTTTCTGGAGGTTTGCAAACAGGGGTGGGACTCTGCAGGTTTAGCTGGGCTGGAGTTGTGATTGCCCTTGTCATCAGGGGGTGTGGGGGGAGCTGCTCCAAGGGTCTGGATTTATTGGGAGAGATCATTTACACAGAGCTGGGTCTGCCCTTGTCTGTCCACTTGTTGTGTGTGGTGAGGCCAGAGAGCACAAATAACCTTATGTGGGATGTGCTCTAGCCCTGTGTTTGAAGAATTCAAGGTGTCTGTTTCCAAGTGATTAAAATCCTCTTTTCCTCCGCTCCTCCCTCCCTCACCAAGATGAAAAACAAGCCCAAAACTTTTCAAAGACTCACCACTGGCAGGAAAGAGCAGAAAATCAGTTTCTGACCGCTGGGGACCCTCGGTTGTCCCTCTCCCAAAGCCAAGGTTGGTCTGTTCAGCTGCAGAGACCTGGCTGGGCTGCTCAGGGAGGGGAAGGCAGAGATGTCCCTTTGCTGGGGACACCGAGCCCCACGGGCTTGTGGCTTTTCCTGGGGCCTGGACACAGCTCCTGATGCTGCTCCTGCATAAAATCATGGAATCCTGGAATGGTTTGTGTTGGAAAGGACCTTAAATCTCGTCCAGTGCCACCTCCTGCCATGGGCAGGGACACCTTCCACCAGCCCAGGGTGCTCCAACCTGGCCTTGGACACTCCCAGGGATCCAGGGGCAGCCACAGCTTCTCTGCCCAACCTGTGCCAGGGCCTGCCCACCCTCCCAGCCAGCAATTCCTTCCCAATCTCCCATCTGTCCCTGCCCTCTGGCACTGGGAAGCCATTCCCTGTGTCCTGTCCCTCCATGCCTTGTCCCCAGTCCCTCTCCAGCTCTCTTGTAGGTCATTTTGTTCTACTGAAGAAGGGGATTAAAATAATCTTTAAAATGTGTTAAGACATAGATTCAAAATTAAAGAAATCCAAGTCTTCAAACTTGATTCCAGGACTGGAGTTCCACTTTGGCCCTCCTGGTCTTCCCAAAAGTTGTGTAAATTAAGGGCAGTGTCAGCTGTGACTCTGCATTTCCCCATATTTGTCAGTTTGTGTCACAACCTCAGCACTTTTTAAATGAACTTTTTTTTTTCCTTTTTTTTTTTTGTATTTAATATTCATATTCAGGGATTCAAGACATAATTTCTGTTAGTTAAAGTGACATTTTGTAAAGTTCATTATTCTTCTATGGAGAAAATCTCTAGCCCTTTTAAAAAATAGACATTAAATAACAGCATGGTGGTTGACATCACCCTACAATTTGTCATTTGAGTTGCTGAATCCCTGTGAAACACAAGTTTGGTAATACCTGAGTTATTTAGCCTGACCTGGCTGCCTGACCAGCCCAGATACAGGCATCCCTAGTAATTTAAAATAATCATTTGCTGTGTTTAGGAGGGAAAAACCACGAAATAGGAGGAAATTAAAAGCATTCCTGATATTATCAAAACATGGAGTATATTTAGCACACAAGTAAGTGAGCTAATCTTTGTTGATGTCACCGGAGCTGATGATATTTTGATCCTATCAAAGTGAATTTGGGTGGAAGTGCTGCATTAATACCAAACCGATTGTCTTAAGTCATTCTGTGTTTTAAATATTTTTAGATTTAGGTTCTATTCTCAAAATAATGTATGCATTTTAAGAATGAAGTCTTCTTTGGCCGTGTGCTATTCCTGCCCCTCAAGGAGCTATTTAAGACCACATGGCAGTGGATTTAGGGTTGGTGAATAATACAGTTCTAAAAGGTGCAAGTTGTCTGAACAGTTATGGATTTCTGACAAACACAACAGAAGTGTATGTTATGTCTTCCCTCTTCTCCAGTTCTACAGAAATCAGAAATCCTTTTTTTTTTTTTTTTTCCCCCCCCTGTCTAGAGGAGATAATTTAATCTGTTTTACCCATTTTTTTTAACGGGCCACAGCGACTCCAGGAAACTATTGTAATTTCTCCTGATACAACTATTTTTATGCAAGAACATCATATTCATGTATTGCTTGGCATTCAAAAATGTGGGCGAAAATCAAGCAAATTCTTGCTCAAAGCCATATTTCTGGGAGTAATAGCTTCAGTTCATTCTTTCTGTGGCTCTTGGTAATTCCTAAGGAAGCTCCAAGTTAATGAATATACATTCCCCAACTTGTTCCAGTATCAAGAGTGCCCAAGGCAGGATTTCACACACTGCTGGTACTTTCTGTTCAAGTCCCCAAGCACCAATTCTAAAAGTACCACATTAATTAATGCCCTGTAACATTGTTGTGACAATAAATATCCTACTTTTGAGGAAAAAAAAAAAAAAAAAGAAAGAACCACCACAAACCAGCGTGAAGTATGAATATGAATTAATTTTAAAATCTACATACTACAAAGAAAGGTCAAATGCTACAGAGGTGAAACGCCTGGTACAGGCAGGATGTTTCATGAGGGCTGAGTGAAACGTCTGAAATTCAGATGAAATCTTAGATTGCCTTTCTTTACCCTTCAAAACTTCTTCTTATTAATATTTTTTTTTTACAAATAATTCATTCAAGTTTTATATCGATAGGATTCCACATGGAATCATAAAATGGTATTTTTATTTATCATCAAGTGATATTTTAGATTCCATCTGAGGCCCCATCTCCTAGTAACAGACAGAATATCCTCAAGCAGCGTCCCCGCAGTTATTTCCAAGCCACAGCAAGAATTAAAAACCCCCCAAACATAAAGGCAGTGCAAGGGGCTGAAGTGGCTGCTCACACAAGAGATGCAATATTGCTTTTAGGAAGTGACTCTCAGAAGATGAGGAGAGCAGGCAGACAGAGCATCACAGGGGGAGGCAGCACTGCAAACACCGGCTTTGGGTGGTGCAGGAGCCTCTGTAGCTCAGGCTAGTTCATGAATATTCATTAGGTAAGGAACCTGAAGTTGTTGCTCTGTCTTACAAAGGAGGAAGCACAAGTGCATTTTCCATCTGGGAGGGAGCAGTTTACTGTGCCCTGGAGCTGTCTCTGGGAAATGGCAGAGGGTGTGCAAAGGACACGGGGAATTTTCAGCCAAAATGATATTATTTGTAGTTGTATAACAATCATAACCCAACACATGTGTTCAGCACCCCCTGGTTACTGGAACCCTCGTGGCAAGTGTTACAGAGCTGTGTGGACACACAGGGACCATGACCAGCCTGTCCAGTGACAGGGAGGGTTTGCAGGAGCACCAACAGCAGGTGTGGAAGTTCATGGGAATGCTGGGCATGGCCCAGGAAAACCCCACACCTGGCAGCTCTGGCTGTGGATGTGACTGCTCACACTTGAGGTGTCTCCAGGAGTGTTCTTGGGGTTACAGACTGGCTCCAAACACAGACAGGGATTCCATCCACCTGCTTGCAAAGGCCAGTGGGATGTGGGGAGAGTAACAGGGAACTTAAATAAAATACCAGTCTGAGGGTGGCTCTGCCCACTGAGGGGTGTTATTTGTTAGGAGTGACCTCTAGGAAGGGATCTCAGAGGGGTCTCAGGTGTCCTGGCTACATTGTGGCTCGGATATTTAGGGTTTGGCTGTTGGATGAGTTTCCCAGAGCATCTCTCAGTTTTCCTGTGTTCACAGCCCCGCAGGAACAGCATCTCCCTGTCCCTGGGCTGTGCAGGGAGGGTGGTGGCTGTCATTGTGCCTTAGGAGCCCCCCACACCTGCAAACAGGATCCATCCTCCACCCCCACGGGGCTCTGTCGCCCTGCTCAGTTTTCCACAGGGTGGCATTTTGCCATCTTTGGTGGCATTTAAAGGAGAGCTCTGGGTCGGCACTAGAATAACACACACCTTTAATAACGTCACTAAAAATGGTAACTGAGGATGTAGGACCCTCCGAAGAAGGAGGAGAGGGGGCTGTGTTTGTCACACTGTGCCTGGCCGCTGTCACCAGCTGGTTTTTGTAGTACCCGAGCAGAATATCAGCGGGCTTTTAAAGGGGCAGGTCCCCCCTCAGCGGCGCCGATGCTCCGGCAGGTGCCCGGTGTCACATCCCTTGTATGACAAACATTTGATGTGACACTTCTGCACGCAGGTTGCTCCAGAGATATTTTTATAGGTCAGACTAAATATCACACATCCCAGCCTTCAGTCAGGTAGTGGAGCCGGCTGTGATTGCCGCTAATGGCCCTGGAAGTTGCTATGGTTCCTGGTAAACAGCCTCCCTCGGCCCCTGCTCCCATCCCTGCCGGAGCACAGGGACAGTCAGGGCCCTGGGGCCAGCATTAGCTCCGGCCTCTCCGGACAGTCAGCTGATCCAACTGGCCGTGGTTTCCACTGATGCTCCCTGCTGGAATTTCACCTGCTATCCAGCTTTTCCATACAGCCCTTCCACGATCACACATCCTCCTCTACAAACCTCTCAGGGCTCGGTGTCCCCAGAGCTCCTTGCGCCCAGCCAGGGGTTTTGGGGAATGGTTGAAAAAGGAGGATGTGGCAGTGAAGTCAAGGAGAATGTGGGCACGCTCCATAGGGATGAGACAGCTGCAAAGGATGGAGCAGTGCTAATCCTTACTGAGCCCCTCGGCTCTGACTGTGTGTCCCAGAGATTTTGGGGGAGCCAGTGGTGCCAGGGATGTGTTGAGTGCCCACTGGGGCCGTGCATGGAGTGAACTCAGCGTGTCCTGCAGTGTCCAGACACTTCTCTTTCCAGTCCTCACCCCAGAGCTGCATCCTGAAACAAAGAAGTGTGAAATAGCTTCAAAGCTAGGATGAAGAGAATTTTAGTTATAAAAACTTGGGAATAACTTTTAGTATCCCATAATCTCCAAAAAATAGCTAAGGACAGTGACAGCTGGTGTTTGGAAATGTATCTCCACAAAACAAAAATACGTGACAGTTTTGAATTTTATTTTAGTCACCTCGAGGTGCATTTTGGCTGATATTTACACTGCGTGTTGATATTCCTCTGTTGTGTTTTGGGTGACTCTCAGAGAAGGGAACGTTGTACCAGAGCGAGTAGCAGTGGAGGAATCCTCTGCTTTGTTCCCTCTCCTCTCCCACCCCTGGCAGCCTCGGCTGGGGAGGCAATTCCACCCAGGAATCCCTGATTAGCTCAATTTTCAATTACGCTTCCCCGTCACCTTTAAACAACCGCTGCTTAACCCACGCAGCAGAGAACGAGCTGCAGATCCAGAAACAGATACCCAGCCAATTATACTCTTTTATGTGTTCCAGACAATGCCAAACAGGTCTGCTGTTTGCCTCCGTGGGTTATCCCCGGCTCTGTGTGCTGGGGGTGGTTTTATCTCCAGCTGACACCGCAGGGACTCCATCCCAACGTGTGGCTGAGAACAGCTCTGTCTAAACACTTTAAATGCTCCTCACATAAACACGGAAAAAGCCTCCATGCAGCAATTATTAAGCCAGACAAATGTTGCACTGATTTTAACAGTGCTCAAGTGGTGGAGGTTTTTTTTTTCCCTTCATTAAGATAAACAACGGAACTCATTGGGAAGCCACAAAAACGCCTGATAAGTAATGGGAGAATTGGGAAGTCGGGGTGAGCTGTGTGGAGCTGGGGCAGGGGGAACACACCCCTGTTCTCAGGGGGGTCTTAGCATACATTTGAATTTAGGAAACAAATTTACTGAGTTTTAGAAGCATGGGACTTGCAAGAAGATGGGAATCTACAGAAGAAGTGATCTGCTCTCCAGATTCCCTTGGATGGGGAGGGGGAATGGCACATTTACATTGCAGTGAGAGTCATATTATATCATAATATATTATATATATTATATTGAGAGCCAGCTGCTTGAGGTATTGCAGTCTCCAGCCAGTAAGGTGGAATAGGTTCAGCATGTGGGATGTACAGGACCCATCCCTGCAGGTGATGCTGACATCTCCTCAGCATGGTTTGTGCTGTTAATATTGAGTGCATCAAGTTGCTATTATTGAAAATTTTAAGCTTAGGTGATTGATAGATTTTTCCATAATTCCTTTTATTTCCTAATAACCCCTTGTTTTGTATTTTAACGGCCTCCATGGACGTCCTGTAATGTATTTATTGGTGCACATAATTGGTGCTGAATTTACATTTTGAGTTTAATTCCTGTTCTGACAAGCTCTGCCTCTTCATCAGGCACTACCAGGTTAAAGTGAAGAGTCCTCCTCCCCTCAGGCAGGAGCCAAAGCCTTTTCTGGGGGTGGGACTGGGACCTGTCCTCCTGATGCTCTCCCTCCTTGACTTGCATCAGGCTCCCCAAATGAGCAGTGTCCAGACTGCCTGTCATCTGGGACTGATGTCAGATTCCCCCCAAATTGTTTGAACAAGGCTTAGCAGAGGAGGCGGCTGTCTCCAGACTTGCTGTCTATGCCTTTTATCCACTTCTGACATAATTTATTGGAAATGAGAGGAATTGTTTCAGAACAAGCGTCTCTGACAGCTTGGCAGATTGATAGAGAGGTTTTCTGATTTCATCTCTCTTTTCTTTCTGTTTTTAAATGATGCCTCCCTACCCCTTGCCAGTCTCTCCAGGAGCATCGGTGTCACGCCATCAGGTGCAGAGACAGCAAGCTCCACGTTGGCAGAGCAGGGAGGGGGTTATTTCATTTACTCTGGGCTGTCTCTTGCCTGATTATCCTCCTGTAAAATTCCAAATATTTTCAGTGACGTGTAGAACACACACAGTATGAATTTATTTAGCTTAGGCAGGACCCCAGCAGGTCACCTAACGTGCCACGAGTGCTGAGCTGAGACCTGGGCACGACCTGTGACGTTTGGGATCCAGTCCTGCCACGGGGAATGAGGCAAAATTCTCACTGTCTTTCCTGAGTAAAGCCTGTGTTCCTGCTCCCCAGCTTCCAACGTGTCCTCCAACAGCTCCGTGGAAATCCCACACTTAGCCAGAGTGGAATTGCAAAAATATGAAACTAATGATTTTTCTGGGTTACTTAGTGGTGGCATCACTGAAACAGTGCTTGGGACTGCTGGCTCAATTCCCAAAGAGAGCAGGAGTTCCTGACCCCCATCACCTGCCACTTTAACCACATCCCAGGAGTATGCATGTTGATGAGGACACCCTAAAGAATTTTACCCAATTAATCCTTTTTAAAAGATATTTTTCCTTCACTGGGTGGCGGGGGGGGGGGGGGGGGGGGGGGGGGGAGGGGAGGGAAGTGTCATAAAGAACTCCCTGTAAACAGCAGGATTTCTGTTTAAAAACAAGCAGCTTGCCAGACTCTTCCTCCCATCCCTGCCTTCTTATCTCCAGCTCCAATCCCACGAAACGTGAGCTCCACTCCTGGTGACAGGTCCCTGCTGCTCACCGAGTACCAATATTAGTCACACAGGTGGAATTTGGTAGATTTATCCCTTGCTGTCCTTACAACTCACCTGGTGAGGGGACTGATGGGAAAATGAATCACAGTCATGAGCCACTTGCACCCAGAAAAGGAGGCACCAAACTGGGTTATTTACATTGTTCTTGCAGCCCCTCCCCTGCCCCACAGGGGCCATTTTTATATGAGATCTTGATTTTCTTGCAAAACATCTGAGTTCCATCCCAGGGAAAGGTGGGTGTCCCTGGTGGCACAGGAGCACCCAGGGGTGGGGTGTGGTGAGTGTGGGGACAGGGAGCTGGGGGGATGCAGGAGAGCCAAAAACCTGCCATGCACTGACAGCCTGGATGGACAAAGGGGAATGGCTTCCCACTGCCAGAGGGCAGGGAGAGATGGGAGATTGGGAAGGAATTGCTGGATGGGAGGGTGGGCAGGCCCTGGCACAGGTTGGGCAGAGAAGCTGTGGCTGCCCCTGGATCCCTGGGAGTGTCCAAGGCCAGGTTGGAGCACCCTGGGACAGTGGAAGGTGTCCCTGCCCATGGCAGGGGTGGGTTGAGATGATCTTTAATGTCCTTTCCAACCCAAACCAGTTTGGCATTCCAAGATTCTCTGCCAAGTCACTGTAGCATTGTCTGTACCACAGGAAGACACTGTGGTGAGGAGTGTCCTTACCTTCAGGGCTATTTTCCACCAGAGGTGTGGCTGGGATTAATTTAAAGGTGTTGATGTTCAGCCTGTGCAGTTGTGATGACCCTGCTCCATCTGAGCTCACAGAACCTCTGGTTAATATTTTAACTGGCCGTGCCCAAGTGAAAACCAGTAAAAACTGAAAATGCAGAACCTGCCAGTGGTGTGTCCAGAGGCAGGGCAGGCCCTGGCTGGTATCATCTCTAACTATTTCTCTCTCAGGGGCTGTCTGAGGTTTGCATTTTGCTTCCCCCACACGGCACATCCAACCCCCTCTCCTTCCCCCTTGGAGTCACTTTCAGGGCTGTGCTGGTGGAATTTTGAAGTGTTTATTATTCTCCTGCCCGGGTTCCTCCAGATGTTTAGCTACAGGGTAGTGCTGCTGCCGAGATCAGTGCAGCTGGCTGGGAGAAGGAAGTGCAGCAGCTGGGCCTTGTCTGGGGAGCCTGAATTTCAATTAATTAAATGTGCACCCAACTTGCAAGGAGCTTTTGCATTTCAGTTAAACTGACTTCAGAGCACACCTAAGATTTATTCCTGCCTTTCAAATGAACTGCCAGATCCTCAGCTGGTAGGAACTGCTGAGCCTCTCTTGGTATCAGGAGAGCTCAGTTTACACCAAAAGGGATGTGGATGATGGCAGAGAAATAGGCTTTGTATGAGCCCAGGAATCATTTGTTCCCATTAGGAGTTCAGTGGAAGTAAAATATTTATTTACTTGAAAAGAAAAAAAAAAAGTTATTTGTTATTTATATTTTATATTTTTCCCCCCCTCAAAGGTTGTCATAAAATATATCTTTGTGAATTTACAAGTTTAACATCTTTTTAGCATTTTAATATAAAATTGTTATTTAGAATTTTAGGATTTGGCTTTAATATGTTTATGTTTAGTTAAGAGGTTTATTTTAGTTAAGATATTTACTTTAGTTAAAGCGTTTATTTTAGTTAAGTTGTTTATCTTTAGTGAAGTTGTTTATTTTTAGTTACGATGTTTAGTTTTGAAAAGCGAAAGAGGAAGTCAGTGATTCTTCTCTGGTAAAATATTGTTGGCACAATTATTTATCACAGTCACAGCTACCCCTGCACCCCTTATGGAAATATCTGGGATATTTAGATGAATTCCTGCCTTCACACTCTGTCAAAAGCACTTGTATCATTATTCAAATATTTGGAAAATGGGTTCTGATGGAAAGGCATTGAGATGCTGGACGCTATCAAAACCTTTCCCGGAATATCTGCAATAAATTAAAGAGCCTGATCTACAAATATAGATAATTTAGGCTGTAGAGCACTTGGCTGATGCTTTTCTCACACACATGAAGTGATTTGAGGATGCACCCCCTTGAGAGAGCAGGAGGTCTCAGGACACACATGGCCCCTTTTCACCTGGAAGTGACTTCCCAGGAACATCAGTCCTGGGTGGAGCTGAGCACCTGCACGTGGAAGATTTTAAACTCCCTTCCCTGCCCATCCCTGGGATAATTCTCCACACAAGTGCTGGGCATTCAGACCTGAGGGACTCGCCTGTGCTCCCCTGGAATCCCAAAGCCCCCAGGAAAGCTCACCGTTCCTTTGAGTCCTGGGAGAAACTTGCTCATGGATCCCTAAAACTGCGCCCCTTTTCTCAACATCTCTGCCCAGTTGTCATCTTCCTTTCTGCCTTTTCTCTGGCCCCACCAGCCCCTGGGTTGATCTGTTCCAGGAACACGAGGGTCTCCTTCCTCCCCTGCCCTGCCAGAGCCGCAGCAGGAACTGGAAAACCCTTTTCCCCTCCAAAGGCAGAGCAGCCCTTTTCAGCTTCTCTTAAATAGGTATCAATACCTGGCTTTTACAAACAAGAGGAATTAGACCTGGTAGCATTTTGCTATTTGAATGACCTACTCAGTGGAATTACAGCAGCAAACTAATCCTTTAGGAGAGATGGCTCTATCAATCTTTGGATTTTTCTAATGTGGAAGCTACTCAATTGCATCTCAGAAATCAGGGAGGTAATTACTCATGCAGACAGCACAAAATGAAAAAAAAAAAAAGGCAAGTTCTGCTGAGTATCCCTTTTAGAACAAGCAGTGGAACAAGGAAAACAGCCTCTATAATCAGTCAAATTCTTCCACTAATTTTTCAGGTGTTGAAGGCTATAGTGAGGGTACATGCCATGAAAGTTAACAAAGCAAAGTGGCTTTAATGGAGGGTTTTACAAGAGAAAAATGCCTCTTATTAGGCAAACCTACTATTTTAGATGTAGTCCCCTATGTTACAACTTCATTGTTTAAAATAGACGTGCTCTGAGATAAATGCTTTTCCAGATCCCTTCGGAGGTGTTTGGTGACAACATCCAACTGCCCAGTAACCAGAGCTCAGGGCAGGGGCTGCCTCTGCCTCAGGAGTGTCACCAACCTGCAGGTGAGGTCAGGCAGGTACGGCCCCACAGGAGCCCTCACACCCTGCCAGCCCTCAGAAATGATGCTGAGTTCATTTTAAATTCAAGTGCTACCAGGTTGACACAAGGAAAGCATACACAGAAATATAAAACTGCTAATAATACTGAAAAGAACTAGCATTTTGCATATTTTAGATTGCTTTGAATCCTGAATGGATTATTAGTTTAAAATATTATGACCAGGTTGGACGGACCCTCCTGCAGGAGAGGCTGGGGGAAGGAAGGGGGTCCCTCTGTTTATTGAGGAAGAAGCTTCTCCCCAGCCTTATCCAGGGCCCAGGTGAAGAGGGAATCACCTGCCTTTCCATGTCCTTTCTCACCCTGCCCCACTCAGCAGCAACATTTTCCTTGGTCTTCCTTTTGATGCTGATAAAAACACCCAGGGACAGCCACCATGGAATGTTCAAACATACCCAGCGCTGACTCCTCCAGCAAAGTGTAAAATATGATTTTAGTGCGAGTCAGGTCCCTCTGGACAGCAGTAAAAGACTAAGAAACCCCTCTGGAGAGCGTGGCAGTGTGAACCTCAGTGGTGGCCACAGCTCCTGCTGGTGAGACCGTGGGTCTGCCTCAGAAATTCCTGCAGTGAGGAGTCCTACTTTTGGTTTAAACTCGGAGACTCCTGAGGACAGAGGGAGGAGCAGGGCTGCTCTCAGCTGTGCCATCAGTCAGATTGAAAACCAAAAGGATGCCCTGGAAGGAGTGGGAGGGCCCAGAGGGTGTCTTAGACCCCAGAGCAGATGCTGGAGCGGGGTGGAGTTGTGTTCTGTGCCCAACCTGAGAATTCCTGCTGCGCTCTGCCTGTGGCTCGGGCAGCCCAGCTTGTTCCCCCTCACGTGGCTCCTGATTTAGAATGATGATATTTAGAGATTACTGATTAAGCATAAATAAAGAACATTAAGTCCCTCAGTTCTCAAAGATTTCTTGATTTCAGCAGAGTTATGGTAACGAACACCCCTCCAGATCCAGCTGGGAAGGAGAGCAGCAGTGTACACAAATATATGTTTTTCTGGCAGTTCTCTTCCTCCTTATTTTTATCCATTTGAAACATTCAGACCAAGTGGATGTTTGTTAACACTCGATAGAATTAAAAAGTTTTATTTTTAAATATTTTAAAGAAATAACCCTTTTTTCAGGCTCTATCAAACATCTGCCAAATTAGATGGAAATATTCCTCCTTCAGCATTTACAGATATTACTGAATCATTGTCACAACCCATGTCTGCATGTTGGCAAAATATATTTATCTAATATATTTGTCTAATAATATTTAATAAATACGATTAACAAGGAAGACAGATCACCTCTCTCAAGGTGTTCATTTATTTATATGCAGACAATATTTTATATGTTTATATAAGTACATGTGTGTGCTGTAATGTGTCTGTTTGGGGTATTAATAATATTATGATTTTACAAGCTTAACTTGCATAAAATCACAGACCCTCCTGCAAAGCCAATTTATTACTTGCTAGAAAAGAACAGGAAAATACAATTAGTCTTTCAAGGGAATAATTTTCTAAAAGTCAGAATCTGCAAAGCTTATTTCTGATATCAGGAGTGTGATGAAAATATTCACAAAGCTAAGAAATTCCCATTCAGGGTTGGGATCTTTGTTGCTTTTTTTTTTTTTTTGGAGCAGTGAGAGATTCATGCCTTCATTATAATGATGTACAGTGTTTTTAAGGGACTGCTTAGAGTTAAAATAATCTGTAATCACGTTTTTAGTCCCAATTTCATCGTGATGTCCCAGGAAACAGTGCATAATAAATAAAGATTGCAGGGAAGTTCAGGCTGGTGGGTTACTCCCAGTGGCAGCTGGGCTGGCTGGGTGAGGCTCAGCCTGGGTGAGGCTCAGCCTGGGCATGGGGCAGGTGAGGCTGCTCTAACCCAGCCCTGGGCTCAGCTGTTGGGGACACATCCATCAGGCTCCCAGGAGCCCCTGCTGGGTCCTGCCCGGCCCTGCCTCCTCCTCTAGCCCGGACATTTCCCCAGAACTCGTGTCTCCACAGCTCCCACACCCACACCAGGTACGTTTCTGCTCTTGTTTTGTGTAAAACCTCGAACCAATCCTGTTCCATGAGCAGCTCCATCCTTCCTTTGTGTGACTGATGAACATTCCCCCTTTAGTTAATTTGCAGAAAAGAAAATCCAGCTGACCTTCCCCCAGCCTCCCAGTGATTTAGATCTCCACAGAGCTACCATCCATTTATATTTACTTTTCACATCTTTCCCTGTGCCTGTGACACACCGTGAGACTCCTCATGCCGATCCAGTAACATCTCCCCAGCTCCTTCTCCCCTAAAGAAAAGTTTTTATTGATGGCCGTGCCTCCCTCTCCCATCTGCCCTTTAGCCGATGTCAATCCATTTTGTGTTGCATTTCTGTCCATTCTGCTTCCTCTCTTCCCTCAGACCCCAATCTGTGTGCAGAGACCTTAATCTGTGATGTGGAACTCTGGCAGACGCTGCCTGGGAGCCCGAGCACGGCTGCCCACCCCGTCCTCCTCCAGCAGCACAGACCTGGCTGGCTGGGGGAACGCTCTGGGTTTGCTTTTCCAGAAGTTTCCAGGAAAAGTGGGCTGGTGAGCCTCCTCCACCCCCCTCCAAACACACATGTTCCCTGTGGGTTGGTTCCTGCTCATGCAAATCAACCCGTGGCTTGATGCAGTTGGTTCTGCACTGGGAATATGACATTTACTAACAAAATAGCTCAGCTAAAATTGATTTTTAGAAGGAACACTTTGGTCCCTATATTTGAGCAAGTGGGAAAGAGATGGTTGTGATCCTGCCTTAAATATGCAACAGAATAAGGACAGCAGAGCCTTGTTGTGCCAGTTCAGGAGGTGTTTTCAAACGTGTTACTGGGCACCCAGACCTGTTAAAAATGTTGACTTTAGCATTGCCACACTGTGTAACTATTTAATTTCATAATTGCTTTTCCCTTCTTCCTCCTTTCTCTGTACTTTTACAAGGAAGCACAAAGATATGAATTTTAGACAGAATGGAGCTGTTGAATGGGGGCCTTTGAGGCAGGAACTTGTACAGGGGGATTGGCTTCCTGATTTCCAGTGCTGTTAAATACACACCAAGCGTTATTTTCTTGAAGTGTATTTGAAGGGAAAAGTGAAATTGAGGGCAGGAAAAGTTGTGGGTTTGTTGTATATATTTTTTTTAAATATCAGATTTAATTTGTTTGGGAGGCAAATGTTATCACATTTGTGTAGAGAAGCACTTGATGTCTGTGGCACACTGTCAGTCTTGTCACTGCCAAAGGCTTGGGAAGTCTGTTAATCTTCATGTGCATCAGTATTTATAAAATAGGTGATGTTTATCGTTTGTGGTGAGGGAGGGGTTTTGCAGCCTTTGCAAGGGAGACGTCTTAGAAATACCGAGAATTTTGGTGCCTGCAGTTTCTTGCTAAAGTTTCCTGCTTTCTGACTCATCTGTGATTTGAAACAAACCACCCCAAAAACTTCTCCTAAACAATAAGCAAAACAGTATCACAAAAAATAATTAAAAAAAAGGCGATAAACAAGCCCTTTTAGTGGCCCCACGTGGTGACCCCCCCTGCTCCTTCCCACGTGCCCGGCCAAACAAAGGCACACACGGAGAGCCTGCATTTCCCAGAGCTGGGCCAGGAGCACTGGGAGCCCGCTGGGAGGGAGGCCATGTGGTGGGTTCCCCGTGACTCACCAGCTAACCCTGCCTCCCATCCCCACCTCGTTCCTCCTCCACACCTCCACGGGCTCCTTCCCGGCCTCGGGGATTCATTCTGCCCACGAAAATATGTTGCATGTTGGCAGTGGAATGTCCCCTCTGACCCCCGGCTCCCCCTCTGCTGGGACCACAAGGGCTGTTTTCTCTCTCGTCCCCCTGGCAGCTGGAAGGGTTCCCCTCCCGCCTCCTCCCTCTGTGAGAGCGGGGAAATGCAGAATGGGCTTGTCCTCTGCGGATGGAAAACTCCTCTTCTTTCCAAAGCCGCTCCAAGTTCTGCTCTGGACACCACAGGCACAGGCTGGGAGAGCTGGGCTGTCACCAAACAGGGCAGGACATTCCCGTGTGTCAGGGAGAAAGGAAAAAGTAAAAACAAATCAGGAGTGGAGTGTTTTGTGGCATTGACAACTGAAATATCTTTGCATTGGGGAAATCACGATCTTGGCATCGAGTGTGACCAGCAGGGAAAGGGAGAGGATTCTGCCCCCTCAGCTGAGCCCCCCCTGCAGAGCTGCCCCAGCCCTGGGAACAGCAGCACAAGGACCTGGAGATGATGGAGACAGTCCAGAGGATGCCATGGAGATGCTGCCAGGGCTGGATCCCTCTGCTCTGGAGCCAGGCTGGGACAGCTGGGGGGGTCACCTGGAGAAGAGAAGGATCCAGGGACACCTGAGAGCCCCTTGCAGGGCCTAAAGGGGCTCCAGGAGAGCTGGAGAGGGACTGGGGACAAGGCATGGAGGGACAGGACACAGGGAATGGCTTCCCACTGCCAGAAGGAATTGCTGGCTGGGAAGGTGGGGAAGCCCTGGCACAGGTTGGGCAGAGAAGCTGTGGCTGCCCCACTAACTCCACTTTATAATTTCCACAGAAATACTTTAATTGTAACTTGAACGCTGTGTCATCCCTAATAGGTTAGCGAATAGTTGGCCAGTATTCAGCAGATTAAGAATTCTTGTAGTTCTTTGAAGCTGTTGCTGCCATTGCTGATCCGTGTAGCCCCCCAAAAATACTCATATTTTAAACATACCTGCAGCACCTTTTCATTTACAGACACCTGGTTTTCTGTTTGGCTTATAAACATACAAAGAGAGAGGCTCTGGCTATAATAAGTCAAAATTAGGTGAATATTGGAAAACTTTAAATCAGAACCAAAGATTAAAAATCATTCTTAACTTGTGGGCAGAGTGCATTAAAAATATAATTTCAAAAAGCAGCAACAGGTGAAAAAAAAAATCATTTCTGTGCAATATTTTCCTGTGCCACTATGGCTCAGTTTGGGTTTAATTCAAGCACAGCCTCAGCCTGTTTCTTCCCCCTGTTCTCCTGTTTTATTAGAGAAGATGCTCGTCTGTATCAGCCACTTATTAGATAAATACAGGAAAACTGCTTGTCATTTATGGGTTTCCCCATTATCATCTCCCCTACTGGATAGAGTAGCCTGATTTCAAAGTGACAGCTGGTGGAACCTCTTCTTGATACATGCTAATCCAGTTTTTATTATGGAAAAATTGCCTGTGCTTTCAGGGAGTGAAAGGCAGTTACCAGACGTAGCTGCTGAGGGCGGAACCTTCTGATCTCTGCTCTAACAGCCTAAAAATGAACCATTATCTCCCAGGGTAACAGAACCCCGGTGAAACACAGACATGGGATAATTTATGGCGGGGGGATCTCAAAATGGACAGTTGCTCTAAGTGTCTCTCTGATGTGGTAAATAAAAACCAGGCAGTTCCCCAGCAAGGCTGGCTTGGGGTGGGGAGGATTTTGGGGGAGACAGAGGGGCACCTCTGGCTGCATCTGGAGGTGCTGGGGCACTGGGAAGGTGTTTCCCAGCCCTGTGCTGGGGTGGGAGGGAGCACTGGAGAGCAGTGGGACTGTGGGACCCTTGAGGGGTCATGGCTGGAGTTTGGGGCTCCCACAGGTCCTCACTCATTAGCCTTGATTGGGTCTGGGGTGATGAAGGCAGAGCCTGAAGGTGGACAGGGTTGAGATGGACCAGGTGAAACTCCCAGTAAAGTCAGTGCAAACCTCAGAACCTGGATGGGAAGGATGATGAGGGGATGAGCTTCAAGATGGGAGACAATATTTCATAACACCAAAACTCATTATCCCAAAATACCCATAACATTGAGCCTCTCCTCCTCCCAAAAACCCAGGACAAGGCAGCTGCCTTGTCTGTGCAGTGCAGAAGAGCAGCTTCCACTCCTGGATGGCAGGTGGGAAGATCAGTTGCTCCCCAATTATTAATTTATTCAAAGTCCCTAGATAACAGAATCTTATTTAATTGAGAGAATAACAGATCTTCTAAACCTGGATTTTTTTTTCTCTTTGACTTTATCAGATCTTGCTCACTCCAGCGTGCCTGTTCAACCTCTGATTCAAGTCAAACATGCTACTTTAAATTTGGAATTAGAAGAGAATTAGCACTGTGTCATCCAGGCTTGACTCGCTTTCTGAGGCTTAAAGAAAAAGTTTTATCAAAGCAGAGAGTCTGCAGAGGTTAAGTGCCCCTGGATGTACAGACTCTTAGAGACACTGAAAGGAAAGAAATGAAAGAAATCCTCTCAACTGGAGCCATGTAGAAAAGAAAAAGAGGAGGAAGACATGAAAATTTTTTGTCAGTGTTCCAGAAAATGGTTGTCCTGCTCTGGAGGGATGAAGTGTTTATTTCTCCCCCACCATCCCCTTTTCTTTCCCCATCAGAACTATTTCCAATCCATCCCAAAATTGTTAGTCAGTGCAATCATCATTTAATTGAAACATGTAATTATCCTGCCTTGATTAATTTCTGTGGGGTTTTTTTTCAAAGTACAGCAGAATTCTGTCAGAATGTAGCTTGGCACTTCAAAACCCAGGTAGTAATTCCCACTGACTTTCTGTGAAACTGCAACTTGAAACCTTTAAAATAATCTCCCAGGCTCTGGAGGATGCTGAGAGATGTTTGCTGATTGACCACCCTTGTACAGGGCCAAAAATGAGGCTGGAGCCGCTCCCTGCCCAGAGGGAGCTGGGATGGGCTTGGTTTGTGCTCAGAGGAGCTGGGGCTGGCTGCGGGGTTTTGTGTCCAGGACTGGGGGCTCCAGCCTTTGTCCCTGCTCCTCTCTGCTCCTGGGCCTTGGGACAAACTGAGGAATTAAACCCCTAAAGCCCCTCCCTGCTCCCGTTGGGTTTAATCGCAGTGTGGGAGGATCCCATCCCCTCATCAAGATTTCTGGGGAATAAAAAGGGATTCTTTATGAACTCAGTGAAAAGCAGGAAGCAGCTCTTTGTGGGAATGTTGGGGGAAAAGTCCTCTGTGTGTCTTTTAGTTTTTTCCTATTTGAGGTAATTTTGGACTCTGAAGGAACTGTTGCCTGTTCCTGCAGCAGCTGAGTCTGAGGAGGTTCTTCCCAACCCTATTTATCTCCTCCTGGCTCCTCACTGTTACAGCTGATGCTGAAGCCTCTCCTGCCTCTACAACCTGCTTTGATCTCATTGACTGATGAACACTCCCAGTTTTCTCAGGGCTTGCTGCTGTAGAACCCTGGTTCAACTTTTAGTGAAAAACACGCTGTGAACTCCTGTAAAACATTTTTATGGGGGAGCATTGGAGGGTTGCTGTGTTGGGAAACTGCCCACAAATGGATGTGATGATGCTCAGAATACTCCATGTTGATGGAGATAGTCTCATTCCCCGTGGTGAACATGCTGTGAGGTTTGGTTCTGGCTTTTGGAAGTGAAAATGTTCTGTTCCATAAGCCTGTTTCCCGTACGTGTGACATATGTTCTTCTGCCTTGACTGTAAAACACAGAAATCCTAAACCTTCAGGAAAACGGGTGGGAAGGATCTGGGGGTCCAACCTCGACCCACGGCAGCTCAGAGAGGGGGACGTTCCCCCCACCAGGGCTCCTGGTTGTGACTGATCTCATATGTCACAGGCTCCTAAATATATATAAATATATATAAACAGGCACATGGGTGAGCTGGGGATGGCGTCTCATCCCCCATTCTACATTTCCTGGGGTTCGTGGATTTAATTTATTTGAACACAGTTTTCTGTGATTTAATATAGAATTATTTTAGATCAAAAACTGGTAGGAAAAAGAGCTGACACTCTCTTTGCTGCTGCTTCTCTCCACCCCCCACCCCCCCTTTTTAAAGGAAAGAGCTTTATCTTAATTAAAGTTTAATTAAGGATCACGTTTGGCAGTACTTTTCACACCGATCTACACCAGCAGATTTTCTAAGGCTTAACTTTATCGTGCAGAAAATCCTCTTTTATTACTCCCAACCTGTTGTAAAAGCTGTTGGCACAGAGCGGTGGCTGCCTCATTCAGTGGCCTTGTTTGCCGCTGGAAAATTCCCAAGTCTCTGGAGATAGCACCACTGTGGTTCAATTTAATATCTGTCCTATCACTACAAGACTCTAGCTCATTATTAATGATACTATTCATTAATTTCTTGTTGGGCTGATGTTGTTATTTATTAAAATATTAAAGAAAGCTCCTGAGACACATACATAATGAGGGACACCTCCATTTCCTGAGCGGCCCCAGCTGAGGGGATGAATATCGTGGAGATTTACCCCCTCCACCAGCCTCTCCCTCCCTCATTAGTCCTCCCGTGCCTGAGTGACACTGTAAATCCATTTTGTGCTCGGCCCAATCGGCGCCTCATACAAATGGGGGGCTCTCTTTTTTTTTAATGAGCCATTCCTATGCAAAATGAATTGACTGCTGTCTAACTCATCTAATCTGCCCGGCTTCGGGGGAAGGACTAAATTGCCTATATTTATATAGGGAATAAATAAAACGTCACATATTTTATTTTTTTTTTTTTCCCCCTTTTCCGGTCTCACATTTGGAGAATTTCCAGCGCTCATAAATCCTGCGCTTTAAGGACCTGCCACCTCAGTTAACTAAAGCCCAGCGTGACATTTCAAGGCGTGTGATGGTTGTATTTAAAAGAGCCGGGACCAGCAGTTTGTGCCCCGCCCGGGCCCTTTGATGCCTCCCCTCCCGCTCCCAGGTATCGCCTCCAGAAATTCCGAGGGCTCTTGATGTATCGCCCACCCTTTTCATCAGGGGGACTCGCAGGGCACATCTGCTTCCAGCACACGGGGCCGGGCAGAGCCGCGGCGAGGAGCTGGATCAGACGAACTCGTAATTAATTTAGCCGTGATGTCACGCTCCCGGTCTGGGTACCGGCAGAGGGGCCGCTGTTAAAGGCTCTCTTTTTTGGCTGGCAGTGATGAAATCTGCATAACAATCGAGGTAGCGTCTGAAGGTAAAGTTTTAATTCGCTCCGTGTGGTTGTTATTTTCGCCATCCCCCCCCTCTTCCCGTGCAAATAATTACTGCGGGGAAGAAATACCTCCCTGTTTTCTGGGGATTAGCTGGGCGTAATTGCAGCCTGTTTTGATCCCTCTTCCAACGACGGCCCCTCTCCAGCCACAGCCCGTCCAGCAGCTTTGTGCCGGCCCAAGGCTTCCTTCCAAAGCACTTAAACACACCTTACAGGGCCTTTGTGCTGTGAATTCACACTCAGTTGTTTCTGAGGAGGGGGGGAAAAAAAGAAAATAAAAAAGTGTTCCCTTGGTACTTCAGAGCAGAAGATCTGAGGCACAGGACCCCGAGCCCAAGGGAAAGGCAAATCACCACGAGGAATGGCAGTGACACAGGGACACTGACTGCTCTGCTGCTCTGGCAGGGAACAGTTCCTTAGAAAACGAACTCCTGGCAGTCGTTCCTCCTTTTCTCCTTGCAACAGAACAGGAGTTTCCTGAAGTGATCACTGTACTGCTTTAGCAACGTGTCTGTGAGTTTAGAAACTCCCCAGAATTAAGTCCTTTCTCAGGTGTTTCTCGCCCATAGCGTGGTCTGGCCACATCAATTAGTCCTTTCATTTCTTTTCTCCAGGTTGACTCAAATTTAAGATGTTTCCAGAGCCTGCATTTGTGCATCTCATTGATGGTTTTAGTTGGGTGGGGGGGTGGATCTGTCACCCCCAGGTGAGGTTTTGGACGTGCTGGCACAGGGGTGTCTGATTCAGCCCTGCAGCTGGAATATTCCTTTAGGAGACCTTGAACTGGTGGGTGTGGTGGGAAAAGTTACAGCTGTGTCAGCCTGAAGGGCAAAGTTCAGCAAACTCGTGTTCTTCGAATTTTTATTTTACTAGACAGGTTTGAATTTGGGTTTCAAATAAACACTGTTTCCTGAAGACCCCTGCTTTCAGGAATCTCATTTAGGCTTTGGGGTCAGCAGGGCTCTCTTGCAGGAGGGTTTTCCACCTGCCTTTGAGAGCTCGTTCAGGTACAATTGTATTTCTGACAACTTGCTTAACACTCTGTTCACACCATCAGGGTCTCTCCAAGGCCTGTGTGAGACTGTGTGTGAAAGGAGGTCACCAAATGAGACAGTTCTGGACAGGAGGTCTGGGGGGGGAAATTTTAATTTTCTCTGGACAAGGAAAAAGTCTGTTCTGAACCTAAAAATGAGCACGTGCCACTTGGCTTCACTGAAGGTTTTCCAGCGCTCCTGTAAGAACTGTAACCTGTGCTTGGTGCTCAAAGTCAAAGCTCAATATTAATAATGATAATTAAAAAGACTGGAAAGCCTGGAATTCTCCTATAGCAGAGTATGGAGCAGACACTGAATGAAGCTACTGAAAGGAAACAGCTTCCAAAGTCTGTGTGCCTGAGATCTGGGAAAACTTGGGGGAAAAAAAAGCGATGCCAGCCCCTCAGACTCTGAGCATGGACATCTGTCACTGACTGGAGTGTTCAGACTGGTTTATTCTGTGTGTTGAAATACCCAGGCTCTGATAATCTAAATCTCGTGAGGGCTCTTTGGACTGATGGTGTAAACTCAGTTGCACAATCAGAGTTCTTGGTCTGTTTTCTGGTGTTTTATTTTTGAGGCCATTCCCTTGCAGGGTTATTTTTTGGGGCCCATGTTTGCAAAGGTGCAGAGCTGCAGCATTGCCAAGTCAAGAACATCATGGGGTCACACCTGGGATTGGCTAAATAGTAATAGTAAAACCTTTGCATACTTTAATGTATTTTCACTTGAACACCATCTTTTCCTGTGAATAAACCACACTCCCTCTGTTATGTGATTTAGTGGGCGTGGTATTTGGGCAAAGGCTGGATTTGATCTTGGAGGTTTTTCCAGCCTTAATGATTCCACGATTCCATTTTATTCTTTATGTTTACCTTTCCCCAAGGCATTTTAGGTTGCTCCAAGCTTCTCTCCCAGAATACTGGGTATGCTTGTATTTTGCCATATTCCTGCCTCTCCAGAGGCATCCACTGCCCTGCTGTGTTCCCAGGCTCGTGGTGAGAGGCCAGCAGTAAATCCCAGGCACCCGAGCCCAGCTGCAGCATCCACAGCAAAGCCCTGTCAGGAACTGCATTCAGAGCTCAGTCCTTGTCCTGAAATTCCCTAATTCCCGTTGCTGCATCCAGCAGGACTGGGGTGTTCAGTGCAGAGCTGGAATGGAACAGTCCTGTCCCTCTGACAGGGAAAAGCCTCGTGTGACTGTTGTGTGAGGAGCTGCCACAGCAACACAACGTTTTTATTTCAAAGGCTGTGATTTTTATTTTTCCCCCCCCCCCTCTCTGACTTCTTTCAAGTAAGTGTGCAGGTTTTAATCTGGCTCTGGGTGTGAGCTTTTACTGCAAACAGGCTGCCAAAGCACCGGAGCCCTCGGAGCTGCTACTGCGTGTGATTCCTGGGAAGGGACAATTTGCTGGAGGTCTCCGAGGCTCTGTGGGGAGGGTTAATAACTCCTGGAGAGGTGGGAGAAAAGAAAGAATTTTATGTCTCCTGCAACCTGCAAGACTATGAAATGTTTCCCTGTGTAATTTTCTTGAAGTTAAAGTTGAGGTTATTAAGGTTCACTTAGCAGATAAAGTTGGCCACAATTTTCTTGGTCTCTCTGATCAGATGACAAGATTTCTAATTTATAAAAGCAGAGCAGGATGTTGGGGGCTCTGAACCATGTTCAGGGGATACACCGAGGGGCTCTGAGCTCCTCTCCTTCACATGGATTTTTATTTACGAGGAAATTTGAAAGCAATGTGCTTGAACTTCACTCAGTAACCCTCAGAGCTGGTTTCAATTTGCCTGTCTGTAAATAGCTGTGTAACACCACGATCAGGGTGCTGGCATCCCAGACCTGTGGAATGATTGTATTCCTGACCATTTTATAAATGGCTGCTCTGTTGAAACCGCTGGAAAAGAGGTTCCCTTTGAGGGGAGGACAGGTTCACACAATCCCAGAATATGCTGAGTTGGAGGGGACTCACAAGGACCATGGAGTCCAACTCCTGGCCCTGCACAGGACCATCCCCAAGGGTCACACCATGTGCCTGAGAGGATGGACAATGTGGAGAAAAAAAAGTAGTTTTATATGGAACTTATAGGGAAAAAAAGTGTTTTCATGTGTAATGTGGACTATTATTACATTTCTGACTTCCTGGCTCTCAGTGCAGTCATTGTTTTGGTGCTTTACAAAACCTGATGTGGCTCTGTACAAATGAGAATTTATTTACAACAAACACAGGAAAAGTTGTGGGGGGTGGTGCAGCTGATGGTTCTCTGAAATGGCATCGTGATAAACCCCAACTCCTACAGAAATGTAAAGCTCAGCCAAAATGTGACTCATTTGATGCTCTCCCCCAGGGGTTGCAGCAGTGTACAAGCAAACCTTCTGCTCCCTCATGGAAAGTCTGGGAGCCCTGGAAGTGTCCAAGGCCAGGCTGGATGGGGCTTGGAGCATCCTGGAATAGTGGAAATGTCCCCGCCCATGGCAGGAACCAAACGACTTTAAGGTCCTCTCCAACACAAATCATTCTGTGATTTTAAGTTATGATCAGGTCAATTCTTAAACATCTTTTGAATAAACTAAGCAGGTTGAACTTCACATGTCTCTCCCTCTGTGGCTGTTCTGCAGAAGTCAGTCACTCCCTTCTTTAGTTCTTGACCACCTATTTTTGAGATGTGACACTAAAAGAGGTCAGATTGCCCCATAGATGGTCTCACTAACACAACATCCATTGACAAGACCACCCTCCTCTTTCTACTTGTTGCTGGTTTTCCTGTCACTGAAATATTGGACAAAGAACTGGAGAGAGCACGAGAAGTTATTTCTGTTATCTTGCAGTTTTATTAGTGCAAGGGAACAGCCACCTTCCATATCAGTGATGTTTGTTGTATTAATGAGGCAAAAATAGCCATTAACTGGCCTTAAGCATGTACTTGAATTTCAATAAGTGGTTTCTTTGCATAGCCAAGAAGAGATTACACATCAGACTCAGCAGCCACTGGGTCTGGCCAATTTTTAAAACACAGACACTTCATTTGTAAGGTTTTCTAATGCTAAGATGGAGAACTTGAATTAAATACCCGATCATCTAAACTCATCCAGGGTTTGATTTTCAGGTCTTACTGCTTCATCCAAGCTAAAGAGGAAAAGGCAGGTGTTAAAAATGTATAAATATGCTCAGTTACTCAGCCAGCTCTAATTGCCTAATGCCCCTCGACACGTTCCTTTAAAATGGATCACGACTTAAGCAGACTTATGTATATTCCACAGATAAAATTGATTGATTTCTTGCTCTCGTGGTAGAAGAGAGCACAAAGACAGGAGTGTGTCTCACACAGCTGTTTAAATCCTCCCAAACACCTCAGTTGGAGACAGAGCACAACCTGCTCAGTCATTGCCACACACTCGAATCCTGAAATCACTCATTGCCTCTGCTGTTGTGCAGGAACCAGAGCTCCAGGATGGGAGAGCACCCTGGCTGTTGTTTCTGTCCCTTCCCTCGGTGTAATGTGTTCCCTGGGTGTAAATTGTGGGGGGAAACAAATGGAGCCTCGTGGTGAGCTCTGACCCTCCTCAGGTGCAGAGAACTCACCACTGTCCTCCAGGAGATCACAGTGACAGCCAAAACAGCGCCCTGCCAGTTACCCTTATCTTAAATTAGGGCAAGATTAAGGTCTAGGGAGTCTGTTTGGACCAGGTTTTTGGAAAATGATGGAATGAAATCTTCTTCAGGTTCCTTCAGCATTCCAGAATAGCCGTTCATTGTTGAGTTTGCCATTTGTGCCACACTCTCAATTTTTTATCTTCCACGGTTAAAAAAAAGAAAAAGTGTAAATCTATGTTTCTCAAGTTAAAAATTTGGTCTATGTGTGTTTCAAGACGTGGATTTGTATGTGGATATCCCAGTCCTTCCAGGCATATTTGGTTTTGAAAGACATTTCTGTCAGGAAAATACGTAAAGATAGTAGCTTCTCCTTTAAATTTTATTAATTAAATTAATGACTAATTCTGTCTTAATTCTAGAGTCATGCAAAAATACGTAGAGTGAGAATCATAAAATCATAGAGTCCCAGAAGGGACATTAAAGATCATTCAGTCTCAACCCCTACCACAGGCAGGGACACCTTCCACCAGCCCACGTTGCTCCAAGCCCCATCCAACCTGGCCTTGGACACTTCCAGGGATCCAGGGGCAGCCACAGCTTGCCCTCTGGCAGTGGGAAGCCATTCCCTGTGTCCTGTCATTCCAGGCCATTGTAAATAGTCTCTCTCCATCTTTCTTGTGGGATCCCTTCAGGTACTGGAAGGCCACAATTAGAATTTATGCCATTAGAATATTATGCTAAATTTAATCCTAAATTTGAAATTATAAAAAACAGAACCAAAAACAAAACCAAAACAAAACAAAACAAAAAAAAAAAAAAACCACAAAACTTTCAGAAAGTTGCAGGAAAAAACCCCACAACCCACGTGGCCTGCACTGACAAACCCCCCATACGAAAATCATTCTCCTTCCCTTGTCAAGCCCAAAGTACATCCATGATGTGCCTGTAATCACACTCGAGGGGTGTGGGGCACAGGGTGGGAGGCAGGTGAGAAGCAGCCCAGGAGATTGATGGGGCTGTGTTTGGTTAATGCAGTGCAAGAGATGCTAAAGGACTGTGATGCTCACATTTGCCTGTTCTATTACTGTGCTCTAAATGTTGTTTCCTCTCTGACTCCTGAACTGATATTTCACTCATCTCAACTGTCTTTATTAAAAAAAATGATTAAAGCCCCCCCAAGAAAAATGAAAACAGAAGAACCAAATAATCTCTGCCTCATTTTCTATGAAAGCATTTGAAAGGCTCTCAGGACGTTGTTTTTCATCTCAGATTAGAGGTGTGTGTGCTTATTCAGATAATCTCTTCTGCATACACCGTGGGTAATACAGCCAGGCAAGGTGCAGGGGGAGAGGGAGAGCTGCAGAAAGGCACTGCAAACAGGGCTCTGAGGTACTTTCAATTGGGCAATAATGTGTTATTGTCCAGCATTTCCTGAGGACAAGATCAGGTTAAAAAACCCGACATCTAAAAAGAGATTTTAGATGTAAGGAAGTGGTTTTGCTTGTCATGTAAAGAGGTGTAAGGATGTGGGTTTGGTTGGTAGGGGGGAAATATAAACAGGTCCACACATCATTTATGTCCCAGAACCACAGATTGGTTTGGGTGGAAAGGGACCTTAGAGCCCATCTCATCCCTCACCTTCTACCAGCCCAGGCTGTTCCCAGCCCCATCCAACCTGGCCTTGGACACTTCCAGGGATCCAGGGGCAGCCACAGCTTCTCTGCCCAACCTGTGCCAGGGCCTGCCCACCCTCCCAGCCAGCAATTCCTTCCCAATATCCCATCTCTCCCTGCCCTCTGGCAGTGGGAAGCCATTCCCTGTGTCCTGTCCCTCCATGCCTTGTCCCCAGTCCCTCTCCAGTTCTCCTGGAGTCCCTTTAGGCCCTGCCAGGGGCTCTCAGGTGTCCCTGGATCCTTCTCTTCTCCAGGTGACCCCCCCAGCTGTCCCAGCCTGGCTCCAGAGCAGAGGGATCCAGCCCTGGCAGCATCTCCATGGCATCCTCTGGACTGTCTCCATCATCTCCAGGTCCTTGTGCTGCTGTTCCCAGGGCTGGGACAGCTCTGCAGGGGGGTCTCTCCTCTCCCTTTCCCTGCTGGTCACACTCGGTGCCAAGATCATGATTTCCCAAATGGAACTGCAGAGATATTTCAGTTGTCAATGCCATGAAACACTCCTTTCCTAATTTGTTTTACTTCTCCTTTCTCCCTGACACACGGGAATGTCCTGCCCTGTTTGGTGACAAACATTAACCAGGGCACAGCTTGACACAGGGGGAATATTCCCTTGGGATTCCTGTTCCTTATCTGCCATGGAGTGCAGTGGCTGCAGGAATTGTGGGCCTGTGTCAGGAACAGCCCAGTTTGAGCAGTGTGTTCATCCTGCATTTTCCTACAAATCCAGCCACAGGAGCCCACCCAGTACCAGCTGCAGAACTGTGAAATCAGGATGAAACTACAACGTTTCTCCCAGGGAACCCGACAATGGGACTTTTAGCTCAGACAGAATTAACTGGGAATCTCTGGACAGGTTGCAGTTGTGGATTTGGCTGATTTGCTCTTTGAAAAATGGGTGTTTCTGTGCACCTGGGCACGGACATTCCATGTCCTTTGGACGGGTTTCTTTGATTTGGGCTTTTGGCTTTGACTTTTTACATTTTTTTTTTTAATTTTTGAATATTTTTCTTTTTTTTTAAAGTCATCCTTTAAATCTGCCTCATGCCACGTAGAATTTTAATTCAAAATATTTGCTGGCTGGCCCACAATTTCTCTTTTTCTTTTTTTACAGCACACCTCATCTTTTTCCCGTATTTTAGTTCAAGGGAAATTCCCAGGACTGAAAAGTGGGAATTCTCTCCTGTTTCCTCAGAACCTGAAGAGCTAATTAACATGCTTTTAACCCTACAGGTATTCAGTAGCTCCTGCAGGCCGGAGTCTTTCCCCTCTTTCTGATGTCGGGCTAAGAGAAACACTTTCAAAACTCCTCAGTAGCTCTGCACTGAAAATATCAGTGCCCTTGTTTTGCCTGGTTTGCTGAGGAACTGCTGGCACTTATTTGCAAATTAAAATCCCATTCAAAGTCTGGCTGCAGTAATGCCAGAAAAATCACTGCCACTCATCCGGCTCGCACCCCCTTCCCTTCCCTTCCCTTCCCTTCCCTTCCCTTCCCTGAGCTTTCGGCCACCTGGGTGGAACTCCTGCTATCTGATTTTTTTTTTTTTATGTGCTGCTGCCATTAGAGAGGGAAATGATTTTCCCTCGGTTTGCTCAAAGCCAGATTTCGAGGCAGGTCCCCGAGGCAGCACGAAAGTCGATCCCCCCGAGCTGCTCCCTCATTGTTTGCTTTTTTTACATGGAATATCCCGGCTCGGAGCCGGGCTGTGGCTGGAAACACCACGGAAATACAGCCTGCAGGAACTGGAAATATGACATTTAATGGAAATTAACTGCTTTTATTGCCGTGTTTTGTTGCACCCCCACCTGAAAAATGAATAAATCCACTTTATATATGTAGGGATATTTCCCAGTCCTTTCTTACTGCCGGTGTCCTGACTCTAAACTGATGTGGGTGCAATAATGCTGCCCAGCTCGTTTAAAATGAACCCAACTATGTATAATTTTAAATACAGCAGCCCACCTAGGAATTATACCTGCACCTCTCCCCCATTAGTTATGTACCAATACCGCTGGAAAACACAGAGATCCGTAGGGAAATACCAGTTAAACCCTCATATTTATTGCAGAGCTGGAGCAGCAAAGGGTTACTTTAGCCCAGGCATTGTAAGTACAAGCAACAGGACTCCATTGGCTTTAATTTGTCCATGTCTCTCATTTGATACTCCCAGTATTAATAGCTTTGCAAGGAAATTCTGCAGTCATTAATCATAATAATTAATCAGATCCAATTATATTGCATATAAATGCGAACAAATTGCTGAAAAAATAATGATCTATCACCAACATGTCACGAGGAAAAAGAGACTAAAATAGTAATTAGAAGCAGGGATTTAGTTGTGTGCGAGTACTCTGCGAGTGATTTTAGCAGTATGATGATCTGATGATGTAATTAGTGGGAAGAAAGTCAAGCAGGCTTTTGCAGCAGACCCCTTAATGACTGTGCAACTCAGGAAAAAATACCCTTGGATTGGTGACTGCTTTTGTATTTACCATGAAATTCTTGTTGTTTTACAAAGATCATCAGAAAAATATGGCTCCAGGTTTTTTCGACCAAGTCTGCCTTGATATACTTCAAAAATATTCAGAATTCCCCCCCTAAAATTGGGGTGGGGCAGCAGCACTTTCCCCCCTATACAAAAGGTGCAATTTAGGTGTAAATCTACTCACTCTAGTAGATTTAAATCTAGGTGTGGATTTAAATGTAGGTATAATATGCCTGGGTTTAAATCTATTATTAGTATAGTTAGATATAATTACTATAGGTGTAGATTTAAATCCATTATTAGCAGACTTAAATCTGGCTGTAGTAGATTTAAAATCTATGCTTGATTTAAATCTATTATTCTTAGATTTAAATCTAGGTGTAAACCTACTAATTCAGCCTACTAATACAAGTTCCCTGGAAACACTCTGTATTATTATATATATTTCCATTTCACTGCTGGGCACTGAACAACCAATTCCTGCTCAGAGCAGCAAGTTTATGTTTTATTTCCTTTAATTATTCCTGGTGTGGCACAAGTGGAGCTGCCAGCTCTGGACCCCCCCTCTCCCCAATCCCCACACCCCCTCCTCTCCCTGCCAGGCAGATTTTTGGTGCCCTTGCCATGCACACCCTGCTTAGCACACACACTGAACGAGCATTAAAACAGCCTTTTTAGGAAAAGCACCCCCAAGTCTTTAAACTGTTCTGCTGGCCCAGTGGATTACACTTGAAACACTCAACTGAAGATTGACGAGCAGGTTTAGGACAGATTTGCCACTTGAAAATAAATGTGAAGTTCATCATAGTTTTCAATACTAAGCACTGCACTTTCCTGCCTTTGATCTGGGTGTTGTGACTACTACAAAGAAATAAAACCTTATCTTACCTTTTGCAGCATCTACTGCAGAAGACCTCAATAATGCATAAGAACATCTGGAAGTGCGGTAATTTCGGCTATCAGAGATAAGAATTGACACAAAACAGGTAAACCCTACAAAGTCATCATGTTGAAATGAGCTGATTAAGGTCTGGGGACATAAAACATCATGTAGAGTGTTTTCATGCTTGCTCAATCTTCCCATTTTATAGATATATTTTTATATTTATATCTATATAAAGCAATGCCAATTATTTAATTTTTTTTTGGTGTGTTTAATAGGTTGATTAGCTGGGAGCTGTATTATATTTTGATATAAAGAGGCAGAAGTGCCTGCAAATCTATTGCCATCTATTTCTATTTAGAGTTAACTGTGAGTTCATAGAAAATACATGGGCATAGTAAACAGGGGTTTGAAATGACAATTTTTTACTGGTTGCAAGTGCTAATTGCTAGTTTCTCAAGGGTATAGAATTAATCACCTGCTAGATTTACAGTCTCTAGGTTGAGACCTGAGGATGGAGGCAATAAGAAAAGCTCTTGAGGGACATATCATATGGTGAGTCTAAATATCAGTCTCTATGCATATGTAAATTGGCAACAAAGTTTTTTCAAAGCTCAAGTATGCTAATTTCAAACAGGCAAGACTAAAGCTCGCTTTTAGCAGCTGTTTAACGTCTGCCTGTGGGTGGTAGAGAGAGCTTAAAATACAAGCAAACAGTGGTGCATAAGTAATTAAGCAACATTTTGCCGGGCATAAATAATTCTGTTTATATTGCTCTTTGAAGAGTATGGAATACAAAATAACAGAGCGAGTGCACCTTTGGTCACCAGAGGTTGGCTGTGCCCCCTCTTTACCTTTCCGCTGCTTCCACCTTTTTTAGGGAAGAATTAAAGGAGGGTCGGTGCTGCTGCTCTGTCACTCGTGTATTAAGGAACTTCACCCCACGCTGCAGCAAAACAAACCCTCCAAAGTTTTATTGTGGTGCGTGTGCAGCTCAAATAATTTCCCTTCCCAGACTCAACTCGCCCAGCGAGACAAACCGGGTCTGAGGAGGGAATTTATCCCTTTGGGGAGCTCTGCACTTTCACCAGATCAAAGTTGATAAAATCATGCTGTATGTGCTATTTTGCTAAATTGTAAAAATTAGTGAGTCAACTCGGCTATTTTCAAGGTCATAAGGCTGTTGATAATCCATAAAACAAAACAGCCTGACTTTTGCAGTTGTTATCACTTAAATTATTGCCTGCATTAAAATAATAAGATAGTTGCCTTTATGGGATTCTCCTAAAACCCAGAGTTACTGGAGTGGCTGAGCACAGAACGCTCGTGTAATTTTGATGGCTGCTCTGAACCGGCAGAATTGACTAAAAGCCCGAAAAACTAAAACAGAGAGATTTAAAAACTATCTCATTTGATTCCATAAAGACCTTGAAATTAATCACAAGGAAGATGAAAGATGTAACACGATTTGGAAACATCTAGTCTGGAAAAAAGGATTATAAGTACTGGCTGTGATAAGAGTCAGGATTTTAGGAGTTGGTTTTGATTAAATGTTGATGGTTTAAAGAATTAGTAGTTAAAAGAACTAGTGGTTTGGGAGGAAATCCTCTGTGCTGTGGCTCCAGTGAGGGCTGATGCCAGCATTCCAAGTGTTGTGGAGGAGCTGTTGTTCCCAGTTTGCTGTGCTGGGGAAGGCAGGCAGCTGTGGGGAGGGAAGACACAGCTTTTGCTGCTGGCAAAGGGGGTTTGCCCTGGGAAGCGCTGGTGCCTGTACAGGGGGGTCTGCTGGGGATGCTGGGGGGGACCCTGAGCCAGAGCTCTTGGCAGAACTGGCAGGGGCAGGAGGCTGTGGCTCCTCCATTTTTGACATTTCCATATTTTTGGAGAGTTTGGTTTGGGTGATTTTTCTGGGCAAGTCCCAAATGCAGCATCTCCTGCCCGGGAGGGGCTGGGCAGGGCAGGGCAGGGGCACAACAGGGACCCCCCCAACAACTCCCACCCTCCTCACACACCCCCGGGCTTGCCCTTTGAGCACCTGCAAGGTGCTGGCTCCCAGGTCCTGGTGATTCAGCCTTTCCTGTTTATTCCCTCAGAGTCTCCTCACCTTTTTCTCCGAGTTTAATTATTCATTTCCTAATTCGGTCTCCTCTCCCCGCACAGCTCTCCTGGCAATTTGTCATCCTGGCTGAGCAGGGGGTCAGAGCTGAGGTGCCAATGCTGCCATCCAGGCTGAGGGGGGGAAGTTCTCAGAGCCACCAGCACAGCTCATGAGGGACCCCAGACTGGCCAGGCTGGGGGCAGAAATGCCACCTTACCGTTCTGCAGCAGTTTCTCCTTCAATCAGCTACTGGGAAAGGTTGCCCAGAGAAGCTGTGGCTGCCCCTGGATCCCTGGGAGTGTCCAAGGCCAGGTTGGACAGGGCTTGGAGCACCCTGGGCTGGTGGAAGGTGTCCCTGCCCATGGCAGGGGGTGGCACTGAGTGGGCTTTAAGGTCCCTTCCCACCCAAACCATCCTGAGTTTCCCTGATCCCATGAAATGAGCCTGAGGAGGAGCTTTTGGTGCAGTCATGGGGACCACTGGTTCTGGAAGGGTAGATGGCCAGGAAATACAGCTGCACAGATTATTCCAGGTCACTCATAGGTGACAGGGGTGGCAGCTGAACACTCTGGGCATGGACAGAAGAAAGCCCCAAGAAGGGGCAATACCCTCTGAATAAATGTAGTGGAACAGCACAAGAAAATACAGGTGGGAATGGTCCTTGAGACCAAACCAAGGGGATTTTGGTTATTCCAGTTTCATGGTATTATGTATCTAACATGGAATTGTAAATTAAAGCTCTGTGAGAGGTGCAAATGTAGGGGTTTGCTAAAAGGCTGTCACAGTGCTGGCTCTGTCAGGACAAAGGCATTTAGAGTTGTTCACATGCTGAAAGGATATCATGTTGAGGGCCCCTTCCAGCTGAAAATCTCCCTTCTCTCCTCCTGGTTTTTAGATGCCTAGAGATTTATTTTCTGAACGACCAGCCAATATTTGCTGTCGTAATTACAGTTGTCATTTTTTACCCCTTCTGCTGAAGTCTGTTCTTAGCCAAAAATATTACTTTTTCAGCCTCATTTTCTTCCCTGAACCTCCTCTCTTTTCCCCTGCTCTGAGGGGTGGTGGCTCCTCTGCCCCTCCAGCTGCAGGAAGCCAGTGTGGTGGGCAGGAGGTTGCTCTGAGGACAGAAATTGAGACATTTTTGGCTTTGCAGTTATTTACTGAGAGGAAGAGGTGATAAAATCACTCACATTTATGTTTTTGTCTTAATAAAGGGTTGGCTATGACTTTCAGTCTCCCCTCCAATACCTGAGCTGATATTCTTTATTTTCAGAGTATTTTTGTTTCTTTGAACGAAACAAACAAACAAACAGGACCTGTCATTCTGAAATCCAGCCGTTCACCTCCTGGCTTTTGGATTTTAAGGGTTGCTCAGGTCAGAGATGTTGAGTGGGTTTGGACCTGTCCCTGCTGCTGGGAAGGTTGGATGTGGCTCCTTCCCTCTTGATCCATGGAATTGATACTGAATATCATTCCTGCTTTCAGTTAGAAGTAAGAACCAAATTAAGCGGAAAAAAAAGAGAAAAAATATAATTTGTAGCCAAGCTGCTGGTTACTGGAACAGAAGTATTCTTGAAGAAGCATTGAAAATAATCCCATTTTGGGCCAGATTTGTGCTCTGGGTTTTCACTTTTTTGGGGGATCTCAGGAAACTTTGGGGTGTTTTTTGTTGTCAGTGTAAAATCCAGCCATACAGGGAGGTTCTTCTCGAGGAATTTCAGCTTTGGGTCCTGCCCCTGTAGGAATCCTGCCTTGCAAAGCACATCCCCCTGCTCAGGCTGTGCCCTCCTACCTGCCCACAGCCGGCCCCCTTGGGGCTGGGCAGGATTTGTCCCTCAGCTTCCCTCGGGGTAAAAGGCTCATCCCTTACTGAGGACAATAGTGCAGCCCTGCAATACTATATTTTAATAGTATATCTGGAGAACAACATCCTGTATTGATTTTTCATTTTAGTTTGTTTTTCCTCGGGGCTTTTTTATTGGTATGATTATGTGAGTTTGCCTCCACCTGCTACCAAGCCCCGGCTTTCATCTTATGGGCACTAATTTACATAAAACCTAAAAGCAAGGGATAATAACAAATATTTGGCTATTTCATGAATTTTAAAATTGTTTTCATTACCAGGGAGAAATATTTTTGCGTAGCCTTTATTTCCTAATGGGTTTTTGACTACTGGCCTTAAAGGAAAAATAAAGAAAGGGAATTTCCATTTTTTTTTTTAGTAGTATTTTGCATTTGCTTGAACATAAAGGTTTTACAGTGGAAACAGCCTTATTAAAAGAAAATGACCTGCTTCCAGTGCTGTCAGCTTCCCAATAATATTATGGGATCAAAAAAATTATCCAGGAAGCCCCCAGTCCAGGTAGGTTCTGCCAGTCCTAGGAAGATTTCTTCCAGCTCCCAGACACTTGTATATTATATTAAAGAAATAAAAACCAGCCCTCTTCAGCTGTCAGGCTGCTGTGGCAGAATTTAGTTCTGTTCTCAAGAGCTTCCTTGTCCCATGAGTGCAAAGACAATAGTCCACTATATAGAGAGCCAATAAATCAATTAGCTCTAACAGCCAGCGTTCAGGAAATGCATTTATTCTCTTCAATGAAAACACAGTTTTTACTTGTAGCCATACTTCATACTGTTAAGGTCAATTTTTCATGTGGAAATTAAATCCAGCGGATGAAAAACTGCTTGTATATTCCATAAAGCAGGAAAGAAGGGTTCTTACTGATGTGGGATCACAAGTTTGTTTTATTTGTAATTATCCTTCTTTAGAGTAATTGAGATTCCAAACAGTGGCTTTAATAGCTCCGCACTCTCAAATCACTCCTGCCTGGAACTTTACCTTTCCAAAAATAAGTGAGCCTTTCAATTGCAGCACAACTACTAAAGCCTGGGTCATTTTAGAACAATTAATTGAGAGAGGTGATTAATAGCTCAATAATGGGCTGCTCTGCAAGTGCTGGGAAGGCGCAGGGGAGGAGGGAATGTGCAATTGTGTCCCTAAAACATTGAAAGCTCGCTGCTTCTCCCCTAGTGCACACCCCAGACTTTGCTTTTTGGACCCTGGCTTGGTGCTATCTGAGGGAAGTCCACGAGCTGCTCCCCAGGGGGAGGAAGGGAGATGGAGGACTGCAAATGCCAAGGGAAGAGAGCAAGTTCATCAGAAGTCTCAAATTCTTTACATGGGAACCACCAGCTCCGAGCTGAAAATAAAAATAATAATTAAAAAAACACCCAAACAACAACAAACCAACCCCAAACCTTTCTGGTTCAGGTGCCCAGAAAGCAGCTGGTGCAGGAGCTTCATGGGGGCAGGAGGCCTCAGGGGTCCAGGGACTGTGGATTCCCGAGCTTCTGGGGAGGAGAAGGGAGTCACTGATGAAGCTGCTCCCACTGATCCTTTGCCTTGAGTTTTCTTAGGCTGGAATTTCAGAGTTTTTAAGGTTGGAAAAGACCTCCAAGATCATCAGGTCCAGCCTGTGACCAACCACCCCCTCATTGGTGAGGGTGATGGTTTGGGGTTTCCTCACCCTGGATGTACGAAGTGAGCAGAGCTGCAGCTTGAAGCTGATGGGGTTACCTTCTGTAAACTGTGGGTTTGGGGCCTGGCACTGCCTGGAGGTGCAGCTTGTCCATGGGGTGTTTGTTGGTGACCTCCCCAGCCTGCAGCTCCTTTCACTGCTGGGGCACTTTGGAAATTATAAATTGTGTGCGTGTTTTAAATAATTCTGCCCAGGCTGTGATCTGCTGCTGTGTTTAATCTTTCTGAAACAGAGGGCTCAGGGCAGCTGCAAGTTTGGACAATTTTAAAATCTTTTTTTTTTTTTTTTTTTTTTAAGGAACATTGTCACACAGTGTTTATAGGAGAAAAAAATCTTTAGAGCCTTTGTCCTCCAATTTCTGCTGATCCTTTGTGTGTCTCATGTTCATAGATCTCTATTTCCTACATACATTTATCCTGCCTTGCTGCTACCTGTGCTCCCCACAGCACAACAACACCAACCCTTCCAGGGGTCCCTTCCAGCACTTATTCCTCGAGTCTTTATTGTGATGCAAAAGCCAAAGCGAGGGAGAAGAGCAGCAGTGAGAATGAGAGGAGTCCCTTTGTGTTCTCAGGGAGAAGTGGGGAAGGGTCTGGTCCTGCTCCATCTGCAGACAACCAGACCCAAGTCCACGCTGCAGCTCTCGAAATGATCAGCTCTGGTAAGATATTCCTTATGCTGGGTAGCAGTTTAGACCAACTTCATTTTAGAATCAGCTAATGCATTCGTTTACATTAATTAATGCATCCTAAGCTGTAGTAATTAGTTGCAATCATCATTTGGCTGGAGTACAGGTAGAACTAACTCAGTGTGACTGTTCACTCTGATATTTCTGCATTTTCCACTGGCAAAGCAAAGCCTGCAACATGTGAAGGCCCTGTTGATCAGCAGATACTGCTGTAGAGATTTGCATATTGGATATCAACGAAAGGATTCTCAAAAATTTCGTGGGAACCAATCTTGAACTGTTTTGCAGCATTACAGGGACAGTATTCCTCAAATGGTGAACTGGTCTGGGGCAGTAGCTCCAGTTTAAAAGGATAAAGCCTGTGTTTGGTGCCAGTTTAATATGCTCAAGGCTTAGGAGAGCTCGTGTGGCAGAGGACAGTGAGAAAACCCAGTCTGGGGGTCCCAGTGAGAGGGGCAGAACTTGTTAAGGAAGACAAGAAATGCTGGAGCAGTGCAAGTCCTACTGGGGAATTGGTGGGAAGGGATTTGTAAATCTCTGTTGCAGGAGTTGACCTCATGCTGAGTTTCCTCAGACTTGGGTCAATAATGAACACATTTATTCTCTCCTTTCTGCCCGAGAACTCCATCAGAGAGAGGGAATGGAGGTAAACAGACCAGGGCTCTGAAAAGGAAGCAGAAAATAAGATTTTTATTGTAGCATTTGCATAATAGTCATCTTACAAAATTGCCTGGGAATAATAGGAGGAGGAGATGGGGATGAAGAGGTTAAGTAGAAGGAGAGTCAATTTTTAGTGGTGTTAGAAGTGATAATGTTTTCTCCTCCCTTTGATACAAGGGGTAGTACTCCTCTTGTAAGGAGAGGGGTTTATGGCAAGGCTGTGTGAGAGAGATTACCAGCCCAGAGTGTGAGTAGCCAGAGGAGCAGAGTGGGACTCCAGCCTGGCAGGGACCTGCTCAGGAGAGGACACGGCCAGGTCACCATCAGCTCCTCAGAAATGGGATTTTAGAAACTCTTGACAAAAACCTGGTGCTCAGGGCTTGCCTTGGGGATGTCAGAGAGCTCGGAGGAACAGAGCTGTACTTTGGCTGCATGTTGAGCTGTTGGTGACAGGCGTGACCCGTTGGTTTTGGGGCTGCACCAGCGGTTGGAGCACTGTGCAATGGGCTGGGGCTGGTGAGTGATGCCTGTCCCAGGGCAGCAGCTCCCAGAGCCAGTTCCTCTCAAAAACACACCCCAAAGCCAGGTGTCAGTGCTGCTGAGTGTGCACACACAGTGTGAGGGGCAGGATGGCACCAGGGGGGTCTCTGTGGCCAAGGTGGGACAACCAATCCCAGGGACAGCTGATGATCCTGGAGCGTAGGAGTCCAGTTTTGTGTGCACAAAAGGGGGAGAACCAGGTAGAAAGAACTTCTTACACTCAGTAAATCACAAAATCCTGGAGGCTGGAAAAGCCCTCCCAGCCCATGGATCCCCCTGTGCCCCATCCCCACCTTGTCCCCAGCCCAGAGCACTGAGTGCCACTCCAGGCCTGCCTTGGGCACCTCCAGGGCTGGGCACTCCAAACCTCCCTGGGCAGCCCCTGCCAGTGCCTGACCACCCTTTCCAGGAGAAATTCCTGCTGATGTCCCACCTGAGCCTCCCCTGGCACAGCCTGAGGCCGTTCCCTCTCCTCCTGTCCCTGTTCCCTGGGAGCAGAGCCCAAAATCCCCCCAGCTCCCCCCTCCTGTCAGGGATTGCAGAGCCAGAAGGTCCCCCCTGAGCCTCCTTTTCTTCTTCTTTTTCTTTTTTTTTTTTCTTAAATTTAAATTCCAGGGGTTTTAAATTTTGTATGTGCAATGACTGTTACTGATGAATTGAATATTATTTAGAGAGAATTAAGTTATCTTGAAATGTTTCATTCTTAGCAAACCCATCAAGCAGCTGAGGTTTCTTTACCTTATGGCATCAGAAGTGTTTACACTATGTAAAAATTACAAGATTAAAGACAATTATAATGAGTAGCCACAGTTAAACTGATAGAAACACCCTTGTTTATTTGATGCTAATTTCTGGAGGACGTTGTAAGGTTTGGAAAGAATTTAAATTTATGCTCGGAATGTATTGATTAGTGAGACTTAATTTTTCTTGAGCTCTCCCTGATAGTGTTGTAAATATTTTCATTTGTTACGCATAACAAAATATACATTAATCTGTCAGAATATAAATGGTTTTCTGCTGGCCACTATGGCTTGAGGGATTTATTCCAAGTTACCCGTGTTCCTGTTTGCCCTCAGGATATATAATGTATATTTTAAGGGACTGTGGATTACTGTAAGACACTTATATTATTTGTGTGATTAATATTAGTGTTACAATGAATGAGGTCCTGTGGTCTTTCTTTGCTCTTAGAGTGACTTAATCATTTCTCACCACAGCGAAGTCATCTTAATAAAACATTCCATACAGTAGTTTGTTTTTTTCCTCAGATATGACAAATGCAGCTGCAGCACGACGTGAATTTTCTGTCATTAAATATATAGTATCATGAATTTAATTTACTGTAAGACACGTCCATGATGTCCTTCTGTAGCGGGGTGGAATTCGAGTTCCAGCCCATTTCTCCCAGCCCGGGCGGGACTGGAAGGAAGACTACGGCGAAATGGTCTATTTTTAAAGTTCACTTCTCAGCACAACTGACTTATTCCTGAAGTTTGGGATGTGGAGTTTCACATGCAGGAAAAGGTCAGCCCTGTGGAGGAGTATTTAAAGTTTCATGGGTGCAATTTGCCGCGATACGTCACGAGCTCGGTGCTCTGCACCCCCTCGGCACAGCAGGGCCCCAGCTCTGCATCTCCCCTGTCTCTGCTCCCCTCACTGTCCCTCTGTGCTGGGGGGCCTGTCCTGCTGCTGCCACGGGCCAGATGAACCAGTGGAGCCCACGGGGCAGAGAGATGGAGGCTGAGCCTCCCCCTCCTTGCTGGGCTCCTCGCCCCTCAGAGCCCTGCCCTGCTGGCTGTGGGTTGGAGCAGCCCCAGCTCACTGTGGGTGCTCCTGGGGCTTGGAACAGCCCAGATGAAATCTGGGTCCTTGCCATGGGCTGGGAGGTGGCCAAGGGGATGCTTTGCCCGCTGCCTTTCCCAGGTAAGGTGGGGGATACCTGTCCCAGCAGTGGGGTGAAGTCCAACACCGCCTCACATCTCCTGGGGGGTTCCACTCTTCTCTGGGTAAATCATTTCCCACTGCTCTTTAATTGCTACCAAAGCCTTAATAGCCTGAATGGCTGAACCTTAAATGAGCTCATTCTGGGATTGCACTTCTGGAAGAGGCTTGCAGAGATGCCCCAACACTGACTGTGGAGTGGCAAAAGGGTCGAGCTCCTGCACCCTGCCCTGGGCAGGGAGAGCTCACAGGAGTCACCACTGCTTGTTAAATGTAGGACTGTAAAACGTCAGGAAGGTTTGGGTTGGGAGGGACCTTAAAGCTCATCCCATCCCACCCCCTGCCATGGGCAGGGACACCTTCCACCAGCCCAGGTTGCTCCAACCTGGCCTTGGACACTTCCAGGGATCCAGGGGCAGCCACAGCTTCTCTGCCCAGCCTGTGCCAGGGCCTCCCCACCTGGGTGTGTTAAATTGTGACCATTGGTGCATAGTTTTAAACTGACTTTTGGTCTGTTTTCTGTGACTGCAGCAGCACAGTGAAAGGCTGGCCTGGTGCTCTTGTTCCCCTTTGAAATTGTTATTTTAATAAGATGCATCACTGGAACCCAGCACTGTTCCATGTTTGCTCTGATGGACATCACCAGGCAGAAAAAAACAGTGAAACACTTGTGCTGTGTGCTATAAACACTCAGTTACACAGCCCACCACCTGGTCAGGGCATCTGCACCTTTCTGGGTGCTTGATCACCTGGGGAAAACCCTGAATAGATAAATGGTCTTCGTGCTGTCTCCAGGTACAAGTGCAGTGGCAGGAGCCACTGTCCTGTCCAAAACCACCATGTCCCCACTAAGAGACACATTAGAGCCCCAAAAAGGGCTCAGAGCAGGGAATGAAGATGTTTGTGGCAGGGCTGGTCAGACAGTGTGTGAGGGGCATTGATATTTGTGCCTGCCCAATTCTGGGAAGTGTCCAAGGCCAGGCTGGATGGGTCTTGGAGCAGCCTGGGCTGGTGGAAGGTGTCCCTGCCCGTGGCAGGGGGTGGCACTGGATGAGCTTTAAGGTCCCTTCCAAGAAAGACCCTTCTGTAATTCCCTGCTATTGCCCTAAAACTGACCCCCTGTCCCTGAGGGGCTCCCTGAGCCATCAGCATCGTTCCCCAGCCCGTGAGGGATGCTCAGCCAGCAGAGCCCCTTCCCCAAGCCTGGCACAGAGCTCGGGGGTGTAAACAGGCTGCTCTGGGAGGGGATGCTGCTCACACACCACCCCTGACACGGCAGAGATGGATCGTGCCTTTTACGCCTTAAAGGACTTAAAATAATCGAGCTTTTGGGGAAAGTTGTGTGCAGTGCCAAAGAATGGGGCTGGTAATTACAATAAATTCATCCAGGACACGGTGGACAAGAGCTTTAAAAACTTCAGAAACATCAATTAAAGCCCAAGTTCTGTGCAATAAGCATCAAAAATTGATAAAAACTCAAATTTAGGTTTTTAGATTTAGTGTTTAAATCAATCAACTGCAAACAAGATTTAATTAAAGAATATTATTTCAAAGTGTAATTACCTACTGGGATTAGAATGAACCTCTATTGCCCATAATGTTCTCCTACTGTGATCCCACACTGAAAAATGTTGAGTTTTAGATTAATATGCATCTTGTAAGTACAAGTCCTAATCTCAATCTTAAAGGACATTTAAAACACACTTGGAACCTTCTATGCAATCAAGCACAGTGTGACTACAATGTCCACCATGCTAAATTTGTGATTACATTTTTTATGTGCATGATTTAAATCGCTTTAGCAGCCGTCCAGGGAGCATTTTACCCTGCATATTAATTACACAAAGGCTTTGTCATGTGAGGGGCTCGGTGGTCATGCTCTGTAATCCGGCTCATTTGAACCGGGAGGACGGTTCTGGCACACGCTGTGCACCCCGGGCTGGGCTTTGCAGCCCGGCTCGGTGGGGATGGGGGACAGGGACGGGTCCTGCTCCGGCTCTGACAGCCACTTATTTAGGGACATCTGCAAAGGAACTGCTGGAAAATCTGGAAGGGGAAGGGTGTGCTCACAAAGCTTGGCAGACTCATGGGAAAGCGTCCTCCAGCATCCCGCAGAAAGAGCAGAGTCCCAGGGGAAAAGGCTAGAAACCAACCCCAAAAGGCTAGAAACCAACCCCAAAAGGCTAGAAACCAACCCCAAAAGGCTAGAAACCAACCCCAAAAGGCTAGAAACCAACCCCAAAAGGCTAGAAACCAACCCCAAAAGGCTAGAAACCAACCCCAACTCCTACTCCAGTGGAGGCTTATTTTTCTCAGTTCAAGCTACTGGGAGTGAAAACTACTTTGCAATTAATATTTTTCTGCTACTTGCTTTTAAGGAATTTACCATACAGTGCTGGAAATCAGTCAAGTGTCTCTGTAAGAGAGCTGTAGTAAATATTTTGAGGTGCGCTCTTTTAGAACTGAGTTTGGTAATTTTAAAACCTGTCCTTGTAGTATCTACGAAAAAAATACGTCTGAGGGTTGATTGTAGGAATTTGGGATCCCCAATGTACCTGTGCAGGAGACCAGTCTGGAGGTGCTCACCAATCCTTTTATGATCAATGGACTCCTCTGGCAGCAAAGGGAACAGGAATTGCTATTTCAGTTTAATCAGAGACCAGATTCTGCAATCCTTAATCACTTCTCACTTGGGAAATATTTAACTGAAGCCTTAAGAAGGCTGTATTTTTGTTATTCTAATGATATTTGTGGGACTAATCATGTCACAGACAGACCTGGGGCCTCTGACCCCTTTCCTTTTTGCACAGGAACACCATGAGAATGAGGAGACTCAGAAATGGGGCTCAGAGCTGCAGGAAAAGCATTTTCTGGCAAATCACAGAACCACAGGATTGTCTGGGCTGGGAAACCCCTCCAAGACCATCGAGTCAAACCATCTCCCAGCACTGCCCAGGCCACCACTGCCCCTTGTCCCCAAGTGTCACATCCATAGGGCTCTGAAATCCCCCCAGGGATGGGGACTCCAGCCCTGCCCAGTGCCAGTCACTGAAAGGCAGCTCTTCTTCCTCCTCACCATTTCCCCTCTCTTTAAACTGGTTTTTATGACTTCTCCAAAAATACTTTACCAGTAAGAAGAAAAAAGTGAAAGCAAAAGAGCACAGAAAATGCATTTGTGGCAGCCCAACCCTCACCCACAGCTGTGAACATTCTGTGGGGCTCAGCCTGCAGGGAACAAAACCCCCCCAAGCCTTTGCTACAGAACCTGCAGTAGGATTTGTTTTGGTTCTTCCAGCTGAAATCTGGGGAGCAGTTTGCACAGCAAACGTGGTAGGGGTGCAGGGATGACTCCAGATGGTGGAAGAAGTAGGGGAGTGATTTCTCAATTCACTGGGCAAACTTAAAAAGAGGAACAAAATAATTTTGATTGCATAATTTTAGTGGAAACTCTTCTTCCATTTCTCTAAGACTTTTGAGACTACACTAATAAGCAAATTGGAAAGGAAAACATTATTTCACAATGAAAAACCTGCTTTATCTGGCTTTGAAATACCCAGATAAAAGATTTGATTTTTTTTTCCCCACATTAGAAGTTGTTCTTCAGATTGAACCAAAACTGTGAATTTGGTGGCTGTTTTGTTTTTCCCAAAATATGATTAGACCAATGATAACACACAATTTTTTTAACATTTGTGTTTGGTAATTCCTCCTTTTCCAGTGTTCCTTGATGTGTTTCAGAGGAAATGGTTATTCCTGTGGGGATGGCTGGGATGACTCCCTGCCCAGTCCTACAACCATGGAATCATTAAGGTTGGAAAAAGCCTTCAGGATCATTGAGTACAACCTCTGAGCAAAAAAGGCCCAGCCCAGCCAATGCTGCTCCCCCCATTCCCTGCATTCCCACACAACTTCCTTTTTCTTGAAACTTGTGCTCAAAACCCCACACGGGGTTTGTGAAGTGAAAATGCCATTTTCGTGCCTCTAATGTCTTTGATGGTGCCTTCTAATAGAGAGGCACATTAATGAAATCTCTCCTTGCGGGTTGGGAAGTGATTTTTCTTGAAAACCCACCCCAAATCTGTGGCCTTTTCCATTAAATTTTAATCAGTCTCGAATTTTGAAATCTCAGCATAAAGCTGTTGATATCGGTCTCCTTTGATAAATTATAAAGGTAAACTTTAATGAACAGTGAATGGAATCACCTTTGCTACTTGGGGGTAATAGAATAAAAAAGCAAACAAACACATTTTTCTTACTGCCACATGCCTCTCCTTAATAATAAGTTTTGTGTCTTCTGCAGAAATAGATGCTGGATAAAGTCTCATTAAATTAGCTGACTGATGGAATAAATACACAGCCCATGGCTCTCCAGTCCAGAGCAAACTAAGCAAGGGTCTTGATATCTCAGAGTTCTGCTTATTTACACATGCCTCGGACTCTTCTCACAGATATGTAAATTATTCTGGTTAAAACTAAATGCTAAAGTCTACACCATTAGTCTTCCACTTCATGATCTCCACATGGGGCTGTTAGAGGGATAATGTACCATACAATACACGGTTTACTTTTAATTAATAGAAAAAAAATGTGAAATGAATATTAAATGTAGCTTAATGTGAAAGAAACCTCAAAGCAGTATGGTTGTTATGTTTTTTTGTGTGTGGTTTGCTTGTTTTTTTTTTTTTTTTAAATACCCAGCAACTGCTTCGGTGTTAGGAAATCAGAAATGTGGTGGCAGACTGGAAACATCATTAAAGCTTGGGAAAAGGAGGAAAAGAAGGAAAGGCAAGGGGAAGTCAGGCCTGGCTTGTTTGCCCTGGGGGGGTCACCTGTCCAGGAGGGCTCTGCTCAGAGCTCCCAAATCCCTGAGGATGGGGATGCTCCCAGCTCCCTGAGCACCCTTCAGGAATTCTACCCCACCTCCTAACCCATGAATCGAGGGCTCTGCTCAGCACCCCCAAAATCCAAGGGGTGGGAATGCTCCCAGCTCCCCAGGCAGCCCGTGGGAATCCCACCCCACCACCTAACAGGGACGGCAGAGTCTGGTATTAAATCTTAATATAAAACCCCCTCATCAAATAGAAGCATTTAATTAAAACCCAAGATCTGTTTGTCTGCGTTATAATTCAACGTGTCAAAATTAATGCCCCTGTTTTTAATAAATAGAATTACCAATTCACAAACAGTTTATCACACTGTTCTCAACCACGGAATGGAATTTTAATTACACACCGTTATTTATTGCGACCAAAGGAGCACGTTCCACAGTATTTGCCAAGAGCACAAGTTGGGATTTCAGAAGAAAAGCTCCATTAAGTCGTGGTTTCCTCGGGTGACGTCCCCTTTGTCTCCCTGGGCTCACCTGGGATAAGGTGGGAATCCTGGAATGAGACAAAGGCTGCCAACAGCCCTGTGGAGGCTTTAGGAGATAACAAGGTATCACTGAAGGCACTTATTTGGAAGATTAAAGGGTTTGAACTAAAGCCTGAAATTAGTAACTTCTCATCCCTTTCCCCAGCAAAGCCAGTGCTTGCAATAAAACAAAGACCTGCCTGGTAAAGCCTCCTCAGCAGGCAGAGGGGGAAACCCAGGGCTGCTGCTCCTCCCTGAGGGATTCACCCCTTCTGAACTGTGGTGTTACCCTGGCAGAGGGTGGGAATGGTACCACTGAAATCCTAAAAACCAGCCAGCACCTGCCAGTGGAACGGGTTCATCACACGCCCGGCAGCCAAATCTGTGACACAGGGAGAAAAGGAGGAGCTCTGCTGGCAGAATTACAGGGAGACACTTCTGGAACGAGGCATTAAATACCCTGAGCCAGTGGGAGGGGAAATCCAGGGCCTGACTCCTGAGGAAAACTCACAGTCAGGATGGATTAACTGTCCCCAGCTCTGATGGAAAGAACCAGTGAACTCCACCTGCAAGGAGCTCAACTTCCCAGGAATATTTCAATATTTACTGACAAACTGACGTAGTTTTCTCACCTTCATGAGGTCAAAGTGTGAAGCTCAGCTGGGGAGGGGTGGTTTTACCCAAGGGGTCAGGCTGGGCTGTTGCCTCGGAGCGGTGGTGGCTCGGGGATGGACCCTCCTAGAACATGGGATTTCCTCTGGGAAAAGGGGAATTACAGAAGAAATATGGCCTCTAGAGAGGAAATAGAACCTGAAGTGACAGGACAAGGGGGAATGGCTTCACACTGACAGAAGTAAGGGGTAGATTATCACAGGATCATGGAATCATTAATGTTGGAGAAGGCCTTTAAGATCATCCAGTCCAAATGTCAACCAGCACCACCACCATGGTCACCACTAACCCACGGCCTCAGGTGTCTCATCCACGTTTTCTGAACAATCCAGGGATGGGAGGTTGCCCAGAGAAGCTGTGGCTGCCCCTGGATCCCTAGAAGTGTCCAAGGCCAGGTTGGACAGGGCTTGGAGCACCCTGGGCTGGTGGGAGGTGTCCCTGCCCAGGGCAGGGGTGGCACTGGGTGGGTTTAAGGTCCCTCCCAACCCAAACCATTCTGGGATTCCGTGATCCAGTGATTCTATGGAGAGAGTGCCAAGCCCTCTTTCAGACTCCTGGAGTTCAGTGCAGGGATTACCTGGAGAACTGACAGCCACGTTCCCATTTTGGAGAGGGTGCAAGGTGTGTTTAATGAGGCACCATCCCTTTTTTTGTACTGGAATAACATTCTTTCAAAACTGGCACTTTTTTAGGGATTGGCCACTGAAAACAAAACAAAGCAAAACAAAACAAACACAGATCAGAATTTCAAACGTTTATTTAAATAATTTAAAGTGTGAAAAATCGTGTTCATTCAAAAACTTTAGGAGGTTGGAACATTTTTGTGAAATCCACTGATCAGCAACCAGGCACTAATCCACATTGATTTCTCTGTGATTCCTGAAGTGGGTCACAGTTTGGGAGGCTTTTAAGGGCTTTTATTTTTCCGGGGGCTCGTTCCCACGGGGCGTGTTGGCAGTTTGCTCTGGGGGTGCTGCAGCTGGAGCCGCCGGGTGATGATCACTGTCCACACGTGGTGGTGATGGTCACACCACCCTCCTCGGCATCCCAGTGTGACCACCTGGGAGGGAGGAGGAGGAGGAGCAGGAAGGGGAGGGGGGCTGTGATTTCCTGTATTAGCTGTGGGGTGAAGCTCTGCTCAGGTGCTGCAGGTGATTTGCTCCCGCCGCGTTCTGCCGACAGGAGCTCTCAGGTAAGTCCTTGGCGGAAGGACGGGGACAAAAAGCTGTTGTGTTGCCTCGGAATGCTCGTGTTTGTTTGGGGTTTCTTCAAAAGCAACAGTTGAGGACCGTCTTTGAGAGAGAACCTTTGTGTTAGGGTGTGACTTGGGGGCTGCAGGAGCTCGGGTTTGGCTTGGCTCTGCAAAGGGAGGTGAATCAGCAAGGCTTTTGTTTCTGTTGGGTTTGGTTCTCCTCTCTCCCAAAACAGCCCCAGGCCATTCAGACACAGAGGGGGCTGCTGGGGCCGAGCTGGGCTGGGGAAATCCTGCGATGTGCCCCAGGTCCTTGGTTTTGTAAGAACTGCTGCTGTTGGTTACTGAAACCTTACCCTGGGGGCAAGGGCCAGGAGCTCTGGAACTCTTTTGGTGTAGCCTGAGGTTCTTTAAAACTCTTGTGGGAAAATGTGCTTTAGAAAACCTTCCGTGTTCTGTTTCCATGCAATGTGTTGGTTCCAAACTGAGCTGATGCTTTTGCATAACAACTTCTGGGTGCTTTTCATACCTGTGTTAATTGGCTGCTCCTCTGGGGGCCCTCAGGTTGTCTCTCAGGGAGAAGTCCCTGAGCCTGGTGGTGGCTGGGAATTCCTGAGCCTGCTGGTGGCTGGGAATTCCTGAGCCTGGTGGATGCTGTGATGGTAAGGAAAAGGTCAGGCTCTCCGTTGCTTTTTTTTTTTTTCTTCCGAGATGCGGTTGTAAAACTCAGAAAGGATGTTGGTTTATTAGGGTAGAATAAAATATCTGCTTCCAGAGCACGTCACTGGCCTGCTCTGTATTGGCCTCTTTCCAGGTGGGCTGGACTGCAGGGAGAAGGGGATCTAATGCTCTGCTCTGTGACTGGGTTCTGTGCCTTTAGCACAAAATCTGGGAGGTTTTATGTTCAGAACTGGTGTTTAGAACCTCACCTGCACCGCAAAGCTGATAAGGTTGGGAGCCTTGGTCTCTGATCTTTACTGCTAAAGAAAATTGAGCAGCCCTGTCCAAGGGGAGAGGGGCCAGGAAAAAACAGCTGTGGTTTTTGTTTTTGTTGTTTATGTGAGTAATTTTACACTGGGTTTACAACTGTGTGACTTTAATTGCTGAAAGTTGCAGTGCAATGAGCAGGTTGATGCTTTTCCAGCTTCTGTGGACAAGTATGTCATTCACTTCTGTAACCAGCAACAGGATAAGAGGCAATTACCCCAAACAGTGCTGGGGAGGTTTAGGTTGGATATTGGGGAAAATTTTCTTCCCTGAAAGGGTTATCCCACCCTGGCACAGCTGCAGGGGTGGAGTCCCCATCCCTGGAGGGATTTAAAAGCCTTGTGGATGTGGCCCTTGGGGACAGGGGTCAGTGGCCTGGGCAGTGCTGGGGAATGGTTGGGCTGGATATTCTTAGAGGAATTTTCCAACCTTAAGAGTCCATTCTCTTCCATTTGCCAGCCCAGCATCCCTGTGGCCCCAGGACCCCCCCCTGCCAGGGCTGGTGGGTCAGGGTTGGCCTGGGCTGCACTTGCTCGGTGCTCACTGAGATCCACAGTGAAATTATCACTGCAAATCAGGGGTTTTCCTCAGAATTAAAGGCAAACAAACAGGAAAACTGTGCAGGTTCCTTGTGCATTCCCAAATGTGTCACGGGGCAATAAACCATAAACTGAAGGCAAGGAATGTGTTCTCCTGTTTTACAACAAACTTACAGCAAAGTGCTGCCAGCACTTCCAGCCTCTGCCTTGCAGCAATACACAGCCCAGGCTGATGACAAACACCACATTTAAGATAACTCAAGATCCCCAAAGCCCAAATAAATATATTTACAGATGAACGTGTCCCAGTGCTGTGACAAATGCAGCGAATTCCCAGTGGGATTCCTTCTCTGTGCTGGCTTCAAAGCGTGAGGCACAGGCAGTTCTGTGTTTGGGTTATGCCTCAGGGCACTGTTAGTGGGGGGGAGGAAAGGGGAATAATTGAGTTAACCAGTCTTTCATACATTTTCTTCAGAGCCTGCTCTAGGTAGAGTTTTAATTTGTAAATAACAGGGCCCAAAGCTCTGGTTTGGGAGTCTCCTCAATGCTACAGAGTTTGACTTCTGCACAGAATGAAAACGCTTTCTGTTGCCTGTTTGGTTTGGTTTGTTTTGTTTGTTTTTTTTTTTTGTTTTTAATCTCAGCAGAAGGAAAAGCAAAGAATGGGAGGTAAATAAGAGAGGAGATGGAGCAAGAGCTGCATTTGGAGAACAATTACGAACAGCACACATGGTATCACAGAATCTGAGCTGGGAGGGACCCATTGGACCATCCAGTCCAACCCCTGGTATTGCACAGACACCCCAACAATCCCCCTCTGTCCCTCAGAGCGTTGTCCAAACCCTCCTGGAGCTCTGGCAGAAGCTCTTGTTCCTCAGGAAGGATGGGATTGTGATGCCATGGTCTGAGGGGCCTCCATGTGCTCATCCCTGGGGCCACAAAGGGCTGCTGAGCCCACCTTCAGCCTCCTTGGCATTCTCCACCTGTGATGTCTGGCCTAAGCCAGTCGTGTATAGGCTGGTTGGATTTCCTTATCCTTTTATTGAGGAAAATAGGCTTATTTAAATACACCTTCAGTGGAACCTGAGCACAGTGGTTTTACAGGCAGCAGGGGCAGCCTTAATTCTGGAGATGTGAGCGTTATTTGCGAATAAATGCCCTTGGTAGTCTCTAAAAATTATTATTCAGGATGTCTTCCCATCTCGCAGGTGAACTATGAACTAATGGTTCCTTTTTGCATAGTTCACTTGACAAAGAATTGGTAGATTTTCTGTGTAATTTGCTATTATCCTAAAACTCTCAGCAAACCAAAATGCCAGCCTGGGTTTTAAAATGTGATGTGTTTGAAAATGGAAATTTGACCACTCCAAATAGCAAAATCTTCATTTCCATTAGGATTTTTATGAACTGTCTGATTATAGATCAGAAAAACTCACACTGTTCTCCAGCCTCCTGCGATGCACTAGACAAAATGATGAAAACAAAGGCAATTATTTGTGCTGGGAATGGCGTGTTTCATTTAATGCTTTATTGGAGGGTTTGGTCACATTGGAGGACGTTACATTTCCAAGGATTAATTTTAGTTTAAAATGCCAGGAGTCTCTCTCAGACCCTGTGCTCTCCTTCCCCCTGGGAGCAAGTGGGAGCACCGTGGTGGGGCACTGTTAATGCTGGGATGTGTCCACGGATCCCTGGCATGCCAACCACCCCAAGGACATCAGGGATGCCCTCCTGGGCAGGGACTGTGGGCACGCCCTCCCCTTGAGCTGGATTATTGCATCGTGGCCAGCAAATTGTGAGGCACCAGGGGAGGGTGAGAGGGAGGGCAGGGGCAGCCTCTGTGAGGAATGTCTGGGCTTTCCAGGGAAAGCCCTGTAGTTGGAGAGGGACTTTGTACAAGGGCCTGCAGGGACCAGAAAGAGGAATGGCTTCCCACTGCCAGAGGGCAGGGAGAGATGGGAGATTGGGAGGGAATTGCTGGCTGGGAGGGTGGGCAGGCCCTGGCACAGGTTGGGCAGAGAAGCTGTGGCTGCCCCTGGATCCCTGGAAGTGTCCAAGGCCAGGCTGGATGGGGCTTGGAGCACCCTGGGCTAGTGGAAGGTGTTCCCTGCCCATGGCAGGGGTTGGAACAGGATGGGTTTTAAGATCCCTCCCAACACAAACCATTCTGTGATTCCACGAAATTTTGGAGAGGTGGATTCCCTCAGTATCAGGTTCCCCCCCCCCCCCGTTCTGTGGATTTTTCTTCAGTTTACTGCCTGCAGGTGGAACGTGCTGTATGGGGAGCAATCAATCTTGCTGCCTTGTGATCCTTTGCACCCCGGAGGAGGTGCCAGGGTGTGGTTTGGGGTCTGAGCGGTGGCACCTGAGGTGGTGGTGCCCTCGGGAGGGACAGGGGCGGTGCGGAGCCCCCTCGGTGGCAGGCAGGCTGGTGGCTCCGGGGCCCGCAGCCGGTGCTGTGGCATCGCCTGCAGCAGCCCGGGCACAAAGGCAGGCTGGGCTGGGGGCTCTGCTCTCCCCCCGGGGCACGGCCCCTCGTTGGTTTTCCAGCAGCATCCCTGCAGCCGTGCCAAGCCCCCAGCTCCCAGCGCCGGCTGCTGAGGATGCCGGAGCGCTCCCTGCCCAGCTCCCTGCCCCGGGCTGGCTGCAGGATTGCGGTGCTGGTCGGCACTGCCGATGGGCAGGGACGGGAGCAGAGCACAGCTCCACACTGCCCTCAAAGCTGGGTGACCTCGTGGGGGCACTGGGAAGGGGTGGGGGGGTCACTTGGGGCAGGTTTTGTGTCCTGCCTCCACCGGGGTTGTGAGTTTGGTGCAATTTCCTGAAGAGCTGGACTGGATCCTGGTGGGTCCCTCCCAACTCGGGATATTCTGGGATTCTTCAGAAAAGAATTTCTACTCTGCCTTCACGTAGGATGGAGCACTTTGGGTGGGTCTGGACCAAGTTTAGGGTTAATTAAGCTCAAGTGTTTGGAAGTTCTAGATATTTGATTGAGATGGGAATAAGCTGTGAAAGTCCTGACTTTCCAGCCCTCTTATCTTCCCTTGGGAGCCACCCTGCCAGGAAGAGAGGCTGGTTACCCCAAAGGCAGCTCCTCGGGCTGTGGTCTGAGCTCCCCTTTCAACGCAGTTTTTGGGAAAAGCAAAACAATGCACTGACACGTTAACAAGTCTTTTCTCTTCCACTCTCTTCCCCCAGAGGGTGGTTGGCACTGCCCAGGCTCCCCAGGGCAGTGGGCACAGCCCCAAGGCTGCCAGAGCTGCAGGAGGGTTTGGACAACATACACACAGAACCTCTTCAACACACTGGGAATTAGTGTTGTCCCACTGCTGAGTGTCTGCTGGAATCCCACCCTGCCAAGAGAGTTCTTTAGGCAGATGTTTACTGTGACACTGTCTTCAATACACAATTGTCTTCAATTCACAGTAATTTAGCTGTCCCCAGTTGCTGCAGAATCCCTCTCTTATGACTCTTATAAGAGAGCCAGAAGTGTTACAATCCAATCCCTGATCAATTTTTATGAGTAACCTCTATTATCTCCTCATCCCCACCCTCCCCCAGTGTCGTTCCTGGTTTCCCTCCTCCCTGCCCGGGCTGTGGCTCCACACAAACGGCAGCAATCAGGGAAGGTGGGCGGCTGTGCCTGAGTGGCCCTGGCCTGAGGGGCCGAGCACTGATTTCAAACAGAGAAATTACCCACGGTGAAGTGAGGATTTGCCTCCTGGGGAAATGGGTGGAGTTGCGCATTTCCCACTGTTGCATGGATGCAGGTGCGTTTTGAAAATAGTTGTTGGGTGCTTTTTAATAGGTGTGATAACCTGCACAAGAACATATGAGCTCTTCAACCCCAAATTTATTTCGTCAGAATTTTCTAATAATCTGATAAAGAAAAAAAAAAATCTTGTCATATTTCCCTGTGAGTCCTGTACTTTTAAAAATTTATTTAATGGTTTATACAGTGAATTTCTGTTTAAGCAGTCAGTAGAAAAGGTGCCACAGCTCAGTCTTGGAGAATGAAAATGATTTTTGCCTTTTGGTGAAATTCCAGAACTAAAAAGCCTGAGTATTCCTGTTGGTTATTATTTTCATGTAATTTCTTTTTTTTTTTTTCTTGAGCAGTTTCACTGAAACATAATCCTAATAATCTAAAGATATGGATGCTCTTCCAAAGTGAAGAGAGATGCTGCAGAATATTAGAACTTAGAGGCCATTATGAGTTTTGCAATACTTTAGTGATGCCAGGAGGGATCTTCCAATGTGTATGGCGAGATTTGTGTCTCGTTTCCCTTGACTTTCAGGGATGGTGTCCAAGGAATGGGGTGTTGTCTTGTGCTGCCGGGATACAGAATCTGTAATTTTCAGTTTATACAGTCTCAGAATTCAGAGCTGTGATGACATGGGCTTGGTTCTCCTCCAGCAGAGACAAATCCAGGGGTAATCCCCATGGAAGAGCGACATCTATTCCTTGTTTGTCCCCCGGGTGTATTTAGCATATCTGTGCTCGTTCTAAGCAGCAGATTTTTTTTTCCAGACAGAAAGTGCTGGATGTGCCCCTTGCCGTGTGAGGATGGTTCTGGAGGTCGAGCCCCCTGCTCTGGCCGTGGCTGAAGCAAACACTGCCCCTTTGTCGCTGCCCCCCGAGCGTTGGCGTGGCCGTCACGGCGATGGCGCTGCTGACAAAGTGCCACTTGTGCCCGCCTGGGGCTGGGGGTGGCTCGTGACTCACTGTCACACATGGGCCATGGCTCATCCGAGCAGCTGAGTGCCTCCTCCCACCCCCTGCCCCTGGCAGGGTGAGCACACCCAGCCCAGCACCCCAATCTCTGCTCTGGGTGACAGGGACAGCCCCCAGGGAATGGCTGGAGCTGTGTCAGGGCAGGCTCAGGGTGGATCTCAGGGAAAGGTTCTTCCCCCCAGAGGGTGGTTGGCACTGAACAGGCTCCCCAGGGCAGTGGGCACAGCCCCAAGGCTGCCAGAGCTGCAGGAGGGTTGGGATGATGCTCTTGGTGACTCCTGGGTCTGTCCTGTGCAGGGCTGAGGGTTGGACTGGATGGTCCTTGTGGGTCCCTTCCAGCTCAGGATATTCTGGAATTCTGTTACTCAGGGTTCAGAACCTAAGGTGGATTTCTGCCATGCTTGGAATTCATAGAAGAGCTTGGAATTTCCACCATGTTTTTGGAGGTCTGAGAGTGCTGGGATGTTATTCCATGGTACAGGTTGTTCTGGTATTGCTCTGCTGCAGGAGCCTGATCTCCTGTGCATTTTCTTTGCCTCATTAAATGAAATCAGGAAGTAAAATTGGAATTCAGAGCTCACTGGAGGGGAGGAAGAGCTGTGACAGTGTCAGTGGGTGATGACCGTGTCCCCCTGGCCGTGGGCCAGGCTGCATCCCCATCCCACTGCCCACACAAGTGCTCACTCACAGGCAGTGGCACTCACTGCTGCCATGGAGAGATCCCCCTTCCTGAAGGGATTGCAGGGTAGAAATCCCAAAGGTTAATCTATCCATTATTATAAATATTTATAAATGGGTTGGATAAATCATACTGTGTAATTATCTACCTAACTAGTCAAGCCATTAGGACATTAAATAGCACAAATCAGAACTCATTTGGTTCATCATGAGCCTGATATTGTTATGAAACAGCTGAGCAGTGCTGTGAACCTTTCAGGGGTTTCAGGGCAGGGAGTCGGGTGGGAACTTCACCTGTGGGGTGTGGTGGGCCCTTAAAAATGGCAAACCAGGGGGATTTGGTTAAAAAGGGAATGTCTGCAACAGGAAGTTCGTCAGTCACTGAAAGGTTTCATCAGCACTAAGTCAAATATGAACTCACCAAGAAAACTGAAATACAGTGTTAAAACCCCAAAATTCTTTGTTTTAATGATGCTATTTACACAAAGTATGTTCCAGCTTTGTTTAATTGATGCTGTTTGGGGTTATGTATCAATAATGGGGGACTCAGCACATTGTTTTGCCTTAGCAACTCTCAGGGATATCACAGCCAATTGCAGAGACAGCATCTCTGGGGCGTGTCTTCCATGTAGTTAACTACTAAACACTTAGAAATTCTCCAGTTATTTCTTTAATGCTCCTAAAACCTCCTGGGTAACAGCCAGGTGTGTGGCTCATGCTGCTGGGGACAGTTTTTAGTCCCCAATCCTGGCATTCCTGTCACTGTAGTGAGAAAGGTTCTTTGCAGCCTTGTCCAGGAAAGGGGTTGGGCTTTGATCCTTGTGGGTCCCTTCCAACTCAGGGTATTTTAGTATTTCCTGTGTCTTCTCCATCCAGAAATGAGGCTGTGGGGGAGATGTGGTATGACTTGGTGAATCATTTGGTTGGTGTTGTGTAGCCAAAAGGGCTCTTGGGGCAGCTAAAGGAGAAATCCAGGGGCCTGCAGTTCAAACTGCAGCTGTCTTGTTGTGCTCTTACATCTCAAATAACTCCTGGGGGAAAAGAAAACAAACCCCAGGAGGATGGTTGTGGGTTTTGGAGGTATCCAAAGCAGCACAGCCCAAACCCCATGGACATGGAAGGTGGGGATGAGGCAGAAGTTGGGTTACTGGGGGTCCCAGCCCAGCACTGGCTTCATGGATGAGGCAGAGAAAAACCCATGACAGGAGTTGAGTAGAAATGATTTTGGAGTGGATTAATGGGATTCCTCAGTAAAAACCATCGAACAAAATTTATCTTGTCTATTAAAAAAAACAAACAAACAACCCTTCACGGTATTTCCACTTGAAGCTGATTTTTTGTAAACAAACAAACAAAATTTCATCTTTCCTACAAGCCAAAATTTCCTGAACTCCTCCTGCTCATTGAGATGACAAGAGCCACTAAGCAATTAGCACTTGCTCTCGAGCCCTGCATTCAGCAGGTGCTGGCAGGGTTTGTGTGGGGGCTCCTGGGATCACCCGGGCTCTGGGGATGCACCTGGGGGTGTTCCCCCTGCAGAGGAGCCCAGTGTGGTCTCACGGGCACTGAGCTGGTCCCAGCCCCATTGAGGGGGTTCAGGAACGAGCCCCCTTTTTTTTCCTCGGTGCTTTCGGCCCCAGCTGGCACGAAGGGCTCTGAAGTGGCAGGGACGATGCAGTGTGGATGCTGCTGCCTGCCTGCCTGCCTGCCTGTCTGCCTGCAGAGTTCCCTTCCCCGGCACTGCCCTTTCAGCTCCAGCTTTCGCTGGGTTTGAGGGACAGGGGCTGGGATTGACAGTGCAGACACCCAGCCCCGAGAGCCCCGGGCGGGGGGAGCAGCCTGGGGGTACCGGCAGCTGACACCCCCCAGGCAATGCTCAGCAACACCACCCACATCTGAGCAGCAGCTCGAGGGGGGGAGGCAGCACCAGGCACGTCGGCTGTGCCTTCATTGGCTTTTTTTTTTTTTTTGCTTTTTTTTTGGTATACAAATTGGAGGAAGGATTTTGCTATGACATTTAAATAACAGCGATGAAAAGTGGGAAGGAGCTCCTCGGGAGTGTGTTCTTCTCTTGGTGTCTGCCTGCAGCTCCCACCGGTACCAACGGGAGCCTTGCAGATGTATCCGAGCAAGAAAAAGCCTTTCACGTTGCATAACCAACCTGAATTTCTCTGGAGACCACTGGGCTGCTGAAGCAGTTGGTTGAGATGGCTGCATTTGGGAAGTTATTTGTTTTACCTGCATATCAAACTCCAACTTGTGTTTTTTTTTTTTTTTTTTTTTTTATTCCCGCTGTATATTGAACATCCTGCTTCTGGGGAAAAAGCTGCCTCCACATTCCAGTGAAATTGTGTTTCACACTGTGCCTAAATACATTTAGTGAGATGAGATTCAAACAATTAAATATGTCTTCCATGATTTTCTGTTAGTCCAGTAGCCAGCCTAATAATTATCCCAACTGCTTTACTATGACTTGCGTGGCGTTGTCAATTTATTTAGTTGGAATTAGTTTGCTATTTCTTCTTGTAAGTGTTGCCTGTTTACTTAACAATATTTGGCTTTGCCTAATGATATGTACAGAAGACAGGGCTAAGTGGAACATCAGCTGTTTACATCAGCTCCAACAATTAATGCATGTTAATTTTTAATTACAGTGATTGTACCAGGGGCGGGATGTATGTTTTCCCCCAGAACAGATGTAGCAGTCAGCTCTGCTGGTGAGCACGCAGATCGATGGGCTGTGGCTGTGCCAGCCACGCCGGGCTGGCAGCTCCCGGTGTTCCTGCAGGTGGAGGGCAGGGAAGGGGATGTTGCAGCAGCACCCAGGCGGGCCCTGGGGTGTCAGAAAAGCCCAGGGCTACCCCTCACAGGGGCTTAACCCCTCTGTGAGCTCCCCTGGTGCTCGGTGGGGTTGTTTTCCCAGCAGGCTGGAAGCGGTGCCAGTCCCAGCGGGTTTTGTCAGTGCTGTTGGCAGGCAGGGAGTGCCTGCAGGGCAGGACCTGCTGCCCCCCCAGCAGGAAAGTGGGGCCTGATCTGCTGGTGGTTTCCTGAGAACCCCCAGTGAGCAGCAGGGGAAGGCTGTGGTGCTCCTGTCTGGGGAGGTTTTGCCCATAAACACAACTAAGGCTGTTCCCTGGGTGCAAATGTGCTAGAAGGATTTGTTGAGGCTGTGATGGACAATGGGGAGGCAGAAGGTGTGAGATGATGGAGTTCTGGTGTGTGGCAGTTCTTGGGGAACTGCTGGGGAAAAACCTCAGAGCTGGGGAGGCTCAATCTCCCAGGATCACTGAGGGTGGGAAGGACCTCCAGGTTCATTCAGTCCCCCCTGTGCAGGAAGGGTCTGTCCTTGGGTTATCTCCTCTCCCATACCCCAGTCCAGCTCTGAATGCTGAGATTGGGCCCTTTCATTTCAAATGTGGGGGCTCCTGGTGCTTTTTCTTGTGGTAGATTTACTTTAGACTTTGTTTTCACCAGGTCTCTGGTGGTGGGTGAGAGCAGAGTTGACAGAGTGACCCTAATGATGGTCCTGTTGCACAACATCTTCACCCCGATGTGCACTCTGGCATCTGTTGGGTATCTAAGTGGTTATTAAAGAATTTAAATTACATTTAATTTAAATTAAATTACAAATACTGCAGGCAACAGACTTTTCATGCATAAACCACAGTATTCATTGTGAACCAGCAAAGCCACCTCAGGAGCAGTAAAAATGAATCATGGTCCTCTTGCAAGATGTGTTATGTGCAGGTATTATAATGACTGTGAGGAGAACCTCGCTGGTTCTGCTCTGTCTCAGGGCCTCCCACACTAGCAGTTTTTGGGAAAAAAAGGAAAAAAAAACAACAAACAAACCAGGGAATGGGCTCACACTGGCAGACAGGGGGTTTACCTTGGATGTAATGGAAAATTTCTTCCCTGGGAGGGTGGGCAGGCCCTGGCACAGGTTGGGCAGAGAAGCTGTGGCTGCCCCTGGATCCCTGGGAGTGTCCAAGGCCAGGTTGGACGGGGCTTGGAGCAACCTTGGCTGGTGGAAGGTGTCCCTGCCCATGGCAGGGGGTGTCACTGGGTGATGTTTGAGCTCCCTCCCAACCCAAACCATTCTGTGATTCTCTGAGTGTAGAAATACCACAGGGCAAGTTCTTGCCTGGCTTTGAGTCCACTCTTGGAGAAGGTGAGCTCTGTGGGGGCACATGGAGAATCACAGAACCATTGAAAATGGACCTGTGGAAGGGACCTGTCAGGATCTTTCAGTCCAACTCCTGGCCCTGCCCAGGACACCCCAACAATCCACCATGGGCCTGAGAGGGTTGTCCTAACACTTGCTGAACTCGGGTTTGGTGCATCCCTGTCTCCTGTGGGAGATGCCCAGCCGGGGTGAGGGTGTCCATGGCACACCAGAGTTGTTGGGAGCAATCTGTGCCAGGAGCTCCGGTCCTGTCTCACTCCGGGGTCCCTGAGTCCCCACGTGCCCTGTAAACACAGCCCTGCAACCTGTGTGGAAGGACCCTACAAGGGTTTGCCTCACCTGGAGCAGAGCTACAACCACCTCTGGAGGGAAACATGACAGCTCAACAGCACAACAGCTCGGGGGCCGGGAGGGAGGCGCCGGGTTGGTGTGTGCGCGGCAGAGCTGATGGCTGCGAGGTCGGTGTGCGGTGGCAGGATGCAATTACCCAGCAGAAATTCCCCTTTCCCGGTAATCAGCTCCAGGAGCTCTTTGCTCCCTGGTGCAGGTGCAGCAGAAGCCGGCGAGTCCCAGCAGCGAGGGGTTAATGAGAACATCGTGCTCCGGGGTTACCTCTGTTAGAAAAAGTGCCGAGAAATGGACACCGGGGGTCTCTTTTTTTTATTATTATTTATTTACCTGGTAAATCCAGCGGTGTGAAGTGTCTCTCGGCGCTCGGTGGGTTTGTGGGTCCCTCCCTTCGCGTTGGTGGGCACAGAGGTGGTGCCGGGCTCGTTCATTTACCGGGCAGGGCTGGGCAGGAAAATGCTGAAGGTGCACAGAGCTGCAGGGAGCATCGCTCACGGGAGACAACTGCCTCCCTCCCAGCCCAGCCCCCGGGCCCTGCCGCCAGGGAAGGGTGCTCCAGGCACTCATTGCGCTAATTGGTGTCCCTGTTTGTGGGGGGTGGGGGTGTCCATCGTCTCTGATATCCCCCCAGCCCAGTCTGGGATTCGGTGGCTGTGATTGTCCTGGGCTGGGGTGCAGAGGGAGGAATGGCAGCACTGGTTCCTCCAGCACAGGGCTGCTTCTCTGCTGCAGAGCTCCACTGAGGGAAAGTTAAGGGGACACATGGAAATACTCCCTAGTTACTGGTTTTGGAGTCCTCAGTTCTTTTAAGGCTGGATCTAATGTGGGTCTTGCTGTCCCTTCTGAGGACCCCTCGTTGCTGTTACAGGGCTGCCCATGCTGTACTGTTTGCAGTGCCCCTTGGCCCTTTTTGGGTGGATATCCCATCTCTTTGAGACACCTTCCTAATGGAAAATAGCCTTGAAAATAAATAATAATAATAACAACAATTTAAAAAGGTCTCCCGTGCCCCCTCTTTCTTTATGTGGTGCAGAAGTTTCATGCACAGCTCTGAATTACGGATGCTAAATGGAACTTTTTGTGTTGTGTGTTCTTTACCCAGTTTCTATCCTAACCCTGCTATAGACTCCACTTCCCAGATGTTTGCTGAGCTCCTGTGCCAGCCTGTCTGCAACAGCTGGGCACAGCTGGCTCCCCAAGGAGGGTGAGAGGAACCCCTGCATCCATTCCCACTGGCCCTTGGGACCTGGGGGCACTTTGGGATGGATTAACAGCATCTCTGATGGGCTGGGGAAAGGGGCACGTTGTTTGAAATGTCCATTAAAAGCAGCAGTGTGAAATTTAGCTGGATAACAAAATCCAGTGCCCAGGGCAGTTTGGTGGTCGCTGGCTGGGTTCCACCAGCCTCGTTCCCCACCATTCCCCTTCCTCCTTGTGCTCAGAATCCAATTCCCTGCGTGTGTGTGGTGGTGGAATAATACCTGGAGTGAATTATCTTGAGCAGAAATGAGGGATCATTTCTCATTCTTGGGGAAAATCCTCCCTGGGGAGGATGCCCCACTCACCATGTGCACTCTAAGGATAGGGGAGGCCAGTGGGCACTTTGGTGTCTTTTGGACTTTCCTGACCCTGGAAGAACATTATTCATTGTGCTTTTTAGATGAAAGCAAAGCTGTGTGAATATTTACAAGGGAGATGATGCCTTTTTTGCTCTTTATGGCAAAACATTGCTCTAAACCCATTTTTTTTGTGTGTGGACTTCATGCAAAGTTATCATTTCGAAGAGCGTTTTCCTTCTTGACTTATATGAGCACAGGCACATATATGAGACTGAAATGATTAAGGTTTTCTCTCTAGTGCAAGAATAGTTTGCATATCTTTGTATCTGTGGTTTTCAGATGCTTGGGAGGGATGAGGTACCCACAAAATCACTTCGGGTTGTGGTTTGTTTTTTTTTTTTTTTTTTTTTTTTTTTTTTTTTTTTTTGGTGGGTGGTGGTGTGTTTTTTTGTTTGGTTGTTTTTTTTTTTTTTTTTTTTTAGTGAAGCAACAGTATCTAAAACTTAGTGTTTGGCAATCTATACCTCAGAAAGACAGCAAATATATTAGTCCAGAGGGAATGCATCATTTTAAATGAAAAATCGATAAATAACAGCATTTGGTGGGTTTTTAATGCTAAAATATGTTCCTTTTTAATTAGTCATTATATGTATTGATTGATGCTTACTGTACTTGTGATGCCTTTCCTTCAGGGCTTTGTGTATCCCATAGATTGGAAGATGTAAAAATACTTTAAATCAAAGCAGTAAAATAAGCGTAGTTAGAGGGAGAACACGAGGGTTTTTTCTTCATTTACATTCATTACATATTATGAGTTTAATTACCTCCCTCAAATAATACCAGGATGAAGGGAGGATGCTGGAGAAGGCGTACTTCTGTGATGATTTTATTGATTGTGACTGATGGATGGCATCAACATTTCATAGTGAAGAATCATGGTTTTGTTACATCAGGAAAATTAAATTGGGAGAGTTATTTTCTTTCCCAGTGATAGTGGCAGTTAGAATATTTCACCTGTAATGAGATGTGTGCGTTATGTGCCATAGTGAACCACTGCTGAGCCATTAAATATATGTAAATGAAGAGAAACACAAGAGAGCCTGGGCATAATAACGTGCAGAACAGAGAAATGGATCCTGGAAAGTGATTAATTTATTTGATGATGCCTCAAGTGAGGAATTTTAGGTCACAAATGAAGTGACAGAATGACAAATTACCATTTTAAAGAATTTACTGGGCATCATTACTGAACAATTGTCAGGTAGTTTATGGTGGCTGAGAAGATGGTATAAATATAGATCTTTTCCTTATCTGAGATGAATTATTAATCACCTTTTTAAAAATCTTTGTGAGTGATGGTTGGCTGTCTGATTGGAAATAATGTGTTCTACAATTTTAACTAAATTCTAATATGATGTGTAACAGGAATCTTTACAATTAAAGTCTCAGTGGAGAGTGGTAGGAGGTTTACAGTCAATTGCAGTTTTAATGTGATAAAAGAGGATGAATTCACCAGCATATTTCAATAGGTTTCCTTAGGTATATTATCCCTGCTGTGATGTTATTCAAATGTTTACAGTTTATTTTCCTTTGAAAAATGACATTCAGATACTTAAATTGTTTTCCCCGGTTTATTAGTTAATGAAAATGAAATTCGTGTAATTAGGACATTTTTGCCGCCTGCCACGTCATTGCAGGGAAGGTTCTGGCTTTGTGGCAGAGGTTTTTTTTGAGGCTGGGGTTTTGTTGAGCCTGTGCTGGCTCCCCGTGTGTGCTGTCCCTGCCCTGGGGGTCCCTGTCCCTGGAATGGCAGCAGGAGGGCAGGAGTGGAGGTGGGAAAGGGAACCAGGAGGGCAGGAGTGGAGGTGGGAAAGGGAACCAGGAGTGCTGTGGCTTTTCCCGAGCTCAGTCCATCTGTTTGACCAGGACACCCCTCCTGTTTGCTGGAGCAGCGCTTGGCTTCAGTCCCCACCGCTGAATTTGCTGAAGCTTCTGAGCTGAGCATCTTACTGAGGGTTTGGGATGATGTGTGGACACGCTGGTGCATCTTGGTAGGGTTTGCTCCCCTTTCTTTGGTGGTTTTTATTTGTTTGGGTTTTTTTCCCTACTTGTGCACATCTATAAATACTTTATACCCACACACAGCCCTTTGGAAAGGGCTGTCAGAGGGTACAGCAGCCACTCAAAAGCGCTGGAAAAAAAAAGGGATTTACTCCATTTCCCAACAGAAACTTCCCAGTCAATCTGTCTCACACTATTAGAATTCTGTGTTTCTGTAATCACCCTTGTATTTCAAAAGTATGGAATGAATGGGGAGAAATACAACGGCACCATCGTTAAGAATAAGATAGTTTTTCATTAAAAGTAACTAAAATTAAAAAGGAATTAAAATTTTGAAAATCAGGAATTTTTTTTCCCCTTGCAGTGTTGTTGGTTCATTTGCTGGTTGTTTTGTAGAAGTCCAGTGCTCTGGTGGGGCTCCACCACTGTGTGGTTGTGGGGCCCCTGTTCAGGTTGGGGACAGGGGTAGGTGTGCAGAAGGTGGGTGCTGGGCTGGAAACATACCTGGAATCTGCCTGGAAAACCTCCTGGTTAAGCCCTGCCCTCCTGGAGGCAGTGTCTTTTTTTTTTCATTTTTATCATTTAATACTAAACTTCTCAGATTTTTAAACATAACAGCTTGTATTTATTTATAATAACTCCTCTGCCTGTTAAAAAAACACCTCTAGAATTAAAAAAAAAATAATAAAAATAAAATTACCCATCATTGACTCTTGCTATCACCGTTTTGCATTACCAAAGGTGAAGTAAATCCGAGGGAATTTATTTTTATCCACTTTGGAGATTTTTCTCTGTTCTGTTCTCCCCCGACAGAGTATTGACAATCAGCTGCTTTGCGTGTTGCCCTCTCCGTTGCAGCTGATTACCTGCTCGGCACCTCCCACGGTGCCAGTTCCAGGCAGTGCCGGGGATGAAAAGAGCTACTCCTGGGCTGGAAAACAGGTCATGATTTAGGTTTGCTTGAAAAATAAGCCTCGAGTGCATAATTCCCCCCCTCTTGGTGGGGTTCAGCCCTCAGTGCAGAGCACACACAGCAGTGAGTTCAGTGCCCAGGTGTGTGCTGTGTGTAACACAGAGGGGTTTGATCCGTGCCCATCACCGTGCCCACGGATTTGTGCTGCAGAGCCTGTTCCAGTGACAAATGGGAGCGCTTCCCTCGCCGTCACTCGGAGCCTCTCCCAGGCATCACCACTGTCTGAGCGCTGAAATTGCTAATTACCTGCTGGGCTGGGCAGATGAGGCACCCGAGATGCTCAGAGGAGCTCGCTCGGAGTCACCGCGAGGAATTCTTTCCCTCTCGTGGGTTTCTGGATTGCTCCCTCCGGTTGCTTCGTGAGGAGCAGAGAGACCTTTCTGCCTTCCCCCCTCCTGGCAGCAGTAAATAAAGGAGTGACTCTGCTTTGGGTGCTGGGCTGGCTGGGGTGTAAAACCCATCCCAGTTTGTCTTTTGCAGCAGCAGTTCCCAAAGGAATTGACATTTTGCAGAGAACCCAGCGGGGCGTTCAGGGAGAGGTTTGACTTCTAAGGACATGAAAACCTTTTCCTTTCCCCCTTCCTGCTTGCAAATCTCTGCTCAAGGATGGGGATGTGTTGGGGGGAGTGCAGGGTGGGAACAGGGCATTTCAGGGGTGTTCCAAAGTGTCCTTCCAGAGCAGGATTTCTGTGCTGAGCTGGACTGCTTTGCCCCCCTGCCCCCCTTCAGTCTCTTGAGGGTCCACCCTGATTGCAGCAAACCCAGTTCCTAATTCCTGGGATAACAACAGCAGCACTTTGCCACCTCAGCTTCCCAGAACTCCTTGGGAAGACCCACACACACACGTGGCTGTGTGGGCTCAGTTGTGTGTGCAGTAAATGAAGTGGTCTTACATTTCTGTATATGCCTGTCATAAGGTTTGTTGTCATAAATTCAACTTAATTGTTACTGGCTGATGGGGTAAAAGCAACTCCCTGATGGGTGCAGCCAGTGCAGGTCCAATAAAATATATAATCTATTCTAGTCCACAGATTCTGAGCTCATAACTTACTGAGGCTCAGATCTGACAAACTCCAAGTTACAGACACCACTGACAATTTAATATATAATAAAATCCCTTCTCTGCCCTATAACCATTACTAGGCACACTGACTTTTAAGAGCAGGTAAAAATAAGGAATGCCATTAAAAAAAAACCCAAAAAGTGTAATTCTGTGCTGAATATTAAAATGTATCTCAAAATAAAATCCAGATTCCGCTTGAAGTTGCAGCATCAGCAAAAATACCAACGTGTGGGATTGTGGATCAGGGATTCCCACAGCCTTTTTAATTCCAGTGAAGGATCTCATCCTGCCCGTGCAGGAGAGCCATCTTGTCAGGGTGGCAGGACAGTGAGAGGTGACATCACAGTTTAATTTAGGTTTGTGGCTTTTTGCTTGCTGATGTGGCCAGAGAGGCTCTGGTGTGTGGTGATGGAGCTGGTGGCTCTGGAGACCCAGGAATTGTTTGTAAGCAGCAGAGAGGGGCTGGGGAAGCTGGAAGCCAAGCTCTGGGGAAAATGTGGTGCTGAGAGGAAGGAAAGGGTGTTGGGTCCTGGTGTAACCATGAGCCAGGGATGTGACCTTGCCAGGGGGAGCATGAAAGGTGCACCAGGAGCAGGTTCAGGGAAATGATCCCTCCCCTGTGTCTGGCTCTGCTGGGGCCAGTTCTGGGCTCCCCAGCACAGGAGAGCCCAGCAAAGGCTCAGGAAGGTGATGGAGGGAGGGGGTGGGTTTGTGGTGGGCTTGGCAGTGAGGGGGAACAGCTGGACTGGGTGAGCTCAGAGGGCTTTTCCAACCTGAACAATTGCCTGGTTCTGTGCCACCCCTCACTGTGGTGACTGAGCACTGGCACAGATTGCCCAGGGAGGCTGTGGGGTCTCCCAGCTTGGGGATGCTCCAGAGCCATCCAGTGACAGTCCTGGGCTCTGGGTGACCCTGCCTGAGCAGGGGGGTGGGCAAATGTCCAGGGGTCCCTTCCACCCTCAGCCAGGCTGGGAGTTAAAACTTTACCTGCTTGATTTCCAGTACAAAAGAAAAGAGGCAGGACCCCAATTTCTTCTTGGCCACTGCAGAATGTGGAGAGTTCTCCTCAAACTCGGGCAGGAGCAAGTTTGGAGCCCCCTGCTCAGGGGTGGCTTTTCCCAAGGGATTTTATTGTGGAAAAGCCATCAGTCTGTGAATGGGAAGAGGTTTCTGTGCTCAAGCAGAACTGCAGAGGTGCCTGGAGCTGCTGCAGACCCGTGGCTCTGTCAGATGTTGTGCTTTGTTTCTTGCAATTCCTTTTATTCCCAAAAAAATGTTCTGCACCAGCGTTCAACTTGTGATATGTGACATTGTGTTAATTTGTATTTTTTTTTTCTCTGTGGGGAGGCCTTGATGAGAAATTATTGCAATTTGTGAAAGCTTTATTTGTGCTGCTGATGACTCAAAAGTTAGAAATGCTGCTCTGCTGTGATTACTGGCTTTAAAAAAATGACACAAATGAAAGTGGGACTTTTTGATTCCAGCAGAAGCACTTTGTTTGAGGCAGAGAATAGAAGTATTTTTTTATCATTAGCTTTCACTCATTTCAGAAGAGCTGTCCTTGTTAATAACTTTAAAGACACAATGAATCTAAAATATTAATCCACTTAGTGCACTTCTAACAAAATGGATAAGCAAATGCCAAGCAGGAAGCCTTGGGAGCTTTGGGGAAGGAGTGAGTTAAAAACGGACATAAGGACAGGGAAAACAGAGAAATAAAGCATCTTTTCTTCCCCTGAATTGCCTGGGAAGCTGAAACCAAAAGGAATCCAGGTGCTGCCTGTCCTCAGCTGAGTGAGGTCCTCAAGATTTCATTAATATTAACCTGCAGAGGCAAACCTGGAGGTGCATCACTGGGGCTGCAGGAAATGTTCCTGTGGGAAGGGAAGGGGCTGGATGATCCACGAGGGTGATTCCAAAGCTATCCCCATCCCAGACCCCTGAGCAGGGCATTTTTGGCAAGTCAGGCTTGGGGATGCCACAGAAAAGTAGAGACAAAGGGGAAAGTGTTGGGAGTTCCTCTTTGTGGTTTTTTTTTTTTTTCTTTTAAGAGGAGTTTCAAAATGAATCTGGGAAAATTAGAAGGGGAATTTACATGGTATTTGAGGGATTTCCTTGGTTTCACAAATATTTTATCTTTTCTATTAAAAAAAAAGCCATTAGGAGGTGTGAGAGGGAGGAGAGAAAAGGTCAGGCTGTGCTCTCGTTTGCTCTGGTCTAAGTCCAGACCAACACCTTTAATATCTGTGGAGCTGCTCTGGATTTGTCAGGCTGTGGATGAGCAAGATGGGAGCCTGGACAGCAGCTGGGTGGCTTGGGATGGCTGGTTGTGTGGTGGGAAAGCGGAAAAGATGGATGAATTGGGATTTTTCTGGAGCATGGGGCACAGCCTGGGCAAGGAAAGAGTGGAAAACCCCCCCAAAATTTGGGAATACTCACTATTTAAAACAGAGGGTAGGGTAAACAGCCAGATCTCAGGTGGGACATGGTCGAGTCTTTATGGAATGGGATGGAGCCAGGAATAAATTTGGGTTGGAGTGTCCATGGTAATCATAGAAACACAGAATGGCCTGGGTTGGGAGGGTCCTTTAAGCCCAGCTCATTCCAACCCCCTGCCATGGGCAGGGACACCTGACAGTGTCCTCACAAATGCCACTTTGGAGGGTTCCTAAATTGAAAATGGAAATTCCTGGGAAAACAGAACCAGGGAAAAAAAAAAAAAAAAAAAGTGTCTTGGGGGCTGTTTTTAATTTTGAAATTATTTTCAGTATGAACTGCCTTTGAATGGGTACCTTTGTGTTTTCTCCAACAGGCACTGCAGAGCTCCTCAGGTGGGTTGATGGGAACGTTGAGGGAGGGAATGGAGGGGTCACTGTGGATATGGCAAAGCAGCAGATTCCCAAAGCTGGGCTGGGTGTTGGCAGCCTGGGGCTCCAGCAGCTCCCCCGGTGCTGGCAGCAAACAGCGGGCACAGTGTGCCAGTGTGCCAGGGAGAGGGAAAAGCAGCGGCACTGGAGCAGGGGGTGAGGCTGAGGGTCCAGGGAGCTGTGCTGGGCTGCACAACAGAGCCTTGTTCCCTGCCTTCCCTTCATTCTGCCTGTTTTTCCCGTCCCTGAGCCCGCATTTTTCAGGAGTGAGTGTTATTTCTGTGGAGCAGCAATGTACTGAGGGGGCTCAGCTCATGCACCAGCGTGGCCTTTCAGAACTTGGTGTGTGTCTGTAATTGTTGGCCTCGTCTTTGATGGCATTGCTCATATCAGAGAGAGGAATTGATAGGACTCTCCTCTTTTGTTCTGAGTTGGTTTTAAGGTGGGGGAACTTACCCTTAGGCTGTGGGTTTGTGTAGTTAGTGGGGCGTTTTTGTTGTGGGGTGTTTTGTTGAGTTCTCTTATGTTTGTGTTTTTCAAACTGTGTTGTATTTGGCAATGCCTGGCCTGAGGAATAGATGCAGAAAGCCTGTGATTGAGTCCCAGTCTTCAAAAAAAAAAAAAAAGTATAAAATGCTGATTTTATAAGTGGTTTGTTGCAAATGCAGTTGGTCTTTGTCAGGTGCTCAGGGCTGTGTGAGTGACACTGGTGACAATTCCCAGTCCCCAGTGTGTCCTGGCCACTGCAGATTGAGGATGTCTCTGGATGCTTCCCTGTTCTCCCATTTCCTCCACTCAGTTCCACATCCTGGCAATGTTCATCTGTGTTTTCCAACTAAACAAATGACACTGGTGTCTTCAGTGACACAGAGTGTCATTATTGCACTGCTCTACAATATCATCCCCCTCTAATCCATTTATAAGTGGGGATGGAAGTGTGAGGAGGAGCATGGCAGGAGTGCAATAAATCTTGGATGAGTTTTCTTGAAGATCCCAGAATGGTTTGGGTGGGAAGGGACATAAAAGCCCATCCAGTGCCACCCCCTGCCATGGGCAGGGACACCTTCCACTAGCCCAGGTTGCTCCAGCCTGGCCTTGGACACTTCCAGGGATCCAGGAGCAGCCACAGCTTCCCGGGTGATGTTGAGCCTTGGCCGTGGAGCTCGGGGAGTGCAGGTGTGAGAACAGAGAGCTGCCTTTAATGGACCACTTATGCAAATGAGAGCAGAGAACATGACAATAAATAAAAGCCTTTCCTTTTCGTCTCGCCCAGGCCATGCTGGGGGAAGGTGTGTGACCAGAGCTCTGGAAATAGAATTTGCAAAGGTCAAAGATTGCTCACAGAATTCTAAACTGTCCCTACTTAACACAACTGCCCAATTATTCTTCCTGAGTAACTTACCAAACACTCCTGCATCTTGTGTCAGACAAATTGTTGCCTATTGGAAAAGCTTTACCCTTGGATTTGCAATTCGCCCTCTTTTTCAGATTTCTGTCTTTGGGAAAGCAAGTTTTGAGATTATAAATAGCTTTGGTTCACAGGCTCTTTAAAAATCCTGCCCCAGAAGAGGAAATGGGAATGAACAGTGAGCAGTGTGGGAACAGGGTTGATTGTAGCCCCTTCTTGCAGCAGGTGAAGCCAGAGATGAGCTTTGCACCAGGCACTGTACTGGATGTCCCAGAAACTCAGAGTGGTTTGGGATAAAGGGACCTTAAAGCCCATCTCATTCAAATGAGTGATTTGAACACAAGTTTCTGTTGCTTTGCATTGTGTTACTGGGGTCTTTCCCTGAGCAGGTGCAGCTTTAGTGAGCCCACTTCCAAAGCATGAGCTGTACTGCCTGGATGGAGGGTGGTGTTGGATTGAAGGTGATGGGAAAGGAAACAAATGCAAGTAGCGACCACCTATTTATTGAAATGTTGTGTTTATGCTCATTGGTTAAGAGACAGGTGACTGTAGGAATAAGATCAAATGGAGATCATGAATTCCAGTGTTAAGTCCTGGGATGGGCTGCACCTTGAGCTCGAGCTGTTCCAGAGTGTTGGGAAGGCTTTGTGTTTGTGGGGAGGGGGGGAGGGAGATCGAGATCAGCCCCAGCTGCAGGATCGTGGCAGTACCTTGAGAATCGCTGATTAGGTTTGTCTAATAGGCTTATTCTGAAAATAATGTTCCTGCATAGGTTTTGAAAATTCCCTCTAAAGTCTCCACGTTTTCCGTGTCTCGCCTGGAGAGGAATCGCTGCGGTCGGAAATCGGGGATTGTCAGCGCGCGTTGTCAAAACAACTTTATTTTATCAAGTCAAGATAATGTTGAGGGAAGTCTATACCCACTTTAATTGCTTTGACATTCAATTAGCAAGACATTCTACTCCTCTCCAATAGAGTGAGCTTTTGTGTGGCTCCCAGGAAAACACGGCTGGAAAAGCACCAGGGGATGTCATGGGGACCGTGTTCCCGGCACGGCTCACCTTCCCCATCTCCCTGCTGACAGGGTGGACATGCTCCCTGCTCTGCACTGCTAGACATTCCCAAGGAACTTATTCCAGTGCTGCCCTCTCCCACGTTCTGTTTTTTGATCTGCCAGGAGACCTGAATCTCCCTCATGGCAATTTAAATCCCTGATTTCCCCTCACACCCCTCCCAATCTGCCATAAACGTGAAAAACTGATTTTCCTTCCGTCTTTGCTACAGCTGTCGACACACTTGAAAATTGTTATCATGTCCTCTACTAACTGCTCTTTTTTTAGGATAAACAACCCCAATTCTTTTAATCTTTCCTCAGATGTCAGGTTTTGCAGGGCTCTGATTAATTTGGTGCGTTCCTTGAGATGCATTATGCTCAGTGAATAATGGCCCTTGTCCCCCAGGATAGGTCATTTATACCTATGGCCGAATATTTATTCATTTAATCATTTTACAATATGTCCATTGACGCAGCAGCTGAGCACCAGCGACGCTCCTGCAAGTGCAGAAGTGCAAGAAGCCCAAATAAGTGGTAATAATTACATCTGATAAATATATTTGGGCTCTGAAACTTGTTAGACTCTGGCAAGATCAGCCAGGTGTTTGAGTGAACCCTCAAGGAAGGTTCTGAGGAGCTGGACTTGTTGCACACAGACAGTCAGTGGTCTTGATGTTGTCAATAAAGCACTGGGTGACCCCAGGGAGTGGCAGAACCTCAGCTCGTGGAAGGGAGGACATGGACAAGTTGGAGCAACGTTCTGATTTTGGGGTTTAGGCTTCCTAGACTGGGCTCACCCCCTGAAGGATTTTAAAGCCATATCTAAATAAACACATGGATTTCTGTCAGACCTCTGATAGAGGCTGGAGTGGGTTCAAGTGAGAGCTGGCAAAGATGTGGGCTTTGTAGGTGACTGGAAAGTCCTGCAATGTGCTGTAATTAATTTTAATAGTGGGGGTCTGTGACACTTTCTGCTCTTCCTCTATCTCCTTTACTTACTCTTCCAGTAAGGATGGAAACTGCAGGCTACCGAGTTGCAAACATGGCAAATACTGTACATTGAAACCTCTGTAATAACACATCTAAAAAGTGTTGTAGTCCTTGCTCTGCTCACTGTGTCAACACACCTTGTTTCTGGTTACCCTGACACACTGAAGGCGACTCCAGCAAAGTGTTCCTGGGCTGCACAGTTTCCTTGCCTTTAAAAAAATGCTGCTAGAAAATGCTGCTAGTTGTATTTTCTTCTTTTTTTTTTTAGTTAAAGCATTTGAACTTTCCACTGGGAAGTTGGACAGAATAAGAGAGGGAGAGTTGGATGCAGTTTCTTCATCCTGTTATGCAGGGGTCTGAAAAATGTTGAATTCATTTGATATTCAGGAAAAAAACCCACAATTATCCCAAGGGGCAGGGTTGGTGAGTGAATGCTGAGTTTCCCAAATCAGTGACAGCCTGAAAGCCAGAGAGAAGTGAGACAGAGTGGGGACTGAAATAAAATGCTTGGGTGCAATTTCCACTCTCCACAGCTTTCATTTACTGGATTGAGAACTATCTCCCAAATGTCCATGTAATGAATGTGTAACTAGCAGGTTGAGGATAACTGTTTGGAATGGAAGGTGTGGTGGGAAGAGCTGCATCCCCAGTACCTGAGTGCACAGGAGACCCTCCCACCAGTGTCAGGAGGGGCTGGGGAGCGCAGGTGTGTCCTGAAACAGGATGGGATTTCTCTCTCTGGTTACAGGGGGAATAATTTCAGATCACCAGTGTGATCTGAAACACTCCAGCCAAGGCTGCCAAGCGATAAGATCCCTTTGGGAATCTTCAGTTTTAATTTTCCCGGTCCAGAATTTTGGCCCTGATCTTTGAAAGGCGCCGAGTGTGGCAAAAGGAGGAGAACAGGGAATGACATGTAAGGCTTGCATAAAACAGAGAGCAAAACTCTCTCTGGAAAACAATATTTTCTGTTCTAGCTCTGCATGTGTTGAATGTCTGGTATTTTGAGCTGGGAGAGCAGAATTTGCAAGTGGCAGTTTATACATGTACATATAAAGCATTTGTCTGTCTCCCAAACACGCCGACAGAGAAGGATGGGAAGAGGCAGCGTGAGAAGCGTCAGCAGAGATCTTCAAATTACAAAGTCTCTCCTTTTAACCCATAAATATTTACACTCCACTTTCCTCGCAACATCTGCTCCGAGCGCGCAGACGAGTAGCCCCGTCCCCGTACATGTGACACCAATATTTAAACTGATAAAGAGTAATAATTAATGTGAAATTTGCGAGGAGTTAGCTGGCTAATTTGCATTTTCAGATGGTGCCATTAAAGGAGGGCTGTTGTTTGTGCAGCCCTGGCCTTCGGGGGGCGGGTGGGAAGGTGGTCCCGGAGAGCTCCTCCCTGCGGGTCCCCCGGGCTGAGGGCACCCCCAGACATTTTCCAGGGTTCAAGCAGTTCGTGCCTTTGCAACCTGTCATTTTGCAAAGCTGGTTGGTGACGGGGGTTGGGTCTTTTCCCCCCCACTTTAAAACGCGTACAACGGAGAGGTTTCTGCAATGTAAATTAACTTGTGTGTTGATGGGAACGTGGTCTCTGTGTCTGCGGGGAGGGAGGGGCTGCACAGGTGGTTGCACTAAAAAGCCCCTGCCCTCAGTGAATACCAGATTTAATGGCCACATGACAGGCACTTACTTGTTGCCCTGAGGCAATCCAAACTTATAGATCCTTTTCTTTATTTATTTATTTTTTATTTGAGGCAGTTTTAATTTATGGTCACACCTGGAACGCTGGACACGCGACACCCTGTCCTGGCCACTCTTCCCCTTCAGTGCCAAGTGCTGGGAAAAGACAGAGACGTGTCCTGAAGTCTAAATGGCCACAGTGTTTTTAGTGCAGCCTCATCTCACTGTCTGCACAAGATCAATGTCCTTGGAAGGGATTGTCCCCCTGTGCTGGCACTGCTGGGGCACCTGCAGTGCTGTGTCCTGTTCTGAGCCCCCAGTGCAGGAGGGACATTGAGGGGCTGGAGAGTGTCCAGGGAAGGGGCTGGAGGATCAGGAGGGGCTGGGGGGGCTCAGCCTGGAGAAAAGGAGGCTCAGGGGGGACCTTCTGGCTCTGCAATCCCTGATGGATCCAAGTGGGGATTGGGCTCTGCTCCCAGGGAACAGGGACAGGAGGAGAGGGAACGGCCTCAGCTGTGCCAGGGGAGGCTCAGGTGGGACATCAGCAGGAATTTCTCCTGGAAAGGGTGGTCAGGCACTGGCACAGCTGCCCAGGGAGGTTTGGAGTGCCCAGCCCTGGAGGTGCCCAAGGCAGGCCTGGAGTGGCACTCAGAGCTCTGGGCTGGGGACAAGGTGGGGATGGGGCACAGGGGGATCCGTGGGCTGGGAGGGCTTTTCCAACCTCAGGGATTTCGAACCAGCTGCTGATCCAGGCTGAAGCAGCAGCTCTGGGCTGGCTGTGGCACAGTCTGATGCTGTTCCTGGGAGGTGTCTCAGTGGTGCTCCCCAGCACCACGGCTGGGACAGCTCTGGGGGGGTTTGGCTCCATCTGCAGAAGACCTGAGCGAGCAGGGTGGTTGTTCTGCTTGCTCAGAGTATTCCTGGTACCCTACACGTGTCATAACGCCTCTTGCAAGCATTTACAAACACAGCCAGAGGAAAGGGATGTTGAAATGTTTGCTGCTCAACTTGCCCCACTTGTCTTCTCCATAATCCGCGTTGCTGTGCAAATGATGCTCTGGGAAACAGATTTCCCAGCTGCAGTTTGTGTGTGATGCTCTCCAGGTGAAGGTACCTCTGAGCTGGAACAGGGACTTCCAGGCTTTATCCTATTTATCTTTAATATTTCACATCAGGCTCGGCTTTGCTGCTGTTTTAATGATAAATGGTGGCTATTGTAAACAGAAGTGCTCAAATCATGGTCTCACTGCACATGTCTTTCAGGACTGTGCTGCCACAATAATGAGGAATGGGAGATAATGACTTAAGGAAAAAGCTCTGGATTAAGTGGGACAGTAAATTAGGCATTTATCTCTCTCCATTGGAGGCCTGTTTCCAGTTCCCTCCGAGGTCTCAGCTGAGCTCTATTTAAAAGTAAACCACGTCGTATTTCACAAAGCCAACCCACTCCATAGAAATCAGCATATAAGCACTCACATTAAATTACCATATTACCCAGGAGGTCCTGGTTTTCAGGAAGGTCAGAGTTGAGGTGTATTAGCAAGAAAAAAATAAGGTTATACCGTTCTATCTTCTTACTCTGCATCCAGAGCAGGGAAAATTCCCACTTACTCTCTCTGTTTTGTTTTTTTTTTTTTCCCTCCTGTGTGTTTTAAATACTGGTAATTTTTAGACCACAGGAAAACCAGTGTGTACAGAAAGCACAGGCCTGCAGTTTGCTCTCGAGGGGGAAGGACTCCAATAGTGTCAGACCCAGTGAGGGGAGTTGGGCTCTGCCTGAGCATTTTGCTTGGGAATCTCTGGCAAAGGTGATGGTTGCAAGGTCATAGGACCCTTGGTTTAATTAATTTGGGAGGTTGAGCCACTTAGAGGGTGACTGAGGGAGAAACCTGTTCCCCACCGAAAAACATCGACCACTCCTGGGTAGACAAGTAGGTTCATGAAATAGGGAAGAACTGGGACAATTATTTCTGTACCATTCTGCTGAGCTGGGCTGAAATCAGGAGATGGTTTTGGTCGTTCAGGCCATTTTTCTGCTGTAATTTGGGGGTTGGAACAGTTGATCTCCAGGGGTCCCATCCAACCCAAACTATCCTGAGCCTCTGTTGGTGTCTGCAAAGTTATTTGGAGGGATACAGGAAGGAATTGGCTCCTTGGCATGTGAGTCCCTGCAGTGATGCTCTGACCATTCCTGGGGTGTCCATGGCTTTTTATACCTCAGTGCCTCTGGATTTGTAGAGGGATGGGCACATCTGTCAGTGTTGATGAAGGATGTGTTTTTATGTGCCAGCTGAAGGATCAGACTGAGGATTTCTTGGATCTGCCTTTTGAAGGGATCTCAGGGAATGGCATTTCTTTCCAGCCTCCATTCCCCCCCAGATCAGCCTTCTGGCCTTGCTTTCACTAAGTAGCTGAATATTGGTGAGCTCATTCCCAGAAGTTTGTGCTGGAAGTTGATCTCCTGGTTAGTTGCCTTGTAGGTCAGAACACCATTAATAAATTGCATTAAGTGCTGAGGCAAAGGTTGGAGAAGGCAGAATCCCGATCAGTATTTTACTTGGCTATAATATTCAATTAAAATATGTAAAATTATATATTTCTGCATATATATATTTTCTCTCCGTGATGTTGTCTAGAATGAATTTCCTCTGGCTCGCAGAAAGGTAATGCAGAAACATGTTCTCAACATTACAGAATCTCCAGCTAAACTCAAGCAGGGTCAGAGGGGCAAAGTTTTTAGGTGTCAGCACCATGGAAGTTGATAATCAGGAACAGGAGGCTGATACCATGAAAATATCAATGATTCTAATTGCTGGGAATTCAAGTCCTGACCTTCATTTCTAACAAACTTTGCAGATTAATTCAGAACCTGGGGTATTTATACACCATGATTTGAACTGGTTTATAGCTTCCAATTTTTCAAGTCAAGGGTAATATCTTGAATGAAACTTTTAACTTGGCAGCTCTTGAGTTGTAGCAGCAGCAATACCTGCACACAGAGGAATCTTGGTTTTCCCACAGTGCTGTGTGAGAGCCCAGAATCCCAGGATCATTTAGGGTGGAAAAGCCCTCCCAGCCCATGGATCCCCCTGTGCCCCATCCCCACCCTGTCCCCATCCCAGAGCACTGAGTGCCACTCCAGGCCTGCCTTGGACACCTCCAGGGCTGGGCACTCCAAACCTCCCTGGGCAGCCCCTGCCAGTGCCTGACCACCCTTTCCAGGAGAAATTCCTGCTGATGTCCCACCTGAGCCTCCCCTGGCTCAAGGAAGGGGTGTTCTGGTCGCTACTGAATGCAGATGGACTCTCCTGAGGTGGTCACAAAGGTGGACTGAAGTTCCAGGTGCCACCCCTTTGTCCAGTAATACTGATTGAATCCATGTGTTGGAAGCAGGCAGTCTGTGCCGGCCTCTGCTCCCAGGACAGGACTCCTCCTCCCCTTTTCCAGATTCTCCGTGGTCTCCAGACTTGCCTAAGTTGCCCCCTGCACTGACATTCCTGAACTGCCATTTTGCCAAGATTTACACACCTAACCTTTCTGGTGGCACCTGGGATTGAACTATGGTTCTTGAGAGAGGTTATTAAGCCACCGTGCCCGTTACACTTAATTTTTGAGACTGGGAAGGAGCGTCTGTGCTGGAGCCAGAACTCGGCTCTCTGCTCAGCTCAGCATATTTTTTAATGTCAACAATTAAGAATTGCCATTAAAGAGTATCACAATCAAAGAATGTCTGCAATCCAGGACGAATTAATGAGCTCCACTAAAACCTCTACAGCGTTTCCATGTTCCCTGAGATGCTTTTTCCCTCCCCCTCCCTTAGCAAAGCCACTTGTAACCATTGCCGTTGTTCTTAATGACTTTTTACAAAAGTATTCAGCTTTTACAATAAAGATAAAAAGTAGGCAGAGGGAATAGGCTGGAAATAAGGATATATGGATGCATCCATCAGAACATGCGTGCCCAACCCTGCTGGTGTGGTGGCCACCTTATGGGCTTCCCATGCTGGCTAACAGACCTCCAGCAATGGGAAAACGAAAATCAGAGGTGGCATCTGAGGTGCAATGTTGAGTTCAGTGCAATGGTTTTATTGATTTATGCAGAGTTTGAGGTTTGGCCTCCGTAGCCTTTGTAGTTTCTGTACAGATTGGAGTCTCTCTGGGCTCATCTGCAGGACTGAAGGTGTGGCACTTCTGCCATAGGTGACATGTCAGTAATTCAGGTGTAAAGCTTAATAATTCCTGGTTTTGTATAAAGAAATACCAAACATGATTCTGGAGGATTTGTTCTGTTTCGTGTGGTGCTCCAGCAGCTCTGCTCTGAGCAGCCTTTTCCTGGTGACGAGCAGGATTCAGATCCCCCTCCTTCTGGGAGGCTGCTAAAGCAACAGTTTCTACTTGAAATATTTTTGTTTCAGAGTCAAACTGTGTCAGGGGAAAAAAAAAAAAAACAAACAACCACCAAAAAGCCAAACAACAACAAGAAGCAGCCCCGACTGCTTTGCCTGGGAGTGTGAATCGCATTTTCAAACAGATTGGAAGCAATTTGCTTTTGAAATTCCTGGGTGTGCATTTTGCCGTCCTCTCTGATGAACACTGTGCAGAATTCCTCGTGTCCTTTCCCTCTGTGTGTTTCTCAGACCGGTGTTTATCCTGCAACTGCTGCTCTTGGGAGGAAATGTTCTCTGGGAGGGAGTTCTCGTTCTCAGAAAAACTCTGTTCAAGGAGTTTATGTGGGGCTTTGTGGTTTATGGTGCTGAGCTCCTGGTCAGATGGTGGTGAGAGAGGAGGAGGAGGAGGTGTGGATGCTGCTGGGGAGATCTGGGGGAAGGGGGGCTCAGACTTGGGCTTGTCTTGGGCATCTTCACTCCCAGGCAGCTGTGGGTGAAATGGGGAGAGTGGATAATTTAGTGATGGAATAACATCCTGAGCTCCAACAGCCCCTGAAACCCACTGAGTGCCAGGGCCAGGCCTGCCTTGGGCACCTCCAGGGCTGGGCACTCCAAACCTCCCTGCCAGGGCCTGACCACCCTTTCCAGGAGAAATTCCTGCTGATGTCCAACCTACCCCTCCCTTGGCACAATTTGAGGCCGTTCCCTCTCCTCCTGTCCCTTGATCTCTGGGATAAGAGGCCAACCCCCATCTTACAACCTCCTAAAATTCCATGGAACAACCTGGCTGGGGGCAGGGACCCAAAAACCTTTCAACCAATATTTGCATTTGAGTGACTTGATTTGAAGCGGTGACCGAAGTGTGTAAATACACACCTTGGTTTCCAGAGAGCTCAAAACTTATTAAAATAGAAATGGACAATATTTTTTTAAAATGAAGCACTGGTGGTCACGACCCCCTGGGGAATTTGGATGCAACATGGGAAATGGTCGCAGTCTCATCCCAAAGCTGGCAGCTGGGAACACTTTGGAAGATGAGGAGATGCGTGGTTTTACACTGAAGCATTTGGGAGGAGAGAAAAACATTTTAAAAATTGTTCTTCAGCCTTAAAAGTCATGGTTTGTTTCGTGTGTGGGCAAAGGGAAGATGTAGTCAGGCTGGGAGGTTTTATTATTATTTTTTTATTATTAGTTTTTACTCTCCAGAAAGCACTGGCAGCTGGACTGCTCTGATCAATAAAATTATAGCGTGGCAGCAAGTCACAGTTTGTCTGCAGGTTGCAATCCAGCTGGAGGGAGGTAATCAATAACTTCGTTTATAATGACATCTAGCTGGCAGCGTGGGGCTGCTGCAGAGCCTGCCCAAAGAGAAGCTGGACCGACAGGAATGATGTTGGAATTACCATGTGAGCCTTGGCACGGCCTCTTCCATGCAGATTGAGATGAAACAGCGAGGCAGGGTGGGGAGAAACACGGGGATGAGGGTTTTTCTTCAAAAAGAAGGGCTTAATTTTGTGATTCCTTCCGATGCCTGTGAGGAGTGGTGACCTCTCCTGCCGTGCTGATGTGGTTACACATCCCACCTCCCTGGCAGGGCAGGGCCACGGCTCGGGAAGGTCTTGGGGTTGCTCTCGCCTCTGTTTTTGTCAAAATGATTTGAAGTGTCCACATGCTCCTGAGCCTTCTGTTTTGGTCTTCTCAGCTGTTCCTTGGGAACAGATTAAAATCACTGCTCAGTCTGGAATATATGAGGATGCTGGACCAGGCTCTGGCCTGTCCTATGGAGAAGGCAGTGGCATAATGAGGCTTTTTTATTTTTGCTTTGAACTATTAGAATCACATGGGAACTTGAAAATAACACAATAAACCCCCAAATTTGGTAGTTTTTAGTTCCAGCATGCTATAAAATAACAGCCCAATGAAAGGTGTGCCGTGGCCTCTGGCCCCACGTGCTGTGGGTGCTGGTGACCAGTTTGCTCCTTAGGGACCATCACAGAATCTTCTGAGTCGGAGGGGTTAGGGTCAGAACTCTGGAGTGACTCTGTTTCTAACTATTTTCTTAGCGTTTAGTGAAGTGTTTTGGCCCAGTTCTCGCGTGTCTGCCGTGCTGGGTTTGGGAGGAGGGTGAGGATGGTGAGGAGGCAGACCCTGGCCGGGTGTCTGACCCTGGGGTGATGATGCCGTGCACCGGAGGAGCGGGACCAGGGGGATGCAGGGGCTCATTGCTGCCAGTCCCGTCTGGTTTTCGGGGGTGGGCGCTGTTGGCAGCTGCCACTGCCCCGTGCTGCGCTAATTGCGGTGCCTTTCCCGGCGCGGGATGGCCGGGATCAGCGCCCGCGCTCCATCCCCGCTCCATCCCCGCTCCTGGGGCCGCGGCTGGGCTGTCACCGTGCGGGGACAGGGAGCGCTCGGGCCGCTCCTCTGCCCCTCTCCCCGCTGCCGGAGCCCTCCAGCCGGGCACCCCGCTCGTTTGCGAGGGGGCTCCGGCTCCGCAAAGTTCACGGCGGCCCCGGCTCTGACAAGAGATCAATACTGTCCTCCCGGCGCGGGAGCGGCTGCCGGCCCTGTCAGAGGGATGCGCGCCGTAATTGGATCAGGGATGCGGGAGCCATCCCGGCCTCCCGTCAGCACTGTCACAGCTGTCAGATGTCATCCCTCCGTACAGCTGTCACCGCGGGAGGGCCGCGGCTCCTTCTCCCCGCTCGCCCGATGCAAATGTCCACTTAGCGGATGAATATTGAAGATATTAGACACTTCTCTATGCCTTTATGCAAAATAAAGATCTGTGTCATCTGCGAATTTCATGGAAATAAGTTGCAATTTATTCACTGTGAGAAAAGTGAAGTGAAGCCTGTAAAAATGAGAAATTATTTGGTTCAGGCTATTAAAAAAGGAAAAAAGAATATTTTTCCAGAATAAACAAAATATGCAGATTTTCTTCTGAAGAGTGAAAACTACCAGATAAATATATTTTTATGAGAATAGTAGCTTTATATTAGAATATTATTCTATGCATATAAAAATTTATCATTTCTGGATATCCTTACTGGGAGAAGAGCGATTGGAGGAAACTTTCATTTCTGAGCCGGGAGGGGGTGGGCGAGGGGTGAAAGGAAGGAAAAAAAAAATCATTATTACAAATTACTGAGAAATATAATCTTAATATTTGTTTTAAAAATCACTCGATGATGAAGCAGCCCGAGCGGCCCGCTGATGGGCAGGGCGGGAGGTTGTTACAGAGCTGCCAGCCGGGGAGATGAAGCTGAATCCATCAGCTCCTCCCGAGCCGGCGCTTCCAGCGGGAGCGGGGCCGGCAGCGCTCGCTGCTCCGCGCCGGGAAAGTTTTGGGGGAACGCGGCAAAGCCGCGCAAATTGAAACAGATGCGGGTGGGTTTGGTGGGGCTGGGGGTTTGCTCCTTCTCCCCCCCCCCCGCTCCCGTGTCAGCCCTGGGAGCCGCGCGTGGCCGTGGCATGGACCAGCCCGCCGTGGTTGAGATAAAATCGCGATTCAGGGCAATGAGGGGATCTGTCAGTCCGGGGGCAGAGGGGATGGGCCGGGCTGGGCAGCGGCACAGCCCTGAGCCTCATTGTTCCCTCGAATCGGGAGCCGTTCCCAGGCGGCAGAGCGGGATCCAGCTCCGCCGTGCTGGCAGGAGACAGGGATAAACTCCGGCGTTATCTCCTCAGAACCGAAACCCGACGGAGCGCTGGGTTTGGGGGCCCCCCGATGATGTCAGCGCCGGCCCTGGCACTCGGTCGCGGCCGTTCTGACTTGGCTGCTGCCTGATTTATTCACTGCGGTCCCTGCGGAGCCCCTGGCGAGTGGGGGCTGCCCCGCTGATGGAGGAGCCTCCGCCTGATTCCCACCACGCAACCCCAGAGCCCGGAGAACCACCACGGGAGCCTTCAAACCATTTACAGCCTCCCCCCGCTGCTTGTGCCAGTGCCCGGGTGGGGGGAGCCACTGCCAGGCTTGTCCCCATGGCCACGTGTGGTTTGCAACACAGGAATAACAATAATAATAATAATTATAATCATAACAATAGTGCAGAATGGAGAGAGCAGCGATGGTGGTCCATCAGGGGAAAAGCAGACTCTTAAGGGGAACTTGGAGAAAGTGGCCTGAATATTAATTTAAAATGCAAAATTTCCGTCGATTTCAGTGGTGGAAGGCTCAGGAATTAATTGATTTGTTGCTGATGTCGTTGGGAAAGATCTAACCAGGCTTTGCTTCACCTTTGTTGTTTGTTTTTTTTTTTTCCAGTGGAATGCTGGTAGAACCAAAGGGATAATCCAGGCTCTGTGGAAGCAAGAGGCTGGGAACAAGGGCCCTGTTGCGTGTTCCTGGCTGTGGCCCTGTTTGGGCTGTGGTTGGGTTGGCCTTGATGGTGTTAAATATCTTTTCCAAGCTGAAAGACTCTCTGGTTCTGTGATCTCCTCTCCACGTGCGTGTAGTGACAAAGGAAGTGCTTTTCCCCCCTTTCCTTTTAAACGTGGTTTATGGCTAATTACATCAGAGATCCAAAACAATCCTTCTCACATTTGCATTAATAAGGTGTATCACATGATCCATACTGGAGTAGGAGTATACATCAAAGGTGGATTAAAGGTTGGTTAGGCATCAAACTATGTTCTATATGTAAATTTATAGCGATGATGGGCTGTGCAAAGATAGCTCCCCCTCTATTTCTGTGCTCCTAAATAAAATTAAAAATTCACAACTCCGGTTTATGGGATTTTAAATGAATTTGATCTCTCTTTTGGGCAGGGCAAATAAGTGTTTTGTGATGTATTATTTTACAAAAAAAAAAAAAAAAAAAAAAAGAAGGAAAAAAAAAAAGACGACCATCGTTCTGGCTCATTTAATTTTGCAAGTGAATGATCTAAGATTAACTACAGACTAGTCAGTGCAGTTTAAAAGCTGAAAGCAATTTTCAGCCATAGATGGTAATGCCACATTTAGTCCACAACCGAATGACTCTAAATGACTGAGCTGCAAGGTCTTTGTATATGACCACAGGGCCTGATAAAGCCATAGGAACACAGTAAAAGCACAAAAATAGTTCCAATTTATTTGGTGCCATCACCTTAATGAGATTAATACAGACGTGTTCATGTGCCTAATTGGTGATTTTGTTTTAACTGGTAATGAAGGATTAAATCTTCAGGCAACAGGCTCCTTGCAGGAAAGGGGATGGGAGAAAAAAGTTTTTAATTATAGGAGGCAGCCAGTGAAATACACCACTGCAAAGTTAATAACGCTTCTTCAACAAAATATATGTATTTGTTGTGCCTGCCACTTCCCTGGCTGCCTGAGAGGTTTTTAGGGAGTGTTTGTTTGGAAGAGAGGGGTGATTATGACCTCGGTTGCATCGCTGGCATCTTTTGGTACCGAGGAGGAGAAAAGCTGGGCGTGCTGTGTGCTCCATTCCCAGACTCGGTGTCTGGAAACCCCACCAGCTCCACAGATCTAAAATATCTCCTGGGATCCTGTCGTATCCCTGGGACGTGGAGCAGAGTTTGGGAAAGCCCAGCTCCCGGGGGGGCTGCCCCAGCTCTGTCCCGGCGGCTCCCGCGCTGAGCAGCAGCACCAGGAGGGTGAACTTCACCCCGAGCAGCAGCAGCGCTGCCCTGCCGGCTCCAGTTGTGACCATTTAAATGCTAACACTATTAAACACGCTGCCAAAACACAAACACCCAGCCTGAGTCATTAAAATGTAATTACGAGGGGGCAGCTGAGCCTGGGCTGGGTTTTGACTCAGAGGAATCTCGCAAAAGGAACAAATAAAACCCAGCCCTGCGTCAGGCCGGGCAGGTTCCTTGCAGGGAATAATCCTGTCCGTCTTTTAAAATGGCTCTTGCGGTGATTGGAGTAAATTTAGCTTGGTTTGTCGTGTTGGATTTTTCCCTTTATTGCACGTCACAAATGGATGTGGAGCGTGGGCCTTATGGCACACCCCAAAGTTGAACTTTCCATAGACACAATGGCAAGAAGGTCTTTATCATCCTTGATGTAAGACACCCTCTCATTTTTATACTGTTTATTACTTTAAATTGCGTGTGAGGTGGATTTTAGCAAGCAAATGGCTTTTCTTTTTTAATATTAAAAAAAAAAAAAAAGCCTCTGGATTTGTCTTGGCAAAAGAGCAGCTCTGTCACTGTGTTTTATCACCACCTTCCTGTTATTTGTAAAACCAGGATCATCTACATTTTCTTCCGCTTTCCACTATTTCATTTTGTCAGTGAAGAGGGGAAAAAACAATAACCAAACCAAACCTTAAAACATCAACAGCAACAAAATAATAAAGGGGAAAAAAGGCAAACCACCCGAGCATCATTGGGTAACACAAACTACCCCAATGCTCCTGGTGCTGGTGCCACCCTTCAGGCCTCGGTGATGCCTTGGGAAGCGCCTGGAGAGGACTCTGGGCAGCCGAAGGGAGACAGAAATACATTTTACGTTCCTTGTCAGGTTGAACTTTAAGACATCTCCGCTGCTCTCGGTGTAATTTCAGCGGCGCAGCCCAAATGGCAACAACGCTCCGCTCGGTTCCGGCTGGCGGAGCCCCCCGAGCTCCGGCGGCTCCGGCCCCGGCGCCGCCGTCCCACTCTCCCCGCAGCGTGTCGAGCCATTACAGCGGGGCCCAGAATGTCACCCCGGTCTCAATGGTTCGCCAGCTGAAGGATATGGTTAACAAATGTAAAGCCAAACTTCAGAGGAGCTGCTTTTCTGTGCTAAGTGATCTGTATTCCCTCTGAATTTACTTTCCCCTAACCCCGTGAAATTAACAGTACTTTCTGACATTCGACCCCCTGACCTCACATATAATAAGAATTTAAAAAGCACCATGCATGAGTGTGTCTGTGTAATGCAAAACTGGGAAAAATGACCATGTCACCGTTTTATTATACAAAACCTTCTCCATCTCCATTGCATGCTTCATGTGTGAGCGCCCGCTTTCCAGTTATTATAAAGAAAAACACAGTTTTAACTGTAATAACTCACCACTCGTGACTTTTATAGACAATAAATTGTAGCAAATACATATTGCTGCAGCGGGGCCCGGTGCTCCATTAATGCAGATATTTACTGGGATAAGTGTTAAAAATAGGCCGGGGAAGGGGGCCGGCGGTGGCGCTTCTGGGGGGCCGAGTGCCGGGGGTGCGAGTGCGTGCACAATGTGTAGGTCTCGAGGTTTAAGAGGCAGAAGCAGAAAAGTGTTATGTGGAAATGATTTTGCAGTTATCAGGCTCAGGGGATGACAGCCTACAAGAGTAAGAACAAGGTGCTATGTGGCTTTTTCTTCACTGTGAAGTAAAGATTGGCAGCTGGAAGTAAGGCTTACAGGCAGACCTGCACACAGGACCTCTTCACCCAGGACTCATAATCACTACTCAAAGGAAAACGCATTTACCAGTAAAAGGCGGCTGTAGCCATCAGAAGTGTGCTTAAAACACCACTTAAATATCACTTTATACGCTATTACTTGCAAACTGTGGCTTGGTATTAAATTATACTTGCATAGGCTTTTGCTTAGGTGCTGATAATGCTTTTGAGGTTGCATTGGTGAAGAAGAATTTAGGCTGCTTTACAAGAGACGTGACTGGAATATCCCCCGGTGCTGACAGTGACAGGGTGAAAAATTGCAGAACTGTACTTTCTTTCCCCATATAGATTGTAATTTTAATTGTCATTGTGGCCCTTCTGTTTTAATTATGGGACTTCTTTGATATATACCAGGACATCGTATTGAATGAAAATATGGTGCTATAATAGTCTCTTTATAATTAATGACCACATGTAGATCTTGGTGCATAAAAGGAAAGGAATAAATGAACAATTTATTTAACTAGGTTTTGGATTTCTTTCTGTCTTCCAGTGAATATAAAATGATCCCGGGGCTTCTGAGGCTGTTTGATGTAAGAACTGCACTGAATAGCTAATAAAATTACATTGGTGTAGATTACCAAACATATTAGGTGGTTTTATTTAAAAATGTTCCCATTACAGATGGTAAATTTCCCCTATTTACCGCGTTAGCCTCCCCCGGCTTCCGATTCCGAAACAAACGATCGTTTTCTTTGGTTTAGTTGCAAAAGCGCTTATAAAAAATTAGCGCGGGTTTTCCTTGGGGGGGGTCAGCGGGGTGGCAGGTGGGCTCTGGCGTGAGCTGCAGGTACGAGGAGATCCGTGCACCCACCCCAGGCTGCGAGCGGCCCTGCCTGCCCCCGGCGTGGGCCTTGGAGACCCGATGGGTTCGTGTCCTGCTGATTTCTGGCCGAGGAGCTCGTTCCGTGTGCCCAGTCCTGAGCAGGGGTGGGTGTGGGAGAGCACAGTGGGAGCAGATCTGGCTGGCAGTTTTGGGGATGGGAGATGAGGGGGTGAGCCGGACTGGGTGGGCTCTGCTGGCCCTCGTGGGGTGCCCCACACGTGCCCACCCCACAGCCACGCGTGTCGGCACAACGGGGGCCTCCGTGGGCCTCTGAGGAGCAGACGCGTTTGTCCAGCGCCTGTCAGCGTAAAAACTAGAAAATCCCCCCTGACAAGCTTCTGCTAATTTTATTGCGGCGCGGCGGAAGCGTCCGGGGCGGGCTGAGCGCAGTTCAAGTGCCGAGCAGGGTGAAATGGGATCGGCAGAGACAGGGACTACCCTGGGGTCAGCCGCGACCATGCCACTTCCATCTGATGTCTACTTGGGGTGATGGCGTGTAAATAAACGTGGGGAATTGCAAATCTTGTCATGGCCACGCAGAGCAGCTCAAGCATTTAAAGATGGTTGCCCGCAAACCTGGCTGGGAGGTGGTTGCTCTGTGTGGTGGCTGCAGAAAAAGCTCCCTCCTTCGCCCGAGTCTCCTCGTGGCTGACATCTGCGGGAGCACTGACCCAGCACCGCGTCGCTGAAGGGATTAATCACCAAATTGTTTCTCATTTCAGCGGAAAGTAAAGAAACTAACTAAGCGCGCTCTAATATTGTTCTTTTGAAGCCGGGCTGGCGGGGGCTCCGTATTTACGTTATCTGACTTGATTTATTTGTTTTTTTTTAGAAATGAGGTGGGGAATCTTAATGTCCCACTGTTTAATGGATTTTGGGCGCATTAAAGTTCCATGAGGCCTTTTCATTATTATGAACTTTGCTAATGTTAGAAAATAAAATATTATAGAATTCACATTTTCTGCTTATGAAGCTAATTTTATTTAAATACTCCTTACAGTGGTCATTAAAACACGCTTAAATTTTGCTGCCTTCGACCAGTCAGATGTATTTTTTGCCAGTTTTACATTTACACATATCTGTTTTTCTGTTACTTTTCCCACATGACAATTACCTTTCATTACAAATTTATAAAATCATTTACATTTGAGCAGTTTAAATGTTTCTGCTGACATTTTGTAACTATTACCCTCTCCTAGAATGGCATATGTTCAGGCAGTTAATAAAAAATTAAATGGAATAGCACTAGACAAGGTGAAGCTTTGTATCAGAGTGTTCTGCACATTTCTGGAAATACCATCTTTGTGTTGCAAACTGTGAAGTGAGGTTAGGGCTGTGCCAATATGTGTATTTGTCATAACTGTCACAGAGTCCATGAACCAGCCAATCACTCCGCTCTTAATTAGACAGTTACATTTGGCTCTTTAGAAAGCATCCTCATGTAAAATGGTGTCTGAGATTCCACAAAAGGTGCTGGGAGCAACGGGGGCAGAGAATACCAGCATCAAAACACTTTCTCTCCGGATGAGGCAGAGTTTTTTAACCACTGCCTGGCTCCTCATGGAGGATGGAGATCGTGGGTGTTTGGAACCCCCTCGGATTTTAGCAGAGGAAATGTCAGCTCAGACTTCTCCAAGAGGGAGGCAACAGAGCTGCTCAGGTGGAGGGTGTTTAGGGGTGTGCTGCTTCTGTAGCTTAAATAAATTTTTATATAAAATAAAATTAAAGGGAAGGGGTGCCTGGGGATTGTTCAGCACCCGGAGACAGCACCAGTGGGAGGGTGGAAGGGCTGGTCTGGGGGAAACCCTGGGTCACATCAGGGACATTTCCCCTGCCTCATAAATGACCCGGCTCCGTGAAGGTATTTACAGAATATTCCACTAGATACAGAATCCTCGGCCAGACTTTGGGCAAAGAGAGCAAAGAACAGGAGTGAAAATAATCCTGCCTCCCTGCTGTATTTCAGTCTCCTTTTTTCCTCGTCGCTCTGAGTCAAAAGGCATTTGGGATATTTTTTTATTTTTTTTTAAACAGACCCCGAAATTGCAGTTCTTCATTTATGACTGAACGTGCAGTTTACAGCTATGTCATAATCCTGTGGTTAAACATGAAGTTCACAGAGATCCTTTTTAAAAACACACGTAGATTTGCACTGCTGGAAGGCAGGGTTTGCCTAATAAGTGCTGAGTGTCCGGGAGGGATTATTAGTGTTTGCCACTAAATTCACCTTGGGATACGCTTTGAAGAATTCCTCGGCTCCTTATTTAAGCGAAGCGGTGCAATGCTGAATTCAGAGCACAGGAGAAATTCCATTCCCTCCCTGCCAGTGACCACACTGCTTTGTTTTCCAGCACGAGCGCTTTGGTGATGTTGGAATTATTCCTGGTAGCCCACGATTCCCCCTCTGCCTTCAGCCCAGGGCAGGACATTTGCTGGGGGGCAGCTGAAATAAAAGCCGCTGACAGTTGTCAAAATGCGGAGAGTTGAGCAGCAAATGCAAAACAAAGAGTTCCTTGTGGGGTCCCAAAAGTGCAGCCCGAGGAGCAGGGGGTTCAGCTCCCGTTGGAGACGCTGTGGTTCGGGGCCAAACTTCCAGGAAAATGGGAATTAGGAAAGAGTTTGGTGGTTCCTCCCGGTGTAAATCGTTATTCCATGGGCGTCTCAGAGAAGTTTTAACAGTCATAGCAGATTAACCTTGCCTGGGCATTCGGAGCCGAGTCAGCTGATGAATTTACATGCAGCCGGATGAAAATGCTATTTGGAGAGAGATTGAGAGTTTATTTGATTAAATCCCTTTCTCCAATACCTTGACCTCTTTCTTGTGAAATAATCAGAACTGTTTAGCAAGAATATTCTGGCATTAATAATGAATTGCTTTGGAGCAGGTTTTTCCTGCTCTGTGCCAAACCCATCGGTGCCTGAGCTTTTGGGGGGCTGGGGGGGATGGCTCCGTGCAGAGCGAGCGCCGCTCGGGAAGGGCTGAAAAAGCACATTTTAATTTTTCTTTTGGAATTTACAGTCGGACGGACAATTTACAAGCCGATGCATTATTTAGGGAGTGCATTCTCCTGGCACATCTACCAGCAACTATTGTTTTTTTGTGGCTTGCTGATGAAAGCGGAGAGAAGAAGCACCAGGGCTGTGCCTGTGGGTTGGGTCTGGGTCTGTGGGTCCAAGGGGTGGTTGGATCTAGGGAAGACTGAGAAGGAATCTCATCAATCCATATAAATATCTCCAGAGGGCGTCAGAGGATGGTGCCAGGCTCTTTTCAGTGGAGCCCAGTGACAGGACAAGGAGCAGTGGCCATAAGCTAAAACACAGCAAGTTCCAGCTCTCCATGAGGAGGAACTTTCCATGGAACAGCTGCACAGGGAGGGCCTGGAGTGTTCCCCTCTGGAGACATTGCAGACCCACCTAGGTGTGTCCCCAGGGGGGTTGGACTGGGTGATCTCCAGAGGTCCCTTCCCACCCCACCCTCCGTGTGATTCTGTGATTCCAGTTCCGTGATCTGCAGCACAAACCCGACCATGTTGTTGGTTTTAACCCCTGTGCCGCCTCCATCTCAGTCCCGCAGTGGGGATGTGCCTTCTGCCCAGACCCCCTGCCAGGGCGCAGTGTGGGAGCTCTAATCAGCTTTGTATTAGTTGTTGTGAGAAGAGCATTTGTCAGGCGTGATTTGGAGCCACACTGATGACTTTTATAGTGTTACTTGACTTTCAGGTAATGAGATCATGGCGAGTGTGAGCAGGGAGGGAGCTGTTACCTGGGCAGGGCTGTGTTTGGAGCTCCTGGAGCTGCACAGAAGTTGGTGTGAGAGCTCCAGGAGACACCTCGGTGCCATGCCAGCCCTGATGAGGCGGTGGCATCTTGGCTCCCAACTAAATTTAGCTCCATTATAATTTGTTTCTTAATAACACTCACTTCGCTGTGATGTGTAAAATGCTCGGCTTTCAGGAGCAACTCCATGGAAAAGCTGTACAGTAGCTCATTTGCATTTGGCAATTATATTATATTACAATGTATTAAGCTGCAGAAAACCTAATCTAACATGATAATTTAAAATCATAATTTACAGTGCTTTACAAGGAGCATACAAGGCAGGTTACAATAACACGTTGCCATTCCATATCAGACAGGAAAATTATTTACTCATCTGTTACCTAGTTTTCCAAAATGTTCTGGGCGCCTTTATTTATTTATTTATTTATTTATTTATTTTGGCCCTTTTGCTGCATTTTATAGAGGATAAATAATTTTTGCTTATTTATTTCAGCACTGTTTAGTGAAATTTGGTGACTGGTGCTCTCCCTAATAACTGTTTGGGTCAAACGTGTGCATTAAATGGGGAGTGGTGTCAGGACAGGAGGGTTGGTTGAGGAAGTCCAGATTTATCCAGATATTCTTTGCTGCCTAAAACAAAAAAAAAAAAAAGGAGGAAGGATCCATTTTTAAAAGACTTTGTACAGGTTGTGACACAGCATTTGATGAATCATTTAATATGCAGCACGTGATGCAGAGTGTCAACAACTGGCTCCTGTTGCAGCCTTTGTTTGGAGCTCAGTCCCACTTGCTCCCGGATAAACTTCAGAGAGCAGCAGGCTGGAGCCAGTCCCAGTGCTCCCAGTCACCCCAGTATTCTGAATAAGCTTTTGGCAAATGTGTGTTGCTCTTTCAATCTAGCATTAAGAATCTAGAATTAAAAGGAACATGGGCTACTTAGGATCTGATTTACCAGTTAAAGGTTTAATTCTAGCCCAGTATCTGGCTTCAATTTATTACTCCAGATAGAGATATTTTATTTGAGTGTATATGAAATATTGGACTGAGGTTTTGCAGCATGGGGGGGAACCTTCTTTCTCGAGTTTATATAATCAAAATCTTTAGTGTTCAGTTTTAATTTAGTTTAAAAACATGCTGGCACAGTGATGGTTTGCACTGGCATGGGATCCACCTCTGGGGAGGATATTCCCTGGGAATAAGGCAGTTGTTGGGAAAATGGAGAGGCCACGTTGTGGATTTGGGGTCTCTTGTGCAGCAGGAGTGGCTCTGTACCCTCGAGCTCATGGGCTGTGCTCAAAGCACCGGTGAGTGATGCCCGTGGCCTCTGCCATGCTTTGCACAAACAAAAATACTTTGCATATTTTAATTAAACTGTGCTGGATCACTTTGCACAGGGATATTATTGCTCCAGCCTATGACATTGGTGTGCTTCCCTTGTGGGGAATGTTGATGATGTCCCTGTGCATTTGCAAGTGTGTTGGCAGTTTATGTGACAATTGTGTGATTCCCAAATCTGGAAATTACCCCAATATTCTGGGTGGCATAGGTTGCAGGATTTTTTTGGTGACTCTGTGAGGAGCATTTTATCTGGCATGACTGTCTGCATAAACATGGTCTCACCAAGGCATTGCTCTTGAAGTTTGGGTGACTGGAAGGAGTCACTGCTCTTCCCCGTGGAACTGGTGGGTGCCTTAATCGAGGGAGGTGGATTTTGGAGGATCCAGCTCATATGGATCAAATCTTGATAGGAAAGATCACCAGCTCACAGTGAAGCCTTGCAAATTCGTGAAGCTTTCTGAATTCCCAGCCAGCCTCCTGTTTCGTTTTCCCCTTTGCACCCTCTGAGTGTGAAGTCAGACCATTAATTGCTGATGGCCTTTTCCTTAGCCCCTTCCTCTGACCTGACTGCCCCAGTATATTCCTCCTGCTCATCTTCCATGGTGCCTGTGATGGACAATAGGAAAGATGCCCAACACTGGTTGACAGTTGGACTTGATGATCTTTTACAAGCTCAACAATCCTGTGATTGCTGTCTCCTCGTCAGCCTCCCATCTTCACTTGTGTGCAGCACTCTCTGTCTCTTCAGAACCTTTTAGTTTTTCCCCTTTACTTTCAAATATGATAATTTAATTTTTCTAAAAGCTTTCTTACAGACTTTGCTTTCCCACCTTTCCTTTCCCACACAGCAGGTTGGTTGTGCCCTGCTTTTCCTTACCCAAATTCTCCTCTGCTGTGCCACCACACAGCACCTGCACCCTGAGCCCTTTGGCCCCTTTCATGCTCTGAGCTCCTCAGGACATCCCAAAAACCTGCCTTGCCATTCCTGTGAACTCTTGGAGCTGGACCAGAGCTCAGTTTTCTCTTCCAATGGCTGAAATGGGGACAGAGCCTGAGACTCTGCTGAATGCTAAGCCAGTTTGTTGCCACCTGGCAAGGAGAAATGAGCTGCAGTTTTTCCACCTCGCGCTTCCAAGGCTTCATCTTGCGCTGAATCCCAATTGCAATCTGCAGTTCGCTCCACGTTGGTAGCAGAGGCAGCAAACAACATCATTTCCATGGAGAGCCTGGGCTCTGTGATGGCTCAGGGAGGGTGTCACCACAAATGGGGTGGGGGTGCAAATTGCCACCTACTTCTAAACCCACTTAGTGGGTTCCACGGTTCCAGGTTGTAAATGGGCTCCACTGGTAAACTGTGCCTTACACTCTGGTCATTTTCCTGTGTTATGGTGAAGAATAAACAGTTAGGGAATAAAGGAGTAGCAAAGGAATAAATCCAGGAATTAGGTGCACAGCTAATGAGTTGTATTAACCTTCCAGGACTAGTGGGAGCAGAGCAAAGTCAGTGCTGTTACTGGGTCCAGCCTGTGATGTTGGTCTGTGATAAAGTTCACCAGTGAAGCCAAGACATGAAAAGATGAATTACATATTGCCTGGCCAAAAAAAAAAAAAAAAGTATGAAAATTTGTCCTCACTTTCAAAACTGTTCCAGTTCCTGTAGCTTTTCCAGGGCTTGTGCCAATGTTTTGGAGCACTGTTCCCCAAAACTGAAGGTGTCCTTAGTTTCCATACGTGATTCTGATCCCTGGAGCAGAGTTGCAGAGCCTGGAGACTTCCCCAGGCTCCAGCAGGTTGACTCCCAGCCATAGCAAAGCCCTGGGTGAAAAGTCCTTGAACTTTCTCTTCATTGTCTGTCGCCGTCTTTATTAGGTTTAAATTGATTGACTCTGCAGTGCCATTACAAGTGTGATATTTCCCAGGTTATTTAGCTGTTATTGGGCTCTGGTTTTGCTGGGGCCTCGTAGTGTGTTGGATCCTCAGCCCTGACAGACCTCCTGCTGTATCAGGGCTTCTTATGTCTCAGAGATTTTGGGTCATGGCTGCAAAGTTGTCCCTGATAAACAAACCCCTTTGGCTTTGGAAACCTGTTCCCTGTGTGTACTTAGAATGTGGGAAAAGCCAGTGGGAAAAGCAGGGGAGTGGAGTCTAAATACCACTTTCTCTTGAGCTACAAATCACAGAGTCACTGGAGTTGGAAAAGACCTCCAAGATAATTATCACTCTAATTTTTCAGATTGTTACAGAGACAATGTGAGTGCAACCAGCAGCTCCCTGCAGTCAGCGTGGAAATGCCATTGCACAAATGAAGATCTCGGAATACTTTTGTTTGTTCCCGGGGCTCAGGCAGCTCCACTTTGGAGATCACTCTGGGCCATGGTCTGGAGTGGTACAAATTTCAGGGAGGGCTCGTTCCCTGTCCCTCCCCAGGCACAGCACACGGTTCCTCAGCACCCTGGGGGCTGTGCAGGTGGGGCTGGGGGTCCTGACCTACCCCAGGCTCTCCCAGGCTTTGTCTCCCTCCCTGGAATGGGTTTATTTCCTTCCTGCCCCTCCAAACACGGCCAGACCAGCACATACAGCCCCCACTGATGGCTGGATTGGGTCATTCCCTGTTGAGAGAGGGGCTGTGGGATGAAGTGCATCTGAGTGCACACAGCCATGGCCAGGATGAGGTGTAATTTATTTATTTTTTACATAGAACTGTAATGGTGTAACAGAAAAGGGGACCCTTTTGTCTTTCCCCTGCTTGTTTGAACATATCACAGAATCCTGGAATATCCTGAGCTGGAAGGGACCCACAAGGACCATCCAGTCCAACCCCTGACCCTGCACAGACACCCCAACAATCCCACCCTGTCCCTCAGAGCATCATCCCAACCCTCATGGAGCTCTGGCAGCCTTGGGGCTGTGCCCACTGCCCTGGGGAGCCTGTTCAGTGCCAACCACCCTCTGGGGGAAGAACCTTTCCCTGAGATCCACCCTGAGCCTGCCCTGACACAGCTCCAGCCATTCCCTGGGGGCTGTCCCTGTCACCCAGAGCAGAGATTGGAGCTGCCCCTCTGGAGGAAGGTGGACACTGTTTTGATAGGTTTTAATCTTGACCTTCCAGACAAAGCTAAGACAATAACCAAACACTGCAGAGCAGGCTCTGCCTTCCCTCTGACTGTGCAGGTGTCTTTCCTTCCCTTCCTCTGCAGATCCTGCTGGCTGGGAGACACTTGGGCATTAGCAACAGAAAACCAGGCTCTGAGAAGCGATTAAAAGGCATTGCATTAGGGGTTTAAAAGTGGTTGAAGTATTTCAGTTGCTTTCTGTGAGCTCAGCTCTTGCATCTCCAAACTTTCAGCGTCCTTGTAGACCCTGTGCCTTTGGCAGTGAGAGCCCCAGTGGGTTCCCAGCTCGGCTGGGGAGGTGCAGGTGGGGACAGGAGCTGCCTCAGTGTGGGCACAGAGATCACTGAAGTCTTGAAAAAATAAAGTTGGTGCTCTTTCAACTCAGTGAAAAAGAAAAAAAAATACATAAGAAAAAGTAGCTCTTTTTCTCACATATCTTTTTCTGCATTTCCACGAGACTGTTTAACTGTGGGAGAGTCACCACCATGTAAATATTCATGGTTTGGGTACAAGCCAGAACTGATGCACTGATCATTAAAGGTCACCTGAGGTTTTTGAGGTGGTACAGGTGTTAATACCTGTCTGGACTGGGGGCAAATGTGGGTGAGTACATCGTGAGCCATCCTGAGGTGTGCCAAGGGCTCCCTGCCAGCACCCAGAGCTTCCACTGGGATCCTCTGGATCTGCTGGACAGGGCTCCTCGTGGAGCATCACTGGGGGAAAAGCCATACTGATCCCAGACTGTGTGGGCACCTTCAGCAGGGAGGCAAATGTGTGCTTGGACTAAACAGAGGTTGTGGACTCCCCAGCCATGGAAGTGTCCAAGGCCAGGTTGGACAGGGCTTGGAGCAGCCTGGGCTGGTGGAAGGTGCCCCTGCCCATGGCAGGGGGCGGCACTGGATGGGTTTAAGGTCCCTCCCAACCCAACCCAGTCAGCGGTTCTAAATTACGAGGGCCAACAATCTCCCGTGGCAAAGGCCCCGAGGGTGAGGAAATGCCAGGGGCAGCCTGGCAGCGCTGCTGAGGAGCAGAGTGGTGCCTGTAAATCACAACAGCGAGCACACCAGCCCGTCTGATGGGCGGGGGGGAGGCAGATAACGCCGCTCCCGGGACGTGCCGCGTGGGTTTCACACCTCCAGAGCTCGGAGGTGGAAGGGACCACGAGGGAAGGCAGAGATATGCACATATATGCATGTGCAGAGTATCTTTTACCCTTTATTATGCAGGTATTTTCGGGAGGCTTAAATGCCACCTTTGGAGCAGAGGATTGCGGTGGCACACGGAGGGGAGGGCTGGGAGGGCCAGCTTGCCGAGCTCACTTGAAAGAGCACGCTGTAGGTAAATTAATCGCCACAGCGCTGCTATCTGCCACGGAGGAGATGAGATCTCACCCTGGTGGAGGGTCTCTGAGCCTCTCTGGGTGGTGTGTGTGATTAAGGGTCCCCATAATGGCTCGTTCTGCTTCCCAGGGGTGTGGATTCAGAAGTGCCATCCTTACCTGCGCTCCCCTCGCTCGCGGAGCGCTGTGTTAATTGTGCCACAATTCAGAGAATTCCGAAGCACCCTCTGAGCCAGGTCCTCTTCCCCACTGAGGGCAGGCTCCCGTGTGAAAGCACACCTGACTGCTGGGGTTGTTGTAATAAATCAGGACTGATTTTAACAGGGTGGAAGCAGTGAGGGCACCCGGTGCTGGGCACGGCCTGACAGAGCCGGGCTGAGGGAAGCTCAGGGCCTCTGGAGTTAACAGCCTTTCCCCACAGCTTTAAATTGAGATGTTTTTACCTTATGTTTTCTTTCTCGTATTTTATTTTATTCTTCTCTCTCGTAGTTTCCTCATCCGTGCAGCGATCAGCCCTGATATACGATAGGGATTTTCACTTGAAGGACTGTGCATCTTTAAAATGTCTTCCCTTTATTCTTCCTAGTTCTTACACATGTAATTTCCCCTTTAATTTGACATCATTTAACGGCACATTACACGTCAATGATGTGATCTGTGAATATTTACAATGTTCGTGTCATTTTTATTTTCTAATCCAATTTAAGTAGCTCTGCTTTTTTTATGACATCATGAATTCTTCAGTCTTTTTAGTCTTTTTTTGGGACTAATTATTCCATTAGTTCCTTTGAACTGGCTCGGTGTTGTCAGTCATTTCCTCCCCGTTTGATCACCAGACCTTTGCTGCCCTCCTTTGCATCCGCCGCAGGAGGAGGATGTGCCCGGTGCTGATAGCGGTGCCTGCCCCCAGCACGGCTCTGCTGCTGCCACAGGAGCACAGGGAGAGCCCTGGCAAGATATTCCACCCAGCAACTGGCTCTGCTGCTGCCACAGGAGCACAGGAGAGCCTTGGGAAGATATTCCACCCAGCAACTTCCTCCCGGCTGCAACTCGTCCTGTCCTCGCAGTGAAGTCGGTGTGCTGTGTGTTGTGCTGTCCCTGGGCTGGGGAGGATGCCCTTCCCACCCTTCCCACCCTTCCCAGCTCCTTGTTGCTTCACCTGCCCAGAGATGTGGTAGGAAACGAAGCACCCTGGTTTGGGTGTGAGGTGGGGCAGAGCACACGGAGTTGAGGTCAGCTCGCTGCCATGTGGTGCACTCATGTGCTGTGACTCAGGGATTGAGGTTATTTTTAATGTCTGGCCTTGCTGAACTGACAGGAGACGGGCTTAGCTCCTTGAGCATCCAGGTTTCCCAAAGACTGTCCCAACCCGCTTCCTGTTCCCATCCAAAGGAGGCTGGAACGTGTCAGGAACACTCTGGGGCTTCCAAGAGCTTCAGCCTCTCCCAGCTCCCTTGTTTACAGGGAGTGTTTAACATTCCCTCTGTAATGCTAAAGAGCTCTGTTGTCTGTTGCTGCCCTCTGTAGTGATAGAGTAGAGACCACAAGATTTCTCTTGTGCAGCAATAATCCTGTTTATTGGCAGCTGCGAATCCGTCATGGAATTCGCCGTCGCCGCAAACCGAGGGCTGTCCTCGCTCTTCCCTCTGCTGCTTTCTTCCCTCTGGGATTGTCTGATCCTCACCACACGGTCAGACTGAAGGCTCTTTGTGGGTTCTTCATTTTTATCTCTTTTCAGTTAATGTTTAGAATGCACCAGGGTAATGTTTTTAGGATGCTCACCTGCTCCAAGTGCAGCACCTTAAAAGCCGTAAAAGCTCCCAGCCTCTTACCCAGGCCACAGGAAAGAGAGAGGCTGTTCTAGATTTCACAGCATAATTAATTGCCTAAAAGGGCACATTCACAGAAAATCCCACGTGTTGCTCATTTTCTCATTTCTCTGAAACTTTAGCAACTTTTTTTCATACAGTCAGTTGTAAAAGACACATTAACTCAGGAATAAAAAACAAATATTGACCTGTGTCTGTTGTCCAGCCTCTAGCATTGTTAGACAGGTTTCTCCTCGGGACAATGTTCCCTGATAACCACCAGTGGTTTATGGTGGCCCTAAGTTTATTACAAACTGTGATTGCTGAGAAAATAATGCTAGAAGGCTAAACTATCAGGCAGTGTGATTGTCCTCCCTCCCCATATTGCCCTGTTGTATTTTATTTTTGTCTTGGTATAAAAATTCACAGAATGAATCTTTGAATACAGAAGAGTTTATAAAACTTTGATTCAGATTAGGCATCTCATAACTGTCAATTCTCATGTTTGAGGTGGTGGGAGGAGAAGTCCCTCACAATGATGTTTCAGAGAGGTTTTTAATTAGTGGGGACTGTGGCCCTTGTTTTAATTTTTATATAATGGCAAATAACTTATTTTGCAAAAGGCAATATCTGAAGTTGGCCCTGCCCAACTTCCAGGTCATGCAACGGGTTTAACATGAGGGAATGATGAAATTTTGAAGTCTGAAGTGTGTGGGTTGTGAAGTTTGGGACTCGAGTGCTTCAATGGAAGTGGTGGTCAGTGAAATGGGGAATCTTCATCTGGAGATGATCACGACTGCTCTGTTCAAAGGGGATCATGGCTTGGTGCCAGACACACTGACAGGCTGAACAATGGGATTTTGGGAAGGAATTGCTGGCTGGGAGAGTGGGCAGGCCCTGGCACAGGTTGGGCAGAGAAGCTGTGGCTCCCCTGGATCCCTGGAAGTGTCCAAGGCCAGGTTGGATGGGGCTTGGAGCAACCTGAGCTAGTGGAAGGTGTCCCTGCCAACCCAAACCATTGTGGGATTCCATGATCCAACACAAATGTTTTAGTGTCTGTGATGCTCATGTGCTGGTAGAGTTTGAGATAGTTCTTCATCCCACCCCCTGCCATGGGCAGGGACACCTTCCACCAGCCCAGGCTGCTCCAACCTGGCCTTGGACACTTCCAGGGATCCAGGGGCAGCCACAGCTTCTCTGCCCAACCTGTGCCAGGGCCTGCCCACCCTCCCAGCCAGCAATTCCTTCCCAATCTCCCATCTAACCCTGCCCTCTTTCATGTTAAATCCATTTTGTGTCCCCAAAAGTTAGCAATTAGGCAAGATACAACATTTTCCCACTGGATTAAACTGCAGTTCTTGTCGCTCAGAGACTGGTGCTCAGCCAGGGGAGCTCACGGTCTCACAGCAGACCTGGGGACATCAGCTCTGCTCTCCCCTAGAAACAGGGAGGGGAAAAAGGATTGTGGATCTAAATACTCAAGTGTAAGATATCAAAAAAATGCATTTGGACAGTTATCCTCCATTCTTTAACGTTATTTTAAACATATCAAAAAATTAACATTGGCAGGTATGTGGAAGCTAATGATAATTTGAGGAATAAATTACATTCAGCAATAAAAAGCAGAAAACAATAATTCCAGAGAGATAGCTTTCCATAATAAGTAAGTAAAGGAAATATGGACAGACATTATGGTTATAGCATAGCTAGGTGTTAAATTTATATGCTAATAATTACATATTTGTTAGGGTAGAATAGCTGAGTCTGATCACGTAGAGTGAGAAGCAGGAAAATGCATTGTGGAGAGGATTTGCTTTAATCCTGCTTGCCCAGCCTGGCCGTGTGTGTGTGGGTTTGCTCTCCTGGAAAGATCTCCAGGGAAAGGCTGATGCCCCCCACCAAGCAGAGTGGTTTCCTTTCCCTTTCAGGAGGCGTCTTTTGAAATATTTCCTGTGCTCAGAAGTGTAAAAGGGAGCCACCAGATCCTATTGAATTTGTTAATAAATATGGATAATAGGGGGGATTTTTTTTTTCCTCTGCCCAATTGCAGCAGGAGGAGGAAAAACAAATCCTTCAAGAAAACAGAATTTTTGTAAGTGACTCGCAAAATCAAAACGTTTATTTGATGACATACGGAAAAAAATAACTCCCTGTGTTGCTCTTTCACGTGCAAATGGGGAAAAAAACCCTCAACCCTATTCTTCTCCTAAAGTGAGGGTCTTTAGTTTGTAATCATTTAGGAGCACTGAGGTGGAACTCCATTAGGGCTGTGGCCGTTCACACGCTCGGTGCAGACAGTGCTCGGTGTCCAGGCAGGTTAAGTGGGAAAGAAATGACTGCAAATATCTTGTGGAAAAAAAAAAAAAAAAAAGGTCTGTTTTGTGTCATTAACGCAGCTCGTGCATTTCTGACGATCCCTGTGATCACCCGGCCTGCCTGGGGATGTGCTGCCCTGTGTTTACATCGGGGTTTCATGCCAAAGAAAGTATCAGACAAGCCGGTGGCACCCGTGGTTTCCAGTGGGACAAAGAGAACTATCAAAAGTTACTTTGGAATACCTAAAAATTCCGGAAATTCGAAAAGCTTCAGATTTTTAAGTTTTCCCGTTCGTTTTCTGCGTTATTTTGATGGAAACAGGATCCCAGGAGATCTCGGTTCCATGAGACCCACGTGTGGTTCCCCCTAAATTAGGAGAAAGCTCGTCCACACGAACCTGCAGATGCAGAGATCTGAGCAAAGCCTTTGAATTCCCCGAGTCCTGCAGTTTCAAACATATTACAGATCATTCCCCCTGTGACGAATCCGATCCTGGGCGATGCGTTTGTTCCGTCTGAACACGGATTGTTTCCCTGGGGGAACTGCAATCCAGATTTTCCTTTGTGCCCCTCTACCTGTGTCCGTGGTTTGCTATTTATCGATCGGCCCCGCTGGTGATTAACCGTATTTTTGTTCCCCTGAAGTGATGTTAATTAGTCAGGGGTGTGTGAGGAGTGAAAGGTCCCTTGGCTGGAGGGTGATCCCGGGTGGCCTTGGGGTTGCTGCGGGGATGGGGGGCACTGGGGATGCTTTTTGGGGGGCAGGGCAGGGCCTTGGCCACGCTCCTCAGCGCTTGAATTATTTGTGGGGGAGAGGATTTCTCGTTCTGCTCCTTCCTGAGATGAGGAGCAGACCTGTCCAGCCCCAGGGCTCAGGGTGGTAAAATAGGGTGGGGAAGTTTGAAGGGCGGTTCGTGGAGCTTTTCCTGGGCTGCCCAAGGCAGCAGATAAACAGTTCTGCAGCCTCCCGGCCCCAGGAACTGCTTGAACGTCGGGAAAGCAGATAATTGAGTGTACCTGTGGCACGGGCCTGTGTCTAATCAGTCGGCTGTGTAGGTGGGTAGTGTCAAGTGCCATTCATCTGCTTCCCCTGAGCTCTGGGGAAACAAGGAGGAGGGGGAGTGATAAGACAAAGATATATAACCATGTTGACCACTGAAGTACATGGTTAACAACTTAATTATCTGAGTTCAGCTATCAGTCAGCAACAAACCTGCACAATTTAGACATACTTTATAATTTGCTATAAAAATGGCATAATGATAAGGACAGTGTTGCTCGAATTAGAATCTGCATTAAGTGTGTTTAATTTAATTTTTCTAATTATATTTCTAATAGCTTAAATATGTGCACTGATAAAATGGTTAGCCACCTGCATTTAAATGCCACCTGATGCGTTTATTTTGGAACAGTAGAAGATTGATATAATTTGAGCTCGAGCTCCTCTGAAAATTCCTTTATTAATGGGTGTTAAATTATTCTTTGTGGCTGTGCTGCAGGCGAAGTCCTGGAGCTGCCACCAGTGTGGGAATCACTGTGGAATGCTGTCAACCTGAAAATATTGACCAGATTTTCCGAATTGGGGATGGAGTCTGTTTAATTAAAAACTAAAAAATTACGTTGCTATTTCAGAGTTCTTCAGTGGCCATTGACTGGGGGATTTTTTTTTTTTTTTTAAATCAGGTGAATTAAATTTTTTTGCATAGGAGTGTGTGGATTGGGTGCATTTCCATGTAAATCCTCCCCATATGATGCTGACTTGCAAATTAATTTAATAGGCAAAGCACAACTAACTCTGTGTTGCAGTTTGGGTGAGAGCTGCCTGTTTGCACGTGGTGGAGGTTTACTAAACAATTCATCTTTTGAGCTGAAATTGTGCCCTTTTACCTAAATCTCTGTGTCAGATCAAGGCAAATATGAAAAAAGTGATTAGAAAAAAAAAAAAAAACATAAAAAAGGCTTCTTCCTTTCACAGGAGTAAATGAAAATTGACTTCTAAACCAATCCTTGTGCAGCTGATCCTGAGCGAGGATGTCTCCAGGCCAATTCAAACGCAGAATAAATGATAAATAAAATAATGATTTAGAAAACGCTATTATAAAAAAAAAAAATCAAAATAGCTTCCTTTCACGACTTGTACGCAGCAGATATTGTTCACAGGGCTGGAGAGAACCGGAAATCCATAAAATCAATGTTTATTAATTGTTTATTTGTACTCGGAGCTCTGTTTGTTTTCTGTGTTTTGCGCAGTGAATGTGGAGAATCCCGAGCAGGGTGGGTGCCTTTCTCTGGGGTATGTTAAAGATGGAACTGCTGGGAGTGTAGAATTTAACTGGAGGGGTTTAATTCCTTCTGTGGAACAAAGTCATATAAAGAAATACTTCAGACAAGCACCTTAAAGTGCCCTGGCAATCACTAAGCTGATCACATCCAGCAGCCCAGCCTGGGCTGGGCTCTGTGCCCCTAAAAACTGGGCATTTGGGAATCTGGAAATGAGGATTATGAGCTGCAAGTGGAGATCAAGGGAGTGGTGTCTGTTCCCAGAATGATGCTGGAGGTGCTGTGGGGATGGAGCAGTGGTGGGGATGATGCTGGAGATGCTGTGGGGATGATGCAGGGATGGAGCAGTGGTGGGGATGATGTTTGAGGTGCTGTGGGGATGGAGCAGTGATGGGGATGATGCTGGAGGTGCTGTGGGGATGGAGCACTGATGGGTATTGATGCTGGAAGTGCTGTGGGGATGGAGCACTGATGGGTATTGATGCTGGAAGTGCTGTGCTCCTGCAGTGAAGGGCTGGACCACGTCTCTCTGATCTGTCTTTAAGTTAAATATTGGTTTGCTACTTTCCCCAAAGCACTTCCCCATCTTCCATGGCCTCAGTGACAATTTCCCCTGTGTCCTGTGTAGTCAGGCACTGGATGACTTGGGATCCTCCTGCTCCTCTGGCTCTGCCACGTGTCCACGCTCCTCATTTCTACATGGTGTGAGATTTTGGAACAACCACCCACAAACCAACTTATTTTGACTCAAGAGCTGGTGTCGAAAAAAAAGGCAAAGTGTGCGAATCTCACCTTAAGCACTTTAAACTCGAGGAACACTCTTTTTTCCAAACAAAGCACAGGGAAGCTGTGGGCTCCCTCTAAGCCCCTGGAAGTCCATGGGATTCCTTTTATTGACTTGGCTGAGCGCTGGCTCAGGCACAGCAGCCGATGCCACACGAACACAGGGCCCAGCTGCTTGGCATGTGGTTGTTTTCAGTCCTTGGCTCTTGATCTCCTATGGATTCCTGTAACATTTACCTGGATAGGAGGGATATTTTTAGCTGCTCTCACCAGTGGTGTGTGAATATTGAAATATTTAGATTTTGGGTGCTGGTACATGAGAACCTGAGATACCTGAGGGGGGTGATCCTGCCCCTCTGCTCACCCTGTGAGGCACATCTGCAGTGCTGTGTCCAGCTCTGGCTCCTCAGGATGATGCCTCAAGGAGGGACATGGGGCTGCTGGAGCAGCTCCAGGGGAGGCTGTGGAGTTGCTGAAGGGCTGGAGCATCTCTGGGAGCAGCAAAGGCTGAGGGAGCTGGGGCTGTTCAGCCTCCAGGCTGAGAGGGGACCTCCCCAGGGGGTGTCAGGGGCTGCAGGAGGGGCAGAGGATGGACCAGGCTCTGCTGGGGGCCCAGCAATGGCACAGGAGGATGGGCAGGAACTGATGGCCAGGAAGCTCCACCTGCACAGGAGGAACAACTTCCCTGGGCAGTGACCGAGCACTGAACAGGCTGCACAGAGAGGGGTGGAGTGTCCTCACTGGGGATATCCCAGAACCGCCTGGACACAGCCCTGTGCCATAGGATGTCATCCCATCCAGCTCTGGGATGGCTTGGCTGGAGCAGGGAGGGGAGACCTGATGGGACCCAGTGTGGTCCCTTCCAACCTGGCCCATCCTGGGATTCCAACCTGAGCCATCCTGGGATTCCAACCTGGCCCATCCTGGGATTCCAACCTGGCCCATCCTGGGATTCTGAGAGGTGCTTTGCTGCAGGTTCTCCTCAGCTGTGGGCTGGCACACATCCCCAGCAGCGCTGTGGGAACACACTGCGTGTTGGGAAGTGCCGAGCTGGGAGGAGCTTTGGGTGTTCTCGGGATGCTCCCGTGGCTCAACTCCTCCTAAATCCTTAATGCCACAATTCTGCCTCCCTCGGTGCCTCCCCTGCCCCTTCCCACGCTCCCTGTCCTGCCCTCCCTGGCAGACACTTCCATAAAACTTCATTATCCCGACGGCTGAGAGACAAGTGCGGTGTGCGAGCACAAGAAAATGAAATCAGTGTTTAATTACCAAATATTCTACATCTAAAATTAAAAAAAAAAAAAAAAAGCTTAAATAATTCAGTTTGATTTGGTCTAATTAGCCTGATTTCCTAGTATTTAGCCCTAATTATGTGATACATAAGCCCTAATTATGTGGTACGTATACAGTGTGCTCTCTAAAGTTAAAGATCAGAACGGATACTGACTTAAATGATAAAATATGTTAAATTATTAATTATAATTAATCTTACAAAATAGGCATAATTAGTTTAAGTACTTTAGATATTCTACTTAATAGCATTACGCATTATATGCGAGGTTTGAGCATTTTACAAATACCCTGTGAGATCTCAGGAGAACACTGGTGGGTCTGGGGATCCAAGCAGCTCCCGTGGTGCCACTCGGGGCTCTCCCCACCACAGAGGGACATGTGGCTGAGCATCCTCGGTGTCCTGCCCTCTCCCACCTGGAGAGGAGAGCTGGGAAATCCTCCTTGAACTCCTCTCGAGGTTTCTCAGGTGGTTTTGCAGGATCAGGGCCTGGGGGACAATGGTGTGTCAGTCAGTCCGGGGCAGGGAAGGATTTTGGGGGCTCCAAAGTCACTTCTTTCTTTCTGTTCCTACAGCCTGCTGTCTGTTAGGCCACTGACTGGACCAGTTAGACCTGGTCTAGTGGAAGGTGGGACGAGATGGGCTTTTAAGGTCTCCCCAGCCCAAACCATTCTGGGATTCTGTGAAATCAGTCAATGCAGTAAAAATACTGGGGAGGTATTTATAGTTCTTCTACCTAAAATATGCTTTACTACTCGCTTCTCTAATACAATGATGGCTGAAATTACTGTGAAAACTGTGTCTCACCAGGTTTGTTTTATAGTTCTGCCTTTTGGTTAGGTCAGAAGTTGGTGGGGTCAGTTTGGCTGTGGTGCTTCAGCACTGCCCGTGTGGGGAAAATAAAGGAACAGGTGATGAAGAGGAGGGAATTCCAAAATCAACCAGAAAAAGAAAGGAAAGAAAAAATAATATTATTTTGTTTTCCATTCCAAATTTTGCAGAAACAGGGGGGCAGGGAGACAGGGAGACATCCAAGACTATTTTTATAAACAGATTTATCCATTACTGGGGAGAGAATTTTTGTTACATATCCAGCTAATTGTTGCAGATTGATGGTTTCACAGATTAAATAAACTTCAATAAATATAGAAAACACAGATTAACTACAGGATGTGTTGAAACCGTTCCAAGAGACGACAAACTGCGTCCAGGAGAAAAATAAATTCTCAAATCTTCAGGAGCACTTTCAAAGCTCCAATAAAACCCACACTGGATGAGCTGGATTTCCATGAGGTCAGTGCCACACGTGCACTCCTCCTGTTCCTGTCTTACAACTGGGCATAGCACCTGACTCACTAATGCACTTCCACCCTCATTATCTCATGGGAGAGGAATATTTTTCTGAAGGTGGCATTATTTTTGGTAATGGGCTTCCATACCGAGCAGTGCTCTGCCTCGAGCCCATCATGGCCACGGGAGAGCCCACTGGGAGATGATCCGTGGGACTGGTCCAGTGCAGTGGTGCCAGACGTGGTGGTTTCTTCTCATTTCTGTCCCTGGAGCAATTTGCAGATAAAGAATTAAAGGTATCAAAACTCAGTAAAAATGCTTTAAATAATGGACTGGGTGCTAAGAATTCCTGTGAGGCTTTTGAAGGTAAATTGAAGAGAGAGTTAAATGTCTCCGGGTTTCCTCTGCCACGAAACAAATCTCCAGGCCGAGGGGGCCGAGCTGTGCTGTAAGTGCAGTGGGCTTTTAAACCCCGCTATTTAATGACTATCCTTGTTCCAAATCCCTTCCAATATTTGCAGTGGGGAGAGAGATGAGCACGGCTGGACCTGTGGGCTGCCCGTCCCCCCTCGGCTGATCCTGGCAAAATGTTTTCCTTTCATTTCCTCTGGATATCCTGCAGGGCTAAGTCAGTCCCTGCTCCTTTGGGGTGGTTTTATTTCTTTGTCTGAGCCGTGGTGGCCCTGGGGCTGCGACCCCCTCGTGGCAGACCCTGGGTGAGCAGGTGGGGAACGCCTGGGTGGGGGGCTCATGTCGTGCCTTTTCCTTGCACACACCGTGCTCCTTGGGAAATATTTGAGGAGCCAGTCAAACAGGGGAAGGTTTTCAGGGAGATGGCTCCTTCCTCCCCGAAATGCAGGTGATGGTAAATGGGGCTGGTTGGGGATGCAGGGACTCGTGTCTGCTGCTGCCAGAATGGTCAGGGGATCATACCCACGGTGTGGAAGAAGGAGGAGGGGAGTGTTGCAGAATTTTAAGAGACCTGGGCTGGGGATGATCCAGGCCAAAAAACACAGCCTTGTGTAGTGAAGTTGGATTTTGATTTTGCTGAGTGATGATGGCTTGGGGTTTGGGAGACCTGGCTTTGGTTCTCTCACCTGGTGCTCTTCTCATGCTCAGCTTTTGTCCACCTTGTCATGAAGCAGTTTGGTTTGTTAGAGCCCTGTGAGCACCCCTGGAAGGGAATTAATCCCAGAATGGTTGGGGTTGGAAGGGACCTTAAAGACCATCCAGTTCCAACTCCCTCATCATGAGTAGGGAGCTGCCTATGCTCCCTACTAGCCCAGGTTGTTCAAAACCCCCATCCAACACTTCCAGGGGTGGGAATTAAATCCTGGAGAGGGGATGCCACCGAGGCACCAGGTAGCACCACCACCTCCCAGCCTGGCCCTGGCACACCGGGCAGGGATCAGCTCCCCCAGCAGCACCAGGAGCACCCCCTGCCCCTCAGCAGGGGAGGAGTGTGTGTGCTTTACTGTAGATGTGGTTTCTGAGCCGGTGCTTTGACACAAAAATTGCTTTTCCTCCCTAATTAAGCTCTCCTTGGGATCTGCTCAGATGTTCGCTGCTGACAAAGTGTTTCTCACCATCTTTCCCCCCTCTTTTTTTGCCCACACTGATTTAATAGTTTAACTAAGTTTGATTTCTGGCTCGTCCTTCTGCAATCTGGACCGTGTTTTCGAGGAGATGTGAAGGAAATGACGGGGAGGTGCAGTCCCTCACAGAGAGCTCCGTTCTGCTGGGAGTGCTGGGGGGCTGCAGAGGCTGGGCTGGGACTGGTTCTGTGCACAGGGGAGCCCAGAGGGGCTCACTGCAGCGTTATTTGGGGCTGCAGAGGCTGGGCTGGGACTGGTTCTGTGCACAGGGGAGCCCAGAGGGGCTCACTGCAGCGTTATTTGGGGCTGCAGAGGCTGGGCTGGGACTGGTTCTGTGCACAGGGGAGCCCAGAGGGGCTCACTGCAGCATTATGTGGAGCTCCAGATCTTGGCTGCGTTTTCTCACTCCTCTTTGGGTCCCTTTCCATCACCCTGTGCACAACAAAGTCATTCCCTCCTCTGTCAAACCAGTCTTTCCTCGTGTTTTATCCCCTCCCACTGATGTTGGTGAAACACCAGTGAGGAAGATTATTGACCATTAGTTGGGGTTATGTTCCTGATCCACTTCAGTTCTCCCTGTGCTGCTGAAGATGGGCAGTGGGCACATTGCTGAGCACTGTATGGGAAATGAGGCTCCCTGGAAATGCATTTTTTTTTCTTGAGGAAGAGAATATTACCTACTTCTTTAAAAAAAATTATTTGAATCTCTCCTTTTTTTTTTTTATTTAAAGGAAATGATCTTTTTCCTGGACAATGTTCTGTGATTATTCAAGGTAGTTTCCTTAAAGTAACTCTGCTGTAGGCCAGGGAGGGATGGAAGGAGTTTCCCCACTGGGGTTTGAGATGAGCAAGGACTGTGAGGAGGAGAAGGCCCTGCATTAGGTCTCTCTTTGTTTTTCCCTGAGCAAATCCTCTCTGTGGAAGCAGATGGCCACAGCAGAGGGACTCAGAGCAGCGCTGAGCGTGGGACTCTGCCTAAGACCATGTGTAAACACTGTCATAAGCTGAGCTTTGCTGGGCACTAATCCATGAAGATATTAAAAATGCTACCTGTGGCACGTTGCCCAGGTCTGATTGCAGTGGGGTGTCTGTGTCCTCTCCAGAGCCATTCCCAGGTCCTCCAGAGCAGGGGCTCTGCTTGTGGCCTGCCCTGGGTGAGCAGCGTGCCCAGGGCTGGGCTGGGGCTGCTCCTGCTGGTGATCCCTTGGTCCTTCATCACCCTGCTCTCCCCCTGGGTGCTGGGAGCAGGAGCCTGCACGTGTTCTGTGCTGGGTGGGGTCTGCTGGGGCCACAGGGAGCCACCTGCAGGGACGTGTTGTGGCAGTAGGTGACAGTGCTGGAAGGTGCAGCTGCTTCTTCGTCAAGGTCAAGTGTCATGTCTCAGAATTGTGTCATAGAATGGGTTGGGTGGGAGGGGACGTTAAATCCCATCTCATTCCACCCCCTGCCACGGGCAGGGACACCTTCCACCAGCCCAGGCTGCTCCAACCTGGCCTTGGACACTTCCAGGGATCCAGGGGCAGCCACAGCTTCTCTGCCCAACCTGTGCCAGGGCCTGCCCACCCTCCCAGCCAGCAATTCCTTCCCAATATCCCATCTCTCCCTGCCCTCTGGCACTGGGAAGCCATTCCCTGTGTCCTGTCCCTCCATGCCTTGTCCCCAGTCCCTCTCCAGCTCTCCTGGAGCCCCTTTAGGCCCTGCCAGGGGCTCTCAGGTGTCCCTGGATCCTTCTCTTCTCCAGGGGAACCTCCCCAGGTGTCCCAGCCTGGCTCCAGAGCAGAGGGAGTATCTCTCACTGGTGGAAATTCTCATCCACCAACACACCCAGGTCCTTCTCCCCAGGGCTGCTCCCCATCCCACAGACCCATCCAGCCAGGATCTGTGCTTTGTCTTTACCACGTCCTAACACAGAGTGGCACAACCAGCACAGCCTGCAGAGGTGCAGACAGACGTGGTGGGAGATGGAAACGCTCCCAGAAGGGGATTTATGTTGTCTCAGAACATCTCATCCCCTTCCCACCCTTCCTTGCCCACCCTCCGTCCCTTCCCCATGCATTTGATACCTTGTTCTTTGTGCAACAAACGCAACACAAGATGAGCAGAAATAGGAATTTAATGATGTCAAATGTTGCCTGTGGTCAGTGTGGCTTCAGGCTCCCTTGTTTTTTTAAAATAGGAATTGTATGAAAATGGGGATCTGTGTGTTGAGTTCATGGCTTTTTGTCAGTGTCTAAGTTAGAAACCCCTACTTGGCATGAACTCCAGGTGAGGCCAACTCCATAATGTCCTTGGGCTGTGTGGGGTGTCTTGGGCTGTTCTTCAGTGTCAGAGCAACAGGGACAAACCAGAGAGTTGCCATGGCCTTTTGTTTCACACCTTCGAGCCTTCCAGTCTCTGCTTCTCATTTATTTCAGGCAAAATAATCTTTCTTTTTGGCAACTGCATGGGATCACTCCAAGTCTATCTAGAGCTTGGGTAAATAAATATGAGCTGATGGGTTATTCACAGACCAGATGTAGAACCAAGTGTCTCATCCAGTGACACATTTGCAAATACCTGGGGCTGAAGAAAAAGCCACCCAGAAGTAAATCTGCCAACCAGCACCTTCAGCTCGGTGAAATGCATTTTTCCACCAGTTCTGAGCAGGATGGATCTATTTCCATAAATATTTTTCATGTCACTTGGATAACAGTGGGTAGCAGCACATGATGGGATTTTTTTTTTACTGTCTTCCACGTGTTTATGTACTCTTTAATCTACTGTGTGTTTTAGAAAATGGGTGAATATAACAAATTTTTTTGTTTTATTGAAACTGCCTAAGAAAAAAATTATTTAATACACAAAGGAATTTCTTAATCTGGGTTTAATTTTTTTAGATTCTGCATTACAATACGGAAAAAAATCTGTCCTTCTGTCTGACTAATGTTAGTTTGATGATTATACTAATATTAACTGCTTTACTTGAGTAAGCAAAGAAAAAGTAAAATACCAGTCAGAGCAGCTGCTAATTCACAGAGTGTTGTACTCTGGTTATTAAAAATACCCAAAAGATGTACCTTTGTGGTTCGGTCTTTTGAATTAGAAGCAGAATATTAATTTAGGCCTGGAGCATGATTAAACATTGTAAGGCCCCTTAAGAATTTTCACCAAATTTTCTTGGATTTCTCTTTATTGGGTCTTCCTCGACTGTGTTTAGCCCTGTAATTGCTTTGCTCCTTTGTTGATAGGTTAAAGCACAATGTGATTTTCTCCATGTCATAATATTTAAGAGGCTGGTTCAATGTTCCGCATGTATGATGTGCAGCTGAGGCACCCACACACGGGGGGGTGGGCTGGGGGCTTTTGTGGCATTTTCCCCTTCCCTCCTTCTTCTCCCTGAACTGTTTATGAAACTGTTCAGGAGGCTGCCTGGCTGCAAATTTACCTGTGCTTGCTTCCACCAAGAGTGCAGGTTCACTGGAAATTTGGGAGGCGTTTTCTGGAGCAGAGAAACTCCCAATCCCGGATAAAATGGGGAGAGAAAATCCAGCTTGGGGTGGGGGCTTGTGGATTTTCTTCCCTCCTCTTCCCCCCCCCCCCCCCCCCTCATTTCTCAAAGTGTGCAGAAGGCTGCTGGGCTGTAAACAAGTGCAGGTTTACTGGAAGTTTAGGAGGGGTTTTCTGGAGCAGAGAAACTTCACAGATAGAACAGGGTAAAGAAAAAACTCCAGCTCCTTCCCCACTCTCCTGTTTTAAAGGATGGATTCAGAACATTACATTTTTCCAGTTTCTCGGGGAGAGCCAAGGGTTAAAATGTAATAACTGGAATTCATTACTCCTGTGCAGCAAAAAATGGTTACTTCTGAGATTGAGGGAAAGCCAGGATGAGGAATGTGCTGTTTCAAGCCAAGGAGGGAGCTGAAAGAGGAATAAAACACTGAGGGCTGAACCTGGTGGTGCTGGTTGAACACACCAGGAGGGACAGGAGAAGTGTTGGGTCAGGATTCCAGGTGAAATCTCAGCTCAGAATCAGCTCAAAAACTGTTGTGTGTGCATGCCATGCATTGCTCTTCAGAGGAAAGGCACAATCCTAAAATGGTGAGGGAGGATAGTTTAAATTTTAATGAGATTTTAACCATCCATGTTCTCAGCATTACAGGGGAGGCCTCATTACCAGTAATGAGGAATGTGTGTGTAGATCACTCTGGGATCCAGGGTGGGTTTGGAAGGCCTAATGTTTGGCTGGGGTTGGATAATTTATATAAGGCTCTGCTAAACCCCCAATGTGTCAGCAAAAATGTCCCCACGGTTTTGGGGTGCCATCAGATGAAGGTATTCAGACATGTTGATATCAGCACTCAAGAGGGTAATAATTGTCTTTTACAAGCATTGATAAAGGCCTCCCCCTCCTCAGCTTTTAAAGAGCAACACTCCCTGCTGAAAATACTGGGATTTCCTTTTTGCACAACACAAAGAAAGAGAAATCTAATAAAAAGGACTGTACTAGACCTGAGAGGTGCCCCAAGGCCACACTCAAGTACTCAGTGGCTACAACAGTTGGTAAAAAGCTAAAATACATTTTATTTGAGCGTGTCCCAGGCAAGATGATAAGAACAGTGACACTGAATATTGAAATATGCCATCACAGAGAGAATGAGCTGGCAATTCATTAATAAATAATGATTCTTGGTGATAGCAATGACCAAGGAGACCATGTCTTGAGGCACAGCATAAGAAAAACCCTTTATTTAAATCCTTTAGAAGAGAGGAAGGAAGGAAGGAGGAGGATATTAACTACACGTAGAAGAAATCTAAAATAAAAAGGAAATTTGACCTGAATCAGGACATTAAAGTTTCCAACCAAGCAGCAGGTTCTGCAAGAGGCAGTGGGTGAGTGGAGCAGGTTCTGTGGTGGCATCTCAGAGCATCAAAGCTCATTGAAGCTCGGAGCATAAATTGCCACAAGTGAGAGATTCCATGAGTTGTCCTGGAAGAGCAGCCAGGACTGACGTGCCCAGCAGCCCTGGAGCACGGGCAGAGGAAAGGACCCTGGGACTGGAGCTGTGTCCTGAAGGAAACCTCTTTCTCTGCCCTGTTGGCAGCAGCAATTAGCATTGCAGGAAGCAGAGGAGTTGGGCTCCAGTAATTATATAAAGCCAGTGACGACAATTTCCGAAATGCAAACAACCCGGGCAACCCAAAAAATCTGTTGTCCTGGTCTAGTTAGTGCAGCATTAATTAGTGGTGGGACTAGTGCAGACGTTTCTGTCTTGGATTCAGCAGGGAAATTAAAATCCTTCAGCTCCCAGAACGCAGCAGCTGCTGCAGTTGGAGATCAGTGTCCTCTCAAACTCCGTCCGCTCCCGGCTCGAGCGTGGTTGGAGTCGCAGTGAAGTCAGGAAATAGCAGGAATTCATTTTTAAGAGCTAATATTATCTCAGTGTGCTCAAGCCAAACAGGCCATTTAATTTTTTAAGTTTCCCAAGACATAACAGGTTGTTTGTTAAATGTATATAACTAAAGCATTTTCTTTATTCATTGCAATAGATGTAATCGTGTAATTCCAACATAACACTGAGGAATTCTCCCACATATCCCTGTTTTCCTGGGGGCTGTCCAGTTGCTCTGGAAATGTGTTTCCTTTAAGTCTAGGTCTTCACATTCACAGAATGACAAGCCTTAGAAATACACTCATGGCATCATTTTGCATGAAAAATCCACATTCAGGAAACAAAGTCTTTAAAACTTCCTAAAGTTTTTCTTTTCCTTCTGGTAAAAGTACATGGAAGTCTGGAGTTACTGAGGTTGTATCCATTATTAGAGCATTTGTGAAAATCACCAGAACAAACTACACATGGGGTTAGATAATCCTTTCTCATAACACACAGGCTTCACCTTCACTGGGAGGTTTTCCAACTTGAAGAATTTTATCTGAATTGTCGGTATAGGAAGGAAACATTTTGTTCCAGTTCCGTAAAAATTCATTTTGGAGCGAGGACTTTTTCAAAAAAACGAAGTCAAGCTCGGTGAACAGAATAGAGAAAGTGCTGTTTTGAAATTCTTGGTGTTGTTTGAAGCATTTTACTAGGAAGTATTTTTTTTTAAAAAAAAAAAAGCCTGTTTGCGTTGCTGTAAATGCACCTCCTGCTGCTGCCCCCGGCCCTGCCCGCAGCCCTTCCTCTCCTCCCTTTGTCACTTGTCCTTCCTGCAGGTAATCCCTGCCCTGCCCTGCCCTGGCAGGCTCTGGGTGATCACCCTGAACCAGCTCATCCTCCCAGCAGCTCCTGCAGGGCAGGGCAGGATTCCTGCCTTCCCCAGGGATGCGGGCAGGGTTTCTGCCCTCACAGGACAAAGAAAGTCTTTATCGCCTTTCCATGAACTGGAAATCACCCTGACTGTGCAGGAGCAGGGAAGCGCTCCGGTCCCAGGGCTTTTCCTGCGGGGCTGGAGTGGCCAGATGTGACTGAGTGGGAACAGCATCAGGGCGATTCCTGGGGAGTTATCAGGGCGATTATTTGGGGGTTTGTGAGTGCGGGAGGAGGGGATGATGCTATAGATGGACGGTGACGGCTCTGCCACTTCGATTAGGGCCGGTCCCGGCTCCGAGCGCATCCCGCGCATCCCAGCCCGGAGCTGGCACAGCAGGCCGGGCAGCCCGGGCTGAGGATGCTCGGCAGGAGCACGGCCCTGGGGCTGAGCCCTGCCGTGCCTGGTGGCAGGGCCAGGGCCGGGATGGGCCATTCCTGCTCCTCAGAGCCCGCGGGGCGGGCACCCCCCCGGGATGGACGGATGGAGCCGCCTGGATGGGCGAAAAGCTGGGGAAATGCAGCATTTCACCTTGTGAAACGTAGGTGGGGCATGGAAGGAAGAAAGTTTAAAAGCTCATTTAACACAGTTTTCTGTGTTTCCTGGCTCCGCCGTGGTGACAGCACCTGAAAGACACTTTGGGATGGCCCCAGGTCATAACATCAACAAATCCAGCTTTGCAGAACTCCAGGGACCACAGTATCGGTGTCTTTTAAACAGGGTTTATTTTTAAGTGGGGGCAAAGTGGAGAACTGTGACCTATTGTACTCCCTGTACATGAAAAGTAGGTGCTAAAGACTTTATTTTCCCCCACTGGTCTATTTATTCCTGTGCCTCGCTGGTGCAGGAGGGTGTGTGCTTTCCCTCCAGGAGCACATGCGGGATCTGCTCCGTGGGCTGGATTTAATCATCCACAGGAATAGCAGCCCTTGCCAGTGTTGTGGAAATAGGCCTGTCATTGGCTGCCTCTGTAAGTGAGAGAGGAGGAAAGGAAAAAAAAAAATCTCATTTGGGGAAAAATAATCGAAGATTAATCAGCTGCACCCGGGAATTTTTGGAGTCTCCCAGAGAGGAGTCGCCTCCTCTGCCCATATGCGTTTTAACTTCCCCGATGGCACATAAATATAAGGCTTATATTAAAAATATAGCTGAATATTTCTGGGGTGTGCTCCCATCGCTCCCTTCTCTGCCAAGATGTAAGGAAGGAATGAGGGGAAAATGATGCTGTAGTAATTAGTGGAGAGAGTCAGATCGTCGAAGGAAACACTGAGAGCACAATAAAGTGTTGGAAAAACCCCCAAACCCCGCGAGCAGAAACCTGGGCTTGACTTGCCCTGGCTCCAGCAATCACTGGGGGGGTTTTGCTCTATTTTTGGCAATAGAAATGTGGTTCAGCAAATGCTCCGTGTCACCCACACTGAAGTGCTCTGTAGAGTCAGGAGCCACTGGCCAGGCAAGGGAGGGAAAAGCTGCAGCCCTTTATGGGAGCTCTGTCCTCACTTACACCAAGGTATTTATCAGCTCTGCAGCAGCATTAAGAGCATTTCACTGCCAAAAGAAACGGGATTCAAGGATTATCATGTAGATTGCAGCAGAGATACGCTATAAATATATATATATAAATATATATGTATGTATGTATACATATACAGTTATAACGTGTATAGATATGTATATATACATTTATAATGTGTACATACACATGTGTATATGTTTACAATGTATGTGTGTATATATCCACTAGTAGATATTAGATGCAGATCCCTGCACATCATGCAGAAGAAAAGGTACATTTGAGCACTGAGTAAAGCACTTTATTTTAAATACTTTTAAAATTAATTTTTGAATATCCATCGTATTTTGAAGGGAAAATTAAACCAGTTTAAAAGTTCTTTATCCTCAAAACGTAGTCCTTTTGCTCTTTGTATTTCCCCCTTAAAAAAAAAAAAAAAAGCCTTATATAAATATAGTTATAGAGCATCATGATTGGAATTCCCAGGGGGGATTTTTGTGGCACTTCAGAGCAAATGTGGTTGACACTTGTTCTTTGTTACCCTTGGGCTACTGTTTTGATCATCGACTGAACGGATTTATTCCTGTCAGCACAATGAATTTTGCACTCTTGTCCTGAGTAAATTTTACAGTCCTTTCTCATGTGTAAATGAAGGACCAGTATATTCAGGTGCTTTATGTTTCAAGCAACTTTGGGAATGTAAAGGGGGGATTCTAGCAGATGGAAGAGCTGGACCCTGAAATCCAAACCCCACTCCCATTGCAGCTCAGAGCCCCCATTTATTTTTCCTTCTTGTGGATGGGAAGCACACGAGGCTCTGAGCAGCGCTGGTGAAATAATTGGTATGAAGCTGGAGAAGCTTAATTTTGATGAAGCAATTAGCAGTTGTTTCCTGATTGCTCTTACTGCCGTGGAGAGGAGGTGAAGAAGATCGTGCCGCCTCTTTCAATCCCCAACGTTTCCCAGCTCCCAAGACCTCTTGCCCTTCTATTGGACACAGCGAAAGTTGCTTTGAATTTTTTTAGAAAGTGTCTTGTGACCATGGATTCTCAAGAAGGTTAAACATAAATTAGTCATAAAGCCAACAAAAGGGAGAGAGAGGAAAGGAGGAGGCTCCTCTACGATTAGCGGCCAAATTTCTCTGGTTTCAAACCGCTGCTGTTTAATTAGGAAAAAAAAAAAAATAAAGGCTGAGTTCTGCTTCCCTTTTAGAATAACAATAATAATAATAATAATGATCAACTCTTTGGGAAACGCTGCCATTTATAACCTCCAACATTAGTGTGCAACGAGCTATGTAATGCTGCAGATCTGAGCGGTGTTTAAGACAACAAAGTGCTATTTGATAGCCGAGCCTTTCTGTGGAACAGCTCTTCTTCCTGCCTTTGATGTGGGGACGGTTTATTTAATCAATTATTAATCAAAGTTATGGCATTCTTCTTATATATTTAGGTAAAAACTAAAAGATGCCTTTTCTGGCTTTCTTGTTTAAATAAAAGTTTAAATAGAACGTGGAAACGCTGCCTTTTGAACGGAGGGAAGCGCAGATTGGAGAGCTTCCAGTGTCGGGCTTTGAGCGGCGCAGGGAGTGTTTAGGGGGGAAAAAAAAAAAGAGGGGAAAAAAATATTTCCAAGTTGTGTGGCTCAGCCAAAGGCTCCAGAAGGGCTGTGCTGACCTGCCTTGTGGAGACAAAGAGCAGGGGAGATAATTTGGGGGGGTGTTTGCCTCGCCAGGGTGCTGAGCCCGGGGCAGGGTGGGCAGCCGGACACTCGGAGTGCGGAGCTTCTCGAGCAGTTGGGAACATTTGGCAGCTTAACACAGGAAAAAATGACTGCTCGGGAAATCTCAGCGGCTGCTAATTAGCAGCACTGAACTGTGGGTAAGGACAGTAGATTTTAATGTGAGAGGAATTGTACAATAACCACCCCACTGAAAGAAATAGCAGGAAATGCTCCCCAGCTGACCCTTGTGGCAATCTAAGCTGCATATTGCAATAATCCTGTAAATTACTCTGCTTTTTTATACAGTAACTTGGAGTTAATTAGTAATTTAACATTCCTCTACGCTATTAAATGTCTTTCTTGCATTATATTATGTTGTTTCATGGTCTTACCTTAACACTAATGGGGTTTAGTTCTATTTTCTCAAAACAGTAACAGTAAAATAAAACCGAGCTGGAAAATTAATTAGTTCTCTTTTACCTTTGATTTACCTGTTAGTAACAATTAAGTGGCAGTGCACAGGTTTGGAGTGGTACGAGGTTACCTGGAGATGAATGGATTCCCTGGGTGAGCTGAGCTGTGCAGGGGGGGTGAGGGTGAGGAGTGGGGGAAGCGCTGGGGATGGTGCTGCAGGCTCGGAGGGCTGGGCTCAGAGGGGTGGGGTGGGCAGGAAGGCAGCCCCACATCGCCTCATCCCTCTATCCCTGTATCCCTGCATCCCTACATCCCTGAATACCCTCATCCCTGCATCCCTACATCCCTGAATACCCTCATCCCTGCATCCCTATATCCCTGAATACCCTCATCCCTGCATCCCTCTATCTCTACATCCATGTATCCCCTCATCCCTACATCCCTGCATGCCTTAATCCCCACACCCTTTCACCCTTCTGTCCTTGTATCTCTACATCCTTGTATTCCTGCATCCCCTCATCCCACATTCCTGCATCCCCTCATCCCTGCATTCCCATATCCTGCACTGTCCTCTCTCATCCCTGTGTCATCCCAGTGCCCAGTGATGGGGACTGGGAATTTGGCAAAGCATCTCCCGGGGTTTGCAGTGCGGGGAAGCCTCCCTGGGATTCTGGGAGAGGCGTTTGTTGTGCAGAGCTGGAGTTCTGCACAATTTATTCCGTCTTTGCAGCCGCAGGAATCCGAGGGCTAATTAGAGTAACCAACAACGATGGAACATGTGATCCCAGGGAAAGTTTCGGATATAATTACGTGGGCCATCAGGTGAAAGAGTCTCTCCCAGATTAATCCAGCACAAATTAAAAGTTGGAGTGATTTTTTTTTTTTCCTCTCCCTTCTTACTCCACAGTCATCGTTTCAGCTGCAATATTTGCTCCCTTTTAAAGCCACCAGAGGATTAGGGTTGATTAAGCCAGGTTTGGGGTTTGGGTTGCTTAAGCCAGGTTTTGGATGGGGGTTGATTGAGCCAGATTTTAGATTTGGGCTGGTTAAGCCAGGTTTTGGATTTGGGTTGATTAAGCCAGGTTTGGGATTTGGGCTGGTTAAACCAGGTTTGGGATTTGGGCTGGTTAAACCAGGTTTTGGATTTGGGTTGATTTAGCCAGGTTTGGGATTTGGGCTGGTTAAACCAGGTTTTGGATTTGGGTTGATTAAGCCAGGTTTCTCCCTGGCTGTTTCTAAAACTGAGGTGTTTGGGAGTGCTGGGAGGTGAGGGGGGTGTTCTCATTCCCTCTGGGAGAGATCCCCATGGGCCCCACACTGGGGTGGTTTGGCAGCAGCTCTGGCTGGAAGGCAGAGCCAGGGATGTGCTCGGGAAGGGCTGAATTCCACACCAACCCCTTCCCCAGGCCCTTGTCCCTGGGGGCTCCCTCTAAAAGCAGCTTAAAACCCCATTCTTTGCAGCCGGCCCGGAGCAGCCATAAAAAATTCATCCCTGCTTTAAGAGATTCCTGCTTTTCTGTCCTGCCCATTGTTAGACAAATTGAAGTGTGCACTCGGAAGGAGAGCGGCGCTGAACTGGGGATTTATTTACTCATTCGATTCTAATATTGAGAGAATCTGCTCTCCCCGTTCAAAGGGTAGAGCAACAATGCGAGTGACATCGGGTCAGCGGCACTTCAGAGCTACCTGCGAGATAGAATTGTTCTCCTGGCAGATAGGAAGTGACTGAAACCTCTTTTTCTCATCAATGTCTATTATGATTGATGGCTCTATGGTCACACTGAATATGCCCTTTTTAAATAATTCACAATGTCATCATAGTACTAGTTTATAACTAGCCTGTTATTTTTACCTTTGTTCATTCACTAACAGGAGATTCGAGAAATTAAGTGCTGTGGGTTTGGGGAGCATTAGAACTGATTGAAACAGTCATTTTTCTTTCTGTTTTCTTTTCTTATTTTCTTTTCTTTTTTTTTTTTTTTTTTTCTTTCAAGGCAAAGCCTCCCTGCACACGGCAGCAAAGATTTGTAAAAAGCCACAGGCTTCGGGCATGATCACTCATTAAAAACCGGCTCAGCAAATCAATATATTCCTCTTGATGACATTAATTAGAATATGAAGAAATCCCCCAAATAAAGCAGGCACCTTCACCCCGCTCAGATGTGAGTTCATCTGTCACCCAGAGCATGGGGAGGACGTTGTTTCAGCCATCACAAACGCAGGCTGTAGGTTCAGGCTGAGGACTCGCCCGTAATTGATGCCGAGCGTTATTCCTCGAGTGCGCTGGAAACAGTCCAAATAAAAATGGCTCCAGTTGGAGAGCTGAATTATTTTAGCAGCAGTTAATGGATGAAATATTTAATAATGTACTTTGCAAATCAGATTTTATTTGTTTAACTTTGAAAGTGGGGCTCGGTAAGTCATATTAGACAGTAGTCGAGTATTTATCGTCTCTCACTTGACTGTGGGAACGTGGCTCATAATTAATGGATGACAGGAATAATCATATCGATCCCTTTGCCAGGGCTCTGTAATTAGAAGGCTTTAAGCAATTTTTACATTGCTTCAATTATTTTTTCTGTTAAACAAATTTAAGTAAATGTCTAATTCATTCAGAAATTGCAGTTCCCTCCTTCCCTGCCCCGTTATCCGTAGGGTCTGTCCTGGCACCTTCTGCCTGCTCCAAATGATATCCTTGGACATTTCCAGCAGATTCCTGAGCAGGAGAAAGGTCTCGAGGAGCTTTTCCTGTGGATACAGCAGCAAATCCAAGGATGCAAATGCCCTTGGAAGAGGATGGGCCCCATCACTTCGGCAGGGCCAATATTGCACCCGAAATCTGAATCCTCCCTGGACCACCCAGAGCGTTCCCATGGCAGATTGGGATGGAAGGGCTGTGGATGCAGTGGGTACAGAAATAGCTCAGATCCATGGAGCTGCTTCCCTGTGGGAGTTTTCCCACCTCACACCTGCCCTTGGATCGGGACCTCTCCAGGATGGATTTGGGGGAGCCTTGGGAGCACCAGTATGGAAAGAAGTGTCTCAGTCTGGATGATGGTTCCCAGAATGGATATATCTGGTAGTTCCCATGGGTGCTGAGAGCGAGGCAGGATGTTTGCCTACAGGACTTAGATTTTTTAACTCCAAAGTTACTACTGCCAAGTTTATATGTTAAAGTGGACTCTGGGAGAATCAGTGTAACTTTATCACAAAATATGGGATTGAGACCCCCCTTTCCACCATCTCTTTGGCACAGTCATGGGCAGCCAGCTGGGAACAGCCAAAATAGGAGTTGATACATGGGGTTATTCCCTGGTTTACTCTGGATTTGGGCACTGTTCCTGGCAAAAAATCCCTGTGAATTCTGAGCAGCATCCCCAGAGGATGCTGTGGAAGGGGCAGAGCATGGAAGGGGTTTATTTTGGGAGAAGCTGGAAATTAAATATCTGGTGATGCAGAGGAGATATTTTGATCTTCGATTTGCTATTCAAATCTATTCAAGATGTATGTCCAAAATATTTTAGTTTTTCCTAATTTTGGTGGGATTTTCTGGTTTGTTTGTTGTTGTTGGTTGGTTGGTTGGTTGGTTGTTTTTTTTGTTGGATTTTGGTTTGGTCTGGTTTTATTTTTGTTGTTGTTTTGGGTTCTTTTTTCTCATTTGTTTTTAGTTTGGGGTTTGTTTTGTGGTAGTCATAGTGGGCTTTGTTTGTTTTGTTGTTGGATTTTGGCTGTTTTTGTTGTGGTTTCAGATTGGGTTTTCTCTTTTTTTTTTTTCATTGATTGGTTGGGCTGTTTTGCTTTTTTTTGATGGAGGCATTTTCGTGGGGGTTTTGTTCAGTTTTGGTTTGTTGGGTTATTTTTTTTATTGTTGGCCAGCTGCCTCTGCAGAGATTTGGGTTCCAGAGATCTTCCATGATACCTCACGGGAGCAGAGATGATGCTGCAGCCCTGCAGCTCCCCCCAGGCCCCTGTGGTAGTAATTAATAAGAAGTCAAGTTCTGAACTAACTGCGACAAATTGGAAAGCTGGGAATTGGGAGATAAGAGTGGAGGGTCACAGTTTATTTGTAACTGGGTTATCGAATCATAATAAGCACTTAGAGCAAAAAGCATCATAAAAGAAAATAGGGAGGTACAAGAACCCTGCAGTAATTGGGTTTTCCCACACAAATAAGACCCATGTAGCAGAAGAATCTCCCTTTGAAGAGGCTGTTATGAATTTGGGGTCCCCGGTTTCCATTAGCCCCTCGTCGTCACTGGCCCAGTGCAAGGCAGATAAAATGCATAAAACATCCCCAACATTTGATATCTTAATCCTATTTGCTTCTATTTCCCAACGTTCCCCAGTGTGACCAGAAGAAATCACAAAATTGCAAGAGGGATAATACAACATCCAGTCCCTTTCATGAAAATACAGAAATTATAGGCCTTGTTCTTGTAAGTATTTTTCTATTTTTAAATGTTTGGCAATTGATTTAAAAGGTATTAAAGTTCCAGTTTTGTGCACCATAAACTTAGGGAGTTAACTAGGGGGAAAAAAACACATTCATTTACAGATTTCAGTCTTTGGAGCTTTGGAATTTCTTCCTTGTATTCACAGAGGAGGGAATTAAGGGATAAAAGCAGAATAACCAAATAAAGAATATATAGGAAATATATAAAATATAAACAGTAAACAAAGGCAATAAAGAAAATATAAGTTTATATTCTGGGGGCATAAAAATGGAAGGTGAAATGCTGACTCTGTAGCACACAACTGTCACCAGATTTAAAATATTCCTGCCTTCTTGAGCAGAACACTTGGCCTTGGTTTAATTTTAGTTTTCACCAGGATTTAGAAGCTGAGCAGCACAAATGGATTTTCGTTCAGATGTGTTCACTGAGAACTATTTACAGGGTCGCTTCCAGGGTGCTGGCTTGCCTCCTGGAAACGTCAGTGTGGCTGAGAGGGTTTGTGACCAGCACCAGCCTCTGGATGAGCTGCTGGGGAAGGGATGTGCAGGAGGGACCTGCCGGGTCACCTCTCCTGGCTCTTGGTGAAGCCTCATCCCAGCACGCTGTGGGGCTGGTCTGGGCTCTGCAGAAGCCTTTCTGTGTCTGTGTCGCTGTGGAACTCGTTGCTCAGGTGATCCTTGGTCCTCTCAGTCTCTGTGTGCCACCCCCAGGTGACAGCAGATGCCACCACAGCGTTTAGCCTTGCCACAGCCTGGCCCAGTAGTCCTCCCCCACCTTTTCTGTGCTGCCTCAGCTCCACCATCTCCTGGTATTTTCACAGAATCCCAGGATCCCTGAGGTTGGAAAAGCCCTCCCAGCCCATGGATCCCCCTGTGCCCCATCCCCACCTTGTCCCCAGCCTAGAGCTCTGAGTGCCACGGCTAGGCCTGCCTTGGACACCTCCAGGGCTGGGCACTCCAAACCTCCCTGGGCAGCCCCTGCCAGTGCCTGCCCACCCTTTCCAGGAGAAATTCCTGCTGATGTCCCCCCTGCCCCTCCTCTGGCACAGCCTGAGGCCGTTCCCTCTCCTCCTGTCCCTGTTCCCTGGGAGCAGAGCCCGACCCCCCCCATCCTGTCAGGGATTGCAGAGGGGTTTAGATCTCTCCATGGTTTTCTTTAACAGCAGTGCAGGGTTGGTTTCTGTAGGGTTTGCTCTGCAGTTCTCCCTCTCACACCCTGCTCACATTCCATGGGCAGCAGCACAGTCATGAGGATCCCAAATCCAGGGGCAGGCTCAGCTCCAGGCTGGTACCCAGGGAAACCAAGGGCCTTCCATTCCTGCCCTTCCCCAGTCTGAAGCCCAGGTAACCCTGGACCTGAGAGGGAGCACCATTTCCTGGGAATATCAGTCTTTCCAAGCATCTCTTCTAATTAATTAGGTTTCATTCCCATCCCCGCATCGTCTGCCTTAACAAACTATTTCTGGTGCTGCAGAGCTCTCAGGGCTCGGGATTTCTCGTGGAGGGTTGGTGAAATGAGAATTGGCTGAGAGGGGCTGCTTCCTGCAGTGGAAAACTGAGCTCTTCCATGGAGACAGAGCCCGTCTCTGGCTGGGAACTACAAACTGCGTGGGGTGAGTCACTGCTGCTTCACAGCTCGGGGGGAATGGGGCTGAGTGCTCACAAGTGTCAGGATTTTTCATGCTTTTTAAAAAAAAAAAAAAATTTAATTTGATTTTAATTTATTTCATTTCATTTTATTTTAGTCCAGTAGGAAGGTGGAGATGCCCAAGCCGTGCTGGATCAGGGCAAGAGGTGACACTTCCCAGCAGGAGCCAGCATTTCCTCCTGCTCCTGCCCCGGCCTCCCTGAACAAATAAAGGAGAGAAGCCTCCAGATGTGAGTCCTTTGTTCTTTGGAAGGTGCATTTTGGGTGAGGTGGTTGTGCAAGAGGAGAAGAAGCCCCTGAGTGGCTCTGGTGGCTCTGTTCAGTCTGAGGGCTGTGCCAGCGCTGCAGATCCACCGGAATGGGCGAGGCTGTGGACAGTTTGGGATGGGTGCTCACCATCCCTGTGGGGAGATACCCACATTATCCAGCATGCCCTAAGGAGGGATTTATCAGTGATAAAGAGCTCTGGCTAATGAAGTCTAAACAAACACCATCTTTCTAATAGAGTTTTTGTTTGACCAATGTGGCAGAAAATCTTTTCTGCCCGCCCAAGTGGTGGGGATGCCTTTGGAATGGGAAACGTGGAGCAGACAGGTGTGGACAGGGATGGCCTTGTCACCACTTCTCTGAGGGGTTTGACAGCTGGAAAAGGCCGATTTCTTCTTCTTCCCTGAGTGCCCCACCTGTGGTGGCACGGACAGAGCTCCTCCCAGCCCTGGGCATCCTGGGCATCCAGCGGCAGGGAGTGGGCTGGTGGGCTGGGATGCTGTGGGGTGTCCCTGATCCTTCTGGCTTCCCATCCACCATCCGGTGGCAGAAAGGGCAAAACCCCCTCGTGCCTGAGAAATGTTCCCACTGCAGAGAACTCGCTGTGCAAAACCGCTGTTAGGTGGGGCTGCAGCACCTCAATCGCCGCCCTTCGTTTATGAAAATTATAATTATTTTGATTTTTGTCCACAGACAGCTTGAAATGTTGCAGAACTCTGCAGGTGCTCTCCGTTATAACAAAACCCCAGAACAGATGGTGCAAGGTACCAGGCCAGCTCAAGGGATTAAAGCAAGGCTTTTGAAATTTAAAATTAAAGCTGGGTGATCTTGGGGAAAATGTACCTGCCAAACGAGCTTGCTTAAAAAAAAAAAAAAAAAAAAAAAGAAAGTTCTCCAAGTTCTCCCTACAAGCTGATTTAAATTCAAATGAGACAAAAATTGGGCACTTAAAAAGTGCTTAAGAGAGGATTAAAAATCTGCGAGCAAGAAGAAAAGGGGGGATGGATATGAATTATTTGTTGTTGCGGGAGGATTTTTTTTTTTAATTTTAATTTTTTTTTTTTTTTTGGTGGCCAAAAGCACGTTTTTTTCCTCTTCATTTCCTCGGTAGCGCTTCAGTGGCTGGTGGGGAAGGGCTGTGCTAACCTTTGGGTGCCATTGTTGCGCGCTGCTCGGAGGGTGAGGGGACAGCGATGGCACAGCCTGTCCCGGGGGTGGGACCCGCATCCCGCGGCGATGGGCAGGGACCCTGCCGGGCTCCTCCGGGCACTGCGGACGGGCTTTGCCCTCTCCCGAGGCTGTCAGCCCCGTTCGGAAATGCAGCAATTAAAAGGCGGGGGGCTCCGGGTGTGACACGGTCGGTCCCCCCTTCCCCGCGGACGGGAGCGGGAGCGCGGTCCGAGCTCCAGATGTCCCCTTTGTCTCGGCACCATTGTTTCCCAGCTCCCAGCAATTCCCATTCCTCGCTGGCGCGGGAAGTTGTTCCCTGCGTCCGTTTTTTTTTTTATTTTTGTTTTGGGGTTTTTTTGTTTATGTTTTTTTTAAATCGCTCTTAATCGCGAGCCTAGTGGGGGCATTTTAGGCTCACAATGAGCAAAAAAAGCCTCCTAGGTGAAAAAGCCCGCAATCTCCCCGGCTTTGATGGCTTTGTTGGCCGGAATTTGGGACTCCAGCAAACACTCTGCTCCAGCTCCATTTAAACCAGAAAGGGCTGGCAAATATAATTGCGGCGCTGGCCGGTGTTTGCTGAAGCCTTTGTTAATGTGTTAGATAACCGGTTAATCACAACTTCGATATTCACATGCAAAATGTGCCTGGAGGACAATTTAATCATTCATTACAAGCACTTTATGTATTTACTTTCCCGTGCTCATTCCCCGGGGAGGTGCCCGCGGTGGGACGGGACACCGGGAGCCACCTGGAAAAGGGGAAAACTGCTCGAAGTTTCAGCCCAGGCCGTGTTTTGGTGGGGATCTGGAAGTCGGTGTGATTAAAGTAATTGAAAGGCTCTCTCTTTATTTTCCTCTCCCGTTCCTGTCTCGTCTTGTCACATTAAAGGTTTTTAAGGACTTTAATTAGGTGTGTTGGTTACGGAGCCGACAGAGAGCAGCCCCTTCCACGCCCAGAGCCTTGATGGAAGATGATCGCTGTGGCAGGTACAGCCTGCCAAGATGAACCGGTATAAATTAACTAGGAAAGGTTAAATTAGAGTAAAATGAGGATTGTAGACCAATCTAGGAAGCAAAGTTAATTCTGAGCCGGCGCCTCGTTCTGGCCCCTGTTCTCAGCCGTGGTTGGGGGGATGGCTCGGGATCAGGAAGCCTTTCCATGGGGATCATTGGTAACGGTTTCTTTAAAAATAAATTCTGGTGTGGAAGGATGAGTCAAGGCTGGGAACTGTCCAGGAGAACAGTGCGAGTCTTGTACAAAATTTCATTTTTCCAGCAGTAGAAAAGTGTGTTTTTTAAGCTCTGTGTAGAAAGCAAAGGTAACAAACACTTGTGAGGGCTGCTCTCAAGTCTGGGCCTGCTGAATTTTGGGTATCCCCAGGGATGCTCTGGACCCTGTGGACTCCCCTGGGCTTATTCCAGCCCATCCATGTCTTCCTTGTGTGGCTCTTCCTGTCCCAGCACCTCCATGGATCCTCTGCCACTGCTCCCCAGCCACCACAGGCAGCTGTTTTCCCCTTGGGATGTTGTCCCAGAGCATCCCAGCCCCAGGGACAGCCTTGGCCATGAGTCATCTCAGGCATCCTGGCGTGGCAGCACCAAGCATTTTGGATGGACCCACTCAGTTGTGTTTTCAGTGGTCATGACTGAAAAAATTAGCGGTGTGATAGCAATATATAAATTGGGTTTTTTTGTTAATTTGGATAATATTGAAATCATTATACAGTGCACAGGAAGACAGTATTACCTGTGGATGGTTCTCGATCACTTTTTGGACTCTCCTGTAGTACTGTTGAACAATGCAAAGAAGCAGAGATTGATCCTATTCTTTATCTGAATTAAAAAAAGAATAATCATTGTTGTGTTTTCTCAGGATGTCTGTTTGCTTTGGTATTCAATTACAGGGTTCATTAAATCAAGGGCCCCATAGCCATATTTCATCTTTCCTTTGCTCTGGGATGCTGTGGGGTGTGTTACACAATGCATGAGGCAAAAAGTGTGAGGCTGCCTCGTTGCCTGCACTTCAGAACCATAATTTGCCACCTGAAATTGGTGGGAAGTTGCAGCATTCCCAAAACTGGAGCCTCACCCTTTGGCAGCCCATCTGCAGCCAGCGCTGCGCCGACGTGCGCTGCTTCCACACTCCGCTTTCCCGAGCTCTAATAGCCAGGAAAAATGTTTCTAATTTGTTTGACAGTCTTTAATCTGCCCCTTTGTTTGAGTGCTCGGTGCTGAAGTATTTTTTCAAGGACTCGGCGGTTGCTATAGATATTTTATTCCGTAACAAGGATTACATTGCGTGTAATCCCGCGGAAAGATACAGTAATTAATTTGAAAATTGCTAAGGAGTCGATAAGTATTTAAAACCTTAATTACGTCTAACCTTGTTTTCTCTTGCAGCTCGTCAGGCACAGCCTGGGGAGAGGGGGGAGCCGCCTCGTGCCGTGTCAGCATCACCTTCCCCGAGCCCCTGCCCGGGCCCTGGCGCCTCTGCCACCGCCAGCCGGGCCGGGAAGGGCCCGGATCGGCCCCACGGAGCTCTCAGGAGCGGGGAAGTTGTTCCTTAAAGCTCTGGAGAAATGCAGTGCATTTATCAGCTCTGAGTGGATATCATTGTGTTTATAACAGAGTGGAGGCACCATGCAATTTTGCTCTTGAAATTGGTTTATATAGATGACTGGTTGCTGTGAAGTGTGTGTCAGAGTTGCATGCAGCCGTTATGAAGTAGTACAATTGTCATCGCTTCTTACATGGTTGTTGAGAAGAGCTTGAGAGCCCAGCTCAGTCAGCTGTTGAATAGATAACCCAACACAGTTAACGTGGCATACATTGTAAAGAATTACATGCCTGCTACAATGAGCTCTGGGCCTTTGGTCTAGATAATAATCCTGGTGGGTGTACCACGTGTAGAGCCTGTCTGATCGCTCAGATATGACTGACGAAACAGAAAGAAAAATGTCAGTCCGCGGGAAGAAAAATGCTGCTGTAAGTTTGTTTAAGGTTCACGCGGACCGGGTTAACCCCAGCCCTCCCGGAGGCTGCCAGGCTGCGTGTGCATCTCCCGGCCTCCCTCCGAGGTGGCACCGGGCTGTGTCAGCTGCCACGAGGGCTCTGGCCGTCCCTCCCCATCTCGGTGGCCTTGTCTCCTCGGTTCCCGCTGTCAGCTCACGTTTGTGCCGCGGGAGCCTCGCGCCGGGCTGAGCGTTCGCCACTTCTTAAGTGGCATGGCACAACTCATCGCGGGGAGCGGGAGGGCAGCCGGGATAATCGAGCTGGCAACGGGGGCTGGGCTGGAGGAGCAGTAATTAGTACTGCTGGCAAATTAGGGAGATCAGTAAAGGACTCGAGATCAGCCGCCCGACGGGCGCTCGGCGTCGGGAGTAGGGATGTGCACGAGGATTGCAGGGTGGCCCTGGGGCACCGCGGAGCTGGAGGAGGCCAAGGCCAGGGCTGAGGCTCTGCTTTGATGCAGCAGCACCCGTGGCCAGCTCACCTCACCTGGGGGTGCTTTGCACTGGCCCCTGGCACCTTGAACCCCTTGTTGTGCTCTGGCAGGGCGTGATGGAGCATCCATGTGGGAAGGACAGGGCCAGGGGGGCTGGTGAGGCCACCAAAATGTTCATACCCATTGCCTGCCCGCTGCTGGAGGAGAAGGAGGGGTGAGCTCCTCCCAGACCTTGCACAAACAAAAGATTTTTAAATTCATCTTGCACTCCAAAATCGATATTTCTGTTATGCTTCCTGATTTTTGTGCATGCATTTGGAGACAGGACAGTTTTGCAGCAATTCAGGCTGCACGTGCTGAAATTCGCTGCTGGGATTCGTGACCAACCTGCACGTGGTTCAAGCAGCCAGTCCAGACCTGGCCCTGGCAGAGTGAGGGCAGGGACACCCCGTGGTGACACCTGTCCCTCAGCCACCAGTGGTGACATCTGTCCCTCAGCCACCAGTGGTGACATCTGTCCATGAGAAACTGGGGGTCACTCTGCCCATGAGACTCTGTCTCCACAGAGGCTGCTCTTTACCCCCAGCACTGAAATACTGCTGGACCATCCTGACACTTGAAAACTGCAGTTTGACAATTGAAAATTGATTTTCAGGTATTTTAAGGTCGTGTTCCAGGAGCATTTCTTTTTTTTTTTTTTTTTTAAGTGACAGTAGGATGGAGTAGGCCAGAAAGGTGGGATCCCTTGGAAAAGCCCAAGCAGGAACAGCTCATGTTTGGTGACAGGAGTTTCTGTCACTCCATTCAGGTGTGTTTTAAAGAGCACCTTTGCAGTGGTGGTGTTTGTGCCATGGCAAACTCGGGGCTGTTCCAGGGTTATTCCAGTAAGAGCTGCTCACACAGATCCCTGGAAACAGCTTTGCTTCATTTTGGGGTGTTTTTCACAGCAGTCAAATGCTGGTGCTTTATTTATGACACCAATAATACTTCTGTGCCACAACAGGACACTTTTATTGCTGGGTTTGAAGTATTTGCATTTTTATTTAAAAGTCTGAGCCAAGCAGCAATTGGAAAAAAAAAATCTCAATGGGAATAAATAAGAATTTGACAAAAATATGCATTGGGGGCCCCTAAAGAGCTGAGCAGGAGAGAAAGGACCTCAACCTTTCCAGCCAGGGTGGCTTCAGGAGGGGAGGGTTGGCAGTGATGGCCATGTGGGTAACTGGGGTAGCCTCCCCCTCACCCACAGTGCTCAGCCCTGGAAATGGTTTCACAAACAATGGCTTATGACTGAGTTTTTCTATGACAAACATTTTTGTTTTTTCTTTCTGATAAAGTCTCTTGAAAGAAATCACCTTCCAGGAGCTATAGCTGAAAACACCCAGCAGTGAAGCTGCCAATCTGCCTTTTTTTTTGGTAAAAGCTTGAAGTGGTCTTATATTGTCCACTTGTTTGGTCCAGGAAAGGGTTCAAAGCTCATCCCAGGAGGTGAAAAAAAACCCACAAGAATAGAAAAATCCAAGCAGCACCTGTGTTAAATTCTAGCTTTACAGGAAAAGAAAGGCTGAGAGAAATTATTGGTGTTAGTAATAGGAATATAGGGGCTGATTGTATCATTTTTCAGCTAAGGAACAGATACTCACACAGGTGCAGGAGCTTTTTTCCCTTCCATGCAGTGGATTCCCATCCTTTAAACAGCCAAATTGGGGCTTTCAAGTTGAGATTCTCGAAATTGCCCTCTGGAGGCACCTGTCTGTTCCTCTGAATACTTTAACTGCAATCAATAGCAAGAGGATGCTCTTCAGTATTAGACCAAAAATTAGGCTCCTCGTATCTTTTTTCCCAGCGATCTTACGATAGATAATCCTTCAACTTGTGCTGGAGGATTTCGTTCCCGTACCCACCCGACATATGTTTATGCATTTTAATATGAAACCCTTCCTAATGGCTCCCATTCAAATTTCAGGCTAATGATGCAAAGTGTGCAGCATGAAATGCAGGGATTCTTCACAGCTTCCATCGCTGCATTTTACTTACGGTTCCCGTTCAGCAACCTGGCACAGACCTCTCAAAATAGCTGGGAAAACAGAGTTTCAGAGAAAGCCCCTCAGTGATGTGCTTGGTTTTCTTAATAGAGAAGAGGGGTTTAGTCTGGGGTTTGGGTCTCCCCTGCTGCTCTCCCCAGAGGGGACAGGGGTGTCTCCTGCCCTGGAGGGGGCCGTGGGTGCGGCCGTGCCCTGCACAGGGACACACACACTTTGTCCATCCTTGCCTTTCCTTTTCCCCACTCCCTTGTCATGTTTGTTCTCTCAGAAAGCTGAATTATATTTGCAGGCATGGAAAGGTGGAATTTCAGTGTCTCTGTTCCCCACTCTGTGTGAGGGGGAGCTGGAGGTTGGTGGTTGAACAGGAGCAGGGCTCCCAGGAGAAGGAGTTTGGTCTGGTTCCACAGCTCAGGATGCAGCGTGAAAACTTACAAGTCTGTCATGGCTCTGAAATCTGGGAAAACACAGGGGCTTTGTTCTGTTATGGGGTGGTTTTTTTTCAGCTTAAGTGGTTTGGGAACTCTTTTTTTCTCAGGTAAAGTAGTTTTATTTTAATAACTGCAACCAGCTCTGTTTGTGTCTTTCAGCCGTAAATCCCCACCGTGACTGCGTCTCTTTGCTAATGGAAATAAAAGGTGAGAGAACTAAAAATAATAATAAAAATACTTCAGATGTCTACACTTGAATTCAATTAATGCCTCCACCTTAGTCTATCAAACACTTGAGAGAGCCACAATAAGAGGAAATATAGATCTAAGTGCCTAAACAAAGTGGCCAGCGGTTGCACAGACATAAAAATCACCCCCTCTTCATGGAAACGCTCAAAGAATCAAATGATCACTTTTATTTTCTCCATTTACTTAAGCTGCTTTCACCTTTGAAACATGCAGATAATATTAAAGCCACAGAAGTGAGGTTACCTTTGCTGCTCCAGGAGGCAGAAGTGGGAGCCCATCCCGGTGGCAGAGCAGGGACCAGGGTTCTCCTCCTGGCCGTGTGTTTTACGAGGAGCTGTGATTTGCTCGGAGCATTTGAAGGAAGCCAGTGAATTATGTTATTTTTTTGAAAGTGTAAATCCCTGGGGATAAGTTAGAAAATGCTTCAGTGCTTTTTAAAATAGCATTTTGCTCGAGTGGTGGCTTGGCTGGCGCTGCAGACCAGCATTGATTATTTATTTCTGGGGTCCGGGGTTGGATTCCTGCCCCTGCATCGCTTCCCCCGAGTCTTTCCACTGCACCACACGCTCCTGGGGAAAGTCATTAAAGTGCCTCTGTTTTCCTTGCAGTGGTCAGTATCTGTTGGACACACTCTACCCCAAAGGAGACCGTCCTCCCTTTTAAAGAATAATAATTTTGGTTGGTTATTTTTCTCTTTCTGATTTTTCTGCAGCACCAGGGAAGGAACGTGGTGAGAGATGAGAGAGAATGATCCCTGGGATGACCCCTTACCTGAGACTGAGAGAAACCACAGCTAGGAGAGCACCCTTTGTACACCAAACCGGGCCTGAAGGTGAAGTCTAAGCACACACTGAGGTGTTCTTATTTCTTCTGTCCTGCAACACCTTTGGTCACTGATTTACTCAAACCACATCTGGCACTGCACAAACACAGCACAGCAAACCCTTTCCTTCCCCAGGGAGTGCCCTCAGGGGTGCCTCACCAGGAGTGGTGGTGGAGGTGGTGCCAGTCCTTGTGGAGTTGTCACTGGTTTGCAAGGTCCTGGCAGAACTTGAACAGAATCCGTTTTCATACTCTGTGCTTTGGGAAAGCTGATGGGGAGCAAGGGGATGTCCTTGGCAAAACCAAAGAGAAGAAAACACAGCTAGGCTTTAGCACCAGAGTAGAGGTTTGGGGGAAGAATCTGTCCTTGAATCCCAGCATGGTTTGAGTGGGAAGGGACCTTAAAGCCCATGCAGGGACACCTTCCACCAGCCCAGGTTGCTCCAAACTCTGTCCAACCTGGCCTTGGACACTTCCAGGGGTGGGGCAGCCACAACTTGGGCCTTTATGTCTAGAAAACACACTTTACTGAGAAGATGCATAAAATACATGTGACCACAAATACTTACATTTTTATTTACAGCTGAAAAGCACCCACTGTCCAAACAGAGAGGCTGCAGTTGCTGCTGCTCAGCCTTAGCCACTGGACATTAAAATAATTCAGGAGCCAAGGCTCTGACTGGCACTTTAACTTAGTTGTCCCATCTTTTGGAAGATGACAGGGCTGGAGCAGGGAACAGGGAAGGAGCAGAGGGTTTCAGTGCATGGGCACCTCGATCTTGGCTCACACCATCCAAAGTCACTCATCCTGCCCAGCATGAGCCCAGCACAAACAGCTGATGTTCAGGTTTGGACCACGGATACTCAGGTTTGGATCTCTTCCCCCTGTGCTAGGGGTGCCCAGAAATACCAAAACATTTCTTTTAATTTTCGAATTTCAAGATTTCTATGAATTATTGTAACAAAAGACCCCTGCTTCATTTACCAGGATAATTCCAAAAGTATTTTCATTGTGGTGTTGAATTGTACTTTTATTCCACACAACAACAACAACAACAAAGTATCATAGGGGTTGATAAAAATATCTTTGAAAATAATTTGTGTATAATAAAAAAAAAAAGGCTTCAGTTTTTCTGCCTTTAAGGGCCAGGCTGGAGCATAAAGGGACTGAAAACTCATGTCCAGCCCTGCCTGCTGTGGCTCCGTTCAGGGGAGGGCACAGACCTGGTGTCCCCAGAGGTGTCACCCCCCTGGACACCTTCTGAGCATCCTTCCATGGCACCCACAGGCCCAAATGTTTTCCCTCTCCCCCACCTTTGTGCACCCAGTGTTGGTGAGGGAGACATTTCCATGGCTGCACATGCACGTGTTCATACCCAGAAGTATCAATCCCAGTCTGAATTTCCAGGAGATAAATGCATTTTTGCAGTTGGCAGTAAAAAAATGCCTGAATGTCACTGGAATATTTCTTACCTGCTCCTAACAATTATTATTTTTAGGGGGTTCGTTATGCAGTAGGGTCCTTTCTCCAGCTAAGCTGAAATATTTCCCTCCCACAGGAAAACCACAAGTCAACACCTTTTAAGACTGGGATTTATTTTTTTGTTCCCCCCCCCACCTTATCCCTCACTCCTGCACCGTTAATTTAAGCATCCTTCGTAATCTGTAACTGTAAAAAACGTTTTGAAAAAATGAAACCCCTCACTCACTTGTGCCCATGGGTTGCTCTGGGGTGCTAAAATAACTCATCCCGTTCCATCAGCGCTCTCCTGATGCATGGAAGGATAATTTGCCGAGTAATTCTGTTAAACCCCAAACTGTAGCGCGTTTTTGTGCTGATACCATTAATATATCAAGAGTAAATAAAATGTTTAGTGGGAGGCACATTAATTACCGCCTTCGTCCGCCAGTGTTTAAAAGTAAGAAATAATTAAATGTGCTTTAATAAGATCTGGTGTGGGGGGAGCAGATCGTTTGTGAATGGCTGGAGGTGCGGGGAGCTGCCTCTCCCTCGAGAGCAGGAATTTATGCCGAACACCCCGCTGATTGTTCAGGAGGTAAAGAACCAATAGCTGCGTGTGCAGAGGTTTAATTTAAAGTGTGTTTCTCACTAGGCTGCTCACAACACTTAATTAAACTCTGCTGTTTTGGCAATGACAAATGCTGTGGTGCAAAAGGAACCCGAGTAGCGGTGACTGAGAAGCCTTCGCAATTTCTTTCGTGTGCAGCGGCAGCCGGATCCAGGTCAGGAGAGAAGGAAAGAATAAAAGAAGATTTATTTAAGGTGCTTGAAGGCACCTGCCACTTCCCAGAGTCCCTGTGAATCCTGGAGAAGGTTTCCTTGCTGGCTTCATCCGTCTGTGGTTTTGGATACCACGGAGCGTGGGAAAATATTTGCTGGTGTTCCCCGGTCTCCTCATCCAAAATGCTTCTCTTCATCGTGGTTGATGAAGGGAGGGGACTGTCCCCTGTGCTGGCACTGCTGGGGCACCTCCAGGGCTGTGTCCTGTTCTGGGACCCTCAGACAAGAGAGCCACGGAGAGGCTGGAGGGACGGGAACGGAGCTGGGAATGGAGCTGGGAATGGAGCTGGGAATGGGGCTGGGAATGGAGCTGGGAATGGAGCTGGGAATGGAGCTGGGAATGGAGCTGGGAACGGAGCTGGGAACGGAGCTGGGAACGGAGCTGGGAACGGAGCTGGGAACGGAGCTGGGAATGGAGCTGGGAACGGAGCTGGGAACGGAGCTGGGAACGGAGCTGGGAATGGAGCTGGGAATGGAGCTGGGAATGGAGCTGGGAATGGTGCTGGGAACGGAGCTGGGAAGGAGCTGGGAATGGAGCTGGGAATGGAGCTGGGAAGGGCCTGGGAATGGAGCTGGGAAGGGGCTGGAAATGGAGCTGGGAAGGGGCTGGAGCAGCAGGAGGGGCTGGGGGGGCTCAGCCTGGAGAAAAGCACTCAGTGCTCTGGGCTGGGGGCAGGGTGGGATCCACGGGCTGGGAGGGCTTTTCCATCCTCAGTGGTTCTGTTGGGTTTATGGTTAAAAAGCCCAAATCCAGGGCCAGGCACGTGCCTGGCTCAGCCACAGCTCCTCTTGCCTTCAGCTGGGCCCACTGGCACCGGCTGGAGGAGCTGCACTGACCCCCTGAGAGAGGGGGATCACAAACCAGATAGATAATCACAGCTATAGGCAGATTGTGCCATTCCCCATTCAGGCAGATTTTTAAGTAGACAGGTTTCCTTCGAGTCAATAAAAAAAAAATAAATCTATTTTCTCACATTCCTGCCATGAAATACCAACCTGGAATGTGAGGAAACACTCTTTTCCTCGGTATTTTTAGCTTCCAGACCTTTATTTTAGGCATACATGGACATAAACGGTATTGCATGTTAAACCACAGTCTCTCCTGGTTTAATTCCCTGTTCCCCTGTCCACCTGTCCACACAGTTTAAGCAGGGTAATGTAAATTGTCAGTAATATATAGTCTCGTTTAACACTTGCATTAATAAAAAAAAGCAGTGGAACAGCTCTCACTGGTGGGAACAGTGGGGTTTCTCCTGTCTCTCCCTCCGTGTCTCCAGCTGTAATGCAGAGTGCTGCAGGGACACACTTGGAATAGGATGACCCTTGAGGTCCCTTCCAACCCAAACCAGTCTGTGAGTCCATAAGGGCACACATTTGGAGAAACTGTCCCTCACAAGTGAAATCTGTTCTAAAGCTGAAAATTCCTCAGACAAAAGCCTGATTTTTTTTTTGCAGTGCAAACCTCTGTTGCAGTAATAAATTAGAGTTTTACAGAATGCCAGGTATGGTTTAAATGTCCTCTGTGGAGGTTAAAAAAAAAGGGGAGGGGTGGGGTGGGGGGACAAATATTTGGAGCAGCTTCCTTAAGTCTGTGTGGAAGGAGGGAAGGATGAGCCTGTGTTCATCCTGTGGCTGTGCCACATCCAAAAAGTGGGGTCTGAGGATGTTATTACAGGGCTGCAAGGCTGGATAATAACCCCTTTTATTTCCAGAGGATGTCCAGATGAGTTAGAGGGGGTGTTTCCTTGGGGATGGGGATGTTCTTGCCACAGTGTGCTGGAGCAGAGCCCAGGGGCTGGTTCCTCACTGCATTCTGGGGCCAGGAGGACGGAGATGGCACTGAGAGTTATAAAAATATCACCCCGGTTAAAGCTTCTCTTTCTTTCTTTGAAGGGTATTTTTGATGAATTCTAATGTAAACCATTTTGTTAATTTAATTGATTTTTTTCTTTTTAGAACAGACTTAAATAAAACCTCACATGGGTCCCCAGGGGCCGGTGGTTCTCTTTGATCTGGCCCAGCTCTTTCTGATCCTTTTTCATCCCTCTCTTCCCTCTCCCAGCCACTTTTTCTCTGCCAGAAACTCTCCCATCACCCTCTGCACACATCATATTGCTTCCTGCTGCCTTTTCCTTCTCCAGCTGTGATGATCCCACAGCATTTTTCCATCCCAGGTGGGGAGGGCATGGGGAGGTTCCTCTGGCTCTCCACCCTAACTGGGAGCACCTTTCTTGAATTCCCTCTGATCAGCCCTGATATTTTTCCCTCCTCGTCCCTCTCTACCCTTTTGGGTGGTTGGCTGGTGGTTGAGGTGCTGCTGCTCCCCTTCCCAGGGTTTCTCCTGCTCCATCTGTGCAGCCTTTGGGCTGGTTTGGCTCAGCCACACGAGCACAACTCGATGCCAACGTGCCCTCGGTCCTTCCTCTGCAGTCCCTGAGCATGTCCAAGGCATTCAGGTAAAACTTTATATATCATACTTTTTCCTGGAGACAGAGCAGCTCAGCCAGGGCCTGTTTACCCTGCCCTTTTATTTCAGAGTCCCCCAGTAAAACCAGTCCGTTTGGAATGGGAGAAAGAAGGTGCTGTAAGTGGTGGATGCCTTTTGGTGAGAGCAGTGGGGTTTCTGTGGGGTTTTATAGGCTGTTGACACTGTCCGTGGTTTCTGTGATTTGGGATATTATTATTATCATCCCTGTGCTGCATTTTAGAATGTGAGAATTAAAACCAGCACGATGGGTCTGGCTGGTGGGTGAGGGAAGGGGCTGTGCCCTGCCTGGCTGTGGCACCACGGGGCAGCCAGGGCTTGGGGTGCCCCCAGGGCGTTGTGTGGCCTTCTGTATTTCCACTGGACCCAGGAGAGCAGCATTCCTGGTGGCAGATGTCTCTAGGAGAGCCCTTCTCCTGCCCTTTCTCCTGCTGTTGTGCCCTGGTGTGGCCACTTCTTTTGGTCTCCTCTCCTAAGAGCAAACATCCTGATCCTCTGTTGATGGGTTTGCAATTGCAGTCATTGTTAGAGCCTTCAGGATGGTCACCCCTGGGCTTGGGTGCTTTGCTGCTCTGTTTGGAAGGGGAGTGTGAACCAGACCAGCTTCCACTGACCTGTGTTTCACAGCCAAAAAATCGTGGTGTTTACCTGCAAACAGCCTCTCTGGTGACGTGCAGGAGGGAGGGGGCTTCTTGCACAGAAGCAGCACTGCCAGAAAATGTCTTTTCCTGATGGAGATGCTGATGTTGTCAGGTGTTCTTTATTCGTCAGAGTTTGGATTTTCTTGCTTGTGCTCCGGTGCCAAGTGTCAGGATTGATTTTGTTTGTTTGTTGTTGTTGTTGTGTTTGTTGATTTGGTTTGGGGTTCTTTTGGGGATGAGGGAGGTTCATAGAATCACAGAATAATTTGGGTTGGAAGGGATCTTAAAGAGCATCTGGTTCCAAAGCCCCTGATGGACAGCACCAACCTGCTGTGTGTTTGGGGGTTTGGTTTGGGGTTTAATCCTCCAGACTTGAAGAAGGATTTCTCTCAGTGCTGTGGCACTCAGTGTAGAGCTGAATGATGCTCTAGAAAGCATTTTCCTTTCAAGCAACCTCACTTTTTTTTTTTTTTTATTAAATCTCTGCTTCCTGATAAATTTACATGAAGTTTCGTAGCTCTCTGAGCACGCTCCTGGTTTTACTCTGGCTGCACCACATCCCATCCTTTGCTGCAGGTTGTGTTGATGGCAGTGACTCTGGTGGGGTGTTTTGGAGCTGGGTTCTGGCTGCCTGGGGCACCCCATGGGCGGGGACCATGGCAGGACCACCCCACTGATTGATCCTGGCCCGGGAAATTGCAGCGCTGTGGTTAAACCTGTGGGCTTGACATACAAACCTGTGGATTTAACACACACACTTGCTTTGTATTCATATAGACTTTGCCTTCGAATCTAAATGTTTGCTCTGAATCTTTGGCCACTTTTCTCCCCTTCTTTCATTTTCTCTCCTGCCTTTGCCCTGGTTACAGTCTCGAGATGTTTGCCAAATATTCCACAGTACAGCGAGAAATCCATGTTGAGAGATACCAAATTCCTGTTAGCTCTTAAGGTTGGAAGAGGTGTGTTAGGTAGCCCATCACATAAAGCTTGATAAAAATCCCTGAGTAAATGCCACGGGAACCCTCCAGGAATAGAGCCTTTAATCTTCAGATTGTCTAAAAGGAGCCTGGTGACATGACTTGGCTTATTGCAGAAAGCTCATTTCAGTGACTCTGAGTGGTGAGATTGTGAGGGTCCTTCTCCCTGTCCTGTTCCAAGAGGCACAAACCACTTCTTGCTCCTGACTTTTTTTTTTTTCTTTTTACCTTTCCCATTGCTAAAAATCTGAAAATTTACAAAGAAATTAAAAACCCTTGAGCATGTCTGAGAGTTTTTGCCTTTTCAAGGAGTGGCTGTTGTTCTCCCCACCCAGGGAAGGGCTGAGTCAGAGCATCTTTGGGGCCACTTGGCTCAGGGTGCCAGCATTTTGGGTGCTGAGGAAGGGATGTCCCCTTGTTGTCTGCTGGAAAACAAGGTCCCTTTTCTGCTGGTTTAACACCTCTCAAAGCAGGAAAAATAGGAGAGGGTGGCTCCCTGGGGTAACAGATGGCTGGGAAAACACTGTCCTAAGGAAGCAAACTGCAGCAGACAAGAGTGGAGGTTTTAATGTGTTATTTTATTATCTTTATACTGTCACCTGGATATGAAGGTATTTTATTTTATAAATAAAATATATTTATAAAATATTATTTCATAAATAAAATTTTATTTTAAATTACATTGTGAAGGGGGGAGAAGAAAACAACACAGGAAATACTTGGGAAAGTAGCTTTGTTCTTATTAAAAAATGATGGAGCCTGCCTAGCTAATTCAAATTAACTTTTTTTTTCTTAGTATTTTTTTTTAATAGGTAGTAAAACTTGGAAGAATCATTTATGATGGCTCTTTCCTGCCATAACACTTCATCAGTGGGGAATATGTAGCAAAATTGGTTTGTGGTGTGGTGTGGGCAACGAGTGACAGGAGGAGAGGGAACGGCCTCCAGCTGTGCCAGGGGAGCACAGGTTGGACATCAGCAGGAATTTCCCCTGGAAAGGGTGCTCAGGCACTGGCAGGGGCTGCCCAGGGAGGTTTGGAGTCCTTGGATGTCCTTTAGAGGTGCCCTTTGGGGTTTGGATGTCCTGGAGGTGTCCAAGGCAGGCACTCAGTGCTCTGGGCTGGGGCAGGGTGGGCACAGGGGGGATCCATGGGCTGGGAGATGATTCCAGTGTTGCTGGGACATCACTGCCTGGCAGTGGGAGGTGCTCAAAGCCAGGGGCTCAGAGAGGCTGTGCCTGGGTGAGGGGGATAAGCTCTGTGCTGACACAGCCTGTGCTCCTGCAGGGGGGCACTTTGGGGGCAGATCAGCCCCCATTTCCCCCCTGCACTCCACATCCACTCCAGGCTCACGCCTGGGTTCGTTCTGAGCCTGCTTAGAAAATTCAGGATGGTTCTTATTTTATGTCAATTGCTTCTTATCTTCTTAATCTGAAACTCCAATGTTTGCCGTGAGCGGCTCCGAAGGCCCCGTGCTGCTGGGGGAGATGATGGCAACCGTGCTTCCAATTTTGGAGGGAGGAGAAGGAAGCCTTGTAGCATTAATCTCCTATCAAGACATAATCTAGGCACATCCAGGGCCTGAGTGGGTGTTTTGTGCAAGAATTGATAAACACTTGATGGACAGAAGGAGCTGAATCTGAGTTGTGCCGCTCTGACCCACGGGTTCAGTAATTTACTGCTCACCATCCTTCCTCCTGAAACACCCCCCCTGTGAGATGGGGAGGGAGGGAGTGTCCAGGGGCTGTAATTTGATTAGTTCTTATTTTTTGCCATTCTTTGAGGATGTAAATGGAAATGCCAGGAATAGCTGACATAAAATACGTTGACAATAATGTGACTGTACATCAAAACCACACCAGGAACCCCATGGACTTCCATGGGATCTGGCTGGGGGTCAGGGACCCCCTCTCTGTCAAATTCCGTTTTCCAAACTGTAGTATTTGATTGACCACTTGACCAAGTAGGTAAATTGGTGTCACTTTCTCAGAATAAAAAAAACTTGTTCTTATTCAGCTACCTTTCAAAAATATTAATTTAACTATTTCTTGGCAAAAAGTTATTTCTGTGTGAACTTTTTCTGGGGTATCATCCATTTTGAGATATAAGCAGACTGTCAGGATTTCCTGTAACACACAGAGCAGAGATGGACTCTGGGCCCTCAGCTGGTGCCACGTTCCAAATAAAAGTAAATACGGAAATATTTCCATTTCACCAAACTAAAACCATTTGATCCATAGTAATATAGCACTGCTGTGGAAAATTTAAATACTAATAAATATTGCATGCTGAACAACACTCAGGAAGGTGCTGCCAGTATTCTCATAACAGTTAATAAAGTAGTCACAAATGATTCTGCCCACTTTTGTCCCAAAGAGGATCATATTTAATGCTCCATTTAATTTGCTCAAATGTCAGGGAACATCAAAAGGGGAAGTTTATTGTATTAGTCACTGAAAGAGATATAGTAGGAGCATCATGCTATCTAAAGATGATTAATAAAAATAGCTATTGATTTTGCAAAGTCAATAAATCCAGCTGTTCCAGCGATGGCATTAGTCAGTCCAAGGGACTGGTTTAGTTTGTTTGGGTCCCTGCAGATGGATCTGCAGCCTCTGCTGCTCTCCCAGCCTGGGGGGGATGAGAAGGAGCTGTGCTGGGTCATCCCCTGCCTGGGATCAGAAATCCCATCAACCGCTGATGGGAATCTTGGAATCGCAGCACAATCTCATTGTTTTGTTCAGAGTGCAGAACAACTGTCCCTGTGCAGCCACCGACCCCCTGGGGAGGCTTCAGGCTGGATAAATACACCCCTGAAGGGTGTTCAAGCCACTGAGAAGGGAGATGGGATCATGGTTTAGGTTGGAAAAGCCCTCCCAGACCGTTGAGTCCAGACATGAATCCAGCACTGCCACGGCCACCACTGCCCCATGTCCCCAGGTGCCACATCCCCCCTAACCCTCCTGGCAGGGATTGCAGAGCCAGAAGGTCCCCCCTGAGCCTCCTTTTCTCCAGGCTGAGCCCCCCCAGCTCCCTCAGCCCCTCCTGCTGCTCCAGCCCCTTCCCAGCTCTGTTCCCTTCCCTGCACTCGCTCCAGCCCCTCCGGGTCCTTCTTGGCAGGAGGGGCCCAAAATTGACCCCAGGATGGAGGAACAGCCTCAAGGTGAACAGAGGCAAGAGAAAGCACTAACACCAGGTGTTACAACTTTATTTTGTGGTGATCCTCATCACTCCCTGGTTTTCCCAGCGTGTGAAGCTCTTGGCACTCACCTCACCAGTGTCCTGCGTGGTGGCTGCAACCTTTTCCTGGCTCCCCTGTGCAGTGTGGGGCTCTGCCCTGACCAGGATTCAGGGTGTCATGTGGTTTACAGTGGCTTTAACAGTGCTTTTAAATTACTTTTATTGTTTTGCTCTGCATTTTTGCTCTGGAACTGCTCCTCATCCTCTCGCTCTGCCTGGCCCCATCTCTGTAATTCCCGTTCCTGGAGCAGCCCTTGCTGGAATTCAGAGAGGGAAGAGTCTCGTGCCCTCCCTCCCTCCCTCCCTCCCCCACGTGCCAGGGCTTTGGGAAAACAACTCCAGCACTGAGTTTTTGTGAACTGGAGTTTCTCCCTCTCTGCATAAGTTTTAGAGGAACAAATTCCAGGGCAAACCCTCCAGCCGTGTTGGCACAGCAGTTGTCCCACAGGGCCAAGCCAGGCTCATCTCCTGGTGCTGTAAGCCTTGAACTCAGCTTAGTGCTCCTGAAGAAACCTAAAATAAGTCAGCATTTGGCACGAGAACCTGGAGAGCACTGGCTGATTTCAACACTTCCTTCTCTGTTTATTTTCTCAGCAGGGCCAGACGTCACCGCGCTAATTTTTCTTGGGTTGACGATGGGAAAAAATTAAGGCTGCTGACTGGGGTTTAAAAATATTTCTGTGGTGGTATCATCTCAGCGTTTCCCTGCTGAACTCCTGAGCAGCTGAGCTTCATTTGCAGAAGGGCTCCTGACAAACTGGCAGGGAGAGCAGGGATTGGTGCTGGCAGCGATGAGCGCAGACATGCCGGGAACTTTCAGTGAGGGGGCAATAAAAAAGCTCTAATTTAAATACTAAAATCACTTCCTAATGAAATGCAGAATAAGTTGCAGGATTGGGGTAGATCCCAGCAGCTTTGGAGATTTCAGGACGAGGCCTGATTTGTGATGTTCTGTTGCGGTGCTGAGATCACCCAATTAACAATATTGTTACTGTTCTGAGTAGCAATGGGGATGGAGCCACTGGTACCTTTTACAAACAGGGGGATGAATTACCTGTCACCTGAAGTATTTGAGCAGAAAAGAGGCACAGATTGCTTAAAAATCCCACTGTGCTCTCTGCAGGAGTGTGGGAGGTTCCCTGAGTAACCTGTGACGCAGGGAAAGGCTGAGCAATCTCTGTGCACTGGTTTGGTTTCTGATGGGAGCTTTCCTTGAGTCCCTACGAAATCACCTGTCAGGAAGTCATGGATGGCTGTCACCATATCCCCTCTGGGGCCTGTAGGAAGTGCCTTTGGAACCTGGGAGCTGCTACAAACCTCCTTCCTTGCTCCTCTGTTGGCCAGAGCTGCACTCAGCTCTGCTCGACCTGCCCAAACCTTTCCACGCTGGCTTGGCTTTGGGTATGCCTTCAGATTTTTAAATTTTTCCTTTCTGAGAATATAAATTATAATGAGAATCAAACATTGCCCTGCCTCCCTTGGGAGGGTTTCCCACAGTTCCCCTTCCACAGGTGTAGAATTCCTGGTCTGCACTTGCCAGTGTGTCTTTGTCAAACAACTGAGTGGTGTTTGACAGGTTCAGAGCCTCTGTAATCTCACCCAAAAGTTTATGAGCTCTTTAAAATGTCCATTAAAGATTCACAAGTTGCCCTGCTCATTATTTGACATTATAATTTAAGCACATCCATTCTCCTCTCACTTTAGGTGGGTTTTCCTCCAAGCTTTTCTTCTCCAGGGAAGTGTGCTTACAGAAACTCACACTGGTCACTGATTTCTAATGAAGTTGTGCTAGGGCAGGCTCAGGTTGGATCTCAGGACAAGGTTCTTCCCCCAGAGGGTGGTTGGCACTGAACAGGCTCCCCAGGGCAGTGGGCACAGCCCCAAGGCTGCCAGAGCTGCAGGAGGGTTTGGACAACGCTCTGAGGGACAGGGTGGGATTGTTGGGGTGTCTGTGCAGGGCCAGGAGTTGGACTGGATGGTCCTGTGGGTCCCTTCCAGCCCAGGATATTCTGTGACCCCATTCTTTCCCCCTGGCCAGTCTCTCACCCCTTTTAAAGCTCCACCACTGCAGCCCCCGATGTCCCCGAGCTCGACCATCAGCCCAGGAGGAGCTGAAGGAGCTCGTTCTGTGTGCCAGGGAGGAGGAGAGGGGAAGGAGAGGGTGCAGGGCAGGGGGTCCCCCATGAAGGTGGAGGGTGGAAATGTTGGGCCATTATGCCAGAGAGCAGATAATGTCTCCTGCACGGGTATTAGTCTCGGTGGGTGCTGAACCGTGGCAGCTTCTGAAGAGGCACCCAAGGAGACCTAATCTGGTGGGGAATGGAGACATTAGTGAACATGCTCCTTTGTAAAAGTGTTCTTATCTCAGACCTTGCATATGTACTGGGGGCTTCTGCAGTGCCCATGATAAGTAGTGCTCCTTGTTTCATTGAATGGCCGAGTAAATAGTCACATAAAACCCATATAATTTGCTGGCTTGTAAGTTAAAGCCCCAGGCAGTCTTATCACTTCTTTTGTCATGTCCCTTACACTTCCAGGGCAATTCCGTGTCAAATTGCTCTACATTTTGCACCCTGACCCAGCAAAAGTGGAAGCCTGCAAAAAACTTACCATCTCTTCATGTTCTTTGTTGTGGTTTTTTTTTCCCCCCTTTTCCATTTTGTGCCTCATGAACTGATTCTTTTTTCCTCCCCGCGAGCCGAACGCGTCTCTGTGGCTGCACCCAGAGCACAGCGTTTCACAGGGGCTTGTCTGTGTTAGCCAAGCACAAAGGGAAAACAGAGGGGTTTGACTAAGTTAAAAAGTGAAGGCGTTAATTATTGAGCAGAGAGATCTTCCCTCAGCACCGATGTCCAGGCTGATCCCGTGTTTATCTGCGAGTCCCCCGGAACAAAGGCGGTTTGGGGGGGGAGACAGTTACCTTTGCAACCATATTTATCATGTAAATAGCTCGGGAAGGGATGCTGCCAGTCCCATCTTTAAAACACAGAAATGCCTGCATTTCACTATTTTGTAAATGCCAGAGCGCCGCAGCTCCGCCGGAGTTAACGGTGCGGCACTTTTGTGTTCAGTAGCATGAATCATTAATCATGAGCCAGGCCATATTCTTGTACTGCTGCTGCTTTCATTACTTGGCCTAATTAAACAGTTCTCTGAACTGGAATCTCAGATTCCTCTGTTACAGATTATCATTAATTATGGTGAAAGTGCTCAGAGATGTTGGACTCAATTATATTCTGCTCAACTCTGGCACGGCGTGATTCATTGCCCAGCCTGCGCTGCAGATGTATCTGTTCTTATCTTGCACTCCCACTTTTGTAAATTGGGCTCTGCCAGCCAACAAACCAAGAGTTATGTGCTGCGTTTTCATTAAAAACATGTTGGAGAAGCACACACCAATTAAGGAGCCTGTATTTTATGCCCAACGAGCGCTGGGTTTGGGAGGAAGAGCTGAGCGAGCAGCGGCTCCAGTCCGTGATGGATCCATGAGGATGCTGTGGGCTCCTCTCTCTCCACTTTGGGTCTGGGCTGCTCCTCTCCTCCACTTTTCCGTGGTGTGACTGCTCCCAGGAGGAACAGTCACAGTTCCCTGGAGGAACAGTCACAGTTCCCGGGAGGAACAGTCACAGTTCCCGGGAGGGACAGTCACAGTTCCCGGGAGGAACAGTCACAGTTCCCGGGAGGAACAGTCACAGTTCCCGGGAGGGACAGTCACAGTTCCCGGGAGGAACAGTCACAGTTCCCGGGAGGGACAGTCACAGTTCCCTGGAGGAACAGTCACAGTTCCCGGGAGGAACAGTCACAGTTCCCTGGAGGAACAGTCACAGTTCCCGGGAGGAACAGTCACAGTTCCCGGGAGGAACAGTCACAGCACTGGCATCAAACACGGCCCTCGCCCTCAACCAGGGCGTGTTTGCAGAGCCCAAGCCCCTTCCTCTACAGCATTATCCACCAAAATGCTGGGAATGGCCTGAGCAGCCAGGAATCTTCTCTAATTAATAATTGTAAAAGTAACAGTAGCATAAAGCAGTGGTGTAACACTGTTAATATTAATCCATAACCAGCCCCAGCACCTTCCACCAGGCTCAGGTTAATCAGTTAGCACGTGGAGACCAACCCTGCACGGGTTCCCAGGTTGGGATTTCAGAGTGTGTTATGTTCTAAATTGAGGCAATATGGGAAATGATAAACATCAAGAATTAATTAAATAAATAAATATATGATATGGTGCAGTAAATGAGAAGTGGGTTCTTTCCCTTTAATATTTTTGGCATACTTAGAACTCAATGTTTCTACCTGTGAGCTGGACCTCAGGAGTAACTGTAAGGGGATGTGGTCAGTTAAGTGCTCTTGAATCAGGCAAAAAATATCTATTATGGTCAAATTGGAGTGCTGTGACTGGGGGAGGAGAAATGTAAACAGCTGTGTGTGACCCCTCGTGGGCTGAGGAGGCTGGTGTGGATCACCACACCCTGGACACCAACACCCCCAGTGCCCAGGTGTGCAGGCACATCTGGGAGCAGGGATGGGTGTCCCTCCTGCTCCCTGCCAGCAATCCCAGCTCGGGCCAGAGCCATCTCCTCTAGAGCTCAGCTGCTCAGAAAGTAAAATAGATTGCCAGCAGAATTGCTTATCCTGCTTCCACATTGTCAACAGCTAAGTATTTACAGATTGCAGGTTAACATGGCTCACATGAGAGAGCCGGGGCCAGGGAAATCTTAAAAATTCAGCATGTGGAGAATTTATATTCATCATCATCTTCCCGCCGAGCACGAGCCGTGTTTTTACTGATAGATGATTAGCTAATTCACCTGCGGTAAGTGGATTTGTTTCTCCGTGTCAAAATAGACACTGGATTTTATCTACAGGTAGATTGAAGCCAAGAGTCCTTGATTAAGTTATCAGGAGAGCGGCGTGGTTTGTGCTTGGGCTTTGATTGCGGGGACAGAAGGCGTCCAATACACAAATAATCGGGGTGGGGAGCAGGGGTGCCGCTGTTTCACCCTGGCACTGTGGGCTCGGAGCCCTGCCCAGCAGGGAAAAGGGGTTTGGCTGCCTCATCCCCCCCTCCTGGCTCAGAGCACAGAGCAGCATCACCCTCCTGGGCTGCTGCTGGTGGGAGGCACAGGGGGCACCCACCCTGTCCCCTCCTGCAGGTGCCACCCTTCCCTCTGCTGGGCACCTTCGAGGCCGCATCCAACGGTTTTGGGCGTTCCTGCGTGCCCAGGGACACGAGTGGCTGGATTTCCAGTCCCTGGCAGGACATCCCCCTCCATCCCCGTGGCGGTGGAATTGCAGCAAAGCCCCCAAGTTGGACGCGGGAGCTTTGGGGCGTCTCGTTTTTTTTTCCGCGGGAGTTGCGGGTTTTAATATATATGAAAATCAGTCGTCGTGTATCTTTGCATATGTGCCTTTTGTAATATAATTTTGACAGATGGCAAGCTCGGGAAATCTGGTTCCTCGCTATAGAAACCCTTGGCTTGACTCTCGCTCTCTGCAAACTTGCCTCAGACTGCTTTTGCATTTGATTTTTTAATATAGATGCCTATTTTTTTTTTCCCCTGCTCTGCTTTTGTTTTTATTTTCAATGTATCTGCCAAGTATTTCCACCCCTGATTTCCGCAGACAAATTGCAACCGAGCTCTGATTTCTCTTTTTTTGTGTGTATGTGTGTATTTTTTTAGCCCTATTCAGTGCATTATGCCAGTGACTTTGCTATTCTGCATGTCGCCTTATTAAAAATAAATATGCTGCCCTGTCCCTGTTTGCGCCGTCTACCATTACTGACAACAATCCCGACAAATTCTTACTATTTAAGGGTGGTGGAAAAACTCCACGAGGAAGCAGTTTCCTCTCCTGCCAGCTCCAGACAGGCTGCTCATTGAAAATGTAATACACTGCTGCCATGTCACAGGTCAGCTGGCAAATGGCAATCTGAATTTTAAAAGGAATATGAATAAAATTCTGTTTTATTTTGAAAATGAACTTTGTGCCCTCCATCATGAATCCAATATATGTCTTAATCTTCTATGCTCTTGAAGCCTGCGGCTCCTGGCTGAGTCCTTTGACTCCTGAACCTAATAAGGAAATAGGTTGTTTTCTCATCCTCGCCTCATTTTTAGAGGGGCTGAAACAAACAGTCCCCATTCCGGCTGTAATTGGTAAAGCATAAAAACATGTGTGTTGTATAATTTCGGGGGTTTATGGCGGAGCCGGGCTCCGCGCTGCTTTAGCCGAAGATTTGATTAAGACGTGATACCTTTGGAAAATAACGCTGTCAAATCCCGGCGCGGAATTTACCTCCGGCGGCGATTTCGTGTTTACCTTGCGGGGAAGCCCCCCGTGAGGAGGGGAGGGATGGAAGGGCCGGCAGCCCCCGCAGCCGGGACCGCCGCGTTTAACCCGGGCTGTGCTCGCATCCCGGCCCGGCATTCCCGGGGAAGCGGGGGCTTTAAAAGGGGCACAGTCACCCCTTGCCAGGGCACCACCTGGCTGTGCCGCTCCCGCACGGGGATGCCGAGCATCCCTCCCGTCCCTCACCACGTCCAGATGTGCGCAGATGCTGGGCAGGCACAGCCAGGAGGCACAGGCTCTCTGCAAACCCCCAGTGCTGATCATCACCTCTGTGCCAGCACGGTGCTGCTGGTCAGCTCCCAGGAACCGGTGCTGCCATTTCCCTGCGGTTGTGTGGTGGAGAAACACCAGGAAAGAGAAATACTTTGCTGCCAAAGCCCACATTGATGGGCTGTGCTGGCTGGGGGCGTGGGGTCCGACCTGGAGGCATAGTGGGGATGTGAGGAATTTTTTATGAAACTGGGATATGGGATAGAAAGTTCACTCTGAATTTGGGGAATTTCTTCTTGAAGGCAGGAGAAAAAAAATCCCCCAGCATGAGAGAAGATTATCTATCTGTCAGTTATCTATCAGTCACCAGTGCCTGCCTGGTGCTGCCTTTCTGTGCAGCCCCTCCAGCTGGGGGGATGAGATGGCTACACCCCTTCAGAACATCCTCCTCTGGTTCCAAAACCTAAACCCCTTCAGAGCATCCTCCTCTGGTTGCAGTTGCTCCTCTCTGCTCTCTCTCCAATAACCAAGGTTTCAAGGTACCATCTCTCGGTCCAGGTGCTTGTATGTTTTTATTTTCGTCATTACCTAGAGAATTGAAAGCAGGCTTTAGCTCATCTGTCCTGTCTGGATCTTGCTGTGTTCCCTCTGTGATGTTCTGATGGCCAAGGAGCTGTCTGGAGGGAAGAGGAGCAGCTCAGCACCACTCTGGAGATGCTGGGCCAGGTCAGCTGAGCTGGGCTGAGCCCTGGGAAGTGCTGCCTGTGGATGCAGGATGCCTGGGATAGGGGGTGTATGGTTTTTTCTGCTCTTCCTCTGCATGTTTTGAGGTTTCAGTATGACTTTTGGGTCCATGTGATCCCAACACAGCTCAGACAGAACCACCTCCCGGCTTTTACAAGCACCCATTTCACCAATCTTGAAACACAGCTGTCCCTAAATGTGGGTGCAGAGCCCGTTCTCGTACCTTCAAGAGATTAATTGTAAAAACTTCATTGGGATTTTTAATTCAGAAAAAAACCCGAAGTCAAAAGTGAGGATTTTGCCCACAGAGACTCAAATGAGCTTGAACAATTTTCAGTCTGATCTTTGAGGGCTCCCCTGTGGGGCTTGGCAGAGAGGAGGTAGGAGAGGTGTGTAGGAGATTATTGCACCTGCTCTGGCAGGAAAATAAACCTGTGCCAGGTGGAAAGTGCCCTGCCAGCCTTTCCCTGATCCCGTGTGCAGGAGCATTTAAAAAAAACCCAAACCAACAAAAAACCACCTTATTCCCTTGTCCTGGAGCCTTGAGGGACTCGTGTGGTGTTTGAGGTAGGGATGGGGATGGCCATGTCAGGGTGCACCAGGATAAACAGTGCTCTGGAGATTCCAGAGATCCCAGTGGATCCTAATTTGGTCTAAGAGATTTAATTTACAAAAGTGTGTGCAGACACTGAACACACCAAAAGATTGGGAGACACAAACTTTTTGTGAAGAACAGGGAATTGAGTCTTGGCCCACGAGAACCACCAGAAATATATTGAATTACCTTTAAAATTTAGCTGTAACTCTAACTACTGTATAGCTTAAGAACCTCCAGAAGTATTGACAATTATTTTCCAAATTGATCACACTTCCAGGACATCTGTGTGCTCAGTGTGCCTGTTGCTGCAGGTAGCAGATATTTGGAGGATGTCTTGTTCTGTTCAGAACTGTTTTGGTGCCCAGTGGAGGTGGGACTGTTGCCATGCTAATCTGATAAATCTTTGTCACTGAAGTTGTGTAATGATTTAATTTCTGTGGGGTTTTTCCAGTGAGAAAAGATGCTTTGTTGATCAGAACTGATAAGAAACTGCCTTGTGTGTTGTTGCTCAGCAGGAGTGTGGGTGTGAGCAGTGTCAGGGGAGGGCTGTGCCCTCAGTCCTTGTGCTGAAGGGAAGCCACCCCTCAGCTGATGGGGTGAACAGGAGCAGTAATAATAATAATAATATTAAATACAGATTTTTGGATGGTACCTCTTTTCAGATTGAAAAGTGCAAAGGAAATTCACTGAGTTACCAGAGATAAGCTGGAATTTCCAGAGTGCCTTGGGCAGTGCAAGAATTATGGCTGTAATATATCCAGGAGGGATGTAAAACATGGAAAGCTCAGTGTACCTGCCACGCTGGAAGAAGGTCAGGTATTTGGGGGCTGGGAGTGTCCCTGGGCTGTGAAGCAAAGCAATTATTTCATTACCTATCCAGCTCTCATTTAGAACCAGCTCCTGTTTGTGTTTGATTGCTGTACTGATAATGATGATGTTGAGAATTGCTGTGATGAGAAATTGCAATCAGCTAAATAGCAGCGGAGGTTCCCCCAGGGAAAGGGACTTATGGAGTCCCACACCGGATTGTTTTGGGGCTTCTACCTCTTTGTCTGGCTGGAAATGAGCCTGGTGGAAAAGAGGCACCAGCAGGCAGGTTGAGTTGAGGAGCTGAAGGAGCGAAACCAACAGGCAGGACAAGCAGCTTCCAAGTTTGGTGCATTTTATGTCCTTGTCCTGTGTGTCCTTGTGCAGGCACAGGTCATGGCAGTGCATCCCTACCTGTCATAGAATCATTCATGGAATGGTTTAGGTGGGAAGGGACATCAAGGATCATCTCATTCCACCCCCCTGCCATGGACAGGGGCACCTTCCACCTCCAAGCCCCGTCCAACCTGGCCTTGGACACTCCCAGGGATCCAGGGGCAGCCACAGCTTCTCTGCCCAACCTGTGCCAGGGCCTGCCCACCCTCCCAGGGAGGAATTTCTCCACAATATCCCATCTCTCCCTGCCCTCTGGCAGTGGGAAGCCATTCCCTGTGTCCTGTCCCTCCATCCCTTGTCCAAAGTCCCTCTCCCATCCCTCTCCTTCTCCCAGCTCCTTCAGGTACTGGAAGGCCACAATTAGCTCACCCCTATACAAGTGCAATTGTTTGTTCTCCTGAAGAATTAAGTACCAACAGCAAGATTCTGAAGTTTATTAAGTTCCCCAAAACAGGAGGTTTCTGTTCAAGCAGAGCATCTGACGTGGGGTCCAAAATCCACCCTGGGTTTGGTTTTCACACTTGTGACCCCGAGAAAAGCATTCACAGTCCTCCTGTTGGTGAAAGAACTAATTCTGCTGCTCCCATCTCTTCCCTTGTCCTCACTGGGTTTTACTTCTGTCGTGGCTTTAATTCCTGTTGCTGATAAAATACATGTACACTGTATTATACATGTATACATGTACACAGGACTGCGGTGTGAGAAACCTGCCTGCAAGCAGCTTTGCAGGACAGATCCTGCTGAGGCAGGGCTGGCAGTGAATGTTGTGCCTCTTACCCCTTTTGTGTGTCCTGTGGCATCTTTTCACCTGGGGAGCAAAGGAAATTCAAAGCAGGCCCAAAAAGGACCACTCGGAGTTGAACACTCGCAGGAACTTCAGCCAAGTGAGATGCATTGATTGTAGCAGAAGTGTCTGAAATTGCACAGGAAACAGCTGCCACAATTGGCAGATTGTGGTTCAAGGACGGTTTTTAAGGTTCTGAAATGTGTGGGGTTTTTTTGAGAGTGTAAGAAAAGCAGCTGGGTGGGTTCAGAGAACAGCTCTGTTGAAACCTCAGCCGTGTGTAACGCTCCAGGTGGGAGCATCTGCACATCCCCAGGGCTGAACTGCTGGATTGGGAGTGGGATGGGGGGGCTGCCGTGGCCCCTCCCAGCGGGATCCAGGCAGGACACCCCCAAACAGCAGCTCTGTGGGCAGCGACCCCCGTGTTAAATGAGGGGGCCGCCAGGAGCCTCCCCCACCTCCAGCAGCAGGATTAGCAAATTGGAGCTTAATCCAACCCCCCTCTAACCTACTGGGATTCATTAGCTGCAGGTTTCGAATTATCTTCCAGGTTAAACAAAAGAATTGGGGTTTTTGCATATATCTCTGTAAGGTTGGGATCCTCTGGAGACTGTAGATTATCTCGGTAATATATTTTTTTTTCCTCTCTTATACATTCCTGTAGCTAAAAAATCTCTGAAAATAATTTCTGGAACACTTACCAGGCTTACTGAGACTGCCCGTCTTAAATAAGGGTATTACACTTAATTAAGCATTGTGCCTGTGGGGCCGAGCGTGGAGGGTTCAGCTGAGAAGTCTCAGGTTATATGAATTTATAGTTGAATGCAATGGCTTGAGCAACTTTTAGGATCCAGGCCGTTGGCTGGTGAGGAAATTGAAGATGTTTTTAGAGGAAAAAAAAAATACTGATGTAACATAGAAGAATTGCTGTGTGGCTGTGTTGGAAGTGCTGGGAGCTACGTGGCTGTTTAGTCACGCTCAGATGAAATCTGGAATGTTTCCTTTATCCTCACCACAAGAAGAGGATTATTATTTTTAAAATGGTTATTTTTTTTTTCTTTTTCCCCCCTCACAATTTCAAATTAGGCTCTGCTTGTGTGGCAGCATAAATAGAGCCACTTTGCTCCAGCCTGCTATTTATCTTTTTTAAAAAAAAAAAAAAAAAAGAAAGGAAGAGGGAAAAAAAAAGAAAAACCCCCAAAGTTTGACTGACACTAATTTCCCGAACAAGATACCCTCGAAACTCCAGTTTATCTCATAAAATCATAACAGACAGGGTTTGTGATGTCCCCTGTGCGAGATCCTTTCTTCTGTCAGTTGATAGCATTTGAGCTGACGGAGGGAGATGCGCCGTGCTCAGATGCCAGCGAGGAGAACAGGAGCTGTCACCAGCAGTGTAATGTGCTGTGTATTATCACTCACACTGATCCGGGGGCCCGGAGACTGTCATCTTTTTAGACTGTACAAGTCAACACAAATAAAACTGAGGAGGCAAATGATAATGTCTGAGATAGATCCAGGCTCATTCTAGCCATTACTTTTTATTCAAACCTTAGAGATGACATGATGTGAAAAATGAGCCTGTGTCTAGTTCAGTGCCCATTAGTGTGTGAGCACATTATCTTCCACTTTTCACATTGAATCTCCCTGTACATCCCGTGGCAGTTGGAGCCGTGCAGCCCATCAGCTTTCGGGGCTGCCAGCCCCTCTCCTGCCTCGCTGGGGAGCAAATGCTGCCCCCAAAATGATGTCTTGGGAGGCACCTTCGGGAGTGACGCCTTCAGCACCCCTCCTCTGAGAGCTGGTGGAGCCAGGTGTGCTCCAGCATCCCAAGCAGGGTCTCCCTGTGCTTGGAAGACCCTTCCTCTGCTTAGGGAGAACTTCCCAGGGGGGGTTCCCTGCTTTCCTGCCCTCGTGCTCATCCCTCATCATCATCATCATCATCATCCCCAAACCCAGCCTCCCTTCCTCTGCTCCTCCCACCTGGCAGGGCCCTCGGTGAGAAAAGAAGCATCTCTTACTTGCTGATGGGGGGAAATCAATTAATTCATCCTGGAACTCTTTAGGCATCGAGCTGGTTGGGCCAGGGATGGGCGAGCACAGCAGGAAAGGGGGCCTCTGCCCAAGTGCACTGGGCACAGGAGCTGGCAGAGCCCAGCCCAGCCCACAGAGATAACAGGAGGGAAACTCAGCTGGGAACATGAATCACCTTCCCGAGGAGGTTTCAGCACAGTTGCTGCACTATCAGTACCCAAGTAAAATTCCTATTACTCTCCTGTATAACCTTTAATTACCCCCACCACCCCAAAAATATCCCTCAATTACCTTCCAGGCAGAATTATGCATATTTTTAAAGTTCTCCTAGGGATATAACACTAAACGTTGGGTTGTTATGGTTCAGTGGTTTAAATTACAGTGTACTTAATTAAAACAGCGTAAAAAGCTGTCAGTATTCCATATAATTTGAGAGACTTTGATTAGTGATTTTTTCCCCCCTTTTCCTGTTAGAGCATACTTAGCTTGGCCATTACACTGTCATTTACCAGCACCTTGGCGTTGGAACGAGGCATCATTTCACAGCACTAGGGAAAAAAAGGTAAACAAATGACAGTTCCCAGCAGAAGAAGTGACAAGCAAAGAGCACCCACCCCGGAGGAGGAGGGGGCACATAGACTGGAGGGCTGGATTTCAGCTTGGAAGTGTGAAATCTGGAAATCAGCTGTGCATTCCTGCTGGAGCTGTATTGCCAGGAGGAAAGAGTTGGCCCAGGGCAAGCTGTGGGTGATGGAAGGAATGACTGATTGCAAGGAAAAGCCAGGACATCCTGTCCAGGTGCCTCAGTAGGGGTGGTGATGCCGTTCTGTGTTCCTTGGGCTGTGGAGGTAAAGCCAACAAACCCCTTCCCCAGGAGGTGTCCACCTTCCTCCTGAGGGGCAGCTCCAATCTCTGCTCTGGGTGACAGGGACAGCCCCCAGGGAATGGCTGGAGCTGTGCCAGGGCAGGCTCAGGGTGGATCTCAGGGAAAGGTTCTTCCCCCAGAGGGTGGTTGGCACTGAACAGGCTCCCCAGGGCAGTGGGCACAGCCCCAAGGCTGCCAGAGCTCCAGGAGGGTTGGGATGATGCTCTGGGGTACAGAGTGGGATTGTTGGGGTGTCTGTGCAGGGCTGGGGTGGACTCTGATCCTTGTGGGTCCCTCCCAGCCCAGGATATTCTGTGATTTGATGATAAAGCAGATGATAAAGGTGCTCTGGGTATATTCTCATGAACCTGCTGAAAGCAGTGCCCTGTCTGGCATTTACAGCCTGTTACTGGTGTGATGGATTTGCTCCCTCAGAGGTACCTGCAGAGGGCAGGAGTGCCCATGCAGGGAATGCTGGTGGGCTCCTGTGTGTCCAGAGCACACTCATGGCAGTGACCTGCAGCAGAGAAGCCTGAACTTTTATACATTCTGCAGAAACTATCAAAGCTCTACCCTGAAACCTTTCTGGAAGCGTTTTCACGGGATCCCAGAATGGTTTGGGTTGGAAGGGACATTAAAGATCATCCAGTGCCATCCCCTGCCACAGGCAGGGACATCTCCCACCAGCCCAGGTTGCTCCAAACCCCATCCAACCTGGCCTTGGACACTTCCAAGGATGGGGCTGCTCTGGGCAACCTCTGCCAGGGCCTCCCAGGGAAGAATTCCTTCCCACTGTCCCATCCCCTGTTGTCCTGCCACCATCTGCCCATGTAAAAGTCACTTCCTCTCTTTTTTAACCCCCCTTTTTTATGTGGGGCCAGACACATGAAGGCTGCAGGGTCTGGGGCAGCCCACGTGTCCCTGCCAGCTCTGCCACCACTGCTGTTTTGTTGTTCCCAAGCACACAGCACAAGCCCCCACGTCCTCCTTTCTTTCCAGATCTCCTTCCTGAATTTTGGGAAGAGAACCTGTTCTGCTGCACAGTTAAATCACAGAATTCCAGAATGGTTTGGGTTGGAAGGGACTGTAAAGCTCATCTCGTTCCAGCCCCCTGCCACGGGCAGGGAAGCTCGGATTTCCCTGGAGCCACTGCTCTGTTCCTTTGGAATGCACAGAGGGTTATGTGAGCCCTTGCACTGGGAGGTCACCGTGCTTAAAGAGGTTTTGTGTTTTTTTAACGTAATCCATGTTTATTTATAAACTAATGATGTGACAGTGCTCACGCTGGGAACATCTATATTTTTCATCAGGGCTTTTTATTATGGCAAAACACGAAATCATAACTGTGAACAGGAAAATCCTGTTTAGCCACGGGCTAAACATCTCAGTGCTGCTCCACAGCTCCACCAGAGCCGGCTTTCACTTCTTACATTATCGGGCTGAGCAAACATTTTTTAAAATGCAGTTGGAGAAAAGCATATGGTCAGGACTGGCAATGTTTTTTTTTTCCAGTTCAGAGGATTCTCAAACCTATTTTGCTTGCTGGGAATGTGCAGATGCATTCATGCCTGCTTGAAAAATTATCCCGTTTTTAAGTAATGACTTGCTGGTAATTGTTATCTCCTGGGAGCTCGGGCTGGAGCCCTCCAGTGTGTGCTCATCACAGGGCTGGGCCCCCCTAACAGTGCCTTTATTCATTTCCTATTTCTGGTACTGCCAAAATGTGGCACGTTGGGCAAATACAGTCGGTTGTGCTTTGGTGCCAGGATCAGAGCTGTGGGTCTGGTGTGACTTGCCCTGGTTCTGGAGCAGGAGCCACCAACCTCAGGGGACACGAGTGCTGTGGGATTTGCTCCCAGGGCACTGCCAGGTACCAGTGAGATGATCACTGGAGAGTGGGGCAGCTGAGGGAGCTGGGGGGGCTCAGCCTGGAGAAAAGGAGGCTCAGGGGGGACCTTCTGGCTCTGCAATCCCTGACAGGAGAGGGGAGCTGGGGGGGGTTTGGGCTCTGCTCCCAGGGAACAGGGACAGGAGGAGAGGGAACGGCCTCAGGCTGTGCCAGGGGAGGGGCAGGGGGGACATCAGCAGGAATTTCTCCTGGAAAGGGTGGTCAGGCACTGGCAGGGGCTGCCCAGGGAGGTTTGGAGTGCCCAGCCCTGGAGGTGCCCAAGGCAGGCCTGGAGTGGCACTCAGAGCTCTGGGCTGGGGACAAGGTGGGATTGGGATGGGGCACAGGGGGATCCATGGGCTGGGAGGGCTTTCCCAACACTGGGATTCTGAGAAAACCTGTTCCTGTAGCAAGATGTGGCAGGGAATAGGAATGCTGAACCAGTCCATAAGGGATCCCAGCTCCGTGGGATTGACCTGGCAGGTGGCTTGGAGTTACCAGGGGGGTTGGAGAAAGCCCCCAGCACTGGACAGGTGCCCCTACAAGTGGCAGAGCCGAAGGGACCAGACCCACAAACCCTGCAGGGTTTGCCATCACCCCACCAACAAACCCTCTAGGGGCAAATCCCCTCTGTGAGGTGAAACCTGGCTCAGAACCGCGGGCAGGGGAGAGGGAAGCGCAGAGCCCCCGCTCCAAAATCGATGTGCAGATGATGAATCTCGAAGAGATGCCGGTGAAATGAGGCAGCTCGTGTAATTATGGCTGTGTGTTTACTGACACTCCGGCCCCCGGCGTGGCTGGGGATGGCACGGGCAGCTTTGCCTCCCGAGGTTTAATATGTAGGAGGGTGGTCACCTGCTCTGAAAGGTCTAATTGCCTGGGCTGCTTCCCCCTTTGAGGTGATTTATATTGCTGGAGGGACGGCTCCCCGAGGGGGATATCCTTTGAAACTGTTGCCAGCACGGGCAAGACTTTTTTTTTTTTTTTTTCCCCGGTGAAAAATTCCTCGGATCCTCAGCCCTGAGGGTGACCTGCTCTTTTTGGAGCACCTTGATCCCACGGGGGGACCCTCCTGGCCCCGGGGCCCCCCCCGGCACTGGGAACACCGGCGGCACACACCGCTCTGAATCCTAATTAGGCATATGCAGATAGCTCCAAACCTGCTCGAGATGGATTATCTGAGTGAACACCAGTAAATTATCCTTTTATTATCCCTTTAGTGTCCGCTGGAGAGATTGGATTGGGTAGCGGGCGGAGGGGACTTTTTTTATTCCCGGGGATTGATGTGGAGGAGCGGCAGGGTGGGAATGTGGGGGCACCGGGGTGAGGTGGGACACGGCTTGGGAAACAGGAGAGGGCTGCACCCTGCCTTGGCACCCTGGGATCTGCACAGTCAGGCTCAGCCTGTGTGGCTCATGACAGCTTTGGGGGTTGATATTTAAAATTGAAAGTATGAAACCCACATCTGACTGTCTTGGGAATCCCAGACTGGTTTGGGTTGGAAGGGACCTTAAAGATCATCTCAACCCACCCCCTGCCATGTGTAGAGACACCTTCCACCAGCCCAGGGTGCTCCAGCCTGGCCTTGGACACTCCCAGGGATCCAGGGGCAGCCACAGCTTCTCTGCCAACCTGTGCCAGGGCCTGCCCACCCTCCCAGCCAGCAATTCCTTCCCAATCTCCCATCTGTCCCTGCCCTCTGGCAGTGGGAAGCCATTCCCTGTGTCCTGTCCCTCCATGCCTTGTCCCCAGTCCCTCTCCAGCTCTCCTGGAGCCCCTTTAGGCCCTGCAAGGGGCTCTCAGGTGTCTCTGGATCCTTTTCTTCTCCAGGTGAATCCCTCCAGCTCTCCCAGCCTGTCACTTGCTTTGAAAATTATGTTCTCAGGGTATCACAATATGGTGATAATTGGAGAGGTACCAGGGTGTGGGATAACAATGCCAGTGCCTGGAGAAAGTTTGGGGTTGCTAAAATGGGCACTAAATCCTTGAGCACAGCCTGCCAATGTGCCATTTAGTGTTACTCCTGGATTCCTGCAGATTCAGGGTGGAACTGGAGCCCTCCTGACTCAGCCTGGGCTGCCTCGTGGCTTCCTCCCATCTTAACTCTGGGAAATCATCCCCAGGGAATACCCACAGGGCTTTTCTCAGGAACATTTCAATCTGTGGCACCCTCAAAGCAGAGGAAGATGCTGCTGGTGCCACTCTTTGGAAACAAGGTCCATGTGGTGCTCGTGGAGCCTCAGTGTGGGATGGGAAGGTCTCAGCTGGAAAGTGGCAGGAGTTCAAGTGTAATTAAGACTTGTGTTAAAGCCTCACCAACAGAATGGGGGGATTTCTAGAACCAGAAAGGGGGGGAAGAGCTGAAATTCTGAAACACTGTCCCTCTTCCTCATCTGTGCTCAGATGGAACAACCACAAATCCAGCACCCTGCACAGTTCCTGCTGGCAAATTTTGGTGCTCTGCTCACAGGCTTGCAAAATACACTGTGAACATCCTTTAAATGTGTTTTGGTTATAGCCTCTATTTTTTCACTTCTGTTTCCCAACCAGACTGTGGATGTGTTGGAGCAGGAGCTCCATCTCCACATGCTGGCTTTGCTTGGCAGCAGTTTGGATACTGGGAATGCTTGGAAACAAGATGCAGTTGCAAGGCAGTGTCCAACAGCAGTGTCTTCTTAGGGTTTCTGTGCTCCTTTTCCTATTTCATTTTCAGTTCAGTGTTGGTGGTCCTTCCAAAGTTCCTCTTACCCTGGGAAAACAAGGAATCCTAGACCCCAAATTTTCCCCTCCCCACCAGAATGGCTCTAAAGCAGCCCAGCTCAGCAATCCCCAAGGTTTGCCTCTGCTCCTCCCTCAGGTGCCAGCACCCAGCAGGCCTTTTGCAGAGCAGTGGGAATTCCTGGTGCACTCCTGAGCCCTTTCCTTCCCCAGCCTGTCCTTGCTCTGCCCCCCGGCACGACCCCTGGGCTGGGCTCCCCACGGCCCCGCCGTGCCAGGCAGGGCACATTCCTTCACAGACTATTTATCCAGATTGCTAATTCCCTGCACAGATGGCTCTGCAGAAGACTGTGTGGGAGAAGAGTGGCTTTTTAAGCCAATTAAATGGAAACCTTGTCCAAGAAGGATTTTCGAGCTGCTTCTGCCTGTGAATTCGTGACGTGTTGTGCTGTGTGCTCTGGCAGAGCTGCTCTCCCTCAATAGGAAGAGAGGGAGGGATGGGCAGAATTTCCTTGCTTTAAGGTCATCTCTGATTTTTATTTTTTTAAATTTCTATTTATTTATTTTTTAAAGAAAAAAAACCCAAAAAACTAAAAGAACTTCCAGTTTGGCAATGTTGTGGAGTGGTTTAGATAGAGGAAGAGAAAGTCCCTTGTCATTTCTGTCCATTAATTCTCCTGCCAAGCTCTCCAGCCTCTCCTCAGGATGTAGAGCAAGCTATGATTTGTAGTAAGACAGATGAGAGGAGGGGAAAGAGAGAAAAAAGGGTTTTAAATGACATCCAAAGGGGGAAATACTAGTTAATAACATTAATATTTCTTTATTACTGAAGCACTTGGGCTCAGTAACCCAAAAAGCTGCAGTAAAAATCCATCCAGTTCAAGGAGAGGAGAAAACATGTTAGAACAGTCACTGGTTTGTGCTTCTAATGACAGAAACTTCAGTGTCCCCACATTCCCAGGCTGCTGAGGGAGCTGGGGGGGCTCAGTCTGGAGAAAAGGAGGCTCAGGGAGGACCAAATTTTTGTAAGTTTAGTGATGCACTCCCTGGCTGATCTCACTCCTGCTGTTCCTGTCTCTGTTTCTCCTTTCCCTCACCTTCTCCCTCTTTCTTTTCATTCTGCAACTGTTTTAGGAAGGGACAGTCCTTTCTCTTGAAACCATCACAGAACCCTGAAATAATAATTACAATAATAAAATAATAATAATAATAATCCAACCAATCACCAAGATGGAACTAATTGGCTGTGCAGAGCAGTTTACCAAGAAGATGCATCACCCAAAAGGTAGCAAAGACCCTTTTATTTGGGTTCAAAGTCTGGAATATACATCACTGCTGCAGCAGCTGACACAGATTTAACAGAGCTGGAGCCTCAGAATTAATGGCCTTCAGCCACAAAATTCATTTTCTGGGTTCCTCCAACGTGGTGTCATCAGAGTCTGGCGTGGAGGAATCCTCTGGATTCCTCTGCAGGTGCCCTGGAGCAGATGTCGATCCCTGGGAAGCAGCTCCCATGGGAGCCAGTTCCCACGAGGGATGTGTGAAGATGAATCACAGCAGTGCTGGGTGGTTTGTGAGATCAGTGTCTGGCACATCAGCACATCCTGTGTTCTGAACATGGGAAACATCAGAGAGCTTCTCCTCGGTGGGTTTGTGTGCAGAGTCGGCAAGGTGGGATGTTCTGTGCCTGGATTAGGGGACTTTGGGCACCAGAGGGAATGCAGGGACAAAGCAGGTCTGCCCACCCCCATCCTTTTTTGGTTTGTTCTTGGTTTCCTCTGCTCAGGGACTTGCTGTTTGCTGAGTTCCCACTTTCTGGATGGTCTGCAGTGTTGCAATCTGGAGATTTCCTGCTGCAGGCAGACTGGCTTCTTCTCTACTTTATCTTTCTCTCTGTCTTTCCCCTCCCCATCTTTCTCCCTAGACCTTTTGAGTCCCAAATTCATCCTGACCCAAGGATAAAGACTCCTTTCCTCCTTTCTTTCCCTCCTTCTCTCTCTCTTCACCTCTTTCCCTCTTCTTCCCCTCCTCTTACCCTTTTTCAGTGCTCTTTTTATCATCTTTTCCTCCTTCCTCTTTTTCTTCCTCTTCCTCCCCCTCCTTGCTAATGTGCTGGAGGCTTGACCAGCTGATCTCCAGAGGTCCCTCCAGCCCCAGCCAGTCTGTGATCCCGTGTTTTGGTGGGTGTTTGTCATTTCCTCAGTGGAATGGCTGAGGCATAGGATGGAGAGGACACCACAGGGACCTGTGGAGCTGTTGTTGCTCAGTCACTGGGATTGGGAAATGGTGGCCCTGTTGTAAAGCAATGAACAAAGTCCTTCAGGCCTTCTCTCTTCCTCCCTCTGGGGCTCTGCCTGTGCCCAGTGAGCCCTTCTGGGGCTCCCATCCTCGTGGGGAGAAGGGCTCCCCTTGCCTTGGGCCTGTTTGTTGGGATTTGGGTACCGACTTGTACCCAAATCTGCTGGTGGAAAACCCAGCAGGAGGGAGGAGAGAGAGCACAAAGGGCAGCAAAGGCTGCTGGGGAAGCAGGGCTGGACCTGGGCAGCTCAGCATTCCCTGTCCAAGCCGTTCCCCCCGTTATCCCTGCCCACATTGCACATGCGAGCCCTGCACAGTCATCTACGGATGCAGAGAGAGGAAAGCAGGCCAGGCCAGGCTGTGGGAACACAAATGACAAACACAAAAATTAAACCACTCGGGAATAAGGCAAACACTGAGAGGAGGAAGTGGGAATGAGACAAATATTGGATTAAGACAAATACTGCTGCAGATTCCAGTGTCAATTCCGACAGCGGCCGCCAAGTTTGGGGTGTGTTGACAATTGCAGATGAAGGGCTGAGGCAGGAGGCAGAAAACCTCCCAGATTCTAGGCTAATGTCACTATGTTATGTGACTCAGTGACCTAAATTATTGGGGTGTAACCAAATCAGCTGAAGCACGAGCAGTGCACTCAAACACGTGGCAATGCAGCAGATTAACCGGTGTTTTGGTAACCAGGAGCTCGTGGGTGTGGCAATCCCTGCCTCGGGGTGCTCCAGGATTTGTGGTTATAATCCATTATATGGGAGCACGTTCAAAAGAGGCTCCAAGAGCTATTCCTTGTGTGCTGACAGGGGGGAATGGTCATTTTCTGGGATGGAAAGCACAGGATGCACTTTGTGGGAAATGCATGATGGGAAAAGCAGTAAAACCCGTTTTTTGGAAGCATCAGATGATCTAAAAAGTTATTTGGGAGATTGCTGGGGCACTTTATATGTGAAATTTGAGAATGACAAGGTCTGGCCTTACCCAAGAGGGATCTAGAATGTTCCAAAGGCAATTCGTTCATCCAGAGGATTTTAACTTTTCCAGTGCTCTCAGAGCAGCAGCATGAGGCCAAAGTCAACTTCTGTGATCTTTGAAGGTCCCTTCCAACCCAAACCATCCCATGATTGTGTAAAATCTGGCTCATTACACATCCAGACCATGGCATTGTCTTATGAAGGCTGAGCACAGAAAAAAAATGTGTGTCCTGGTCATTGCCATTCATGGCTTGTCGTGGAATTGGAGAAGCTTTTCCAGGTTTTTTGCATTTCCTTCTCTGGAGATATTGCAAAGCCCACCTGGATGTGCCCCTGTGCAACCTGCCCTGGGTGACCCTGCTGGATGGGGTGATCTCCAGAGGTCCCTTCGTCCCAGTCCCTCCGTTGTCCTGGGATTCTGTACTGCCTGTTGTCCTGGGGGATGGAGGGGGTTTAAAATCAGCAATGGCTTTTACAAGTCTGATATTTGTACCAGTAGATTAGGGAAAGAAAGGGAGAATAATGTGGGGGTTTTTTCTCGGGAGATGGAAATATTTTTCAACAGGATAATAGAAAATAAGTGTGATGTTGTAGACAAGTTTAATTCTGTTAATCAGACAGACCAACTTTTCCCTTTTTCTTGAAAAAAAAATTTTTTAAATAGTTTTCAAGTAAAGAATGAGTCTAGTAAGAGTATTCCTGTGCAGGAATAATACACAAATATAAAATTATTCAAATCTTCCTTATTTTCATTACATAAACAGAGATACTTCCAACACACAGACCCTTCTGAGCTCTTATTCCAGTGGCTGTAAATCCTTCCTTATGATCTTCCAGTGGATTTGGGGGGTGTGGGGCCTGTGTGGGGCTGTGTTTCTGTTTACCAGGGAGGAAGCACCTGTTTGTGTTGGAATTAGGGCAGAGGGGATGCTGAGCTCCTGTGCTCCCTTTGGTGTGAACACCACCAGGGGACAAGGGAAAAATGAGTTCTCATGGTGTGATGCCTCTGGTTGGCTTTGCCACCCCCGTGGGATTCAGCAGGGCGTGAGATTTGGGGTGTCAGGCACAGAAATTAATGATCTGTCAGAGAAAAGAATTCTAAATAATGGCTGGGATACTCTAAGAAACGTGATTAAAGTTCTGGGAGGCTGCAGATATTTTAGCATAGATTTTAAAAATTGAAATCTATCACTGGGTGATAACAGAGAGTTATCTGTGACCCTGCACTTCACTATAACAACAAATACATCTGTCCTAAATAAAAATGTGCCCTGTAACAAAGGAAAAGACATGGGAAAAAAGAGGATATTGGGCTGGTTTTGAAAAATCCTGCCAGTTGCAGAAAGGTTCAGATGCAGCTGGGAGTCCTCAGAGTCGTTTTTCACGTGAGGGGAAGATTTCTGTGCTCTTTGTGCAGGTGAGGGGGCCGGGGAAGTGAAATATATGGTTGTGTGGATATTCTGTGACCTTCCTGGGGGCTGTGGCACAACTGCACCCTGCAATCAATATAAATAATATTAAGAAGTAGTCAAAGAAAATACCAATTCATAACCAGTTCCATTAACTACAGGGATCTAAACGAGCGCTTGTGCGACCAACAAGTTGGCTGCTTTTCAGCTGCCTAAATTAGTCTAATAAGCTGTATCTTCCCATAAATCTTGTTTCCCTTTAATTAGGACATGACTGAAAAGCTTAAAGGCACAAAAACTTCCGGTTCTTGAGTGCAGTGGGCTCTGAGAAAAGCAGAGACAGGCAGAGAAACCTTCCCAGGAAGAGGGGAGAGCAGATTTGTTAAGAGCTCTGATAAAGGTACGAGGTGGAGGGGGTAAAACTGCAGCCACAATAGTGGGAAACATCTCCAGGAGGTTCTGAGAGTGAATGAGGAATTGATGCTGTATTTATTAGACTGCAATCACCCTCCTAATATGCCTGAAGATAAATGGGAAGGAATTCTTTCAGCCAAAAGGCAACGTGGCAGTGCTGCCTTTGACACGGCGATTATTGATAGCCATGATAAAGTTCAAAACATCCAGCAGTGAAAAACCCAAAAGCAATACCAGAAATGGTGGGGTGGAAGTGGGAAATGACGGGAAATGTTAGGGATGTTTCATTTCAGTACCTCTGCCTCATTATACCATCAGCCAAATGTAAAATACATAGACTGGATAAATGTCTCATTAAGTATTTCCCTGCTCATTCTGGGGGATGGAGCGAGCTGGAATAATGAAAAATGGAGGAGCACCTTCCTCACAGGGAGGGTGGCAGGAGCAGCACTTGGCCAGGGGTGGGTTAATTCCCTGGAGAGCCTGGGAATGTCCAGTGGTGTGAGGTGGGACTGTCACAGCTACAGGAACACAGGGGGGGTTAAATTAAATATTGGGGGTTCACATGTGGATTTTCCAAGAGGAGGATCAGATCTGTCTTGTGTCACAGAATCCCAGGATCCCTGAGGTTGGGAAAGCCCTCCCAGCCCATGGATCCCCCCTGTGCCCCATCCCCACCTTGTCCCCAGCCCAGAGCTCTGAGTGCCACTCCAGGCCTGCCTTGGACACCTCCAGGGCTGGGCACTCCAAACCTCCCTGGGCAGCCCCTGCCAGGGTTTAACAACCTTTATCCTGGCAAATCTTGGGCTCTGGCTGCAGGGAACTGGAGCTGGGAGCTGCTCACCAGGCTGGGGCTGCAAGGCCAGCATGGGCACAGGCCCCAAACCATTCTGGGATTCCACAATTCTGTGAAAATCCAACATGTCCATGTAACTCAAAGCTCAGGGAATGGTGTGCAGAGCAGGGGCATGGTCAGGTTTGAACCTTGCTCTGTTGTTCCAGCTCAGGGCAGGAATTAAATGTATTCCCAACTGTGTGCACCAACTGCACCAGGGCTATTCATGCACCTAAAATTATACCGAGAACTGGCTGCTGTACAATTGGTAGATGCATAATTTGCACTTTTGGAAAGGTTATATAAAAGACAGAAAAAATAATATATTTTTATATGTATATATATATTATTTTTTGCCTAAACATATAACACGAAAATCCTTTGTAGGTCAAGGCAGAGCATGTGGTTTCCAGCAATATTTTCTGCCATCTCATGATCAGATGTTCCCTTTTTTAGCAGTTGGGGAAATGTTCCTTATTCCCAAATTCCTTTTATCTGCCTGCAGTGGGACAAACCCACAGGGGCAGGGGGAAATCAGTGCTGGGGCAGCCTGGGAGTGTTGTGTGTGTGGAATCACAGAATCCCAGTAAGGTTTGGGCTGGAAGGGACCTTAAAGATAACCTTATTCCAACCCCATGGGCAGGGACACGTCCCACTGCGGGTTCCTTGGGGTTTTTCCTTAGCTTGGGGAAAAAAAACAAACAAACATATAAAATCAGTGTTATAATGTGTGTGGTGAGGATTTATTATTATTGGAGATACTGAAAAAAACAAACAAACAAAAAAAAAAAATAAACCCAAACCATTTTCCAGAAAGCTGTGGGAATATTTATAAACATGGATAAATCCAGTGGTATCCCAAGGCTGGAAGTCCCTCAGCAGAGAGCTCGTGTCAGCTTGGAAGGAGAGGAGCAGGAGAGGAGGGAATGAAAGCAAACCCCACGTGTTAGAATTCCAGAGAGCGCAGCAATAGGTTCCCATTATGCACTTTATGAAGATGCAACATGGTTTATTCTTCGGGGAATGGCATAATAATTAGAATTAATAAGATTTTAATGGTGATCGCCTAAGTGCCAAATCTTCTCCGTGGGAGGTTTTAGTGCTGCTGCCACAGGAGCGTTTTTGCACAGTGAACAAGCTCTGCAGTCAAAATTACCCCATTACCACAAAGTGGAAACACACCCCGGGTCCCAGCGCTGTCACCTCGTGCTGCCACCAGGGATCCTCAGGGACCCCCAGGGTGCTTTCCCTGTCTGTGATATATTCCTTCTGGATGCATCCAAACCAAATTTTTCCTTGGAGCTGGCAACGATTTTAGCTTTCACAAAAGCTGAGTTATTTCAAAATGTTTTGAAAATGTTTGAAATATTTTGATGTTTGAAATATTTTGATGCTGAACCAAAACATTTTTTTTTTTTTTTCTCTCTCAGAAGGGTTTGAGTTCTAATGTTAATCATCCAGGTCAGAAAGTGCATTCAGTTTTTATCCATCCACTGAGAAAATGCTAAATTTAGAGATGTAGGAACGGCCTGGAGTCCCAGGAACCCTCCCTGGAGTTTTTCAGCACTGGATGCAGATACACTGGATTCAAAGCCCTCTGAGGCCACAGAAAATGTTATTTCCTGGAGAGAGAGAGAGCTGGAGTTACTGATGGCTGGAGATATTTAACCCCTGCCTGGATGCCCAGGTGTGTGGGGACAGGGGGATGCTCAGGTACCACCTCACCCCACCCAGGCAGTGGCCAGCACGAGTCCCCAGCATCCCTCCATGGCTTGGGAAGTTTGTTTTTTAAACATCGGGAGGGCTGGTTGATACAAAGGTAGATCAAACCGGTACAAAAAAAAAACCCTGCCTTTTTCACTAATTTAACTCAAAACTACTCTGCAACACCACCTAGTGCTGCCGGCACGCGCAGCGGGGCCGGGCTGGGGAGGGGACAGCCTGGGTGGGAATGTCACCTCTCCCGGTGCCAACACACCCGGGGGGGCTCTGGAGCCACGGAACTGCTTCAGAAATGGGCGTCCTCCCCTGGGAGATAATCAGCCGGAAAAATCAGCACAGTGCAAAGGTCCGAGAGCCCCCCAAACTCGTTTGTGGCTGGTCGGATTTTGGGGGAAGTTCTTTTTTTGTGCCTGGAGCAGCTGGAGCAGCGATTCCTGTTCCCTGCAGTGCTGTGGCCACGGAGTCCTCGAAGTGCCACTCACTCCACCAGCATCTGTCCTGCTCTGGGAAGCTGGGCAGGTGATGGATGGACTTTTCTTGCCCCGTTTCTGTTGGACAGCCTTCAAAAATGACAGGTATTTAATGAAGGTGCTGCACTGAAGGGAAATAGAGTAGGAGGGGATTTCTATAGGAACCATTTCCATAGTTCCTGAGTCTAACCAGGGAAGAGGAGCTGAAGGAAAACATCCCTCCTTCATCTCCACTTCCATCTCCACCTCCATCCCCTCTCCCCACGAGCCTGCTCTGAGCACATCCCAAAGCAGCTCTACTTGGACAGTGGGTTCATATCCCCTTGAAATCCCCCCCAAAAGAGGTGATGGGAGTGCTGGAAGCAGAGCTGGGGAGTTTTCCCTCCTGTGGGAAGGGGTGAGGGCAGCTGGGATGCCTGTGCTGCCGATTTGGCTCCCTTTGGAATCCTGTCTGGGCCTGAAGGAGTGGGATGAGATGGCACAAACTGCAGAGAAATAAGGGTGGGTTTGGGAAAAGCCATCCCAGGGGTGAGAGGGGAATCAGAGGAGAAGAAGAAAAGCTGAAAGACCCCAAGGAGACAAGAGCAGCCTGTGGAAGTCCACGTGGAAAAGACAAACAAGCTCCTTTCCAGCTCACAGGCACAAAGAAGTGGAAAGTTACGGATCCAAGACCCTCAAAATTCCCATTTTAAGGAATGAGTCCCTGAAAGGCACGTGTCCCCTCCTCGGGGTGGCTGCTGAGCTGGACAGGCAGGCTCAGGCTCCGAGGAGAAGCAATTCTGAGCTGCCATAATTAAAGTGATGAGGATAATTAATCCCCCCCGTGATTACCCTGAAGGAGAAGTGTTAATGATGTAAATATGATGAATTCCAAAGGCAGGTGGAGAAAGGGGGAGGCTCGGCCCTGGATTTCTGGGGTCAGGGGGAGTTGGGATCAGCACGTCAGGCTCCCAAAATGGTGCTCCAGGAGGGCTGGAGGGACAGGGAGAGCCCTGGAGAGCTGCAGGGGCAGAGCTGAGCTTGGCATTGGAGGGAATCCTGCTGGGTAAGTGCATTTTGGAGGGCAAGTCTCATTTTTAGGGTAAGTTCATTTTTTTAAGGTATTTTTTTAGGGTAAGTTAAATTTTTGGGATAAATGTATATTTTTAGGGTAAGTTTAATTTTTCAGGTAAGTTTAATTTTGGGGGTAAATTTCTCCTTTTAGATTATTTTAGATTATAGTTTTTTATTTTTATATTATTTTAGATTTTAGTTTATTTTTTAGTGTAAGATTATTTTTCAGAGTAAGTTTATTTTTTAGGGTAAGTTTATTCTTTAGGATTTTTTTTTTGAAGGTAAGCTTATTTATTTGGGCTAAGTATATATTTTTTTTTTAGGACAAGTGTGTATTTTTAGAAGGGGTGTATTTTTTAGATTAAATGCATTTTTAAGGGTAAATGCATTATTTTTGTAGGCTAAGAGTATTTTTGCAGCAAGCTCACCTGGGTCTAAAACCACTTAAACTTCCAGCACCTGCATCCCAATTTATGGCCATTTACTGGGAGAACTCTTCCTCAAGTCTGTTAACCCTGATGCCACATAACAACGTGTAACAACCCTCTCTTCCAGCCGTGCTGCAAGAAGAGCTTTGTGACATCAGCAGCTCCTGTTCCAAATTCTAATCCACAAAAGGAGAAGGAGAAGGAAAAGGGTTGGAATTTCTCCCAGGGGAGCTGTTTAGATTGCTGTGGCTTTGGAAGTGTTCCCAACACCCTTTCCTGTGCTCCCTCAGCCCTGCTGTGTTATTTGGGAAGTGAGTTCCCCTCCTGGGGGTGCATCCCGTGACAGGACAGCCCCCACCCCACCCATGGGAACCCACCCAAGGGTGGCAGGGAACGCTGTGAGGCCTCAGGGATAACATTTGGGATGGACAAACCACCCAAGGCCTGCTCTGCCCCACCTGAGGCATTCCAGGACACGTTGGCTCAGCTATTGCAGCTGGGAGAGCTCCTTATTCCCACATTGCACCATTCCAGGGGAGAAGGAAAAGGGGGAATTAAAAGATTTGCACAGAGGAGACTCACTGACCCCAGAAATGACCTGGGGAGCCAATGCTGGGCAGTCACAAAGGCAGGGGAATATCCCCCAAATAGTCACCCTTTTCCACAGAATTCTGGAATGATTTGGCTTGGAAGGGACCTTAAAGCTCATCTCGTTCCACCCCACCTTCCACCAGCCCAGGTTGCTCCATGTCCATCCAACCTGGCCTTGGACACTTCCAGGGGTGGGGAAAGCTGGTTCCACTCCCCCTGGGCAGCCTGGGAGGGACAAAACCTCTACCCCTGCTGATGGAGATGTGTCAGTACTGACAAGGTGTGTCCATGTCCCTGTGGGACATCACACGTGATGTATCCCACATCACGGGCTGTGGAATGCAGGGAACAGCCCTGCCTGTCCCCACGGGTGGGATGTGTGGGTATCAGACTGCAGGAACCCCAGACAAAGGAGCACAAAAGATCCCAGCAGGTGATTCCAGCGGTTCTGTCCCTTGTTAAGCTGCCTCTCCTAATGGGACGTGTCTCGGCTGCCACCGGGCACGGATCCATCCTGAGTAAGCTGTCAAGTTTAATTGGGCTGTGCTGGGAAAATGCATAAATAAACCCTTTAATAAATAAATAAACCCAACTCTCACTGAGGAGAAAGGCAGTGCAATGTGCCTGCCTGGAACCCAAACCTGGGGGAAAACATCAAGTTTTGAAAAATCCTGGTTTAGAGGAAAACCAAATAAATTTGGTGTTTTATCTGGATTTTGTGCAGCCTTGTATGAGGTTTCTGGATCTGTGGTTGCAGACACAGTTACTCCTGGAGCTTGGAATGATTCCCCATCTCAGAGCTGGGTGATCCTGTGGTTTGTCTGTGCCTGTGCCCTGCTCAGAGCGGAGCTGAGGTCTGGTCTCACTGGTGTTAGGTGAGAACACGAGCAGATCTAGATTTAGAAATGAAGTCTGCTTTTGAAATCTGGTCCTGGGACTCCATCAGTTAAAAAAAAAAAAAAAAAAGAAGGCTTGCCCAGCAAAACTTTTACTGTTTTCCCACATTTCATTTGCTGTGCAACAGTTTGGAAATGAGAGTTTGTATTCCTGGCTGGGAGGGTGGGCAGGCCCTGGCACAGGTTGGGCAGAGAAGCTGTGGCTGCCCCTGGATCCCTGGAAGTGTCCAAGGCCAGGTTGGAGCACCCTGGGCTGGTGGAAGGTGTCCCTGCCCATGGCAGGGGGTGGGACTGGATGAGCTTTAAGGTCCCTTCCCACCCAAACCATTCTGGAATTCTACATAAATCTTTAAGTCTATTAACATAAAAGTGCAATGCAAACAAAGTCTGGGTGGAGGTATCTTGTCCAAAATAATTGTTTCCTCTCTCAGTATGGTCAAGTAAACCAGGAAGTTCTAAACTTTCAGCTGTGGTTCATTCCTGAGGTTATGTGCTCATCAACAGGACTCTGAACACGATGGATTCATCAACAGGGTTAAATAAACCTTCATGTTGTGCCCAGGGCTTTGAGAAGGAAACTTTGATGAAGATAGGAGGAGAGATCAGAGGGGAAAATTATCCTCTGGTTGGGCTGAAATGGGGCTGGAGTTGTGTTTAGACTCAAGGAAGAAGGAAGACAGCCAAGGTGAGGCTGTGGGTAGGCCTGGGAGAAGGAAAGCCTCACTTTCCTGGCTAATATCAGAATCATGGAATGTCCTGAGCTGGGTGGGACCCACAAGGATCATTGAATCACAGAATCATTAAGGTTGGAGAAGCCCTCCAAGGTCATCCAGCAGAACTGATGAAGTGCCTTGGTGCTCAGAGGTCCCTGGGCTTTGCCTTCCCACCTTCTTTGTGGTTTCCTTTGGACCTTTAACCTGAGCTGGATTTCTCAGCTGTGGAAATCACCTGCAGGTGTGCCTTTAAATGGTCACTGCACTGTGATTGATTGGGGTTTGTCTGTCCCCTGGCACACCAACAACCTCCCCTGGCAAAACTGGAACCACCACCACGGTTTGTACCAAAGACTCGGAATTTGTGCCTGGTCACCCTTTCCTTCTCCCAAACATGGCTTTGGGCACAGAGGGTGAATTGCTGCTGGTGGGAGGGGATGGAGGAGCCAGGACTGCCCTCCCTGTGCAGGGCTGGGTTAATCAGTGCTGGCCCAGCTCACACACACACAGGGAGACTCTCAGGTTCTCCCTCTCCCCCAGCCCTGCACTCTTAATTCTCTGGGAGGGGGGGATTCAAAGCACAGAACAAACGAGGCTCTGGGTCTGCAAGAGAGATTGACACAGCATGGAGCCCAAGGAAAGTTTCCATCCTCATGAGCAGCAGGAGCTGCTCCAAGGCTGCTTTGCAGGGCTGAAATCTGCCCGTCCTCTCCTGCAGTTCCCCCTCTTCAAAGCAGCAGCATCTTCTGAGGCAAATGGGCAGATGTTTGGATGGAGATCCTGGCAGGCAGCACCTCTGTCTGCTGAAGGTTTGTAACTTGTTCACTCTCACATGAGGCTCCTGTGATGCTCAGCTCAGGTGCCAAAGCCTGTCTGGCTGCTCTGGGAAGTGCTCCACAAGGGAGGGATCAGGAACAGCCCTGGAGTTCTGCAGGGGCTCCCTTGGGGGCTGCTGACCAGATAGAAGCTCTGGTGTGGAGTCTCCCTCACTGGGGATATCCCAGAACCATCTGGACACTCTCCTGTGCCCTGTGCTCTGGGATGGGATGGGGCACCAGGGGCACACTGTGGTCCCTTCCAGCCTGGCCCACCCTGTGGAGGTCCCTGGGCTGAACATCCCCAGTGGTGTCTCCAGGCTCTTCTCACGTCCCTGAGGAGGTGTCAGGGATGCTGCAAATTCCCCCTCTGGTGTTTCTCACACCAACAGCTGAGGGTGAGCAAATATCCTCAAGCTCAGCCCAGCTGGATGGGTTTTCTCCCCCTCCCTTTAAATCCTGCTGATGGAAGGAGCGAGTGCTGGGGCTCCCAGGGTGTGAGTCATTGTCCTCCCAGGATTTCCTTTCATTCCACCAGTGCCCCAGCCAGGGTTCAGGGGGATCACAGGCCCTGCCACCTGCACTCCCAGCTGGCACTGGAGCTGGGCTTGTCAGGGGGGAGGGCAGGGACACAACAGGAGCAGGCAGAACCCAGGGATTTTTGGGTGGCCCAGCAAAGGTTTCTGTCTTCCTTCAGCCACTGCCTTCAGCACAGACTTACCTGGTTATGCAATGGGAAAATCTTGGCAGGATCAAGCAATGTGGCAAAGAAGGGATATCCTGGATACAACACTCCTGAGGCTGGAGATGTTGTCCAAGGGCATCCAAAGTGTTCAGATGAGAGAAGAAAGGCGAGTGGTGTGGTTGGACATTTTACTGATATCTCACCATGGTTGTGTTTCCATCGTCCTCTGGAGGTGTAAAGAATCCCAGAATCCCAGGATCCTTTAGGCTGGAAAAGCCCTCCCAGCCCATGGATCCCCCTGTGCCCCATCCCCACCTTGTCCCCAGCCCAGAGCTCTGAGTGCCACTCCAGGCCTGCCTTGGACACCTCCAGGGCTGGGCACTCCAAACCTCCCTGGGCAGCCCCTGCCAGTGCCTGACCACCCTTTCCAGGAGAAATTCCTGCTGATGTCCCACCTGCCCCTCCCCTGGCACAGCTGGAGCCGTTCCCTCTCCTCCTGTCCCTGTTCCCTGGGAGCAGAGCCCAGTCCCCCTGATTCCCCCCTCCTGTCAGGGATTGCAGAGCCAGAAGGTTCCCCCTGAGCCTCCTTTTCTCCAGAGGATCCCCCACATCAATGTTCTTGCAGGAATTCACCTTCCCAAGCAGGCTGTCCCGGGGCAGCACCTCTGCTCTCGGATGCTCCAGCACAAGCAGTTTGATTTTGCTTTCCCAGCCCTCCTCCTCACAGTCTGGGCCTGACAGCTCTGTCAGGAGCTAACAGACAGGAGCCATAATTTAAACTGATGTCTTCTGTTTGATAGTGTGAGCCACTAAAGCAGATGCTGATAATCAAGATAATCAAATCAAGATCCTCAGATCTGAGGGTTTCAGACGTGCAGACACGTTGAGCTGGATGAGCAGCCCTGGCATTTATTTTGCTAACTTCAGGCTGGCTGGATTTTACAACCTTTTCCAGACAAATTATTTTGGGGGTAGGGAAAATTGCTGTGAATAGTAAGGCTGATCCTTAGCAAGGGTCTAAACTAACTCTGAGCTGGTTAATCTTCTTCGACGTGGCTCGGTGGAGGCAGAGATTCAATCCAGCAGCTTCCTCATAAGTGCTGGGAAAAAAAAAAAAAAAAAAAAGGTGCTCTTCACAGCAATTAAAAACCCTGCTGAGGGTCCTGGGGTGTCCCTGGGGTGCCCTGTCCAGGATTCTGCCACCAAAGAGCCCTTGGGCAATGAACCAGCTGGGAACAACCTGCTCATTCCCAGGAGCTCAGCAAGGTCCATCACACCTGCAGCTTGGAGAAAACCCAACCAAAAATGGTGTTGGCTGTGACCTCCCATCCCTGGAAGTGTCCCAGGCCGGGTTGGATGGGGCTTGGAGCAAATCTGGGCTAGTGGAAGGTGTCCCTGCCCATGGCAGGGGGTGGAATGAGATGGGCATTAAGGTCCCTTCCAACCCAAACCACTTTAAGATTCTGTGATTTCTTATCCTCATTTTTTTTTTAAACAACGTTTTAAGATGGGTTTAGGAGAGTCTTTAGGAGATGAACTTCGTGGTTGGACCCATAAACCAGAACTCCCCGTATGTTTAAAGAATCACAACAAATGAGAAACACAATCAAAGATTCAGTGCCCAGGGTCTGCCAGACAACGAGCTGCAGGTGCCATCACTGATGAGGGGGTGGATCCATGCTGGGCAAACAACCAGGTCCCTGCTTTGCCCCCTGATGGGCTCCCAGGGGCACTCTAAATGTTACAGACCCCAGCTCCTGAGCAATCCAAGGGAGATTCCTTCTGGGAGCTGTCCTGCAGGATGGAAGGTACTGTCTTGGTTTTATTCTTCTTGTGGGGGGCCTGGAGTGGGTGGGTTTGTTCCTGGGGTAGTTGTGTCTTGGTGTTTTCCCCTGGGGTGTGAGTCCAGGGGGACCATGAGGGTTAACACTGAGGCCTCCAGGGAGCTGGAAGTTTGTCACCCAATTTTGGTGCAGTTTGTGGTTTTTCCTTGTCACAGACCTGCCCCCAGCTGATGAGCAGGGGAAGGGCTGCAGAGGGGTAACTAAAAGCACCTTGTTACTCTTCTCTTGAGTGTAGATGAGTGGTGTGTGAAAGATATTTATGATTTTGCAGGAAAAAAACAAGATAAACATATATAATGGTTTTAAAGAGGAGTATCTGCCATGCTGGGCCCAATCAAAACCTGAGACTTCACTTCTTGTAAGAAATGTGCTGCTTTCTTTGTGTCTCTGACAGTTCTTACTCTCTGAAGAGAAACAGGTCATTTAAATTCTAACTTGAATGAAGTTCATGGTATTGTTAAAAGGATAAGATGACTGTACATGGAAGGGTATACCCTGGGCAGGGATGTTGCTGTGAGTCAGTGCCTTCCTGGAGCCCCACTCTGGTGGTGTAAACTCTTCCAAGAAGCTGGAGGATGTTGTAATATTTGTTTGTTACTGCCTAAAGTAAACTGCAGGGTGAAGGTAAACAAGAAGTGAAAAAGTTCTACATTTTTATTAAGGTAAATAAATAATTTCATTTGGTTTGGGTTTGAGGTTCTTTTGGCTTTTTTTAAATTATTGTTGGTTTGTTTTGTTTGGGGGGTTTTTTTGGGTTTATAATCTTTCCTTGAATGGTGGTTGAACTCGAAATGATGATTATAAACCTGCAGTTGGCTTTGCCAGGCCACTCCCAGTTCTGCTGAGATGCTGAGGTCCAACCATGACTGTTCCTTTTACCTTTAGTACTTCTGAAATCATAGGCTCAAAGAAAACCAAAAATAGGCTCAGAAAGGTGAAATAAGTTGCCAGCAGTGGCTTATTTAAAATAAATAAATAAATCATCCTCTTGCCTGTGACCAGAATGAGCTCTGACTTGAAGTTTGCTGGAAAACAGGGAATGGGAGATGGATTTTCCAGGGCTGTTCTTTAGGTGAAAGACTGAAATTTAATTTAATCTTATGCAGTGGCTTGGAAATTCTCTGAATGCCTTTAAATCAGTATTCCCTGGTCACAGCTGGTACTGAAGTGCACTAGCTGGGCACTGCCCTTCTGTCTGGGTGGCTGCTGTGGTGCTGGTACTGATGGGGGAAAAAGGAGCTTTCAGAGCTCTTGAGCTCCTGGAATCTGCCTGGGAGAGACGTGGGCTTGGGTTGGGATGTGGAATCAATCATCACTGGCAGGGCATTGGAACAAGATCATCTTGAAGGTCCCTTCCAACCCAAAACATCCTGGAATTCTGTGCCCTTTGCTCTGGGAATGAGTTACCACTGTCGTGTTGAGGCTGATGGGAAAACCTGTCCTGCCTTGGCAGGCTTGGAATGAGGGAGTTCTCCTGCTCAGCAGGGACTCTGTGAGCCAGGGGGATCTATAGCCACGAGGACTGACAGCCAGGAGGTTGTGTACTCAAAACTCCCGAGTTCATGAATATTCACACACTTCCATGATCCCTCCTGGCTGCACTTTATCCCTGGGAGCTCAGAGGAGGCTGAGGCAGCTCAGCTGGGGGGGTTGTGGATCAGCTCAGCTGAGGGAGGGAAACTGCTGTGACTCTTCTAAAGAAGGAATTGCTGGCTGGGAGGGTGGGCAGGCCCTGGCACAGGTTGGGCAGAGAAGCTGTGGCTGCCCCTGGATCCCTGGAAGTGTCCAAGGCCAGGTTGGAGCAGCCTGGGCTGGTGGAAGGTGTCCCTGCCCATGGCAGGGGGTGGGATGGGATGATCTTTAATGTCCCTTCCAACCCAAACCATTCTGGGATTCCATGATTCTTACCCTGGTCCTTTTTGTGTTTGTTGAGGATGTCTTGGCTGTATTTTGTGGAGAGTTTTTGCATGAGGCAGGTGGGTACACTCAGGGGTGATGCCCATGGCCCTGCTGAGCCCCTGCAGGGATGTGATTAATATATTCATCAAACCAAAAAAAATCTAGTTGTGATTGTTTTGGTTTTTTTTCCTAAAAAGCCAAATTTTTAATTATGAGATCTCTGTCTGGGATCATCCCCTGTGTACTAATACGCCTGTAGGGTTGGACAGTGGGTTCCCCTTGCAGTGCACATCTCTAGACAAACAGTTCTGACCTGCACAGCTCCCAGCCTTGCCCAGGATGGGTGCTGGGAAGGAAGACAGGCTGGGTGATACAGCTGCAGGAGAGGGATAAAAATAATAAACATAATTATTTTAATAAAAGCTGCTTTCAGGTGATACCCGAGCAAGGTGGAGGATTTGCTGATCCTCAGCCCTCACCCTGAGCCTGCAGGTTCTGGGAGGCATTTCAGTGTGTAGGAGGAAACCCCCATCTTGTTGGAATTTGCATTGTGTCACTTTACATGTGGTTCTGTCTCGTGCCTAGTGATGCAACGTGACCCCACTTGGCTTCACACAACCCAGCAGAGCTGGGGAAGGGCTGTTTGGGGCTTGGGAACACAGCTGTGATGGGGATTTTAGAGGAGATGCCTGCTCTGCTTGCTTTATTTTTTTTTATTTAAAATAAATACCGGGTGGTTCATGGCATGATTTTTTATTTATTTATTTATTTCTAAAGTCTATTTTATCAAGATATTCCCTGTGCAGAGTGAAGGCAGTAACTACATTTTCTGCTTTATTTCCATATCTAATTTATTTCTGGTGACAGAAGACGGGGTCAGATTCTCTAACCCAAGTGTGCTGATAGTGTTAACAGTATTACAGGGGAAAAAAAAAATACCTAAAAATAACTGTCTTAATTTCTTATTTTGCAATTTTGTGTGTCTGCTGCCCTTGCACTGCCTGAGAACTGGGAGGACTGGCAGTTGGAAAGGAAACCTTGCCTTTCCCTCACCATATGCTTCAAATGGAAGGGAAAAGCTCTCCTGGCCTTTCATGTGTCCCCTTCTGCAGCCCCTCCGATGCTGGTGGTGTGTATTTAAAGAAGAAAATGAGTGTATGAGGCTGTAGAGGCTCTTCCCTGAGGGGGAGTGTGGAGCACTGTCCTCCATCGCTGCTTCCAGGGGCTTCTCCTCCTTCCTCCCGGGAATAACGCCCCGAGGGTGGGTGTTTAAAAGGCTTCTCCCCCATCACATCCCGAGCCTGGAGGCTCCTTTGCCTTCTGGGATGGTGGTGGTGATGGTGGTTCCCCTCCTCCACCTCGCCCCAGGCTCTCCCTGTGACCTTTAGCCACGAAAGGTCGCGGTGCCGGGTGGGAACATCCCCACTCCCGGGCTCGGAGACACCTCGGAACAAATAAATAAATATAAAATTAGAAGGGCTCCTGATTGTAAGGGACAACTGCCTGTGAATGTTAATTACCGTAATTGGTCCCAGTTACTATGGTGATGGGTGGGCGCTCCGGCGGGGTTTGATGGGCGAGGGGTGTTTACTCTCCCTGGATCGTCACTGCTCCGGCACAGCAGCTCCAGCGATTTCCCTGGAATTCCTGCTTAGTGCTGGAGGATGAGCTGCCTCTGACAGCCACAGACACCCAGGCTGGTTTTTCTTGCTGTAGTAGATCCTCTGCCGTGGCTCGGTCCATCCCCTCTCCAGGAGTGGCTGGTGCTCCTGGAGATGAACAACCATACATCCCCCAAAAAATGGCAATAAACCCAGTGACCACAGAGGTGGTGGGACTGAATAACTGGTATTTGTGTGAACAATTCACCAGATGATCAAAATGAGATGTTTTATGTGGTTTTCTGAGGAGCTGCCCCTAATCCAGCTCCTGAAATAAGGGATTAGCAGCTGGGGGAAGGCTCCGTAGGTCACAGGGTTTATTTTTGGAGGGTCCCAGCTCAGGTACTCCTGCTGATGGGAGTGGGGGAATCTTCGTGGTGGGATTTTTGGGGTGTCCCGTGCATGGCCAGGAATTGGACTTGATGATCCTGACAGGTCTATGATTCTATAATTTAAAGCTTTTTACATTAAAATGACAATTCTGGGCTGCACAGGGAAGTTCTCAACCAGGGAACTTAAAATGTTCCCTTTCCTAGCTGAGGATGTCTGTGTGCAGTCCTTCCCTCTGTGAACCCCCAGTATTATTTCTGAACAGAGCAAAGTTTCTAATGAAAAGCAAACAGCTGCCAGAGGGGCCCTTCGATGCTCCCAGTTCTGAGAATTCCCTGCAGGGCTCAGCAGCCCATCAGTCCATATGTGGCTTTTTCTTCCCCTGCAGCCCGTGGCAAGCCTTGAAGTAAAAAAAAAATAAATATCTTGGGACTGCCTGAGTGAAACTCGTGCTGATCTGGAGCTAAACTGCAATTAATGAAGTGCCAGTGCCTGACTCTGCAGCTGGGAGTGCAGAGGGAAAGCGGGATGTGCAGCATTCCGGGGAGCGGGAGCCGTGGCCGCTCGTGGTACCCGAGCTGATTCATTTGTGCTCTGACCATGAAAAGCCACAGATAAATAACGTGCAGGGTCTTTTCCCTCCCTTTCCCTGGATTCCCAGAATTAACGTGCTGGTTTGGGGGCTGGGAATGTAACCCTGTGGCCAGGCTGGATCCAACACCAGCACCGGGGCTTTGAACCCTGCGGATCCTCTCCCTCGACTCCCAGCAAAGCTCTGGAGAGCCGGGAGAGCCACGTGCCTGGGCTAATAATAGTCACAACCACTGTAATTCCCTTAAAAATCAGGAATTTGGGGCCGGGTTTCTCGGAGCAGCTGCCTGGAAGCAGGAGCAGGCAGAGCTGCTCGGAGCTGGTTGTGCTTTCCTGGGCATTTGATTGTCTCATAGTGGGATTGGGATCTCAGGGAAGCCCTGGCCTGGCACCCTCACTCCCAAAGAGGTTTTTTTATTTTTCATTTCCCTCGAGCTTCCAAGAGGGATTTTGAAGAGCAGGTCAGGGTGATTTTAAAGGCATTGGTTTGTTTTTCCTGCAGGAAGAGTGACAGTGGTGTTGGAGAATGGGAGAAAGTTCTATCCGGGGTTTATGGCACAGCCAGGGGTTAAATCCTACACAAGCCTTTAAAAAAAAAAAAAAAAAAAAAAAAAAAAAGGAAAAAAAAAGAGGCAAAAATCACAAGTTCATTGCTGGATCATAAGATTTTATGTAAATTAAGACCAAATCAGGTCTGGGGAGCAGTGAGTGATGGTGAAGAGTTCCCACTCTTATTATTCATGGATAAATCCAGCTGCAGCAGCGCCGTGCCTGCGCCTGGGATCAGCACACACCGTGCTCCTGGCTCTGCTGACAAACCCCACAGAGGGATCCTGGCTGTCCACAGCCACACGGGTGTCTGTGGATCTTGCTCTCTGTATTAAAAAGATTAAAATAAGGGATTTATTACTGTATTTCAGTTGGAAATCTCCTTAACCGTGCTGAGCACTGCAGGGACATTCCGAGCACAAACCCCACCGGAACAGGCACCTTTATTTCTTCTGGAAACTGCAGTTTTTAGCAGTGACAATCTCCTTTTTTTTTTTTTTTTTTTTTTTTTTTTTTTTTTTTTTTTTTTCCTTTCTTTCCCATTCAGGCAGTGACAATAAATCCCAGCTCTGAGGGGTTTTTTTTTCCTCCCCAGCCCCTGGCACTGCTCCGATAATCCCCCCGAAGCCGGGTTGGGTGCTCTCCCCGTGGCAGGAGCTGCGCTCAGAGCACAGCCCGGGAGGAGCCCTAAAAGGGATCTCCCCCTCCCCAGCTCACCCTTCATCCTTTCAAAGTTTCTTCCAAAGGTTTGACCTCCTGCCGGGCAGGGTTTGTGCCTCACACACAAACCCCGAAATGCAGCCCAAAAAACACGCTCGGGTGGGGGGCAACAAAACCCACCCTGAGGAGAGCCGGGCGATGGAAAGGGGAATGTGCGCTCCGGGATCGGGGGGAAAGGGAGAGCAAAGCGAGTTGCTTTGACAAACGCGGTGAGAGCGCCAGGAAGGTGGTTCGGGGGGAGGTTGGGGGGGTCCCTGCCCACCCGTGTGCGTGTCCGGCCGTGTTTGGGGCGCGTCCCGCTCGGGGAGGCAGCAACTGCTGCTCGGAAGTGCCGAAAAAATTCCTGCTGCTAATCCCGAAATCCCAGCCGTGGGATCAGCCCGGCGCTGAACTGAACCGTGAAGTCATTCAGACGTAATTGTGACTTTTGTTTTGTTTTTTCTTGAATGAAATAATTGAACTCCCTCCCTGATTATTATTATTATAGGGCAGGGAAAGGATGATTGCAGAGGCAGCGCCGGGAAACAAAGCTGGGCTGTGTTTAATCCACTCGAGGCAAAGGGTTCTCAGCCGCGCTGAGCTGGGCTCGCCGCTCTTCTAAAAGGATTCCTTTTCTTTTTTTTTTTTTTTTTTTTTTTTAATAGAAATGCCAGTTAATTTGATTTATAATATGGAGCGTTAATGGAAGGGAATCATAAAAGCAGCCTGCTCAGAGCGCTCGCTGAGCGCTGCCTCTTTAATTAGTGTCGAACCGCCGGACAATCCTAAGCGCTAAACCCCCCTAAAAATCAAACACTTTATGCAGCACCTAAACAAAAGTTTTTTCTTTCAGGTGATCACCAATATATGTAAAGAAAAGAACCCTCTGTTGTGGTGGGGCTTTTTTTTTTTTTTTTTTTCCTCCCCCAGTAATTTTATTTTATTTCCAGAACAACGACTGCCAGAATATAGCGAGCAATGTTTTAAGGGGAAAAAATCCTGGCTGTAAATGTGCACAATATTCCACATTATATACATGTCATTTCTGAGCACTGTTGGAACGATGCAGTGTCAAATCTGGATGACAGATTGAGGTGAAAGCTGGGGAGAGAGAGCCTGTGAAGAAACAGCCCTGACTGAGTCAGGCACCCTATAGAATTTATCCTGCAGGCTATAAGGAACCGGTTTCATGGCATAAAAGGAGGAGTGGAAGAGGGATAATTGTCTCCTAATTTGGGGCTGGGCGGCCGTCGGTCTAACAATGCCATCTAGTGCTGCCGGCCCCGGGGACCCTCACCCTGCCGGGAGCCCCCAGCCCTGCTCCCCAAAAATGGGCTCTGTCCGTGTCCGGCCCCTCCTGCCCTTCCCTGATCTGGGGAAAAAAAAAAAAAAAAAAGGGAAATCCGAGCCCCAAAAAGTTTTCGAGGAACTGGTTCCAGGGTGAGGATCCCGCCGGGGGGGAGCACATGCTGATGGTTCCCATGGAAATGTGCCCCTGAGGCTCAGGAGGTGCGTTCAGTGATTCCCTGGAATTAGGAGTCTCAAAAGAAGGCAAAGCAATGGCTGAGGTGTCGTTTGGGAGGGGGCTCTCCCCCCTCCCTGTGTGTGCAGATTCATTTGGGCAGGAAGGAATTGCCATCAGGAACCAGGAAAAGCGGGGCTGGCAGTGCTGGGGCTGCAGTGATGTGCAACTTTGGCTTGTATTTCTAATTTTTTTTTTTTTTTAAATTAGATTTTCTGATTTCACTTTTTTTTTTTTTTTTTTTTTTTTTAATTTGTTCCTTCTCGGTAGTAACCATCTTCTGATAAATCATCCAGGCTCCACAGCCCTGGAAATCCACTCTGGTGTGACCCCTCTTGGGAGATGGAGAAGCTCCTGGTCCCTCCAGTGATGAGGACCATTAACACTCCCCCTTCCCTTGCCTTTGGGGCTCAGCACATCCCAGAGGAATGTGATCCAAGTGAACTGAGGGAACCTGGGGCACCCAGAGCTGCCAGGGACAGCACCAGGGACACCCCGTGTGTTAGCCAGGAGGATAAAAAATGATCTTTGTTAATCAGGACGGTACCAAATTCAGGACAATCTGGGTAAAAGCTGTCAGGCACTGGTTGTATTTGGAGTTCTGGGCTGTGCCCGTGGCTGGGGCAGTGGTTCAGGTGCTGCCGCTGGGCATCCACACGCAGTGACTTCACCCATTGTCCTCCTTTCTAATGATCTGTGAACGACAACAATTGACACCCCAGGCTGCTCGAGCACAGTGGCACCAGGTGACACCAGTGACACCTCCTCCTCCCACGGGGATGTGCCCATGGCCAGGAACTCTGTACCATCTCCCCACTCTGGGACAGATTTTGGGGGCTTGGTTCCCAGCCCACTGGCTAAAAAACAGCCTTGCAGTAATTTTTAAAACTTTAATCTTTTAAACAATCATATGTCTTCAACTTAAAAAAATAACTTTGGGGTTGGTTTGGGTTTTTTGTTTGTCTGGTTGGAGGTTTTTTGTGTTGTGGGTTTGTTTTGGGAGGTTTTTTGCCTAAGTCTGTGGCGTCTGAAGCAAATATTGTGGCAGCAATACATCATTCATGTCAGGGAGGGTTTTACATCCAAACACATTTCCATACAGAATAAAAAAGGAAGTTATTTGCTTTTCTGTGTGTGTTGTGTCCCTCTCAGTGTGTGGTTTGAGCTGCATCACAGGCCCTGGGCCACGGATGCTCCAGGAGATGTGGGGGCAGAGCTGGGCAACTTGGGGGGGGTTTCCTGGGAAATCTGCCTGGCTTCTGTCAGAAAGCGCAACAAAAATCAGCAGGTCTCCTGCAATACATTTTATTTCACCCAGATGGCATTTTTTCTGTTGGGGAAAAAATGTTCCATTTAAAAAAATAATAATTAAAAATACTGATAAGTTCTGTAAATACCAACAGTTCTCGAGTTCCCTCTGAATTCCTGCTACCTGTGTGTCCCTGAGCTGCCAAGGAGCTCTGAGAGTGGGTATTGTGCAAACCCTGCTCCCAGCAGGGATGTGACTGCATCCCAACTGTTCCTCCCCAGAGCAGAACCAGCCCAGAGAGTGGCACTGTCAGGTAAAAGAATATTCCTGGCAGGAATCAGTCCTGGGTCGGTGAACCCATCCCAGTGTCAGGGTGAGGATGCAGGGACAGCTGTGTTTGGGGGCTCTGGTGAGTTTTTGTCTGCCCTGGAGGAGCTGGGAACAGCCCAGAGTTTGTATGGCTGATATTTATTATTTTATGAACAATTCCAGAGGTGTTGCTTCCTCTGAGAGGGGGATGAATAAAATGATGCCTAGAAATGCCCTCAGATGAATTAATGGAGCTCTAACAACTTTATTACAGAGTGCAAGGCTGCTCTGTCCCATTGCTGAGCTCAGGACTCTGCAGCTCCAGCTGTAAGTGCTGATGGGAACATCAATCCTCGCTGCTGGTCTGGACTGGGTTCAATTCTCCAGCTGTTTTGCAAACCAGAGTCTGGCCCTAAGGAACCCCACGAGTGGTGCTGGTTGATGTCCACAAAAGAGTTGCTGTGAGCAGGGTGGATCCAGGGGGAGACTTCCTGGGAGATATTTAATCATTTTTGTGAACAGTAATTGTGATTAATTTTGACATTTGAGTAGATGAAGAATCATCAACTCACAGAATGGTTTGGGGTTGAAGGGACATGAAGGGTCATCCAGTGCCACCCCCTACCATGGGCAGGGACACCTTCCAAGAGCCTGGGTTGTTCCAAACCCCGTCCAGCCTGGCCTTGGACACTTCCAGGGATCCAGGGGCAGCCACAGCTTCTCTGCCCAACCTGTGCCAGGGCCTGCCCACCCTCCCAGCCAGCAATTCCTTCCCAATCTCCCATCTCTCCCTGCCCTCTGGCAGCTTAAAACCAAAAGTCCTTGCCCTTCCTGATCAGAACTGGCTGAGTTGGGCTGAACACCCACCAGCAGCTTGTCAGAAAAGCAGCCACAGGAAGAGGTGACGAGGTGTGACAGGTTTGATGTGAACCCCTGTTATTAATAAATTCCCTTTGTGATCAATGAGCAGCACTCGTGTCCCTCCACTGTCAGTCCTGGCCCTGGGACAGCCAGGGGTTGTTTTGGATTCACAGCCAGGTGGGATCTGAGTCCCCCAGGACAGGGGCTGTCTCCTGTCAGCAGAGCACAGGCACCGAAGAAAAAGTGTTATTTAACTTTCCTGAGCGTCCCCTGCTTTTGCCCTGTAATGATATTTCTTCATTGCCTCCATTTATTTTCATGGAAACAATCCTGAAGGACAGCTGGGGAGGGATGGATGGATGGAGGGAGGGAGGGGGGCTGTGTCCCGCAGCTCCACCGCAGCATTCCTGGAGCTGCAGCTCCATCTAGCCACGGATCCCGGGAGGTGCTGCCCTGGGATGTGGGATGTGGGATACAGCCATGGGATCCCTGAATCCCTGCCTCCCTCCTCCGCTCCCTGCAGAGCTCGTCACCCCCTTCTGCTTGGCTGTAAATTGCTGTCATTAATCCACACCTCCTTTATTCTTTTCCAACTTTGCCCTTGTTTTCTGAAGCTGTGAGAAGTCTGTGCTGTGCCACAGCTTGGGCAGGAACCAACTGCTGGACTTCTTTTCCCCCCCTCAGTGTTGGAGATTTTTAGAAAGAGTTTCTTCCCAAGTGTGAGAGGCATTAAAAGCCTTGTTCCTCCACGTCTGAAGTGCCAAGTGCTGGCAGGGGCTGCACGAGTCGTTACCACCCGGTGCTGTTTCATAGGGATGTAATTAAAGCTCTTTAAATCCAGGCACCCCTTATGCAAAATTAGATTTATTGGGTGGTGCTGCTGGGAAGTAGAAGGACAGTTTAACCCCTCCATGTTCTGCATCGTCTGCCTCTGAACTCCCTTTATCCACTGGAATAAATGTGTAAACAGCCTGCTCTGGGAGACACTGAAACATTCTATACATTAAATGATGTAATTCAGGTTAAATATCAGTTCATTACATGGTGCTCAGTAACCCCTTTATCACGGGCAGCTGATGGGAGCTGATTACGAGCAGTTGCAGCTCCCTCATTAATTGCAGTTGATTAACAGAGTTTGATATCCCAGATCTCCTTTGCTGCTCCGTTTTGCTGTTTTGCTGTGGCTCTGGATCCAGGGAACGTGGGGAAATACCTCCCTCTAGTGCTGATGTCCGTGTTCCTTCATGGAATTCAATATTCCATCTCTGGGAACACACAGACCTTTGGTTAAGGCTGATCAGGAGGACGCTGGGAGTGGGTTTGGTGATCTGTTCTCAGCCCTGGCTGCTCCTGGAAGGGCTCTGAGGGGAGGGAAAGGGCAGAGAAGGGAATTGAGGAGCAAGAGGGAGAGTTCTGAGATTCACAGTGAGGTGCAGCAGGGGGAGTGCTCTGAGATTCACCTTGCATGGCAAGGCAGGAGAAGTGGGGGATGCCAGAGAGGATCTGGAGGGAGGAAATTGTTGTTCTGCTCCAGGTGAGCTGAGACCCAGCTGGAAGTCACTGCTTTCAGTGACTGGGCAGAGAAACTCGAGGGTCTGTCAGGGAGGGGACACAGGACTGGCAGGAGCTCAGAGGGTCTGGTTCCTCTGCAGGGGCAGCTCGGGGGCTCCTCAGCCCCCCCCAGAACTGCAGCAGCCTTCCCTCAGCTGGGCATTTACCCCCAGGGCCTGACTGACCCAGCCCCTCAAACAAAGACCAGCCCAAATCCCCCTCATCCAGCCAGGGTGGGGTTAAAAGCCCTGTGATGAGAACAGTGGGTGCTGAGCATCTCCCACTCAGAACTGCTCCCAAACTCCTGCCACATTCACTAAAAGGTTCTGATTCATGTGGGAGTTGGGGAAAAAACAGGGATGAGATGCTCGTGGATGACTGCAGAGTGACTGCTTCCTGCCATTAATTCCCAAAGTTATTTCTCATACAGCATGAAAAGGTTTGCTATGGCAGCACTCTACTTAAGTGTCTCAAATGTGCATTTAATTTGGATTTAATAACACCATTTTTCCTTATGAAAACTCAGTCAATTATTGAAAGCATTTCTTGAGGTTTAGCAATTATTTAAGAGGTACATTTACAGTAAAGTAATTAGCTCAAATGGCATGTTCATGGAAATAGTGTATTTAAAACAAATTTAAATATTTGTTAGCAGGAGAAAATATTTTTTTCCTGCTGTAATTTGATAATCTTCACAGTCATTGTCTGGAAAACTTTTTAGTGTCATTTAACAACTTGATGGAGAGTTTTGAAGAGTCTTGGGGGAAAGGCTCTGGGGGATGCAGTAATAGGATGTGCTTTTAAAGATGGGATTGGCTCCAGCTGTAACCAGCCATTCCTGGCTTCTTCCTGAACTCACTGTTGGGTTTTTCCTTAGAGAAAAAGAATCAATTACATGAGAAAAATCATGGAATCTGAGACTGGTTTGGGTGGGAAGGGACAGGAAGGATCACCCAGTGCCACCCCCTGCCATGGGCTGGGACACCTTCCACTATTCCAGGCTGCTCCAACCTGGCCTTGGACACTCCCAGGGATCCAGGGGCAGCCACAGCTTCTCTGCCCAACCTGTGCCAGGGCCTGCCCACCCTCCCAGGGAAGAAGCTTGGAACTCTCCAGCTCCAGCTGTAACTGCTGATGGGAACGTGAGCCTTTCCTGGCCTGCCGTGGTCCCAGCAGGGCAAACAAAACATGAAATATTTTCAGTAATGTTCATAAAGAAATAGGCAGAGCTTGGCCCAGCAGAGCCCCTGGCAGGGGAGGGTGTGCCCTGAGCAGGGGGAGCACTGGTAAAGCAGGGGGATTAAAATACCCCCACCCCAGCAGGGCAGGCTCAGCCTGGCACTTCTGGGCCTTTACATTCAGTATTAGCACAGAGATTTCTCCTCACTGCCCCCAGACCCAAATGAATTCCTCTCCTTTATCCTTTTCCATCGGGCTGTTCGCTCTGACAGCACCTTCTGCTCCTTGGAAGGAAACTTTTCAGGCAGAGTTAAAGCAGGTGTCAGGGAGATGGTCCCCAAATCTGGCTCCACTGCCGTGGGTGGGGATGCTGAGTTCCCAATTTAAATGTTAAAGGACATTTCAAACAGCAGCAGAAACAATCCTGGTCCAGCTGGGTCTGGGTGTAGAATTTGGGAGTGCACTGGGATGAGCAGGTCAGGAATGAGGGTTGGGAGGAGGAGACTTTAAAGCCCAAGGTGCCTTTGCACATGGATTCCCAGGAGCCAGAGGAGTGGGAGCCCAGGGGAGGCTGCCTGAGGGAGATTCCAAAGGGTTCTCAATCGATGGGATTTGGTGTTAAATGCAGATAAGGGGAAATGGCACCACAGATGGGGCACTGGGGGCTGAGCCCACCAAACACAGGGTCAGTGGAGTCCACCACCCTGAGCCTGCTGGGAAGCAGCTTCCCAGGCTAAAAATGCATCCAGAACTCTGGAATCAGCTTTATCCGTGCTGTCAGCAACCCCCAGAGCATCCCCTGCTTGTTTGCAATATCCACTTTTAGACTTTATTTTCCCCCCGAATCTCGTGTCTCACAGCAGAAAAGTTTGGATTTGCTTGGGATGAGTTGCACAGGAAATTCCCACATGTGGTCAGCTCCCATGAAAGGTTAGGTGGGAGAAGTTGTGGATGTCCCATCCCTGGAAGTGTCCAAGGCCAGGTTGGACGGGGCTTGGAGCAGCCTGGGCTGGTGGGAGGTGTCCCTGCTCCCCCCTGGCTGTGATGAGGACAGGCAGGGGCTGCTGCCACCACAGGGAGACCATCCAAGGGCTTCTCTGTCTGTCTGTCTGTCTGTCTGTCCCTCACCTGCTGATGGGGACAGCAATTCCAGGATATCCCTCCAAGTGGAGCTCTAATCCCACCAATGAGCCCTGAGCCGGGGAAGGCATTTTTATTATTATTATTATTATTGTTATTTCTTGTGGAAAGAGGGCAAGGGTTAATGGTTTAAAACTGCCAGAGGGCATGGGTAGGTTGGAGATTTGGGAGAATCCTTGGCTGGGAGGGTGGGCAGGCCCTGGCACAGGTTGGGCAGAGAAGCTGTGGCTGCCCCTGGATCCCTGGAAGTGTCCAAGGCCAGGTTGGACAGGGCTTGGAGCAGCCTGGGCTGGTGGAAGGTGTCCCTGCCCATGGCAGGGGGTGGGAATGGGATGAGTTTTAAGGTCCCATCCCCCCCAAACCAGTCTGTTTTCTACGATCATTTATGTAAATCTTTGGTGTCAGTGCTTGTTCTGTTGGTCCTTGAAAGCTTCTTCGATAACCTGGGACTAGAAATCGATTTGTTTATCTCGTTTCTCCATCCCGCATTTAAATAATTAGCATAACAATGCAATCAGTGCCTTGCTGGTTGAGAGACAGATTAAGGGGATGTCGCTGTTAACAAAGAGCCCTGGGTGGGATCTGGGTGAGCACCCAAGCAGAGGATTAACCTGTAACACAGCCGGGCTCACAAGGTGATCACTCACAGACTGATTCCGAATATCAGCAATTCCAGCAGCCTGTAAAATGACAGGACGAATTTCAGCAGCCTTGGAAATGATAGAACCCCCAGTGTTTAGGAAGGGCTCTGGGAAGTGGCTGGGGACGGTGACAGCACAGAGCTCACGGATCAGGACGGCAAAGGAACCCCAAGGGGACGTGGTGGCAGAGCTGTCCCCTGGCTGGGCTCCAGCAGGGTGTCCTTGGGGGGTGACCTCTGGCTGCTCACAGGGCTGGCACAGGCTGCAGCCACCCGTGGAGCTGGCTGGATGGGAAACTGGGCTGGGAACACACCAGACAAACAGTCCCCTTGGGCCAGGGAGCTGAGCCTGGGCTGGGGACTTTCCACCCAGCTCTGGGCTCCAGGGCAGCACATTCATACCCAGATATATTGAGATATTTGTGTATAAATACCAATGTGACTGAGGGGCCAGAATAACCCTGAGCAGATTAAGGAATGCCTTGCTGAAGTTATCCTTGTGCTGCCAGGGCCTGGCACGGCTGCAGTTCCAGCTCTCCCCCTATCTCTGTGCCCGAGGGATCGGTGGTGTTTGCTGGGTCCCTCGTGGGGGAACATGGTCCTGTCAGCACCTGCCCAGTGCTGGGTGCCCTCCCCTGGCCTTGGGGCTGTGTCTAAAGGGGACAGGCAGTCAGGAATGACCTGTTTGTTGTGGGAAGCCCAGGGGTTCGTGCACCCCTGCAGGAGGGTCTGCTGTGGGCAGGTTGTGGTGTGGAGGACTGGGCTTCTCCTGGGGGTGGGTCAGGCAGCCAGAGCCCTAAAGCTTTGGGGGGAAGCAGAGCTGGGGGTCCCTGTGCCACCTCCATGTGCTGCAAACCTGCTCCTGGCCAGGAACTGCTTGGCACAATAAACATTTGTAATGGTCACAGCTGAAAATTAAATTTCTTCAGGTGGAACAACCTTTCTTCCCCCTAGTCCTGGGGCTTTCCACGTACCCTAAAAATGTGTTATTTGTTTTACAGGGTTTCTCTGGGGAGACCTGAGCTGGAGAGGGTCTGGGGACAAGGGATGGAGGGACAGGACACAGGGAATGGCTTCCTACTGCCAGAGGGCAGGGACAGATGGGAGATTGGGAAGGAATTGCTGGCTGGGAGGGTGGGCAGGCCCTGGCACAGGTTGGGCAGAGAAGCTGTGGCTGCCCCTGGATCCCTGGGAGTGTCCAAGGCCAGGTTGGAGCAGCCTGGGCTGGTGGAACAGGACAGGGGGTAGAACAGGATGAGCTTTAAGGTTTCTCCAACCCAAACCAGCCTGGAATTCTGTGATATTTTATAAAAAGCAAGAACCCTTTTGGCTCTCTGAAGACCAGATTTGTCTTTCAGTTGTTGTGTCCGAGTAGATTTGGCCAAGCCAAAGACCTCTGTTCCCACCAGGACTGGTCTAAGGGGCACATTCAAACCCTTACCTTACCTAACCCTGGGTAACACCTTTCTTTGGGGTTACCTTGTAATTTAAACATTCAATTTCCATCTGAGTTTTGAAAGCAGTTGTTCTCTTCAGTCTGGAGGCAGCAAAATCAGGACCAGCTCAGTTTTCCACCCCACTCCCAGGGCACCATGTCAACAGGCCAGAGGAGCAGCAGGGTGGGCAAAAAAACATCATCCCGAGCAAATTCTGCACTGGAAATGCTTTCTGTCTGAGGATGGGGTTTGGTTCTGGAGCACTGGGCTTGTCCCACGTTAAAGGTGGATTTTTCTTCCATTAATTTGACTGGAACTGGACCAGGCTCTGCAGAAGCTCCTTTGGCCTCTTGTACCTTGTGCGTTTTCTGGCATCTCCCTTGTAATTAAACCTTATCTAAACTGCTCAGGAGCCGTTCTCAGGATTATTTGTGGGGCATCACATGCCTGTGATGGGCTATTTCTGTCCCTGTTATCCAAGGGCAAGCAGCCTGTGCTGGGTGGATGGGTGGCCCCAGACTGGGGATGGGGCACAGCAGTGGTACCAAGGGGACAGGGAGCAGGATCCTCCCCAGAGGCCTGGCAGGAGCTCCCAGCAGGGCTGAGAAAGGAGATTTTTTTTGTCTTTGAGGCCTTTTCTTCCACGCAGGGCCGTGCCCATGTCCCACTGTGGGGACAGCGATGAACCTCAGCCAGGGCTTCGCTTTCCCTGCTCCTTCCTGACCTTCCAAGCGACTTCACGAAGCCATTTTAGGGTGAATAACAATTTGCCTGCCCTGTCCTCAAGCCCAACCTCCGTGGAAGGCTCTCAACCTGGCAGGGGGGCTGCTCCAGCCCCTGTTCCCAGTGGAACCCACAGCTGCTGGGGAACAGCACCGTTCCCCTCCCCTAAGCAGTGTGGACACGGCCCTTTCACCCCAGGACCACGAGGCTTCCCCTTCTCCAGCTGCTCTTGTCTCTGGGGTTGTTTTAAGGTTGCTCCTCTTGTTAAAAACTGCTTTTAATGTGTTGATATCTAATAAGGAACCAGCCTGAAGAGCTGTTGCCCAGGTTGTTGTTTCTCTCCATCCAGAGCTCCCTTCTCAAGGGCACATCCCCCTCTGGCTGCAATTCACAGCAATCCCTGATGGAAAACTGTCAGGGCTTGGCTTCCCAAAGACACCCAGACATTTGCAGCGCTCTGGGATGTGGGAGCTGGGACGAGCTGGTGGCTTGGGCTGCTCAGAGTCCTCTCCTGCCTGGCACAAGGACTCACAGCCACCCCTGTGCCCAGGGGGGCAGAGCCAGCAGCTCATCCCAGAGCTCTTTCCCCAGCACCCAAAATTCTGGATTGGAGTCTGTTTTGCAGTGTTGTGAGTTGGCCAAATATAGTTTTTCTATAGTGAGGAATATTTGCTGGATTTCATCTGACTGCGACTAAAATAACATTGCCAATGTGCTAAACATAGACTTTCAGTTGGTAACTGGAGCAGTGAATTCACAGGATCCCAGGATGGTTTGGGCTGGGAGGGACCTTAAAGCTCATCCTGTTCCACCCCCTGCCCTGAGCAGGGACACCTTCCACCAGCCCAGGGTGCTCCCAGCCCCATCCAACCTGGCCCTGGACACTCCCAGGGGTCCAGGGGCTGCTCCAGCCTCTCCACAGAGTCCATTGCAATCCCAAGTTTCGTGGGAAGGACAAAGGGGCGGCATCACTTCATCTATATTTGTGTATATTTATGGTGCCACGACTGCGTGGCAGATGGTGCTGCTTTTGTGTCTTCACACTTACAGAGATGTTTAATTACAGCCTATAAATAGCTGGTTGATGACTTATGGTCAGATGCTCCCTCACTGGGGTGGGGACAACGAGGAAGAACAAGAACAGTTTGTTTCTCCCCTTCCCTTCAGTCAAGGGCCCTGATTGTGGTGACAGGACTTGCAGAGCTGAGGGGGTTGCCAAGGTTGTTCTGCCCTGTGCTCTTCAGCCTCCTCAAGGATTTACTGACTGTGGAAGAGCTGTCCCCAGTAAACACTGGAGTGTTTATTGCACAGGAAAATTCCAGATTTTCTGCCCCTGGATCCCTGGAAGTGTCCAAAGCCAGCTTGGACAGGGCTTGGAGCAACCTGGGATAATGGTGGAAGGTGTCCCTGCCCATGGCAGGGGGTGGCACTGGATGGGATTAAGGTCCCTTCCCACCCAAACCATCCTGGGATTCTGATTTGACGAGGCAATAGTTGTGCCCATGCACTGCAGCTCTGTCAGTTATTTTCTCACCTGAAAATAATCCATGTGGAAAACTGGAACAGGCTGGATATAATTCCAGTGCCTTGTTTGTAACAAGCCATTGAAGCCCTCACTGATCTGCCTTCACTCTGTAAAAAATGGGATATATCCCTTCCTGCCCGACCCTGTTAATTCTCATTCAAGTGAGACCAACACCAACAGCTTGGCTTTTGTGTGTGAAAATTGCAGCCTGCAACGTGATTTTTGAAGGGGAATCATAATTGATGGCTTCCACATGCTCACAGCCATGTGGAAATATGCTTTTTCTCCGAGAAAATATGTTAAAAACCTCGGGACAGGGAAGAGCCAGGAGGGTGGGAGCAGATCCCCAGGCTCAGGGGCAGGCAGAGGGCAATCAGCCCCGGAACATCCCGTGCTGTGATTCTGCTCCTTCTGCCTCAACTGCTTTGCCATGGGAAGATAAAATAACTGTAATTAGGGGAAATAGCAGTCAAAGCAGTGACTTGTGTGGAGACACCTCAGGAAGAGCCCTGATGGGGAGGCAGGATCCTGCTGGGATGGGGCTGGGAGGGCACGGGGGCACCGGAGCAGGGAGAGCTCCCGGGGGCTGCAGGTCCAACCAACAGCTCCTGCACCAGGAAAATTGGGCTGTCAGAATGAAAACAGTGCTGCTGGGAAAAGGGGGGAGGAATCCTTACATTCCAGTGGAACGTGCATCCAAATAGAAAGCCTTGGAGCTCCCCAGGCTGCTCGTTTGTCACCATCTCTCATCTGGCAGTGGGGATGGTGGGGAAGGCACCTGTCAGATCAGCCCTTGTGCTCCAGGGGCTGCCCTGAGGCTGGGACAGGGAATAGCTGGTCAAACCTGGGGTCAGGGGTGTCCCAAAGGTGACACCTGGGTCACACATCCCTCATTGTCACCATGAGCAGAGCCAGCCCCTCGTGTTTCAGGGCAGGGGAAGGTGTGCTGAGAGCAGGGACAGGCACCTGAGAGGGAGGTTTGCAGCTTAATGGGAATGTCCCCTGAACCATGAACTGTGACATGTAATTGTTCAGCTTATGTGGGAGAGCTGCTGTGTGTGGATGAATTTACCTGCATTTGTTGAAGTGCCAGAACCTGAAAGGAAAATAATTGAGCTGCAGTTTCTGGGCGAGTTTAATTTGATTTTTCTGTGTTTTGCTGCAGGTAGGCAGCAAATGTTTCCTGGTGTGAGAGGAGCAGGAGGACAGGAGAGTGTGAGATCAAGGATCCTGTGAACAGCTTAGCAAAGCAAATTGCCTGCCTTTGTTGGTCAGACCCACTCAGGACTTGCAGAAATCGACTGGAGGGTAACTGTGGGGAGTGTTCAGCAGCAGCAGGAGGATGGAATTATAAATCTTTGGTGCTGGATCCGTCCTGAGGGAGCCCCAGTGACCAGGGCAGGGTGATCCCTCACCCACACATCAGGCCTCCTTCCAGCAGTGGCCATCACCAACCATCCCTCTGAGTGCCCTCACAGTTATGAGTGCCTCAGTTGTGCTCTCCTGTGCCTTCAGAAATCCCTCAGATTTAGTTTGTTTTCTCCTTGTTTTGTTTCCTTGCCACGGAGCTTTTTTTAGCAGCAAGAATCGCAGAGCAGCTGGTGCTGAGCCCACTTTGGGACCATCATTTTCCATGCTGAGATAATTCTGTCCCTCCTGTGCCAGGAGAGAAGCCACTCCACCACTGGGGAGGGTGATTATTGTCAGGAATCACCGGGATTACTGCACAGGGAGGAATAGACAGAGAATCAAGTATTGAATTTAATGAAATCATGGAAAGGGTTGGGTGGGAAGGGACGTTGATGATTGTCTCATCCCACCCTCTGCCACGGGCAGGGACACCTCCCACCAGCCCAGGGTGCTCCAGCCTGGCCTTGGACACTCCCAGGGATCCAGGGGCAGCCACAGCTTCTCTGCCCAACCTGTGCCAGGGCCTGCCCACCCTCCCAGCCAGCAATTCCTTCCCAGTCTCCCATCTCTCCCTGCCCTCTGGCAGTGGGAAGCCATTCCCTGTGTCCTGTCCCTCCATCCCTTGTCCCCAGTCCCTCTCCAGCTCTCCTGGAGCCCCTTTAGGCCCTGCCAGGGGCTCTCAGGTGTCCCTGGATCCTTCTCTCCTCCAGGTGACCCCCCCAGCTCTCCCAGCCCAGCTCCATTTGGGAGATGCTCCAGTCCCCTCATCAACAGTACAAAGATATTAAATCTGAATCCAAACTGTTACTGTTACACAGCAGAGCAATCTCTCTTTGATTGGGATTTGGTTGATTATTGCATTTCCTTAGAGAAATCCTATTAATTGCCTCATTAACATAATTTGGAATGCTAATTGGTTACATTTCCAGATTTTGAAGGCACAGCCCAAACCTGTGTCTTGCTGTCACTGCCAGCAACAGATCTCTCTGCCTTGGCAGCATTCCAGGGCCAGGGTGTTTGGGTTAAAGAAAAACAACCTCTATCATTTTTTTTTTTTTCCTAGAAAAATGAGGCTTCTAATTGCTCTCCAAAGTAATTACTGAGCTGGGTTTATCAGGCAGGCCAGTTGACATTTTAGGTCTAGCGTTGGCTCTCTGGCTTTGACATTAATGACACCCCTGAAAATGCTAATGGGATTGTGAGGGATGATCCTGCTTGTTAAGAACATCCCACTGGTTTGCAGAGACTGTTGTTGAAAATGAGGATTCCCCCAGTCCAGGAAAGATGTATTTTATGGGCTTTGTATGACCCTGCTGCTTATCAAAATGAATCAAGGGCAGATCTGTTGATGAGATCTTCTACTGATACAGCTACAATTAGGCTAAAGAGGACACTCTGATATTTTAAAGTTATGTTTATCCATTTTATACAGGCCTTGGGAGGGCTGCTTTTCAATGCCCCATCCCTGGGAGTGTCCAGGGCCAGGTTGGACAGGACTTGGAGAAACCTGGGCTGGTAGAAGGTGCCCCTGCCATGGGCAGGGTGGAACAAGGTGGGCTTTGAGGTTCCTTCCCACCCAAAGCATCCTAGGGCTTTAGGATTCTATGGAATGTGTCTGGATTTTCCCTATGTTATGTTAGATGTTGGTGGGACTGAGCACTAAATGCTGCTGGGGAGTGACAACAACTCCTGAAGCCATGGCCACAGGGAGCCTCCCTGGGGAAGATGTGCTTTGTCATTCCCGTTTTTGGGAAGCAAAGCAAAGCCAGGACAGCATCCAGGGCTGGCACAGCCAGCACCTCCTGCCAGGGGGCTGCTCCACTCAGGATGCTTCCTCACCCACAGCACAGAGCCAGGACCTGCTGGAGTCGTGGATTCCAAGCCTTGGACGGGTCCAAGGGTAATGGAGAAGTGAAATATAGGATGTGTCAAGAGTTTAATTAAAGAGAGAATGATGCCAAGTCTCTCAGATCATTTAAACAGTAACTCAAGGGGGTCTTCTCTTAAAACCCTTCCTGCAGATATTCCAGAGGAAATCCAGGAGTGGGCTCATCCATCACCTGGCTAAGCCAAGGTCTGTAATAACCAGGAATGGGAGTTATCAGGGTGAAATATGAGTGTGATCTTCTCAGCTCCTCAATCATAACAAGAAGCCTTTCAAAAATCCATCTCATGGGGTGCTTCAAAGCAGAAACATTTAAAAATGGTAATTAGCTCACCCCAGTGTGCAAATACCTGTGCAGTGAAATTGTGAAGCAAGAGATCAAGGAGCAGCATCTGCTAAAGGAGAAAGCAGCAGAGCTGGGGTTGGCCAGCCTTGTTTGTGCCAGCTCGGACCAGAGGGGTCCAGCATGCTGGATTTATGGGATAAAATGCATTTTTGGACATGGCCTTCCCTTCCTCAGTGACTGGTGATGTGCATCATGTCCCTCAGGTGCTGAAAGGAGGAGAACAGGGAGGAACATCGTTGGTCTGGCCAGGAAGCCAAAGAGCTCAAGCCCTTTCTGTTGTGTTGGAGAGGCTGGAGCTGGGGAGGGTCGGGCTCTGCTCCCAGGGAACAGGGACAGGAGGGGAGGGGCAGCTTGGATATTGGGAAAACTCCTTCGTGGAAAGGGCTGTCCAGCCCTGGCACAGGAGAGAAACTCCCCAGGGAACTCCAGCCATTCCCTAGAAGGACTCTCCACATACTGGTGCCCACCTTTGGGCTGGGTTGGCCACCAGTGCAGGCAATGAAATCCCTGTCCGTGGTGTTCATCCCCATCATCAGGAGGTGGCTCCTCAGGGAAGGAGCTCTTTAAATTCCCTGGTTTTACCACTTTATCTCCCTCACAGTAGCAAAGCACACCCATTAATTATGCACCTGAAGCTGCTCTGTTGTGTTTCTAACACTGTGTTTTGTGCTGCTCTAACAGGGGCTGGCACAGCCCAGAGCGAGTTTTGCAAATCCTGGGAAATGGAGCATTGATCTCTTCTGGGGACGCTCTCTGCTTCCCTGCTTTATTACCACTATGATTAAACGCTCCAAGAGGTCTATTTTTCCTATTACCCTGTCAACAGAAACCATAAAATCTATTTTAGATTATACCATTATCTCCTTATTTTACTGTTGTCTGGAGAACAAACACTTGCACGTCGCAGATGGAAACCCCACGTTTCACTGAGGTTTCCCAAACCCTGCTTTTCTGTTCCCACCCTCTCCAGGGCTCGGTGCTGGAGCCTCACATGGGTTTAACTCACCATGGGGTTCCATCCCCAGCATCTGTGCCGTGAATCCTCGGAGCAGCTGCTGGAAGGGGGAAAGGGGACTGTGCAGGGCTGCTGTGGGGGCCTGTTTGTCCCCCCTTCAGGAACCCCTCAGCTTCCAGGGGGGGTCATTTGGCAGCTCAGGAGGAGAGCAGGTTGTATTTAGGGCAGCAGAAATTGGGCACTCTGGATGGAGGGACACGGCAGGAGAGCCCAACACAGAAAGGCACTCCCTGTGCCTGGGCAGGAGCTGCTCTCAGGGCTGGCTGTCCTTGGGAAACAGGGCTCTTACTCCTTTTTGCATGACTCATCCATATGCAAGAAACCCTCCAGAACGGTAAAAACCTCTTTTGCTCATACATAGATAATGAGCAGAAAGGTTATAAATACCTAATGGTATTTAGATCTTTCACATGTTCACGGTTTAGCACTTCTTAGGTCTTGAGTTTCCTCCTTCCAGGCCTCTCTCAGCCCGTTTTCCTTGGAGAGCAGAGGCTGCACTTGGAAAGAAGGGATATATTTAATTAATAAGTTGTCAGCTAAAAAAGTATTGTTTAATTTGGGTGTCCAAACTGAAGAGCTGGAAAGAGAGCCCTGATGACTTAACAGCTGAGTCACTCAGGAACATCTTGTGGAGTAGAATTAAGTTATGGTCCATCAGGAGAAGGGTGGCAGGAAAAACTGCCAAACCAACCCTTGGCTGTGTGAATTTAGGGCTGTAACTCAGAGATCAGCTTCCTGCAGTACTTGATGGGCTTCTCCAAGATATAAAAATGTTATAAATAAATGAGGCCATAGATTTTGAGGGGATCTGTAAGATCCCCCCTGGCCCAACCCGTTCTGTGACTCCATGGTTCCTGGAGTCTGACTGGCAGGGATCTGCTCACACAGGGATAATTTGTCCTGGAAAACACTGGATGCAAAGACATTCCCAGGCTGCCTGTGCAGACCCTGGACCCAGGCTCTCCATGGCCCCAGGTGCCACATCCACAGGGCTTTTAGATCCCTCCAGGGATGGGGACTCCACCAGCTCCCTGTCCCCAGGGAGTTCCCAGCAGTTGGGTCTGGTCCTGGTGCCCAGAATCACCCAGCAAAGCCTTCCAACATCTCCTTTTCTCCTCCTGTTTCAGCTCAATCTGTTTTCCATCTGTTTGGATGGAGCATGCACGTGCCAGGCTCCTGGCACAGCTACCCCTGTGGTCAGGATGGGGCATCCCAGCTACTTTGGGTGCAGGAGGAGAACAGGGCAAACCCAAAGCACTGGGACAGTGTGAAACCTGCCTGGGGAGGGGCTGGCAGGGCAGAGTCAATAATTTCAATATTCCAGAGCTGCTGGGGCTCTTTCAGCCCCTCTGCCATTGGAGATGAAGCCTTTCCAGTGCCTTTCTGGTCCTGGCAGTGCTGAGGGTCCCACTGGTGCTTGGAGGAGCTCAGGGAAGTTGTGTTGAGGCTGAGACTTGCAGCATAACTTTATTTGTCACTCAGCTTGGTTTTGAGGTTGTAGATCACTTTCCAACTTCACTAAATGTATATTTTATGGTGATTTGTGTTGTCCTGGCCGTGTCTGAAGCTCTGCTGCCGAGTGAGTCAGCTCAGAGAGCGATGCTCTGCCCTTGCAGAGGAGTTGGGGAGGTTGGGTGGGAGATGAGGTTGAGTCATGTGCATGACTGTCTGTTGAGGGGCCAGATGGGAGTAAATAACTCTCAGAGCTGTGGTGCCATCCTTCAGCCCTCGTCCCCTGGCCAGGAGCAGGGCCTTGCCCATCTGAGGCACCTTTAGGGTGGCCTTTGCTCCGAGCAAAGCCATGGTGGGAGGGAAGTCTGGGAGAGTGGAAGGTGCTGCCAACAGTGTTCAAGTGCTTGTGCCAAGAAACAGAACTGAACAGGTTTGGGGGGGGGTTATACAAAATTAAAATGACACACACAGGGTTTAGTGGTGGATCTGCAGGGCTGGGCAAAGGATTGCACTCGGTCTTGGAGGGCTTTGCCAACCTTAATGATCCCATGGAATGTTTTTTCTGAGTGTGTTCAAGTGTCACAGAATCCCAGCACGGTTTGGGCTAGAAGGGACCTTAAAGATCACCCAGTGGCACCCCCTGCCATGGGCAGGGACACCTTCCCCTAGCCCAGATTGCTCCAAACCCCATCCAACCTGGCCTTGGACACTTCCAACTTCCACAGCTTCTCAGGGCAGCCTGTGCCAGGAGGTTGTCCTGGTGCCCTTCCCAGCCCATGGGCTCCTTGGCAGCAGGATCTGCTGCTGGTTTAGTTCCACCAGCTCCTTTGAGGTTAAATGTTCATGTAGATGCATCCCTAGAAACCCTATTGAAGCTTGGCTGGGCTTTCTCCTTTGCCTGGCTCAGAACTGGGCACCTGAAGGGTGTCTTCCTAAAACCATCAGCATTTCCAGCCTCTGGGGCCAGGTAAATGTGTCTGTCCATACAGCTGTCCCAGCCTATACTGACAAATTGCTTCATCTTCACATAAACAGCTCCTAAAAACTGGAAAATCTCATTATTTTGTAGCACATGGAATCGTTCCAATCAAAAATGGCTTGTCTAGAATATTTGCTGAAATTTCCAGGTATAAGTGGAAAACATAATTAGCAGCCTCGTGCAAAAAAAAAAAAAAAAAAAAAAAACAAAACACCAAAACACTGTTTAGGCTGGAGGAGATTCAATCTGCTGAAGTACATTCCAATCTCCAGCTGATGGGAAATGCTCCTGCATTGCAGAGGGAGCTGGATTTGCATTCAGACCCGGGCGTTGACAGCTCTCTGTCTGCAATTGTTTGGATTGAAGTCCTTTTGTACAGCCCCATCAGGCTCCTCGAGTGTTCCAGCCCCTGAGTGCCTCTCTGGAGGCATCTCCAAGGTCTCTGGAGGACTCTGATTATTTCACACAAGTGTTTTTCCTGCTTGGATGGAGCTCGTTGTTTGGTCTGAAGTGAATGCAGTCAGTGCAAACGGGGAGTGGGGAGAAGGGGATTGGTTGGAGGCTTAATTTCCAGGCAAATAGAAATTATACATGCCCTGGGAATGGGAAGAAAAGTCCTTTGGACAGTTTACAAGCTTTAAATACAAAAAGAAGAACCTCTCCCTTCATCTCTGTGGGAAATATTAAGCTTTTCATCCTGTGTCCTTCATCATTTCTTATTTGTAAGAGTCCAGAATGCATTTGGACTGTAATTACTTGAGCCCTGAAGGGTTTAACCCTTTTCTGGTAGGCCAGGCTGCTCCTGAGATATCAATATATGTGTGCAAGCATTTAGTTTTAACACAAAAATGGGAATTAAGGAGTGTTTTCCCTATTTCTGTAGCAGTATTTGGTCCCTTGATCTCAGGATGCCCTTTCAAGAACAGAGTCTTTGGGTTTGGATAAACCTTTGGATAAACCTGTTAATCAAGCTTGATCCTTCCCTGGGAGGGTGGGCAGGCCCTGGCACAGGTTGGGCAGAGAAGCTGTGGCTGCCCCTGGATCCCTGGAAGTGTCCAAGGCCAGGCTGGATTTGGAGCCACCTGGGATAGTGGAAGGTGTCCCTGCCCATGGGATGGGATGGGATGGGATGGGATGGGATGGGATGGGATGGGATGGGATGGGCCTTAATGTCCCTTCCCACCCAAACCATCCTGGGGGTTCAGGAGTGCCTGGGGGCCATTCCTGGGGGTGCAGCAGCAGCAGGAGGGACCTTTAGAGCCCCAAATGCTCCCCTGTGCCAGAATGGGTGTAAACAAGACACACACAGCTGGAGCCAGCCCAGTGCTCCTCAGCCTGGACTCAGGGCGTGTTTTCCACTCCCATTCCCCCCTCCTGCCCCCTCCTCAGCTCTGTGTTTTCCAGAGGCAGCAGAGCCTGGCACTGCTTTTGTTTTGTGCTGAGCAGAACGAGCTGGGGACAAACCCAGCGAGCGTGGGAGGCTCTGAGCAGCCTGGCAAGAGTGTGCAGAGGGACTGGGCTGAAACACCGGGAATTTGGTGTAATCTGCTGTTATTTACCCCCAGTTTGCCAGGGACAAAGTGAAGGTAATGGGCCTGTCGTGATGGGTTGAAACTAATAGACCCCAGAAAGGAAATGTGATTTTTTCGCTGCCAAAGGGCTGTTACCCTTTAGATTAAGAGCAGCCAGTTGCAGCTAATGAACTATGTCCCACATAATGTGCAAGATGAACTCTTACTACCTCTATATTGAGAGCTTTGCTTAATCTTCTAATTATTAAATGGATAAAATTATTCCTAATAGCCTGTAATTTTGTGGCCAAGCAGATAATTACCTTTCTTGCACAAACCAGCCAAAATCTTCTTTGGTGTAAATCAGCATGTGCAGTTATTGACTTCAGGTCTGGATGGCAGCTGGTTTATCTTCCTCCTTGCTAGACCCTGAGCTCAGGCTCAGGTGGGGAATTGGGCTTCTCCATGGTTCAGCTTGTCTGATCAGCCTCAATCCTGTCTTATTTGTCCTATTCCTGATGGCCCCAACCCTCCTCCTTCCCTTTATTGTTTTCTAAGCAGCCATCTGCACCTAGACCTAAATTCTTTATATTATATATATATATATATATATAATAATTAAGGTCTTTAAAATGTGTTACTGGCTCTTTCCTCCTAAACCTTATTGCAGAAGTTGCTCACCATGAAGTTCTGGAGAAGTTGCTGTAGGTGTTATTTTTCCTTGCACTGTGTGACTTGGTCTCTTTTGACCCAGTTGGTCTGGCTTTCATTAGGCAACTGCTGACTTTACCCTTATTAACATTTTATGCTGCTTATAAATAAGAAATGAGTTTCTAATAATAATCCCCTTCTTTGCTTAATTAAGGTATTTTCATTTAACGACTGCTGAGTGTTTTTCTGCTTCCTGGTTTGTTTTTTTTAGCACCTTGTCTTAATGAGGATGGAGTTTGAGGGATTGCACTCAGGAGCAGGAACTTCCTTGTCCAAATTAGGGAGTCCCTGGAGGCCGAGCCAGGAGTGGTGACACATCAGGTGGAACCTGGGGCTCTTGCCATTAATGACTTGCAGATGTACCCAGTGAGGTGTTCAGGGAATATCTGGGACAGGTAGGAGAGAAAATTGATTGTAGTAAATAAAGATTTCTGAGGGCAGCTCCCCTTTCCTCAGCAAACAGCCCAGGAAAGGACGGAGCATGGACGGAATAAATGAATAAATCAAAACCACAGAAGGAAAACCAGCAACTTAAACTGAGCAATGAGAGCAGTGAAACACTGTGGGCACTGCCTGGTGTCTTTAACAGCCCTTCCCACGTGGTTTTATTTATTTCCAGTCCCTTTAAAACGTTGTGTTAAAAATAAAAACTGCCTTGGAAATAGAGAGAACTTTAGGGTGGCATTTTTATAAATCTCAATATAAACGCCAAGAAAGCAAAGGCAAGGTTTAAAATAAAACACATGATGATATTTGCTCGAAAACCTGCGACCTGGATCATTTTGCTGTGGCTGGAAGAGGTGCAGGTCATTCCCATGGGCACTGCCACAGTCGTGGTACATTTGGGAAGGTCAGCTCTGATGCCCACGTGTGTGGGGGGTGATCATCTCCCTGCAGGATGCCAGAGGTGTCTGCTGTGACAGGACAAGGGGAAAATGAGATTTAGACAGGATATAAGGAAGTTTTTTATGATGATGGTGGGCAGGCCCTGGCACAGGTTGGGCAGAGAAGCTGGGGCTGCCCCTGGATCCCTGGAAGTGTCCAAGGCCAGGCTGGACAGGGCTTGGAGCAACCTGGGCTGGTGGAAGGTGTCCCTGGGTGGGACTGGATGGCATTTAAGGTCCCTTCCCACCCAAGCCATTCTGTGATTTGCTGGCCTGCTGCTTGATGGAAAGGTTTCATAGAACCATGGAAGGCTCTGATGTTTCTCTGGTGGAGGAAATAACTGTTCCCATCTCCCAACAATAGTCCTAAAGCAAAACTTGCCATTTCGCCTGACAAAGCCTGCTGATTGGGGCCTTGTTTGGGATAACTGGCCCCGCTGGGACATCTGTAATTGCACCATTGTAGTGACCAGAATATCCCTCCCCAGGGCTGGGAACACTGGGCGCTCGCTCTCTGGTGACTCAGCTCGGAGCTGCAAGAACAGCTTTGGGATGGTTTCCTGTATCCAGTTGCCAAATTTTTCTATTTATAGAAATGTGTTATTAAGAATTACAAAACCCGAGCATTCTCAACTCCCCCAAAAATAGGAATACCTGAATCAGCTGAGGGAGCTGGGGGGGCTCAGCCTGGAGAAAAGGAGGCTCAGGGGGGACCTTCTGGCTCTGCAATCCCTGACAGGAGGGGGGAGCTGGGGGGATTTTGGGCTCTGCTCCCAGGGAACAGGGACAGGAGGAGAGGGAACGGCCTCAGGCTGTGCCAGGGGAGGCTCAGGTGGGACATCAGCAGGAATTTCTCCTGGAAAGGGTGGTCAGGCACTGGCAGGGGCTGCCCAGGGAGGTTTGGAGTGCCCAGCCCTGGAGGTGTCCAAGGCAGGCCTGGAGTGGCACTCAGAGCTCTGGGCTGGGGACAAGGTGGGGATGGGGCACAGGGGGGATTTGATGACCTTGGAGGGCTTTTCCAGCCTAAGCAGTTCTGCAGTTCCTTTCAGTATGGAAGAAGATCATGTGCTAATAATCTTCCCTTGGTCTCAGTGGAGTGAGTACTTCATCTTCTCTGTGTTCCCACCCTGAATTTCTTCTCTGACCTAAAACTTTGCAGATCAACTTGCATTACACCATTTTCTGTATTAAAGTGATGCAGGTGGGTGTGAGGGGACACTGTGTGCTGCTCTAACATTCCCCTTTTGCTCCAGTGGGCATTTGCCCACGTGATGCCCGAGGAACCTGGGCACTGCTGAGTGCCAATGTTTTCAGCCCCTGAGCCAGGAAATGTCAGTGTGAGGAGACTTGTCCTGCCAGACCCCGCAGGACAACAGCCCTGCCCTGCCCTTACTGTCCCCACCTGCTCCAAGGTGTGGGATTTTGCTAAAAATACTGAGAATTAAGCGTTGCTCTGTGCGTCAGCCGGGGCTGAGTGACAGCCCAGGGGCTGGGGGGGCTCGGGAGCCCCTGGGAAGCCACAGAAGGTGCTGCCAGGCCTGCCGGTGGCTGGGCAGGTGGTGCCCAGCAGTGGGGCATCAAGGCACAGCCATCTGTAAATGGAGGGGGAACAGGAACGCTGCCCATCTGGGCTGGGGGCTGGGCACAGCGGTTTGCCAGCCAGCCTGGAATGTGGTGAAGGAATTGCAGCCCAGCTGGACCTGCCCCTGCCCGGGTGAGCGCGGTTCCCTGCGGTGCCTCAGGGTGCGGGAGCCCGAACCGCTCCTCTCCCTGGTTTCCATGGAGATGGGATGGGAGGGCTCGCCGGGACCGGGAGTGTCACTGCTCCAAGGGTGGGAATTCTGCTCTGCCCCTTTCCCCGGGGAAACAGGCGGGTATTGCAGTCGGTGCAAGGGATGGGGGTGGTCCTGGACCTCCAGAACTTTCTTCTTTGTTCCGTCTTCGCTCGCCAGAGAATTGCTCACATTTTGGATGTAAAAACCCGCAGCCTCTTCCTGGGCTGAGGGTCAGCCACGAGTTTGGGGTCTCTGTGGCACCTTGGCATGGTGTGCCCATGGACACAGGCTGGGAGAGCTGGGGGGGTCACCTGGAGAAGAGAAGGATCCAGGGACACCTGAGAGCCCCTGGCAGGGCCTAAAGGGGCTCCAGGAGAGCTGGAGAGGGACTGGGGACAAGGCATGGAGGGACAGGACACAGGGAATGGCTTCCCAGTGCCAGAGGGCAGGGAGAGATGGGAGATTGGGAAGGAATTGCTGGCTGGGAGGGTGGGCAGGCCCTGGCACAGGTTGGGCAGAGAAGCTGTGGCTGCCCCTGGATCCCTGGAAGTGTCCAAGGCCAGGCTGGATGGGGCTTGGAGCAACCTGGGCTGGTGGAAGGTGTCCCTGCCCATGACAGGGGGTAGAATTAGATGATCCTAAAGTCTCTCCCAACCCAAAAAATTCCAAGATTCATCCATTTTCCCAGTGCCAGAAAGCCCTGGTCCCTCCAGCTGCAGAGCCCCAACCCCACTGCCATCACTGCCCACCACAGCCTTCACAATGCCCCCAGCTCCTCTAACCAGAGCAAGGCCAGGATGCTTCCAATGTCCCTGTGTGCTCCTGCAATCTCCCTGTGAGTTCCCCTCTCTTTGCCAGGTAGTTTTGCTCCTGTTTCCAAAATTTTTGGTTCAAAACAGGTTGGAAAGGTCAGTTGGCTGCAGGTGGCAGGGCTGGATGTAGAGTGGGAGGTCCCCATTCCAGAGGGACCAGCAGACACTCTTATTGACGGCCAGGCCCTGGTGATTGGACTGGACTAATTAGTGCTGGATCCACTGTGGGCAGCAGGCACAAAGCTCTACCCTGTTATTGTCTCCTGCAGGAAGGGGATTTAATGAGGCTTTGGGGGTGCAGCAGAGCCACAATGACCCCAACTGCTGCTGTTGTGCCTCTTCACTGCTTTTTTAATAATGTGAAACATGAGCACAACAACTCTTCGTTTGCAAAACTTGGCCATGGGGAAAAAAAATCCTTTCCTCCTTCCCATTGCTTTTGAAAAACACTTTAATCAGGGTTACCGAGGAGCTGCCTATGAAATACAGCCCCTCCCTGGCAAGGGACTGCAGGTTTGGAGCAGTGCTTTGATAAAGGGCTGCTCCCCATCCCCAAAGGGCTGAGGAACGTGCAGGGGGTGGAACTGGATCTTCCTGCAGTGGGTGCTTTATGGGACGTGAATCACCTGCAAACATCTAATGAGCCTCAGCCCGCGGTCTGAAAAGACAAAACAGGGCAGTAAATCTTTCCCAAAGAGTGTGATTGAAGCGGCTCCTGGAGCAGGGAGCGTTCCCCCAGCTGGCAGAGTTCCAGGAGTGTTCCTGCAGAGCTCAGTGCTGGGCCAGGGTTGGCTCCGAGGATCTGTGGCAACTGCAGGGTGGCAAAGGTGGGGCTCGTCTTTGGGCTGAGCTTTCTCTTTAATTCCAGCGGGAATGGCTTCCCAGTGCCAGGGTGGGACTGGATGATCCCTCATTTCCCTTCCAACCCAAACCACTCTTGGGCTCTGTGTGAGGTTTTTTGGTGGCCGTTTGCAGTTTTTTGGGCAAAGGCATTTCCATCAGTGGCCCCAGCCAGTGCTGCTCTCCTGCTTTCACCTCCTCCCTCCCTGGGGTGCTGAGGTGTCCCAGGGGAGCAGCAGGAGGGACATGGGTCACTGCCCTGCTCTGCTTGGACGAGTGGGAGTCCAACAGCAAAACCTCTCTGCAAACATTTATTCACTAATTAGACTCATCTGTAAGTGCAAAGTCTCAGTGGGCTGCAATTATCCCGAGTATTTAATGGTGGAGTAACAGAACCATGGGCTGAGTTGGGTTGGGAGGGACCTTACAGACCCTCCAGAATTGCTGCCCATTGTCCTCCTGCCGTGTCCTTTTTTCCCTCCTCTCACAAAGCTCCCTGTGAATCCAGGCAGACCTGTCTCTATAGAAACAGGTCCTGGGGTTTTCTGCACTCAGTTCTCAAGTGGTTCATTTATTAAATGTTCTGAAATTTAAAGGCAGAAGGGACATAAAATGAGGGGTAAGGAATGATCAGCTGCGAAGATCTCGAATTTATGAGTTTAGGGAATGATTTACCCTAATGCAGGGGGGAAAGGGGAAGAAATATGGTGGGTTTTATATATATTTAATCAACAGTTTAATATACATGAAACAAGTATTTAAATAGCTTTTGAAATCAGCAACAGCCATATCAAATAACCAACGTTTGCTGGAAAATAAACACAAATCTAAAAGTGTCAGTCTCTGACATTTATCTCCCCGTTATCAGTGTTTTCCCCTCTCTGAAGACAATAGTGAAGTGTTTATTTGGTTAAATCCTCTCCTTATTTATATATTTTTATATATTTATTATTCCATGAGGTTTATTGTGTTGTTTGGGGTACCCTCAGTTACAGAATTCCTGCCCCATTCCCAGCCAGGGCTGCAGTTTATTTCCATATTGGCTTTGCTTCGCCATGGGGGGAGGACACAACCCCCTCTTATTTTCCTGGGAAAAATCAGTTAAACCAGTCAGCCTTGGCACATCCCCCCTCTCTGCAAAGGGAGGCTGGAGGGGAAGGTACAAACCCAGATTTGTCTTTGGTGACTTGACTGCATTTTGGGTGAGAATAATCTTTTTTTAGTGCAGAACTTAGCAAGAGATGGCAAATCTAATCAGTGCTTGTAGGGGCTGTGGTTGAAAATACCCTGGAACAGGAGTGGAATGCACTGTTGCAGCTCTGCCACGAGCAGGTGCTGTGTGGGCAGCTGTTGTACAGAAACAGCTCCACTCTCTTTAATAGCATGAGGAAAAGAAAAAATGAAAAGTAGGATTTTTTTTTTTCCTGCTGCAAATGACTAATTTTAATTTAAAGAGTCTTTACGTGCTGCGTTGTCTCCTGCACGAGGCAAGGGCTTCTCCTCAGGAGGTTTAATGTTGTGGGCAATAATGTCTCAAACAAACCAGGGGGTAAATATTTAAGGTGTTCCTACAAAGCTCACTCCAGAAAGGGATTTCACTCAGAAGTTGTGCTGTGTGGCCTGTTTTATCTGGAGTCGTGTGTGTGCCTTGCTCTGGGTTCTTCAGGGAGGGGCAGGTCTTGTCCAAAAATGCCTTGTGGGAGCAGAAACACCCCATCATTCCTGGGAGCTTTGGCTCCACCAGAGTCTGTGGGGAGCTGGTGCTGCTGTTCACTGTTGGGGGACCACGGGGGATTTTCCAAAATCATGGAACTCCAGAGTGGTTGGGGTTGGCAAAGCCCTCCAAGACCATCCAGTCCCACCATTTCCCCAGCACTGCCAAAGCCACCTCTAACCTGTGTCCCCCAATTGCCACATCCACAGGGCTTGGAAATCCCTGCCTGCCCGCCTGCCCTGGGCTGGACAACCCTTTCCATGGAGGAATTTTTCCTACTATCCAGCCCAAACCTCCCCTGGCACAACTTGAGGCTGTTTGCTCTCGTCCTGTCCCCTCAGGACAGCCCAGAGAGCAGCAGAGCAGGGAACTCCGAAGGGCACAGCCTGGAGTCAGTCGGGCTGAGCTGTTTCTCCAATTGCTGTTATTATTCCAGGGATGTGAGCTGATGATGTGGCCATCCAAGGCTGGTTTTGGGAGGCTGCAGGGCCCCTCTCAGACCCTTCCTGCCTCCCAGGTGCCAGCCCAGGGAGCCACAGCCCCTTGGGATCCAGCCCCATCTCTGCCCGGCTTTGCCACCTCTCGTCTTCCCTCCTGGAGGCTGCAATTTCTCTCTGAGTGAGCTCAGAGAGAAAAAACTTTCAGCTTTCACTGAAATTTCTTCTCTTCAGAGAGTTCTGCTTCTATCAGAGCAATTTACCAAGAGAAATTACCTTTGCTCTCCAGCTGGCACCTGTCTTTCAGACACAATCTCTGCTGGGAGCCGTTGCGTTGCCTCGGCTTTGTCTGCAGAACCAAAGGGCTTTTCTTCTCCTCTGAGCTCTTTACCTTCCCTAGGATGAGATTTTTTCACAACAAAGAGTTTTTCTAAGCTTAGAACTCATTCTGGAAGCTTCCTCCTGGTCCCCCTTTAGGTACATCCTCTTTTGTTATGAGGCAAAACACCTGCAAGCTCCTACACTTCAAAAACCTCATCTTATTCTCTGGGAACGAGAGGGGGCCTGGTTTTCTTTGTAACCTCTCTGAGACTTTCTCAGACTTTGGGTGCAAACCTGCTGGGGCACAGCCTGTAACTGCTTCTGCCTGGAATTCTGGGGTTCTGTCAGTAATTTGGGTTTGTTTCTCACATCTGGAGTTTACCAGCAGCTTCAGACACGAGCAGAGCTCTCTCAGCATCCCTCAGGATGGCCAGAGCTTTTCCTTCTAAATTAGATTTTCAAATATACATGTTAAAAACTCCTTTTTTGTTTGACTCTTTCAGGCTCTGGTAGAATTTGCAAATTAACATTTCCCTCCTCGAGGAGGCACATTTTGTTTGTGGGCTTCTAACAGAGCCTGAAAGGAGGAGTAAACAGGCTTTGGCCTTGTATACACTGGTATCTTTTAATATTCCAGACATTGCCCTATAATACCTTCATAAAATTCTCTCAATTAGGTGTAATTTGTGCAACTGGAGCAGGCAGAGCAAATGCAAATGACCAATAAAGTGGAAGATTTAAGATCATCCTTTGTGGTGATGGATTTTGTGGAGCTGAGCTCGAGAATTCATTGCTTGTAGGAGGGAAAAACCGAGTGGTTAAAGTCATGGCTCCCTGGGGAGAAGGGAAAGGGAAAATATAAAGTTAAGCAAGTCTTCTGGTAGGCTGATTTATTAATTATTATTTCCACCAAAATGCAGATTCTACCAAAACCCTCCCCACCCTGAAATTTGCATTCTTTAGCCCACCAATAAAACTAGGAGTGATATAAATTACCGTGCCCTGGGAGCCAGGGGCAGTGGAATGCAGAGCAGAGGGCTCTGCAGTGGCAGTGCAGGCTGAGCATCTCAGTTCTGGTGTTCATTGCAGATGGGAGGCAGGGCACCTGCAGTGACAAATGTCCCACCAGGCTCAGCCAGCTCCCCAAAGGAGGCTGTCACAGGCCGCTTGCAGGAGGTCCCAGCTCGTAAAGTATCTGTGACAAGACCTTAAGTCTTGAGCTTTCCAGGCAACAGACCTGCTTTTAGCAGTAAAACTCCTCTAAATCTGTTTTTATTGTGCTCGAGTTCCCGTGGGACACTCAGCCCTGGAACTGCAGTAGTTAAGATGTCCAGGGGAAGTGGTGGGGAGAAACCTTTTAACTTGAAAAAAGTACATGTATTTTTAACAAATGGGTTCTGTTCTGGCCACCAGCACCAATTCCCAGTTGCACCTCCACGCTGCAAATCCAGCTCCCATAAAAGCTGCAATTAACTCGTTGCTCTGCTCAAACCTCGTGTTCCTGCCCCGGGTCAAGGGCTGTAAATAGAGAGGGAAATCTCTCCTGGAAGTGCCTGATGCACAGAAAGCCATGGGGGAGAGAGAGCCAGGTTTGGAAGGGTTCCCTCAGGGTCACCTCTTTGTTTCTGGTGAGGAGGAAACAAATCCTTGGGAAGCTCCTTTAAACTTCAGACACCACAGGTTGTCCAGGGAAGCTGTGGCTGCCCCTGGATCCCTGGAAGTGTCCAAGGCCAGGCTGGAAGGGGCTTGGAACAACCTGGGCTGGTGGAAGGTGTCCCTGCCCATGGAAGGGGTGGCACTGGATGGGCTTTAATGTCCCTTCCACCCCAAACAGTCTGGGATTCTGTGATGATCCTGTTCAGCATTTTTCAGTGAGAGGCAGTAAAAGCAGGAAGGTCATTTCCCACATGACTGGGTGTCAGAAGTAAATGGCTGAGTGAAATACTGGATAATAGTGGAAAGGAGAAGTTTTTTCAGCAGCAGTGTGGCCCTTCCTTCCCGTGCTCAGCCTTGGGTGCAGTTAGTCCCTGTTGTGACCATGCCTGGGAATATTCAGAGATGGAGGGTAAAATCCCTCTATTCCAGCTGGACCACGCATTCCCTTTCCCTGGGTTCTGCTGCTGACTCTTCACCAGGAATTCCTTTGTCCCTGTGTGTTTGGACATGAAACTACAGAAATGCAGGACTGGGACCCAGCCTGGCTGCCTGGGCTGGGCTTTGGGTTTTTCTGAGCCTTGCAGAGCAAATGAACAGCAAAGCCATGATCTCACTGCTGAGCTGCTGCACAAAACGAAGTCCTGATCTCATTGCAGTCGGTGGCCAGAGTGTTCCCTGGCAACAAACCTGCCCCTCTCCCCTGGGGAGGTTTCCTGCAGGGGAGTTGGAGGAGGTTTTGGGCCGTGGTCTCCCTGGAGCCTTCTCTTCTCCAGGTGAACATCCCCAGCTCCCCAGTCCTGGCTCCAGAGCAGAGGGGCTCCAGCCCTGGAGCATCTCCATGGCCTCCTCTGGACTCCCTCCCACAGCTCCATGTCATGGAACAGATATTTCCCTGCTTTTCTCCCTTGCAAAGGATGTTCTGCACACAGAGCCAGGAGCAGGACAGTGCTGCAGTGGGAATGTGGCCAGGAAAGGGAGGGAGGGACGCCTGCAAGAACCAAACCCACCGTTTCTCTCCCTCTGATCCCCCTAGTCTGCCTTGGAAGGGCCCATCCCGTGCCAGGAGCACTTGGGCTGCAGCTCCAGCAGAGCCCCTAAAAAGCACCAGTTCCAGCCCATGAAGGTGAATGAATTTTGCATTATCCCTGCTAAGGCACCTGTTGGAGGGAGAACCTCCCTTCTTTGGGAGGGGTGGGTTTTCTCTCTGCCCAAACATTTGCAGCTCAGTGAACAGAGTGACTCTCCAGTTCATGTGTCCTCCACCTCTCACGGCAGGGAAAGAAAGCTTATTAAACTTAACTGGGTTTTGGGGTTTCATTATTTCTGCTCCAATAGCCAGGGAAGCACAGGGCAGGAGTGCAGGGGCTGGGAGGGGTTTGCAGGGAGGGTGGAGAGGCCTCTGCCATCCCAAGGGAGGGATGATCCCTGCCTGGATGGGATGGATGGGGTGGTTTCCCACCATAATTTGGGTGCTAAATACCAGAGTAATCCCAGTGCAACCCCTGCTGCTGTGCACAAACCCATATATATATGGTTTTATAGATATATAAAAATAATTATCCCAGAGTAAGACATTCATTAAGCTTGGAAAAGACCTCCAAGATCATCAAGTCCAGCAGAAAACCATCATGCCCATTAAACTATATTGGTTTTAAATACACTTCATATCGTTATACTAATACACAGAATAGATTTTATCTGTGTCATGTATAACATTAATAATATGTAAATATATATTTATATATATATAAAAGTTTGGTGCTGTTTATCAGCATCACTCCTTTCCCAGCAGCTGTTGATATTTGGGATCTTGCTAATTAGTCTCACAGTCAGAGCTGAAGTTAATTGGCACTCAGTCAGATATTTTACATTCTCTCTGCTTCTCTGTTGTTTGGTTGGGTTTTTTTTTCCCTCCCTAAACACCTGATGTGTTGTTCTAAGGTGGGAAATTTGGGATTGTGCCAGGGTTGTGCTGCCCAGTGTGTGGGTGCTGGGGTGGTGTGTTCATCTCTCTGTGTGTCCCAGATCCCTTTGGAACCAGAGGAAACAACACCAACCACAAAGGGCCCTTTGTGTCCTGTGTGAGATCATTATTTAAGTGCCACCAAGGGTTCTCCCAGAATTTGGCTCATGCATGGGAACCACTGCTGGAAAATGCATATAATTCAATTTTGGGGGGGAATTCATGTGGGAATTTGATACAAGTATATGCAGAAAGTTAGTAAAGACAAAGCTCCCAGGGTGCCAAGGAAACCCAAAGATTACGGGAACATATGGGCACATTTAATTACAGTGAAAGGTTACAATTGCAGTTAGAAATTACTCCTTCATACTCGAATGCTTTTGGAAGAGCTTTGGATTCTGTAAGTCCAGAACCTGAGGCTGGATGATTGTCGTGGTTGGTTTGCTTTTGTCACTGGCCAACTTTCCAAGCCTCTTGTGCAACATCAGCCATGGGTACTGGGGGTGTCTGCTCCACAGATAGACCCTGATGGCCCCACATTTTTGTTAGCTGGGTTTGGGGTGGGTTGTGCTGTGTCACCAGGACACCAGGGGGTTCTGCAGCATTCACATGAGGAGGGATGTGCTTTGGGGGGAGTGCTGCTGGAAGGGTCCTGAGCTCAGGAACCAACTTTCCCAGTGTATTTCCCAGCTGTTTAATTTCTGCTCTTCCCATTGATTCCCATTCCTGCTGCCAAAAGGCACAGGGAATTGTGTGTGAGCCCTGTGGTTTGTGGAGATAACTCACTGAGGGACACTGAGCAGATGCTGATGGCATTTAGGGTTTCCTGTGGCAGAGAAATGAAATTGTTCCTGTGCAGCGAAGGATGGCAGGAACTGTGGAATGGATTTGGGATCCTCCTGCAATTCTCTGGAATTATTCCTTATCAGACACTGCTCTGAAGTTGCTGTGCTTTTGGGAAAAGATTAGCAAACAGCTCTTTTAGCCCAGTCACTGTTCCTGTGTCCCAGAGATTCTCCTTTGCCTGTTCCAGGGGGAATTTTGCATTTGTGAGGAAAGTCAGTTCAGCCACTGGATGTTGCTTTATTGAAAATACATTTCTTGTGAATATTCTTAGAGGAAAAGAAATAAGTTGAATTCAGGAATTCTTTTTTTTTCTTTTTTTTTTTTGAAAGAACCTTTATAATGCAAATCCTGAGTCTGAGACTTCTGAAGGCCCCACCACTAAAAATGGGAGTTTTAATCAGTAAAACGCCCCCAGAAATGGTGCAATAGGGTTCTGAGGAAAAGCCTTTTTGTCCTGGTTTCCTATTTCCGTCCTCACCTGTTTGCCAGGGAAAGTGGCAGCAGATATTCCACATTTGGTGAATCATTCCATGTGCACATCCCACTTTTTCCTGCTCCCAACCAGATCTTCTGTCGGGGGCCTCTCTCCGTGCAGCCAATTTGAAATGTTGTTGCTATTTGTGCAAGAGCTTTTCCCGGTGTTTTTGTGGGATTATGTGGGAGGCTGTGAGTCGGGCTGACATTAATTAGCAGAAATGTTAATACACCAGATGGGTTGTTTGAAAGGCCTCGTGGAGGAGCAACTGTGGAAAAGTAGGAGTAGGACCTGTTAGCTGTGTGTGTCCAACCCACACAGAACAGCAGAGGGGAGAGCTCTGGGGTGTATCTGAGAGACTGGGATGATGCACTTTATTAACAGTGCTGAATTTTAGCCCAGACTCCTCATTTGGGGGGGGAATTTTTCCTCCTGCAGCCTGGCCTGGCCACACCACAGGCAGAGCCTTCTCCTGGAGCACAGCTGAAGGGGAGGGGGAGCAGTTTGAAGTGGGTTTGAAGGAGTCTCCAGACCTGTGTGGAGCTCTGGAATTGCGAGGGGATGGGGGATGCAGTGGTGAGGCACCAGCCACAGCTGCATCCCACTGATCCAACCATCCCTAGGAACCTCCTCGGCCCCGGGAATGTCATCCAGCCATGGGATGTGCAGCCCCCAGCCCCTCCCAGCTGCTCCTTTCCCCCTGGAACCCCGAGATCCCTCCTGGCCGGAGTCAGTGCCGGGGGCGTGGGAAGGGCTGGAGCCAACCCATCCTGCGGTGCCATGGAAACAGCTCCGTCCTTATCCCAGCCATTCCCTCCTTATCCCAGCCATTCCCTCCTTATCCCAGCCATTCCCTCCTTATCCCAGCCATTCCCTCCTTATCCCAGCCATTCCCTCCTTATCCCAGCCATTCCCTCCTTATCCTAGCCTTTCCCTCCTTATCCCAGCCATTCCATCCTTATCCCAGCCATTCCCTCCTGGAAACGGCTCCCTCCTTATCCCAGCCATTCCCTCCTTATCCCAGCCATTCCCTCCTTATCCCAGCCATTCCCTCCTGGAAACAGCTCCCTCCTTATCCCAGCCATTCCCTCCTCATCCCAGCCATTCCCTCCTCATCCCAGCCATTCCCTCCTCATCCCAGCCATTCCCTCCTGGAAACGGCTCCGTCCTTATCCCAGCCATTCCCTCCTTATCCCAGCCTTTCCCTCCTGGAAACGGCTCCCTCCTTATCCCGGCCATTCCCTCCTTATCCCAGCCATTCCCTCCTTATCCCAGCCATTCCCTCCTCATCCCAGCCATTCCCTCCTCATCCCAGCCATTCCCTCCTTATCCCAGCCATTCCCTCCTTATTCCAGCCATTCCCTCCTGGAAACGGCTCCCTCCTTATCCCGGCCATTCCCTCCTGGCTTTTGGAACTTAATTACTCAGCCGAGAGCCGGAACAAAAAGGAGATTACCCACCCTGGGCCCGCGGGTATCAGGGAGGAAAGAGCTTCCTGGGAGTTCCAGGGGAGACCGGGATTAGGGAATGGTTTTTCTGTTCTCCTGAAAATCGGCTCTGAGCATCCCGTCATGTCCCTGTGAATCCAGGGATTACAGGAGTTAGCCCATCTGGAATTTGGATTTGTTTTCCCAGACATCTCTGAGCCTTTGGGAGCTGCATTTCCAGGTCCCTGTGATGATCCTCCAGGTGGCTTCTGAGCCTGGTGGAACTCCCGTGGGATTTTGGGATGTGCAGGGAGAACTGAACTGGATTGGCAGGAAGTTTGGGGGGAAGGAGGTTTGCTACCTTCCCTTTACTCTTACCTTTTCCATTCCTTATCCCATCCTTGAGAAATATTTCAGGGAATGGCAGCGTAGAAGCCACTTGGAATGAACTTCCCACAGTGCTTTGGGCTGCCCAAGGAACACTGTACGTGGTGTCCATGTTATCCCATGGAACGGGCCTTAAAAATCATCCTGTTCCACCACTATCTGCAGGAGAGACTTTATCTTTGGAGGCCTTTTTTAATTCCATCAGGGAAGTGTGTAAAGCCTGGGAGCAGCCTGTCCCCAGCCATGCCCAGGGGGGATGGTGAGAGGGCTTCTGGTCCTGCAGCCAGCAGAGCCCTCCAGGGATTTTTAGTTTTACTTTTGTACATGGACCAAATATTTCAGCCCTTTGCTATTCCCTAAGTTTGGAACTTGAGTGCTTTTTCACTTCTCACTTTGTGTTTCTGCTGGTGTGTCCCATCAAAACTCTTCCTGGACCCACAAACCCTCTTTTAACCAATGTTCTTTTGCCAAAATCTCACCTTTTTTTCAGTTCACTGATATGTCCAGACCTGATTTGGCAATAATTTGAAAATATTTCTGATAGATATTTTACTTGAATCACTCTTATTATTTAAATTACATCATTTTGAATAACAGCAGCTTTGCCAAACATTTGGGAGGTTGAATCATTTTAGGAGTGAAGATATTTTTTTTCCTAATTATTAAAAAAAAAAAAAAAAAGAAAAAAAAAAAAGAAAGTAAAGGTAATTTTAAGACTTTTAAAAGCAAACTGAGCTTGCCAAGGTGGGAAGGGAGGATCCTCCCTGTCCCTCACCACCTGCAGCCCCCACAAGTGAGGATGTGGAAATTTTGAGGTATTTAATGGAGGAAGGGTCAAACCTCATTTATTTTACCGCTAAAATTCAATGACTGCTGGGTTTTCTCTTTTCAGGTTTCAGCCCACGAGCAGGGCAGGAATTCTTTCAGCTGACAGGGTTCATCTTTGTCCCTGACTCCAGGTGAGTGTGGACACTTCACACCCACATCCTGAATTCTCCATAATTTTCCACTCCATGCCATTATTCCTCCAGAGACTGAATAATCACCCAATTCCTTTTCCCATTATTTATTTCTAATTTCTAAAAGCCAGGCAAGGGCTGAGCCAGCATTTGGGAGTGCAGCTCACTTAGATATTCCAACTCTGCCTCAGTCCATGGGATGATCCTCCCAGGGGCTGAGCTGGGACTTCTCCTCTCAGGAAAGAGGGATCTAAACAGGCCTTTGGGATATTAAAGGTGTGATGAGACCCTCTGTGGCTGCCAGTTGTGATGGGAATTGTGGGAGGAGAGCAGGATCATCATTTGGTTTTTACTCCAGCAGAACTTATATTTTTATATAAATATAATTTATATATTTATATAAAAATATATTTATATATTTTAGGTGTTAGGAATGACTTCAGCTGCCAGTGGTGTTCCCAGGTGTAAGGATTTGATGATATTTCTATTCAGAAACCCCTCCTGGAGGGTGCAGAGCTCCCACTGGCAGCACTGGCCTCTCCTGCTGATGTGGGAGCCAAACTGGCACCAACAGATTCCAGATCTAAGGACAAAAGGGGGATATTTTCAAAAATACAGATTTTTTTTTTTTTTAATAACTCCCCCTCAAATGTTGTTACAGCTTTTAAAACTCATGTCTGCCTTGGCCTCCTTTTCTGTGCCTGTGTAGGACACCTATGGATTTTCCACGATTTGCCCGTGACAAGGGGATATTTCTGCCTCTACAAGCCCCAAATTGAAAACCAGCTTTTATTTATTAATTTTTTTTCTCTCCCTCCCAGTAATTCCTCCATCCCTGCCATCAGGAGGGGGGATGTTCTGCAGTGCTCTGGCACAGCCTCTAACGTCCAGAGGAGGTGCTGCCACAGCGATTTTCCAGGGACACATCCCGTGACCTCACCCAGAACCCAGCGGATGATCGGGGGGGGGGGGGGAATTCGAGGCTGCATTTTTGATGCTGATAAGGGAGACCTTGTGGGAAAGCAGCAGCTGAAGGCAGCCAGGACCACACCACGTTTGTTCTGCTGCATCTCCATAGAAACAGCTAATCCACGGATGGTCCTTTGGTACAAACCCAGCTCACGAGGCAGAGCAGCAGCAGGATCCTCCTGAACGGCCCTTTGTGCCCTCCATGGAAAGCACCTCAGGGGAAAATGTGGAAAAAAGGTGTTTGCACACACAGACCTGATGGCTGGGTGGTGCAGCTCAGTCGTGTGAGGGACCAGGAGGGTTTTCTCAGCCACTGGCTCGAAAGTTCACTGCGTGGGGACAGAGGGACCTTTGCAGCCTGCAGGGGCTTCCAGCTGTAATGAAGCCACTTGCAACCTTATTAAAAAGTGGGGAAAAAAAAAGAAAAAGAAAAAGGCAAGTCTAGAGCAGGAAGAAAGGTCAGAAATGAAGTTACCAAGTCTTTTCCTCTGCTTTAGGGGACTCTTCTGCAGAGAAGAAATAAAGGATGTTCTGCAGGAGCAGAGTCTGCTGCAGGACCAGCCCCCCCAACCCTGCAGCCCCTGGCCAGGGGATTCCAGAGGGACTGCTTGGATTGAGCTTTTCCTACGAACAAATGAGCTCTGGACACCTTCTGGCTCCAGCTGAGGCCCTGGCACAGGTTGGGCAGAGAAGCTGTGGCTGCCCCTGCATCCCTGGAAGTGTCCAAGGCCAGGCTGGAGCACCCTGGGCTGGTGGAAGGTGTCCCTGCCAGTGGCAGGGGGTGGCACTGGATGGGATTTAATCTCCCTCCCAACCCAAACCATTCCATGATTCCATGCATGGAAGCTCCCAGCGTGTTCCCCTCGGTGCCAGACTGGACAGGGAGTCAGCAGAGCCCGGGGAACACCAACCATCCCCCTTCCCAGCCTGAAGAGCTGCGATTTTTCCGATTCTTTTTCATCTGCCAGTTCCTAAAGGTTTGGAAAGGAAGCTGAGCTCTGGTTAAAAACATCCTCTCCGTGTTCCTTCCTGCCTCCTGAGCAGCCTGTGCGCTCCCAGCTCCGTAACACACACGGAAGCTGAGCTGGAAACGGCAGTCAGGCTTCCACCCCTTCCATCCCTTCCTTCTTAACAGGAATCAGACATTTCTGGGAGCCTCTGCTGGCACTTGGCCTGGCCAGGCTAACTCAGCTTTTTACCACAGCAACAATTCCATTAATATTTGCTGATTGTCATAAATACAATTTCTGTGAATAATTAATAAGTGAGGAGATGCTCTGGAGGTGCCCACACCTGCGTGGGGAAGCCCCAGTGGCTCCTTGTCCTGTTCCTGCCATGGGAATAAGTTTTCTTTCATTGTAAAAATAAAGATTTTAATGAAATGCGGTTTCTTTTGTGCTCTGTGCCTGTCTGGGGTGGCTCAGGGAGGACAGAAAATTGACCCCCAGCCGTAAGAAACACCAGCCTGGGTGCCCAACTCCTCATTGCCAAGGAAATAACGAGGAAAATGTAAAAATGTTTTTGGTTTTTTTTCACTTCTTAAGAGATTTGGGAATTGTTAATTCCTAGAACGAGGAAAAAAAAAAAAATCCCAAACCAGAAAACCCAAAGAAAAATAAATTCTAAAAATTAAAAAAAAAAAAAAAAAATTCAAACACCACCACCTCCCTAAAAAGAAACACAACAAAAAAGCCCCAAAACCCTCCCCCAAAAAAATATCTTACCCAAAGGGATAATAAAAATAATTTTCCCAGTATATAATGCAGCCATTTGTAAAGCAGGAGGTATTTTGGTCCAGGCTGTAGGAGAACCATCCACTCCTTCCCTGCCAGGGAACTCTGGGCTCTCCCAACTTTCTTTATTCTTTTGGAAATAATTCAAATGGATTTAACTCCAATTCATGTACAGACTGAAATAATTTCCCTTTCAAACACCAGTAGCCCGATATTGCTGAGATAAAACAGAAAGTGTAAGATATAAAAAATAAAATTAAAAAAAAATAGTAGGAAGACATAAAAATAAAATATGAAATAAATACAAAGCATAAAGCATAAAAAATGAAATATAAAAGGTAAAATATAAAATAAAAATATAAATATTATAGAAAAGGCATCAGCTGTGGAAGAGTGTCAAGGGTTTGGTATGGAGGCCTCGTGCTTGGGTCAAATATCCTCTCTGTGTGTGCAGGATGGCAAATGAATGCTCAGAAAATAAAAAAAAGAAGATATAAAATAATAAAAAATAAAATTTAATAAAACGTAACGACATAAAAATAAAATAGAAAATAAATATAAAGCATACAATATAAAATTAACAAAAATAATAAAAATATAAAAATAAAAAATATAAAATAAAGATATAAAGATCATAGAGAACACATCAACTGTGCAAGAGTGTCAAGGGTTCTGTGTGGAGGCCTCGTGTTTGTGTCAAATGTCCTGTGTGTCTGTGCAGGATGGTAAATGAATGCTTAGAAAATACAAAATATAAGAGGAAACGGAAAATGTAAGATAAAAAATAAAAAAAAAATTAATAAAAAGTAGTACGACATAAAAATAAAATATAAAACAAATGTAAAGCATAATGCATAAAATATAAAACCTGTAAAATGTAAATTAAATATATAAATATCATAGGAAACACGTCAACCACACAAGAGTGTCAAGTGGTTGGATCAAATGTCCTGTGTGTGTGCAGGATGGTAAATGAATGCTTGGAAAATACAAAATAGAAAAGAGAAACCATAAAATAAAATATAAAATTTAATAAAAAGTAGTGGGACATAAAAATAAAATATAAAATTTAATAAAAAGTAGTGAGACATAAAATAAAATACAAAATGAAAATAAAGCATGAAACGTAAAATAAAAAGATAAAAATGTAAAATATAAAATAAAAATATAAAGAAAAGATCAGGGAAAACACATCAACTGTGCAAGAGTGTCAAGGGTCACATTTACTCTGTGTGTGTGTGTATGCAGGATGGTAAATGAATGCTTAGGAAATACAAAATATAAACGAAAACAGAAAATGTAAGATATAAAATAAAAAAATAAAATTTGATAAAAAGTAATGACAAAAAATATAAAATAAATACAATGGATGAAACAAAAATATAAAAAAATGTAAAATATTAAATAAAAATATGAAGATCGTAGAAAACACATCAACTATGCAAGAGCGTCAAGGGTTCTGTGTGGAGGCCTCATGCTTGGGTCACATTTATTGTGTGTGTGGAGGATGGTGAATGAATGCTTAGAAAATACAAAATAAAGACAGAAAACGTAAGACATACAATAAAAAAAATAAAATTTAATAAAAATAAGACAAAAATATAATAAAAAATAAATATAAAGCATAAAATAATAAAAAATAAAAATATAAAAATGTAAAATATAAAATATAAGGATCACAGAAAACACATCAACTGTGCAAGAGTGTCAAGGGTTCTGTATGGAGGCCTCTTACTTGGGTTACATTTTTTGTGTGTGTGTGTGCAGGATGGTGAATGAATGGTTAGAAAAGACAAAATAAAGACAGAAAATGTAAGATATAAAATTTAAAAAATTAATAAAAAGTAATAAGACATAAAATAATATATAAAATAAACACAAAGCATGAAACATAAAATATAAAAAAATGTAAAATATAAAATAAAATTATAAAGATCATAGAAAACACATCAACTGTGCAAGAGCATCAAGGGTTCTGTGTGGAGGCCTCATGGTTGGGTCAAGTGTGTGAGTGTGTGTGAGTGCAGGATGGTAAATAAATGCTTGGAAAATCCAAAATAGAAGATAAAAAATAATAATAAAAAAATTAAAAGTAGAAAGACATAAATATAAAGTAAATATAAAGCATAAAATATAAAAATATAAATATAAAAATAAAAAATATAAAATAAAGATATAAAGGTCATAGAAAACACATCAACTGTGCAAGAGTGTCAAGGGTTCTGTGTGGAGGCTTCGTGTTTGGGTCAAATATTGTGTGTGTGTGTGTGTGCAGGATGGTAAATAAATGCTTAGATAATACAAAATATAAAAGGAAACAGAAAATGTAAGACATAAAAATAAAAAAATAAAATTTAATAAAAAGTTGTAAGACAAAAAAATATAAAATAAATACAATGCACGAAACATAAAATATTAAAAAATGTAAAATATCAAATAAAAATACGAAGATCAAAGAAAACACATCAACTGTGCAAGAGCACCAAGGCTTCTGTGTGGAGGCCTCGTGCTTGGGTCACATTTACTGTGTGTGTGCAGGATGGTAAATGAATGCTAAGAAGATTGAAAATAGAAAAGAGAAAACATAGGATTTAAAAAAAATATAAAGTTTATTAAAAGTAGTAAGACCTAAAAATAAAATAGAAAATAAAAATAAAGGATGAAACGTAAAATAAAATGATAAAAGGCAAAATGTAAAATATAAAATAAAAACATAAAGAAAGATCGCAGAAGAAACATCAACTGTGCAAGATGTCAAGGGTTCTGTGTGGAGGCCTCGAGCTTGTGTAACATTTACTGTTTGTGTGTGCAGGATGGTGAATGAATGCTTAGAAAATACAAAATAGAAAACAAAAAACGTAGATATAAAATAAAAAATAAAATTTAATAAAAAGCATATAAAATAAAAATAAAGCATAAAATAAGTAAAATTAAAAAATAAAAATATAAAATTAAAAATATAAATATCATAGGAAACACATCAACTGTGCAAGAGCATCAAGGGTTCTGTTTGGAGACCTCGTGCTTGGGTCACGTTTACTCTGTGTATGTGCGCAAGATGGTAAGTGAATGCTAATTAAAAAATAAAATTTAATAAAAATTAATAAGACAAAAATAAAAAATATAAAAGACAAAATGTAAAATATAAAATCAAAGTATAAAAATCATTGGAAAAACCTCAGCTATGCAAGAGTGTCAAGGGTTCTGTGTGGAGGCCTCGTGCTTGGGTCACATTTACTGTGTGTGTGCAGGATGGTGAATGAATGCTTAGAAAAGATAAAATTAAGACTGAAAATGTAAGATATAAAATAAAAAATTAAATTTAATAAAAAGTAATAAGACATAAAAATAAAATATAAAATCTAATGCATAAAATATAAAAAACTGTAAAATATAAATTCAATATATAAATATCATAGGAAACACATCAACTACACAAAAGTGTCAAGTGGTTGGATCAAATATCTTGTGTTTGTGCAGGATGGTAAATGAATGCTTGGAAAATACAAAATAGAAAACCAGCAGAAAATATAAGATATAAAATAAAAATAAAATTTAATAAAAAGTAGTAAGACACAAAAATAATATATAAAATAATTACAAAGCATGAAACATAACATATTAAAAAAATAAAATATAAAATAAAAATATAAAGATCATAAAAAACTCATCAATTGTGCAAGAGCATCAAGGGCTCTGTGTGGAGGCCTCGTGTTTAGGTCAAATATAAAATGTGTGTGTGTGTGCAGGATGGTAAATGAATGCTTAGAAAATGCAAAAGAGAAGATATAAAATAAGAAAAAAAATTTAAAAAGTAAAAAGATATAAATATAAAATATAAAATAATTATAAAGCATAAAATATGAAAAATAAAAGATAAAAATATTAAATATTAAATAAAGATAATAGAAAACACATCAACTATGCAAGAGTGTCAAAAGTTTCGTATGGAGGTCTCATGGTTGGGTCAAATATTTGTGTGTGTGTGTGCAGGATGGTGAATGAATGCTTAGAAATGACAAAATAAAGATAGAAAATGTAAAATAAAAAAATAAAATTTAATAAAAACTAATGAGACATAAAAATTAAATATAAAATAAATATAAAGCATAATGCATAAAATAAAACTGTAACGTAAATTAATATATAAATATCAGAGGAAACACATCAACTACACAAGAGTGTCAAGTGGTTGGATCAAATATCTTGTGTGTGTGCAGGACAATAAATGAATGCTTGGAAAATACAAAAACAGCAGAAAATATATAAAATAAAAATAAATTTTAATAAAAAGTAGTAAGACACAAAAATAATATATAAAATAAATACAAATCATGAAACATAACATATAAAAAATATAAAATAAAAATATAAAGATCATAAAAAACTCATCAACTGTGAAAGAGCATCAAGGGTTCTGTGTGGAGGCCTCGTACTTGGGTCAAATATAAAATGTGTGTGTGTGTGTGCAGGGTGGAAAATGAATGCTTAGAAAATGCAAAATAGAAGATGTAAAATAATAATAAATAAAAATAAAAAAATTAAAAAGACAAAAATACAATATAAAATAATTTTTAAAAATTAAAATGTTTTTAAAAGTAGTAAGGCATAAATATAAAATATTTAATAAATATAAAGCATAAAATATAAAAATTATGAAAATTATAAAAATATAAATATTAAATAAAGATCATAGGAAACATCAACTGTGCAAGAGTGTCAAGGGTTCTCTATGGAGGCCTCGTGCTTGGGTCACATTTACTGTGTGTGTTTGCAGGATGGTAAATGAATGCTTAGAAAATGCAAAATAGAAGATATAAAATAATACAAAATAAAATTTAATACAAACTAATAAAACAAAAATAAAATGTAAAAAAACTAATAATTTTGTAAATTAAAATGTTTTAAAAAGTAATAAGGCATAAATATAAATTATTAAATAAATATAAAGCATAAAATATCAAAATTTTAAAAATATAAAATAAAAAATAAAGATATAAAGATCATAGAAAACACATCAACTATGTAAGAGTGTCAAAAGTTCTGTGTGGAGGCCTCATGGTTGGGGCACATTTACTCTGTGTGTGTGTGTGTTTGTGTGTGTAGGATAGTAATGTTTAGAAAATACAATATATGAAATAAAACAGAAAACATAAAATATAAAATTAAAAAAAATAAAATTTAATAAAAAGTAATGACACAAAAATAAAATATAAAATAATTCCAAAGCATATAACATAAAGTATAAAATAAATATAAAATATAGAATATAAATTGTGAAATGTAAAATATCAAAAATGCAATATGAAATGTAAAACATAAAATAAAATTATAAAATATAAAATATATATAAATGTAAAATATTAAATAGAAAATAACTATCAAATATAAAATAAAATATAAAGTGTGAAAGAAATTAAAAAATATAAAATAAAAGTATAAAATATAAAGGCTATGAAATGTAAAATGTAAAATACAAAATATTAAATAAATATGAATAAGAAATAAATATGAAATATGAAATAAATAAAAATTTAAAATATAAAAATGCAAAATAAATACAAATTATTAAATGTAAAATAAAATATAAAATGCTTGTAATGGAGCTGACTCACACCTCGAATTTATGACAGCTACATTCAGAATATTATATAAAATTAAGAATTGATCTTGACAAAAAAATGTTGTTTCTTGGTTTTTTTTTTAATATTAAATGCTAAATTATGCCTTGGGAAGGGGCCATTGCGTTTCCTGAGCGTTTATCACCAGTGCTGGGAAGGCATTTTAGCTGGATGAGGATTCCTTCCAGAACATTCCACGGGGCCGTGGGTGTTGAGGATCCCTCTCCCTGCTCCTCGGACACACGTCTGGATGTTTGGATTTGCTCATCCCGGTGCTGGGAGGAGCAGGTTTGGAGGGGAGATGGAAGGGCCGGGCGTGTCCGTGGGGTTTCTGCTCCCCGACCTCGCCTGCCGTGGTGCCCCCGCCGGGATCCCTCCACTAAACGGGAACCAGAGCTGGAAAAAAAACCTGCCCACGTTTATTTTAAACTGCCTCAACCTACACCCATTGCCACTTCTGCTGATTAGCAGGGACAATTTCGGGACCGGAGGAACAATGTGTTATCCGGCGACAAATCCGAGTAAACATGTTGACATTTTCTGCCAATTTGCATGAAAATCAAAGCATAAATTTGTAATGTGCTGCCTGGGAGAAGAACAAAACAAGTTCGCTTTTATTGGCCTAAATGGGAGCTTGGCTAATTTATTTTAAAAATTAAATTAGTTCCGTTAAAAAGTGTGGTTTTATCCGTACTGTAAATTGATATAAGTGATGGGATGTAATTCTTCCCCGGAGTGGAGTGTTGGTGTTCACCCTGAGCATCATCCTGACAATGCTGGGACGTGCCTGGATTGGGGTTTTTTACCCTTGTTCCTGATGGGCTCCAGGAACTCTTAAGGAAAGGCTGCCAGGAGCCTTCCCAGCCCCTGGCAGGAGATGCCAAGGGAAAAGTCTCCAGGTTTCTGTCCCTGTCCCATCTGTCACGGGCTCCCTTCGCACGCAGCCGCCCTGGAACGAGGCCAAGGCCTGCCCAGCACGCTCCGCTGAACCCACGGACCGTGGGCTGGGAGTTTGGAGAGCGGGAATGGGAATAAATGGGAATTAGCAAAGAAATCTGAGCTGCAGGAATCGCTGCTGCACCCCCAGCAGTGTCCCCTCTTCTCCTCTGCACAACCCAAGTGCCCTCACACGGCCCCTCCACACATTCCCCATCCCTGTGTCCCACCTTGGGACACTCCCCATCAGCTCCATGTCCTTCTGGCAGCGTGGTGCCCTGGAGAGGTGTTAAAACAAACCACAAATCACCTGCAAGTGGGAATTCAGCCCCCACACCTCACTCACGGGTGTTTAAATTCCCCTCCTCGTTTCCCTCAGCACACGGATGAGAAGAAATTCCCCTCTGAGCTCTTATTCCAGGAATGCTCCTCTCCCCTCCCTGTGTTTCCTACAGAAGCATTTCAAATCTACTCCCAATTCCACTTTCATATCCCCACATAAGCCCCAATAATTCACTTTATTTCAACCCTCACCCTCTGAGTTATATGATGATTATTATTATTATTAATTATTATCATCACTGTCATTACCACTATATTTAAATATTATTATATTATATATTATTATATACAAGATATTATACATAATGTATATGAAATGTATACACATTAAAACAGATAGACTATATATATATGTAGCCATATATAGTATATATAGTGTATATATATACACACTAATATATACTATAAACATATATATATTGTTATAAATATATATATTTATATATATTTATGTATATTTATATATATAAATCTATACTAAAAACATTTAAAATTATATACGAGAAATATATCTATAAAATAATAATATAGAATAGAAATATTATTTAATATTATATACTTGAAATATATCTATATAATAATATATAGAATAATTATTTAATAATATTATTAATGTATATCTACTCTGTAATAATAATAATAATAATAATAATAATAATAATAATAATAATAATAATCCCAGTTTGCTCCCCGAGTGCTGCTGCCCAGCCCAAACAGGGCAATTTGTACTAAAAAGCAGAGGAAAGGCTGCTCTGCTGATGGGGGGAGCTCTGCCAGCCCCTCTGGATTCCTGGAGCTCCAGCTCCTGGGGCTGGATTGGGGAGATAAGAAATCCAAGCTCTCCATGCCAAAGCCCTTCAGAAATGAATGTACCAACCCTGAAAATGCAGCTTCATTTCTGCTCATTCAGGAGCAGTGAAGAGGCAGACTGTCAGCACACACCAAACGTGAGATCAGGAAACTGAGCAGCTGAAAGTCCTTTATTGAGGTGCTAAAAAGTGGAGAAACAGCAAACACCTTCAAACCCACCAGCTGGTGAAAGTTTAATAGAGCTTTAGATAAAACTGAGCTTGCAGCATTAATACAAGAGTTTGTTCTTCTGGATCAACGTGTCCATTGATACAGTGAGAGGCTGCATGCCGAAAATGCATTTCTTGGTTTCTTTATTTGATCTCAATATGTACAATTTACAGGAGAATTCAAGCGTAAATTCAGCAGGAGACACAGACCGGCTGTGCAATCAAACAGTACCTTTAATTAGCAGAAGCGTCAGGGCTGGGCTCAAATGGTAACTGGTTAAAAACAAAGTGCCCACACCAACAAAAAATGAAATATTAACCACAAGTGACCTCCTAAAATAAATAACTCAAGATAGTTGTTGTCTATGTTTGTACTTTACCTCACTGTCACCTCAGTGCAGCCCCCAGACCTGGGGAACTCTGTACTCAGCAGGGACGGGGGAGTGCTTTGAGTTACAAAAATCAAATCACAGCTTAGGATTTGCATGGCATTAATTTAATAAAAATGAGGCCCCTTCTCCAGTGTCTCCCACACTGGTGGGACATTTTCCAGCTCCAGCACTGTTCCCTGACACCTCCAGTTTGGGGAGCACACCCAGGTGGCTCCAACTTCATTCACTCTGTCCACACATTCAGCACGAGGTTCCCAAAGGAAAAGGCCACTTGGCTCTCCTGCTGCAGGCATGGGAACCCCTGGATTTGGGCAGGCAGGGGGCAGGAGGCCCTGGGACACACAGAAAAGCCAAGGGGACCAGGAGCCATCCCAGGGTGCTGGCAGGAGAGCTCAGCAAAGGTGGGACACCCCAGGGGACCCCAAATTGCACCTGAGCTCCTGAACCACTCACAGAACTGCAGCAGAGCAGGGGATGGAACAGAACAAACCAGAAGGGAATAAAATGGGATGGGATAGAATAGAATAGAGGCTGGAATAAACAGAGAATATAGAATAGAATGAACATAGAATTAGAATCAATAAAGAATAGAAAATAGATCAAGAATAAGAATAGAGAATAGAGTACAAATAGAATTAATAGAATAAGAACAGAATATAGAATATATTCGGAATAGAATAAAAATAGATCAAGGATAAGAATAGAAAATAGAATAAATAAGAACAATAGGTTAAGAATAGGAATAGAATAGATTAAGAATAGGCCAGAATTAGACTAGAATAAGAACAGAATATTTCATCTGGAAGGGACTGCAATGGCCAGCCAGTCCAGTGTCACACAAGGGCAGTGGTTGGTTGGGTCACACTCTGACAGCCCCCAGAAGGAACCACCGCTCCCCACCCACCCCAATAAACCAAAGGAGCTTTGGGGAGGGGTGGGGCTGCTGGAGACCCTCCTTTCCCAGCCAGACCCCTGTGCCCAGGCTGCTGGGGGGCTCCTGGGCTGGCTCCCAGGCTGGCAGTGCCCTTGGCTCACTGGGTTGGGCTGGGTGGTGGCTTTGCTGGGGACACCTGGCAGCTGGACATGGCTATTCCTGGTGCCAGCCAAGGACTGGGGGAACAGCTACAAAAGTCAGGGCTATTTTACAAGACAGCCTGAAGGAGTGTTGGGAAAAGGGGGAGCACAAGCCCAGGTTTTCCCGTGGCTGAGCACGTGTGGAGCACAGGTCAGCTCTGCCCCTCCCAGCAACGTGCAGAGCACTGAGGGGCAGCCACGGCTGTGAAGAACACGCAGGGCCACTCAAAAAGGGGGAGAAACGATGAAAGGAACTGTGGAAGTTCACACAAAGTCCTTGGGTGTACAACTGACAGGTCACACACCGCAACTTCCAAGGGAAGTTGAGCCAGCCCCCAGCAGTGCTGGGCTTCAGGCTTCTTGCTCCAAGCCAACATTTCTAACAAAGCCCCCTCTTCCCCTGCAAGACCATCAGATCTGTAACCAGTTGGGTGGCACGTGCCAGCATTTGTGCAGGATGGGCCAGGGCCCCGTGAGCCAGAAGGGCCCACCCATTAATGAAGCCAGGGGTGCTCCTCTGACCCTCACCTGTCCACGCCTGGGACCACCTGGATGTGGTCCAGAGGGTTTTACACGCAGAGCACATCCCACAGAGCCCCTCTCCTGGGTGCTCTTGGCAGCAGCTTTCCTACCCAGACCACTGATGGTGCCACCAACGCCTCCATCCACCCCTGACCTCCTGCTCCAGGAAAGAGCCAATGGATAGGCCCCCAAACACAGCCCACAGGATCCACGGGCACCTCAACAGCTGGCTTCTGGAATTTTGGGGAGGGTGCTCCCCCAGCAGCAGCCACGATGATGGAGCACCCGCACAACACTCAGCCCACCCCGGAGCCAAACGGGATGGACGAAGGAAACCCCAGCACAGAGGACACCAACCCCAACATTTACAGAAAGCATTACTCGTTTGAAACCCACAGGGTCAACTTCAGTCCAGAACAAGGTTAAACATCACTTCCACCACAGCAAAAGCAGCAAGGAGCCTACCCGGGCTGGGGACCACCACGGCCTGCAGGGCTGCTGGCCCAGCTGCCAGCACAGCGAGAGGAGGGAAATCCGAGCCTGGAGGGACAGGGGGAACTCAGGTGGCTCTGCCTTTGGGGTGCAGTTCATCCAGCAGAGGAGCCTGCTTGGCTTGGTGGAGGCATTCAGCTTGTTTCATGTCCAGCTATGTCATCAACATGAGAAAGCAAGCACATCCTGCTTATTTCAAACGGCTTTCCTGCACGTACATTATAAATCACAAAGGTTTAAAAAGTTGTTACTAATCGTATCTAAAGTGTGAATTTTATTCATTTATTTATTGTCTTGCCTAGACTTATAAATACAAGTTTCTTCTCTAAACAAAGCCTTATATGAAATACAGATTTGGGGGTTTTTTTTCCCAGTAGCCTCTACACGGGAAACAAACCCCCAAGAAAACCTCAAAGCAAACCAGAAACCAGCAGTTAATTTAAGGCCAGCAGAGTCGGTGTCAGGAACTCACTAACACACCTCCCTCGAAGAAAGAATAGACATGCACCAGAACTACTTGGTTGGACAAATCGCCACGACCCACACCAGGGGAGGAGAAGAAAAAAAAAAACCCGAATCAAGTCATAACTTACCCTGAAAGCTCCCCGCTCGCGTGTTGTCCCTACTCCTTCAGGGGTACGGGGGGAAGGGGGGGGACCCCTCCCCGCTGTTTTGGGGCTGTACAGTGTCACTACAGTGGGAGTCATGCCACAGGACGATATGCAGGGATGGCACACTGGTATCGCATGCGTGGTGTGATGGTACATGCCAACGCCCCCGGCGTCGCCCAGGGGGCATCTCCCGCCTCCAGACCTCAGAGTTCCGCACCCCCCACCCCGGTGCCGGTGCCGGGGCCCCTCCCGGCCCCGCTGCCCTCCCCGGAGCAGTCGCAGCTCCCCGCGGTGGCCCCGGGCGCCCTGGGCTATGTGAAGCGGTCGGAGTTCATTTTGCGCAGTTTGGGGGGCAGGTTCCCCTCCATCCTCCCGCCCCCCGACAGCTTCTGCAGCTTGGGCGGCAGCTCTGCCACCGACTGGCTCATGGGATCCGACATCATCTTGGTGGTCTTAGAGCCCAGCTTCTCCTCGGAGTTGCCGGGCACCGAGCTGATGCGCTGCAGTTTCATGGGCAGGTCCCCCATGCTGTAGGCCTTCTCCGACGTGGTGGAGCTCATCCTGAGGAGTTTTTTGGGGAAGTCCTCCCTGCCGGTGATTTTCTGCAGTTTGGAGGGCAGCTTCGTGCCCACCTCGTCCAGCCCGTCCAGGCACTCCACCGAGCTGTTCCTCTCCTTGCTGTTGCCGACGGCGGGCGCGATGAGGGGCGAGGACATGAGCAGCATCTCCTCCTGCTCCTTCACGCTGTAGGGCGGGGTGGGCACCTCGAAGGTGGCGTGGAACTGCGAGTAATCCACCTTGAAGAACCCCTCCTCCAGGGAGATGACGGGGAAGAAGCGGTGGCCCCACAGCACCTCGTCCTCCGTGTAGGACGTCCTGGCTTGGCACGTCATCCCTGCAGGGAGCGAGGGAGAAACACTGGCACCAGTCACGGGTAACCGGGGCTGCACAGAGCCACTGGGGTCTCTAACAATCCAGTGACACGTGGTTTATGATTTTAAATGTGTAAGAGGAAAGGGCACGGGCCTGCCTTACCATTCGATGGAGCAAACAGCCCCGGGTTGTGCCAGGGGAGGTTTAGGGTGGACTCAAGGGAAAATCCCTTCATGGAAATGCCTGTCCAGCCCAGGGCAGTGGTGGAGGCCTCACCCCTGGAGGGATTTAAAAGCTGGGTGGATGTGGATTTGGGTACATGGCTCAGTGGTCACCATGGGTTGACAACTGGACTTGATGATCTCAAAAGTCTTTTCCAACCTTAACAATTCCATTCTATTAAATTGTCACCCTCAAGGTGAAAGGGAGTGAGCAACAGGAAGCAGTGGAACTGAATAATTCCCATCTACTATTCCAGACACCACTTTGACTTCTGAAGGTGCTGCTGGCAAAGGGACAGGACCACCTGATAACCCTGGTAATTAAACCAGGAAGACCTGCTAATGGCAATGGAAAACTGGACATCTTAAAAAGTCTTACTGAGTTATTGCATATTTTCATCATATCAGTGAACACACACAAAGCCAGACCCCACATGCACAAGCCAAGCATGTTGTGTCAGCACCTTCCAACCCATCAGCGAGCAACAAGCCCTACAAAATACATTTATTCCTCTTTAAAGGCGTCACCAGCAACCTGCTCACAGATCCACCGCTGCCAGGATGAGATTCAGGCTCCAAGAAATTAGCAGGGAAAAAAAAAACAAACCATGACTAAGAGCACAACACTGCCCTTCCCCTTCCTCCCCCACCTCCCAGCGTGGAGAAAAGTCCTTTAGAACAGCCAGACTTGGCCACCCCAGTGACCCATCCAGCCTTGGAAAGCAGAGGGAGATGATCATGGCTGGCTGGAGGCTTCTAGAAAAAATCCTGCTGCTTCTTTTTTTGACTATTGTGTTGTTTGTTTTTTTTTTTTTTTTTTAGTAGCCATCTGTAAATAGAATTACGCTGCCACTTTATACAGCGAAGTGGAAATGTGACATTTGGGTTTCAGGAAGCTAAATCCACCTCTGCAAACACATCCTCTGCCTTGCTCACAAGGATGCCTGCAAGCCAGGGGGAAAGGAAAGGGAACTTTGGAAAACATGAGAAAAACAGGAGTGGGGCTGCAGTGAGGGGGAGAGGGGATGGGCTGGGCCTGGTGACACACACAGCCAGGAAAATTCCAGTTTGTTACACTTTATCTGACTGCTAATGCAATCAGAGCGTTAGTTTTGCATCGTGATTTCTGCTGCTGATCCATCAGAACAGATCACAAGACAAAATGCCCAGTTTTCCATTTTATCTCTTAGGGGAAGAACATGAATGCGGTTTCTTTAGCCCTGGATGCTGCCCCAGCACTGGGGAGGAGCGTGCCCAGAGCCCCAGACATCCCACAGCCTCAGCCAGGACAGCACTGACACTTCCCAGTGTATTTATTTCCACCACGTGCTCCTGCTCCCTCAGTGAAGTGGAAGCAATCCCTTACCTAACGGATTTAGGGGAAAACCTGCACTTTGGAATAAAAAAGGTAATTTGAGCGAGCTGTTCCCCCAGCTGTGCCCTTCCCTGCCCAGCTGCTCAGCAGCAGCTCCCCCAGCCAAGCCAGACCTGTCCCCTCCCTGACCCTGCACAGGAGCCTCTCCAGGGACTGGATGTGTCCAAGGGGATTGGGATTGGGAATGGGCTGTGTGGAGCACAGGGCTGGTTAACTCTGCTGCCCCCTGCTCTGGGGGACAAACTTCTTACAGTGCAAACCCCTCTGTCTGCAAAAGGCAGTTATTTGTGCCCTGGCTGCTTCTGCTGGGGGTGAGGGAGGCACCGGGGTCCTTCCCGCTGCATCCCGGGTTCCTGCAGGGCTGGGGGTCCCCCCACGGCTCTTTGGGTGTTGGGGAACATAAAATAAAGAGCTCAATAAAGAGGATTAGTGGGGAAGGTGTGCCAGCAGAGTGCCTTTGGGGGTGTAACAGGGGGTGTGGGGGTGAGCGATGTCACCAGGGCTGGGAAGGGGAAGTGAGAACAGGACGGGCCAGCATCTGCATCCACAGCCACATCTGTATCCACAGCTGCATCCCTGTCCCCTCTCCATCTGCATGTGCATCCCCATCCTCATGGTATCCACATCCCCATACCCCTCTGTACCTGCACCCATGTCCACATGCCCATCCTCATCCACATTCCAATCCCATCCACATCTATATCCATACCCACATCTGCATCCACGTCCCTGTCAGCACCTGCATTCCCACCCCCATCCATGTCTGCATCCCCATCCATGTCTGCATCCCTATCCATGTCTGCATCCCCACCCATGTCTGCATCCCCACCCATGTCTGCATCCCCACCCATGTCTGCATCCCCACCCATGTCTGCATCCCCATCCATGTCTGCATCCCCATCCATGTCTGCATCCCCATCCATGTCTGCATCCCCATCCCCATCCCAGGCACTCCCATGGCCAGGGAAAGGCCTCTCCCCTCCCCACCAGCTGCTGTTCCACAGGGCTATTCCCACCATCCTGCCCCCTCCCAGCAGCATTCCAGAGGAGGAATTTGATACCTGCTATTACCCAGGAAAAATGTATCAGCTGGATCTCAGGAAAAGCAGCCTCATACTCTGTTCCACTCCTCTGGAAGCTCACTGGAGGGATAAACACTGCAGGAATAGCATTTGTCCTTCAAATCCGTTGATGTCATTCCCTAACAAACCCGAGGGCACGGATTATTTCAGAGCCTCTCAGGATGAACAGCAGCAACTCATATTCCTGGGCTTCTCAGGAACACCTGCCAGGGAACAGCCGGTGCTGAGAGGTGCTGACACGATCAGCCCCTGGGAGGGAAATCAATTCCCAGGTTTTCTTCCAGCCCTGCTGCGTTTTCCAGCTTTTCCTTCACATCCCATTCCCTCAGCAAAGCCCCAGTCCCCAGCTCTGAGCTCACAGTGCTGTTCTGCTATTCCATGCCTGGAGCAGCAGCTCCAGCTGCCTGGAACCATCCCCTGGGGAGCATTCCAGCAACTACAGAATCCAAGGATGGTTTGGGGTGGAAGGGACATTAATGATTGTCTCATCCCACCCCCGCCACGGGCAGGGACACCTTCCACCAGCCCAGGGTGCTCCAAGCCCCATCCAACCTGGCCTTGGACACTTCCAGGGATCCAGGGGCAGCCACAGCTTCTCTGGGAAATCTATTCCAGACCCTGCCCACCCTCCCAGCCAGCAATTCCTTCCCAATCTCCCATCTCTCCCTGCCCTCTGGCAGTGGGAAGCCATTCCCTGTGTCCTGTCCCTCCATGCCTTGTCCCCAGTCCCTCTCCAGCTCTCCTGGAGACCCTTTAAGCACTGGCCCTCCTGGCTGCCAGTTTTCCTTTCCTGTTGTTGCTGTGAAAGGCTTTCCTGGGGTTTTTTTTGTGGCTTTTTCCCCTCAGTTCTGCCCCAGCAGCACCCACAGCACCCACACCCTGCGCTGCCCCCATCCTGTTCATGGGCCTGTTCCCACCTTCCCAAGTTCCCTGGATTATTAATATTCATTTGCAGTATGGCTCATTTCCAGCTCTGGCTGGAAGCAAACAGGCTGCAAGCAGAGGAATTATTTATTATGGCATTAACCAGCCACCAGTTTCTCAAAGGAAAAGGGTTTGGTGCATTTTGTCCCTCGCTCCAAACAAACACCCCCATCCCAGAGCTGTCACCAACATCAGCAAAGCTCTGCCTGCACACAAACCACAGCAGCACAGCTGAGAGAGCCAGGAGAATGCCTGCATTCCAGAAAAAAAACCCAATAAACATCCAATAAACCCCCTATTCATCACATCAAAACCAGAGAAGCTGTGGCTGCCCCTGGATCCCTGGAAGTGTTCCAGGCCAGGTTGGACAGGGATTGGAGCAGCCTGGGCTGGTGGAAGATGTCCCTGCCCACGGCAGGGGATGGGATGGGATGATCCTTAACTTCCCTTCCAGTCCAAAGCATTCCATGATTCTACAGCTCGCTGTCAGCCCAGCTCAGAGCTGCCCCCCCAGATTAATAAGGGGCAGATGGAGGCCAAAAAAATCTGTAAATAAATGCTTTGACTAATTCTACCCTGTAATAACCCTCCAATTATTCCCAAATTTCCAAGTACCCAGATGGAACTGGCTCTTTTCAGGCAATTTCTAGAGCTCATAATAAATTGCCTCAAAAAAAAAAAAAAAAAAATCCCAGCCATGCTGTTATTTATTCCATTTTATTCCCGAAGTTGGCTGATGGTTGGGAAATCACAGATCACTAATAAGCTTTACCAGCCCCCCCCACACACACACACAGCCTGTGAGACTCCTCAGAACCAATTCTGGCACACAAAGGTTCTGTGGCTCCTTTCCCTCTCCAAAGTTAACGCCAGAAATTTCCCCCACAATCTTTCTGGGTGCCTGGAATGCAGTCTGCTGGCCAAGGGCTGGGCACAGGGACACCAGGGATCCTCTGAACATGGAAAACTTAATTGGGGGGAGGGGAGGGGGGAAGAGATAATTTATTTGGCTTTATGATGATCCACCAGCACGTGGTCCCAATGGCCCCAGAAAGGGCATCTTGGAGGGAAGAGGAATCTGTCCAGCATTCCTGGCCAAAATGCACATACAGGATTGTGTCTGGTCAGACTTTCTCCTTTTTCCTTTTGAAGAGTGACTGCCCCACAGGTGAAAAACCCTGGAGCTGAGCGGGGTCCAGGGGGCTGCTCCTCGTGCATTTTGGGGGTTGAACCTCCCTTTAACCTGAACTGTGAACCCCCCTGTTCAAAGTTAACCAGACAGCAATGCTTAATGAAGTGCTACCAATTAAGCTGATTTACCACTGCAATTCCAGGCCCACGAAGGGAAGAGAAAAGCTGGATGTGAGACTCGATATAAAAACACACCACATCCATCCCCTGCCCTTGTGGGGCTCAGGGAGGGTTTTCTGCTGCAGGAAAAAGGAGCTGCACGATTTCCATGGCAATCTCTCCACATCCAGAGGAAACCACAGAGTCCTGGAATGGTTTGGGTGGGAAGGGAAAATAAAGATCATCTCATTCCATCCTCCTGCCATGGGCAGGGACACCTTCCACTCTCCCAGGTTGTTCCAAGCCCTGTCCAACCTGGCCTTGGACACTTCCAGGGATGGGACAGCCAGAGCTTCCCTCCAAACACAGGGAAAGGAGCTGATTTTATCCCATTTAAATAAGGAATGTGATATCCTGATGGCCACCCTGCACCTGGAATGGTGCCTGTGCCTGAGTTTTGTGATGAGCCAGAAAACAGGGACAGAAACGGGAGGTCAGCACCCAAACTGGGAGGAAAGGAAGCTCTCAGGCTCTTCCTCCCCATCTGCAGTGCCACATGATTTTCCCATGGAAGTTCAGATGCCAGGCTGGGAAAGGCACAGCCAGGGAAGGCTCCTCCCAGACACCGTGTGGTGTCTGAACTCCACCACCCCCCAACTCTTTGGAAAGAACAGCTATTTTTAGCACTAACATTTCCCCATCACAATTTCAAGGGCTGTTTATTAAAGTGATGATGGTTTGAAGGGCACCAGAACCTTCTGGCAATCTCTGGTCAGGGAGCTGGGAAGAGAAGGATCCAGGGACACCTGAGAGCCCCTGGCAGGGCCTAAAGGGGCTCCAGGAGAGCTGGAGAGGGACTGGGGACAAGGCATGGAGGGACAGGACACAGGGAATGGCTTCCCACTGCCAGAGGGCAGGGACAGATGGGAGATTGGGAAGGAATTGCTGGCTGGGAGGGTGGGCAGGCCCTGGCACAGGTTGGGCAGAGAAGCTGTGGCTGCCCCTGGATCCCTGGAAGTGTCCAAGGCCAGGTTGGAGCCATCTGGGCTGGTGGAAGGTGTCCCTGCCCATGAGATGATCATTAAGGTCCCTTCCAACCCAAGCCATTCCACAATCCCGTGATCCTGTGGCTCCAGGAATGCCAGGCACACACTCATGTCAGTCAGACACCAGCCTTATGCTAAAAACACTGAAATTTCTGCCCCCCCTGAGTACAAAGCCAGGCTCCTGCTCTGCTCTCAGCTCAGAGCTGCTGTTCAGGCTCAGCTCTAGAAACACTCCTGGTTTATTCCCACCCTTCCCCCAGGAGCTCTCGTGACACTTTAAAAACAGCACTGACACCAAAGGTATTTTCTTATCAGCCATCCCTCTTCTCAGGGCCATTCCCAGTCCCTCAGACACACCATTCCCTGGCACCCTGCAGGCAGCTCATCCCGATGTCTGCCAGGAACACAGTTCCCTTCCTTAGCCCAAATTACAGCAGCTTCCAAAACCACCACGGAAACAGCGTGGAAAGCACATCCCAATCCTGCTCCAAGCACAAGGATGCAACAGGTGAGCCAAACGTTTACTGGTCACCAAAAAAAGGGGGGAAAATGAAAGCTTGGCAGCCTTCAGTGCTGCAGGATTTTCCATTCTTTGGGAAGAACAGAGGCAGGAGCACAGCTATCTGAACCAAACCACCAAACATACATTTAATGCAGCGACAGAACTTTATACTGAGAGTCTGGCCTGGTATTTTTATTCTCTCTTCATTTTTTAAGCCCAACCCTCCCAGTTATTCCAGTTCTGATCCGTCCCCTTCCCCTCCGTGCCGAGTGCGTCAGGGCTGATCCAGCCCCTCCAGCTCCCTCCTTGGAGCAGGTTTGTGGGTTTTTTTCCACAGAGCCATCTGCCACATTCCCAGTTTTGCATCATCTCCCTCCTACCGGGATGTTACTGAATCAGCAGCACTAAACGGGAAGGGTTTCATTCCCTGCTCTCTGCTAGGAGCAATGCTGGGATTGGGAAGGGGAAGGGTCAGAGGGAGGACAGGAGGATGGGAGCAGGGAGAGGCACTGCACTCCCTCCCCTTGGATGGGGACATTTCCAGGGTCAAACTGGGCACAAGGATAAAGTGCTTTTCTGCCATGAACTTGCCCATCCGTGCCCTGCCAGAGCACAGCTCTGCTTCCCAGAGCTCCCTTCCAGCCTCAGGTGTTCCCAGATTTTTACTGATACCACAGTGCTCTGAAAACCCTCCTCATGCTAATTATAGAATCCCAGAATCCATTAATTTTTGGGTGGGAAGGGACCTTAAAGCCCATCCAGTCCCACTCCTGCCATGGGCAGGGACACCTTCCACCAGCTCAGGTTGGTCCAAGTCCTGTCCAACCTGGCCTTGGACACTTCCAGGGATCCAGGGGCAGTGCTGGGGAACAGTTGGAGTCAATGGTCTTAAATGGATTTTCCAACCTAAAAGTTAAAGAAATAAAGTTGGTCCTGCTTTTCATGGAGTTTGGGCTCTGAAGTGCAGCCTGAAATGAGGGGGTTTATCTGCAGCACAACGTCCACTGGGGATGGTGGGGAAGAGCCACGGGGAGAAAGGAATGTTCTGTTAAATCAGAGAAAACTGAGGTCAGAGGGTGCCTCAGGAATGCACAGACAGAGCAAAACCTGAGCAAAGTCTGCAAACCACTCAGAAAAAGGGAAAAAAAAAAAAAAGACATTTAAAATAATCTATGCTCTTTGAATGAGAACATTTTAATTACGAGGCAAGAACCACCAACCCAAAGCCCAGCCCTTCCCTCTGAACACACGATTCCCCAGCAGCTCCAAACACCCACCCGGCCATATGCCCCCAGCACCAAAATAGAGCTTTCATCTGCAGCCCCAAAAACACCCTGTGGAATTCACACTGCCTTCCTGGGATGGAAAAACTGGTTCTCTCCATGCTGGGAGGAACAGTTTGCTGGGGCTCCAGGATTCAGGGATGGTCCAAGGGCTGCCTGCAGGGAGTGGAGGGAGCACAGCACCATCAGAGGGACATCTGCTCCATCCCTGCATCCATCTACCCTGTGGGAAAGGGCTCTCAGGGTGGTTGGGAGACTGATTTAAATACAACGTAAACTCAGCAGCACTTTCTGAGCTGAAATAATTGGATCTGGACTGTATGAACCAGAGGATGGTACAGAGAAGGATCAAACATCTCTGAGTGCCCAGGGAAGCTGTGGATTCCCCAACCCTGGAAGTGTTCAAGGCCAGGGCTTGGAGCAATGTGGTGCCAGTGGAAGGTGCTCAAGGGACAGGGGGTGGGATGAGATGAGCTCTAAGGTCCCTCAGAGATCACAGAATTCCCTTCTGGGATTCCAAGATTCTATGAAACACAGCCCAGAGCTGTGCTGGGATATAAACCCTCTCTCTGAGGGACAGGGGGGGATTGTTGGCGTGTCTGTGCAGGGCCAGGGGTTGGACTGGATGGTCCTGTGGGTCCCTTCCAGCCCAGGATATTCAGTGATTTGATGAAACCCTCACTCAGCCCCTCTCCTGGGGCACAACGTTTAAAATCCACGGAGGTCCCTGCCTGTCCTCCCATGTTCCCAGGGGGACCTCAGGGCTGGATCCAGGGGTGACAGAGGGTCACCAGAGCTGCTGGGAACCAGGTGATGATCCCCAAACAGAGGGGAGATGGGGACCAAAGGACCTCCTGCTTTGAGACAGGAGCTGCCCACAGGAACCCAACACCCAGGGAATGTGCCTGCCTACCCCCCTGGCAGCCCCAACAACCCCAAACCTTCTGTTTTGAGGGGCTGTTCTGTCCCTTTCAGCTGCTGGCACCGTGTTTGAACCAGCCTTTGCAGCTCTTCACCTGCATCCCTCCCGGAGTGCCTGCCTTCCCCTCGGAACATCACAGCTCCCAGCTCCATCCCCAGCATCTCCCAGCCCAGAACAGCTCCTGTCATGTATTTAAAATTAATGCACAGCTTAACAGCAGATTCCTGAACTAAACATAGCGTTTGCTGCTCAGGCACCGGCTCCAGCTGACAAACATTCCCTGCAAACACGTCAGGAGCACAGAACTTCCAGGGAAGAGAGGCATCAGTGCTGTCAGTGCTGGGGGAGACAACTGTCAGCCTGCATTTGGGGCTGCAAAAGGCTCTTCAGCAAACCAGACACACCTCATATAAAAATAAACACACAGACACCAATAACCACCCAATTATGGAACCCCAGAGTGGTTTGGGTGGCAAGGGACATCAAAGTTTGTCCAATCCCAGCCCCTGCCATGGGCAGGGACACCTTCCACTAGCCCAGGATGCTCCAAGCCCCATCCAACCTGGCCTTGGACACTTCCAGGGATGCAGGGGCAGTGCAGGTCTCCCCCTCCCATGCAGAGAGTGGAGCATCTCAGTGGCACCTCCCCAACCCCAGCTCTGCCTCTGCTCCACTCGGGCTCCCCCTTGGAAAAACTTCTAAAAAAGCACCTTCACACCTCCAGCAATTTCCTGTCGTGTTTTCCCCCCTGGTAACCCATCTCCTGATCCCCCCAGATGGAACCCTGTCCCCAGGTGCCCATCTCAGAGCTGCTCCTTCCCTCGCAGCAGCATCATCAAACCTCTCTCAGGGGAAACCAAAAATCCCCAAACCCCAAACCCCCAACATTTCCTGGCACAAAGGCAGACAAAGCCCAGAGTTACTGGCTGCTGATTCCCTCCTCTGGCCCATTATGGTTTGTCCCCAAAGCATCCAGCAGATAACACAGAGGCAAACGATTTCCTGCAGGGTGTGCAGGGGGGGCCGTTCCAGCAGCCAGGAAGGTTAATTAGTGACAGTATCTCTGGCAGTGTGATGTCACACAGCACAGTCATTATTTCCATGTGCACCCCAGGAGGATAAATAAGCCACAGCTCAGTGCTGAGCTGCACAAACAACCATATGCCTATGAGGGGTTTCTAATTTTATATACAACCCCCTCTCCTTACGCTGCAACCACACTGATCTGAGCTCTCACCAGCCTTAAAATCCTCTCAGTCTGGAGCATCTTTGCCATTTTAGGGAAAACTGGGACCTTTCTGTCTGGGGATTTCAAGAGCAAGTCAGTATTTTTGCCATTCTGAATTTCAACCCTAAATGCAATGGATCCCAGGGAAAGCCCTGCTGGGCTGCAGAGGTGCCTCCCCACCTGCAAAAGGACGCACACAATCCCAGCATCATTTAGGCTGCAAAAGCCCTCCAAGAACACAAAGTCCAACTTCTGACCTTGCCAACTAAACCTTCCCACAGGCTGGGGCCAGAGGAGTTAGCAGGATGTGTTTGGAGCTCTTTAGGTGAAAACTCCCACAAAAGCCACGTTCAAACTCAACAATTCACCACTTCCCACCCCCTTTTTCAGTTTTAGGTTAAATTGGAAGAATTAAATAAATCCAAGGAAAAAACCCATGCAACAAACACACCCTTTTTCAGAGTAATTTAAAGCCAAGTGAGCCCAGACAAATGTTGCTGGTTGTCTGTCAGCCCATGGATCCAACTGTAATTGCCCCTGTTTTGATCAAACAGCCAGAAAACACAGTGAGGCTCAGGCCAAAAAGCTGATTTTATACTCCCAGCCTGAGCTACAGCAAGAGCATTTTTCCAGAGGTCTCTGTGGATCAGAAGGTGCTGGGGGGAAGGAGGGAGGGAGCAGGATGAACCCACATCCCCAAGGCCAACTGCTCCACTCTTGGAGCGCTGGAATAATCAGTATTTCCCCCCAGGCAAAGCTAAACCCCAAGTCTTTACCTGGATTTGCAAGGTTTATGCTCAGGCCCTGGGGGCTGAAGTGGAGAACACCTGAGCCTGGAAATAGATTTTGCCCTTGGCAGAGTTTTCCCCCCCATCCCTCACCACACAGGTGGAATGATATCAGCTGGAGCAACTCATGTGTTTATAAAGTCCAATTTGCAGCTCTGTTATTCCAAGGAAAATGCTGCTCTCCGGGTTTAAGGGAAAATCCACATTTTACTGAATCGCTGCTAACCTGGCAAATAACAAAGCAAACGGTGTTTGCACATCCCAGTCCCATTTTCCCCCCCTTCCTCTTCCTCCCTGTCCTTTTTCCCTGTATTAAAAGGGTACAGAACTCATGTACAGACACTTTAGGAACATGCATTCATTTTTTCACCCTTTTACTCACTTCTCTGTGCACTGAGGTGTGAAAAGCCATTTTGGGCATTTCCAAGCTATTATCCTCCTCTCCCTGGAAGATGAAACACTGGGAAAGCAAAGGGAAAGATGGAATGGGCAGCTCTGGGGCTGCTGCTGCTTCTCTGGTGCAGCCCCTCCCCTAAACCAGGACATGTCCATTCACCACAGTGCCCTTCCCTGCATTATCTCCAGCAAATTATCCACAAACACGGTCCCTGTCCCACACAGGGTCCCTGAGAGCCCCTTCCAGAGGCTGAAGGGGCTCCAGGAGAGCTGGAGAGGGACTGGGGACAAGGCATGGAGGGACAGGACACAGGGAATGGCTTCCCACTGCCAGAGGGCAGGGACAGATGGGAGATTGGGAAGGAATTGCTGGCTGGGAGGGTGGGCAGGCCCTGGCACAGGTTGGGCAGAGAAGCTGTGGCTGCCCCTGGATCCCTGGGAGTGTCCAAGGCCAGGCTGGAGCACCCTGGGCTGGTGGGAGGTGTCCCTGCCCATGGCAGGGGGTGGCACTGGAAGAGCTTTAAGGTCCCTTCCAATCAAACCATCCTTGGATTCTGTGAATCCTTAAATCAGAATTCTAAGATTTATATTTCAATATCTTTCTGGGTAGGCTCATTTCACACGTTTTTACCCAAAAACCACCTTATCCCATGAACCCAGTTTGGGTCGAAGAGAAAGGAGGCACCAAAGCAGGAGGCCACGACCACCCCATACCATCCAACACCACTCCAAACCACCCCACACCACCCCACACCATCCCACACCACCCCACAGTCCCAGGCAGTTCTCTGGGCAGCAGCACAGCCAGAGCCCCCCAGTCCAGCCATCCCACCCCAGGCCAGACCCACCTCTGTGCTGAGGGGCAGCCAGCACAGACCCCAGGACAGGGATCCCACTGAGGAACAGCAGATCCCACTGAGGAACAGCAGATCCCACTGAGGAACAGCAGATCCCACTGAGGAACAGCAGATCCCACTGGGGAACAGCAGATCCCACTGAGGAACAGCAGATCCCACTGGGGAACAGCAGATCCCACTGGGGAACAGCAGATCCCACTGGGGAACAGCAGATCCCACGGGAGAACAGCAGATCCCACTGCCTGCAAGCCCTCAGTGGCCGTGCCTGTGTCGGGGCTGCTCTCACGTGGATCTGCTCAACACTAACGAGCCATTAACTCGCAATTAGAAGCCTCTGTCCCAGCAGAGCTCTGATCCCAGGCAGCTGTGCTGATGAGTTAATTACCAGGGGAGCTCACACTGAGGTTCCACAGCTCCCAGGGAATGGTATTTACATTCATCTTACTCCTAGAAACATGTTCCTGTGGGCAAATGTGCACCCAAACGTGGAATTCCACAGTCTGGGTGGGAAGGGACCTTAAAACCCATCCCATTCCACCCCTGCCATGGGCAGGGACACCTTCCACTATTCCAGGTTGCTCCAACCTGGCCTTGGACACTCCCAGGGATCCAGGGGCAGCCACAGCTTCTCTGCCCAACCTGTGCCAGGGCCTCAACACCATCAAGCCACAAATTTCTCCCTAATATCCAGTCTGGAGTGGAAGGATGGGATGGTTTCACTGGCATCACGGATCAAACAACATCCCCAGGCATGTTTTTCGGGCAGGTTTTAAAGCCTTGAGCTCTTCCAGGTGAAAAAAATAAATGAAAACCCCACTTTTGTTATGTATGAGGTGCTCGGTACAAAGCACTGTATGAATTTTTCAGAGCTTTAGAAACCTGCCCAGGTCTGGCTGCTGAGCAAAACTGCACAAAACAGCCACGAGCAGGGAAATCTTGCAGGGCTTGAAAGGAAATATTAAATATAAATCTGTGCTACTTCATCACATTAAGCACTGAACATTAAGTCAGCAGCATTAAGTCAGCAATGTTCCACTGTGGGAAATTTCCTCCCCATTACTGGGGGAATTTAAAGCATCTGCAGCATAATGAGGAGGAGGGAAGGAGCTGGGAATGTGCTCAGGTCTGTGTCCTGCTGGATGGCTGCAGGGAAAAGATGGGAAGTGTCATGGTATGAAATCAAAGGGCACAAAGAAATGAATCATTAACGGGGCTCTGGAGGGAAGTTTGGGACATTTAGAGAGCTCCAGGGTCTGCCTCTGTCCGGTTCCTGAGGGAGCAGCTGGAACCAAACACACCAGCTGGGAACTTGATCTCAGAATCCCAGAGTCATTTAGGTTGGGAAAACCCTCCCACACCACTGAGTCCAACCCATGGCCCATCCCCACCCTGTCACCCAGCCCAGAGCATTGAGTGCCAGCCCAGCCCTCCCCTGGGCACAGCTTGGTCAATGCATTTCTGACAGGAGCTGTGGCTGCCCCTGGACCCCTGGGAGTGTCCCAGGCCAGGTTGGACAGGGCTTGGAGCACCCTGGGCTGGTGGGAGGTGTCCCTGCCCATGGCAAGGGTGGCACTGGATGGGCTTTAATGTCCCTTCCCTCCCAACCTGTTCTGTGATTCCATGATCTTTATTTTCTTTGCACTCCAAGGACACAATTTTAACCTTCAAGTTGTTCCAGTTCTTGGTTACTCCAATCCCAAAAACACTCCAGAAGCCAAATCAGCCCAATCCCCTCATCCAGGCCATATTAAAGCCCCGTGGGTTCCCTGGAGAAGCCCCCCTGCAATGCCAGCCCCTGACCCAGCCAGAGCCATGGCCAGGAGGGAGACAAAGTGACCCCCCCAGCCCAGCCCTGTCCCCACACGTGTCCTTCATCACCAGCAGTGATTCCTGCGTGTCCTGGGTTATTTCTGCAGGAGCTGGGAGCCTCTGCTTTGTCCTGACTGATCCTGCTGCAGTCACAGATCGATATCTTAACGAGGAGCAGAGGAAATCTCATTAGGAAAACTGCTGCTCCGAGAGGCCCCCTCACTTTGGCCCCATTTATCTCTGCATTTCCCTGCTCAGACCCGGCCAAAGGAAACACAGAGGTGGTTCCTGATGGCACTGGGGTGCCTGACTGACCTTCAGCAGCTGTGGGACCTCACAGCATCCCAAAGCCATCACCCCCATGGAATCTCAGCATGGTTTGGGCTGGAAGGGACATTTGGGATCATCCAGTGCCACCCCCTGCCATGGGCAGGGACACCTTCCACCAGCCCAGGGTGCTCCAAGCCCCGTCCTGCCTGGCCTGGGACACTCCCAGGGATCCAGGGGCAGCCCCAGCTTCTCTGCCCAACCTGTGCCAGGGCCTGCCCACCCTCCCAGGGAAGGATTTCTCCATCATCTCCACTCTAAATCAACCCTCCTTCAGTTTGAAGCCGTTCCCCTTGTCCTTGTCACTCTCCTTGAATCCTTATCATTTCTGACCAAACCTGAGCAGGAAAAAGAATGGAATAAATCTCGAACAGCAGGGAGAGTCTGAACCCACCAGGCAGGGCAGGGGCACAAAGCAAACCCAGGGGTGATTCCCACCCTGGAGCTGCAGCCCCTGCACAGCCTCACCCAGCCCAGGCTGTCCCAGCTCCCACCCACAGTCAATAACTGTCTGCACAAATCGACTTCATGGACCATTTTACTGTCTGAGGGCAGAACTGGCTGTTTGTTTGTTGTTTGGGTTTTTTTTTGTTGTTTTGTTGGTTTTTGTTTTTGTCCTGCCAGCGCTGAGCGTGCTTGGAAAATCTGTGTATTGGCAGAAAGTCAATTCCTTGGCATAGGTAAGATAAATAATAGAAGAGAGCACGATATGCAGTAAAAAAAAACCACAAAACATTTGAACATGAGATGATTTAAAGAAAAAGAAAACTGACCAAGATATGCATTAAATAGCAGTGGCAGTTCCAGGGATGCAAGTGCTGGTGACAGGGAATTCATCAGGGGGGTGATGTGTGTGCTAAGGCTCTCCAGCCCAGTGCTAGCACAGGGAACATCCCAAGGGATGCAGAGCCACAGGCCACCACTGCCCCCTGCAGCAGCACCTCGGGGTCCCTGCGCCCCCTCAGGGGGTGATCCTGCAGCTCCCTGATGGAGGGAGAGCTGGGATTTCGGAGGGGGAGCTGGGATTTCGGAGGGGGAGCTGGGATTTCGGAGGGGGAGCTGGGATTTCGGGCTCTGCTCCCAGGGAACAGGGACAGGAGGAGAGGGAACGGCCTCAGGCTGTGCCAGGGGAGGTCAGGTCGGACAGCAGCAGGGATTTCCTCGTGGATGGGGTTGTTAAACATTGGAAGGGGCTGCCCAGGGAGGTGGTGGGGTCCCCATCCCTGGAAGTGTCCAAGGCCAGGTTGGAGCAATCTGGGACAGTGGGAGGTGTCCCTGCCCATGGCAGGGGTGGCACTGGGTGAGCCTCAAGGCCCCTGAAGCAGCCTGGGCAGGGGATGCAAAGGAACCACATTGGAGTTTCTTTACATAAGGAATCCAAAATAATAATTCCTATCAAAAGCCTTCTACACTGTGGCCACTGAACAACAAGCAGAGCTCCTCTTACCTTTCACTAAAAAATTCACTGTTAGATCCCAGACAATTAAAAAAAAAAAATATTAAAACTTTCTGGAACTTCTGAGGTTCAGAACTCCATGAGCTCCTCAACATCTTTCCATGGGAATACAGAGAAACTGTGCTGAACACCTCCCAGTATTTCGGGATCCTCAGCCAATTAAGAAACACTTTAGCAAGCCATCCGTGAGAGGAGATGGAAATCTGGTAGGATTAAGAAAAAAAAATGTTCTTTTTGCAATGTTAATTCTCCCTCTTTCCCTGGATTTCTCTCCCCACCTCCCAGGAGCGCTGGGAACACACAGCTGGGGACCAGGGAAGCAGCAGCCACAAAAAGCAAAGAGATTTTTTTCTGTCTACCAACTTGCCAAAATATATTTTCCTCCAAGCAAAGACCAAGCATGAAAAATTGCAGTCTTAGGAGTTAATTGACTGGAAAGTTATAAATAACTGGAAGGGGAGAATTAGAGCTGAAGTGCAGAACTGACCATGTCAGCAGGAACAGAGTGAGAACCTCCTGACAGGAGTCACAGTGCCAACCTGACCCAGAGCAGCACAGGGAAAAACCAGGGAATCATGGAATCCTGCAATGGTTTGGGTTGGAAGGGACCTTAAAACCCATCCCATCCCACCCCTGCCATGGGCAGGGACACCTTCCACCAGCCCAGGCTGCTCCAACCTGGCCTTGGACACTCCCAGGGATCCAGGGGCAGCCACAGCTTCTCTGCCCAACCTGTGCCAGGGCCTGCCCACCCTCCCAGCCAGCAATTCCTTCCCAATCTCCCATCTCTCCCTGCCCTCTGGCAGTGGGAAGCCATTCCCTGTGTCCTGTCCCTCCATGCCTTGTCCCCAGTCCCTCTCCAGCTCTCCTGGAGCCCCTTTAGGCCCTGCCAGGGGCTCTCAGGTGTCCCTGGATCCTTCTCTTCTCCAGGTGACCCCCCCAGCTGTCCCAGCCTGGCTCCAGAGCAGAGGGATCCAGCCCTTGGAGCATCTCCATGGCATCCTCTGGACTGTCTCCATCATCTCCAGGTCCTTGTGCTGCTGTTCCCAGGGCTGGGGCAGCTCTGCAGGGGGGTCTCAGCTGAGGGGGCAGAGGGGCAGATCCCCCTGCCCTGCTGGTCCCACTGAGTCCAGAGGCAGCACCTGGACACCCTGATCCAATGCCTTGCTCTTGGCAACCACATCCTACCCCCCTTGCCATCAGCTCCCCAGGATCTGCTCTGAAATCACTGGTGGGTCCAGACACCACCACTGGAAGCAGGAGGGCTGAGTTTGTCTGCAGTGAGGTTTGGGATTTGGGAATGTACTGCACAGTGTGTTCAAGGGCTGCAGGGAGTCAGTGAGGGTGAGGAAAAAAGACAATGAGCCTCGAATAAATCCTGCAATTGGAGGAGGAAGCTGCTCCAGCATCCCCAGCACCCTCTCCCAGTGCTGTGATGGCATACACAGATAAAAACCCTTTGAACCCCGTCACAGTCACTAACGAGCTTATTTTTGACTTCAAGATTAACTCAGTACAACAAGCCAAGATAATGATCTGCAGTGGATGCCTCCAATAGCAGATCAGTCCTGAATAACTTGGACCTTGTCCAGTGGGATGAGTTCTGAGCACAGGCAGGAGCCAGGACTGGGCAGGGGCTCCAGCCCAGCAGCCCCAGGAGCGCTGTGCCCACAGCCTGCCCTCCTCACCCCTTCCTGCTCCCCCTGCTCTCCCCAAATCCCACAAAAGCAGCACAGGCAGGGAAGGGAGGCAGGAGGATGGGGAGGGTGTTACAGCCTCCTGCTCTGGAGGAGCCTCCAGGCTCTTTCCAGCCCAAGCACAGCTTCTCCTCCATATAAAATCCAGAATTCCTCATGACATTTTGGATGACTCTCCTGAAACGTCACAGCCTTTTACCCACGACCTCTTCCCCTTCTCCTGCCAGAGGATTTTATCATCACTGAGTTCGTTAGAAGGAGCACTAAGTGGAGGTTTGATTGTGTAACACACAAAGAGCTAAGGCAGCTCTTTTCTTCAGCTTGAATCTCACCTCAAAAAACCAACCAACCAAACAAACAAAGAAACAACAGCAGACACAGAACAAGGCTTTCAACAGAAACCACCACTATTTGATGGCACCCATAAAACCCTGAGCCCCCAGTCAGTGCCAGCTGAGCTGCAAAGTGTCAGACACACAAAAGGACTGGCTGAGTGAGGTTCTTCCTTCAGGATGAATCCCCAGGATTTTTAACTCAATTCTGGGCCCCTCCTGACAAGAAGGACACGGAGGGGCTGGAGCAGCAGGAGGGGCTGGGGGGGCTCAGCCTGGAGAAAAGGAGGCTCAGGGGGGACCTTCTGGCTCTGCAATCCCTGACAGGAGGGGGGAGCTGGGGGGGTTTGGGCTCTGCTCCCAGGGAACGGGGACAGGAGGAGAGGGAACGGCCTCAGGCTGGATTTTGGGAGCTGGGAGCCATTTACCAACCCCCCCCCCTTCGATGTTCAGTGCTGGAAATAAAGAACAGGGAGCACAAAGGTATCCAGGACAAGGAACAGGTATCCATGGAAAAGACAGCTGGGCATTTCTGGCAGGTTTGAAAGAGCCAGCACATCTGCCAGAGGCAGGTGCCCTGCTGAACAGCATCTGAACAGAAAACAAATAACACCACGGAGGGATCAGTTGGCTGCTGACAGAACTGACAGCACCAGTAATAATTCACTGGGGGGGGGAGTGTCCAGGACAAGGCTGGATTTCCAGGTGATCCAGTGTCTTAAATAAGGAGTGGAAATGGGCTGCTACATAAAAATAATGGCTCAGGCTCCAATACAATGAACGAAACAGGCTGGGTTGGGTTGGAAGGGGCCTTGGAGATCAGTTCCATCTCCCCCCAGCATCCACGAGCCAAGGGCTGGGCCAGGCTGGAGATCTCCAGTGGAGACCAGCTCATGATTAATAAAACCCAGCCCTCCAAGGGACAGAGTCAGCAGGTAATTCCTCATCTTCCCTGAGCTTAATGGCTGTAATTCCATTGTTCCTGCCTTCTGCCCTTGTTCAGCATTGCTCCTGCTGCCCTCCATCCCCTCCTCCCTCATCCCAGAGAGTCTTCCCTCCACCCTTCCCACCAGGAATGCCACATTCCCTTTTTGCTGTTTCATTTACAGACCCCCACTGAGAGGATTTAGTCTGAATTTCCAAAGGGTGAAGTGCAGCTGCTTATTTCCAATTTTTTTTTCCCCAGAATGAAACAATTTCCAGCTGCTGGCCACCCATTTTCCCACCAAACCACCTGTTTCTCTGTACCTAAAGCAGAAATTGAGATGCAGACACAGAATGTCATAAAATTCCGGAATGGGTTGGGTTGGAAGGGTCCTTAAAGCTCATCTTTCTCCAACCCCCTGCCCTGATCAGGGACATTTCTCATGGAATGCTTTATTCTCCAGCTCAGGATGAGCATTTGGTGTCTTCCCAGCCAAATTCTCAGGCAAAAGAGTAAAAACCTTTGGGTTTGTGACAAATGAGACTGAAGAGCAAAAAAACCACCTGAAAAGTGAAAACTGACTGCCCAGAATTTCCAAGTAATGAAAAGGTCCAAGGAATTTTTTAATTTTGAAGACAATGAACATTTCTGATTATGTGGAAGAAAGGAACAAAGCACAAGCTGCTCTAACCCCTTGTTTTCATCAGTGCAGTATTAATTAATCCTGATTTACAAACTGAAGTCAAGCCAGAAGGGCTTCACTTGCAGCTCACCAGCTGCAAGCCCTTCCCAGGAATTCCCAGCATTTCCAACTTCAATTTTTAACCCTTGATATTAAAAATCTTTGCTGATCTCCCCCCCCATCACTGCCCTGCTGCCTCAGGAAGGGACAACACCGGCGCTCCCATCACATGGAGCAGCTCGTGGATCCAGGGATGCTCCAGTGAGGAGGAAGAGGAAGGGGACAGGTCATCACACCCCATCAGGTTCGCTCCACATCCCCCAAAAAAACCCCTGCACAAAGCAAGAAAACAATTCTCGTCAGCCAGAAGAGAGCAGGGTTGAAGCAAGGGCCAAAATGGATTTGTCAGAGCAAATCAGGTCAAATGGGCTTAATTTCCTTCCCAGGCAGAGGGACGGGGCTGCTGAGGGGAGAGAGCTGGGCTGCTGCAGGGATTCAGGGGGTCTGAAGTGTATTTTACAATGAAATTAAAAAAACTGGAGGGAAAAATGAGAGAGATGCAAAATATCAGGAAAGCAATAAAAGTGCAGCTCTTGGAAGCAGGAATTTATCTGCTGCACTAACAGAAAATGGAAGGTTTTCCATTTATCTCCCGAGTTAGTGCCATTTAAAGCTACAGCCTTGCTGGAAACCCCAGCCTGGTCTCCACAGGATCATGGAATGTTTCAGTTGGAAAAGCCCTCCAAGACCATCGAGTCCAACCATCCCCCAGCACTGTCCAGGCCACCACTGACACATCCACAGGGCTCTGAAATCCCTCCAGGGGTGGGGACTTCACCCCTGCCATGGGCTGGACAGCCCTTTCCATGAAGGAATTTTCCCTAATACCCAACCCAACCCTCTCCTGGCCATTTTCTGGCCACCCTGCAGGTGAGGGAGGGTGTGAGGAACCCGCTGGGAGGGAGCTGCTGGGAGCTGAAATATTTGAGGGCGTGCAAAACTCATCCCTCAGATTGCACCAGCAATTAAAATACTTCCTGAATTAAGCCCAAATCAGCCACCAACAGGTGAGTATTTTCATTCCTGGTTGAAGATATTCTGCAGGACCTGTTTGTTTAGGATGTGCCAAGCCCCACTTCCACATGTGGGAAATAAAACGTCCCTCGGGCTCCTGGTGGCTCAAACTCAGATTCTGGCACAACCCACAGAGCTCGAGCAGGTCTTGTCCTTGCCCTGCCTCCAGCACTGGGGGCACTGCAGACAAAGGTTTTCCTTCCCAGAAATATCCTGAAAAATCCCTAAATCATTTATCCAGCTCAGCAGAGAGGCAGTGATGGTGAGAGGACAAGAAAAAAATGAAGATCTCCAATTGATGCTTATCAACAGAAAAAAACAACAGGCAAGGAACTGGCCCAGGTTGGGCAGAGAAGCTGTGGCTGCCCCTGGATCCCTGGAAGTGTCCAAGGCCAGGCTGGAATAACCTGGGCTGGTGGAAGGTGTCCCTGCCCAGGGTAGGGGGTGGCACTGGGTGAGCTTTGAGTTCCCTTCCAGCCCAAATCATTCCATGATCACAATTCCTTACCACTAGAAATGTTTTTCCCCATTTTTGGCCCAGCTGTCCCCTGAGCAGCAGCTGCAGGAGGGCAGAGGGGCAGCTGGTGAAGGTCCCAGCTCGTCCCCTCTGGCTCTGCCCTCACAACCAGCCCGGATCGGTTTTTCCACTGAGGGATTTTATGTAACAGCAGCACTGGAAAAAAAAGAGCTGCTGAACTGCCAAGACGTGGGACTTCTAACTGCTATTTTGCTATTTTATCATGTTTAGGTTATGCCTAAAAAAAAAAATACGAAAAATATAAATAAATAAGGAGAGAAAAAAGCCACTTTCACGATGTGAAATTGCCGCATTGTTCTTTTCCTGGCACCTTCCCCTTACTGATGCTTCAGCACCCAGAGGTGCTCCTGGGCAACCAGGTGGGGCTGGGCCACAGGAGCTCCAAAAGTCCCCTCCACCCTCAGGCATTTGTCAGTCTGTGGGATTTGGCAGTTTGGAAAGATGGAACCCAGGAAATTCAGCCACGGATTGAACCACCCCAGTCCCACCAAGGACTCCCTCACCCAAGACCACAGGAGACTCCACACTCCAAATCCCTGCTCCCCACAGATTCCTGCCATTCCCATGCCAGCAGAGGAGCCCAGGGTGATCCAAGGCCAGCCATCCCAGGGGAGCAGCCCTGGCACAGGGCATGCCCTGCAAGAGGCAGCTCTTGCTCTGGGAGCTCCTCACCCCACCCCTCTACCCAAATTTCTGCCCTGGCCACGCAGTGAGGTGGATGATTCCTTAGGAGCACCAAGACCTGGTCACAGAAACTGCTGGAAGACAGTGGGGAAGGAGAGAATGAAGATGGACAGCTCTCAAGGGATGCAGCATCTGCACACCACGTAGTTCCTCCACCACCTCCATCCAGAGTGCTTTCCCTCTTCCATCCTTTGCCCACACTTGTGCAATAAAAACCCCCAGGATGTGAAGGGCGAGATAAAACCAGAATAAGTACATTGACCTTTCAAGGTCCTTCCCAACCCAAACTATTCCATAATTCTACGATATTTTACACTCCACGTTTAAAGCTGAACATCTGTATTGAGGTTTCCTCAAAGCAAAGCAACCCTGAGAATGGCACACGAGGAAAACCCTTTGAAATGGTTGTGGAAATGATCTAAACCCTGTTAGATCTGTGTCACAGCTCTTTGTTCCCTCACATTGTTGAGTTCTGACATCACCCCCCTGGATCTGTTGCTGAGGGAAACCTTCCTGTGGAGACCCACGGTTCCATAATTCAAATTACTCATCTTTTTAGAAGTAAAACCAGTGGAATAAGCCTTTGATGCCACCTCTATTTATTTAATTAAAAAGCCTGGCAGGCTGTTTGATTTCTTTAATCAGAAAATGATGTTAAAAGGTTTCCAAAGTAGCATTTAATGAGTTTGGAGAAGGGAAGCACATCCCATTCCTGCCAGGTTTTGTACACTCCAGGTTCTTATTCAGTGTTCATTTTTTAGCAATTTTAGAGGCCTCCTGATAAATCACAGGATAATACAGGAATTGTAAAGGGCTGTGTAATCCCAAACACATCCAGAGAGAAAGGCCAGAAGGATAATCCAGGGGAAAGTCAAAATATTTTGTCCCCATGAGCACCACCAGGAAGGTTTGACAAGGGAGCTTCACGTTCCCCACCAGGGTAATGTGAGATGAGCATGATAGGTTTGGAAAATAACCACCCTGTCCTTCAAAATTACATGTTACCAGAATAATGGAGGGGTTGAAGGACTATCAAAAAACAAAATCCCAAATGATCAGCAATTACCCTTGTGAATCACAACCATCTTCGGGTTCTGAAAAGCCACTGGAACATCTCAGCTGGGAAATGCTCCAAAAAATGGGAATAAACTCAGTGCCAGAGCCAGCACTGAGCATCCTGCAGCATTCCCAGGGAAAGCTGGGCCTGGTGTTGGGATGATCTCAGAGCACTCCCCACACAGCAGTTTTAGCTGACAGAATCCCAGACGGGTTTGGGTTGGAAGGGACCTCAAAGCTCACCCAGTGCCACCCCCTGCCCTGGGCAGGGACACCTTCCACCAGCACAGGGTGCTCCAACCTGGCCTTGGACACTCCCAGGGATCCAGGGGCAGCCACAGCTTCTCTGCCCAACCTGTGCCAGGGCCTGCCCACCCTCCCAGCCAGGAATTTCCCCCTGAAATCCAACCTAAATCTTCCCTCTTTTACTTAAAACCCATCCCCCTTGTCCTGTCACAAGGAGTCAGGAGCCCCCTCGGGCACCCTTGGCTGTGACCCCTCCTGTGACCCCACAAAAAATCTGTCTGCTGAGATATTTTGCTAAAAGAGAGAGCTGGATGGAAAGGGCCAAGTCCCCCTGGGAAGGGCAGGGAAGGGAAGGGAAGGGAAGGAGAGCCTGGCTTTGCCCAGCTCAGCCCTGATGCTCCAGGGAGGTCAGGAGGGTCAGAAGCCCCAGGTTCCCTCCCTGTCCCCAGGGATGTGCTGGCTCTGCTCCCCACTTTCCACGTCCTGCTATCCAAACAACCTCAAACCTGTAATTAAGGAGGGTAAGGAAAGCATAAAGAAATGTTTATATATCCAGAAATTAAAATTTCAGTGATGAGGCAGTAAATTAACTTAATCAAGTTGGGAGGCATCTATGAGAAATCATTTTTATATGGTTTAATGAGAGAAGGCATTGGAAATGGTGATTTTAATCAGCCAAGTGGGATTTATAAGCAAGAAGATCCTGCTTAAACAACTCATTAGACAGCTCCAAAAAAATCTTTACTGCCTCTGCAGACAGTCAAAACAAAATTTATTGTGTGTATTTACTAATTCCCTAAACCCCTCGGCGGTGTCGCAGATCAAAAGTCAACGGATTAAAGCAGGAAAGAAAGAGGGGGAAAAACCTCCATCAGCACCTGCTGGAACAAAGCAAGAGGCTCCAAGTCCAGATGAAAAGACAGACGTGGCCCAAACCAATGACATTTGGCTCCTAAATCCCTGTTTATTGTAAATACATAGAGGGAGAAACACTCAGCACCTTCTAATCCTTGTTGTAATTACTGAGGGACTTGCACCCTGGAGATAGTGGAGGACTGGAACGAGAATAACATGGAAAATGGGAAAGTTACAGGGATCCTTCATCCTGGGATTCTGGGATTCCATGATTTATCAGCCTGGCTGCCAAGCCAGGGGTGGTGGCACAGGAGCCAAGGGGCACATCCAGTGCTGGGGAAAACCCCTCCTAAAAGTGCTGCTCTGCTCAGCAACACTCCCTGCTTGGGAAGGCAGATCCAAGGGGAATTAATATTCCAAGGAAACATTAGAGCTGGGTCCAGCTCTAAACACAAAAGGTAGTTTCATAAGCAGCACTGCACAGAATCACAGAACAGTCTGGGTCAGAAGGGTCCTTGAGGATCTCACTCTGAGTCTCAAAATCCAACACAATTTCAATCCAACTTAATGACACAAAATGATGAGGATTTTTTCCCTGCAGTAACTGATGTGAGGGGACTGAAAACCAGCACAAAGGCAGCTTTGCAGGCCGAAAGGTAAAAGCCCTTCCCTCTGCACTGAACATCTGGTTTCCCCCTGGGATGTGAGAGAAACCCCCGGCAGGAGCAGGGGTTGGAGCAGACTCTCCCTCCAGGGGCTGCTCTGAAACCTGCCCGGGTTTCACTCCCAACCCAACTCAATCTGCTCCCAGGAGGACCAACAGAACGTTGTGACTGTACCTCAGAACTCACAGTCCGAGGCAGCACAGCGAGGTCTGGGACAGCAGCAGCGGATCCTCCTCCAACCTACACCCTCCTGCTCCCTCAGGGTGCCCCCAGCACTCTCCCACCCACCAGAACTCACCAGAAAAGCCTTCCCAGATGCACGACCTACTCACTGACTTTCCAAGATTAAAAAAAAAAACAAACCCCAAACAAGCCTTGTTTTCACACCAACCCAAAAATAGCTGCCTGGTTCCCAAACGACTGCAAGTTATTTCTGTTCCTTCCACGCCAGCAGAGATTGGAGGCTCGTGTGGCACCGCTGCCACCTCGGACAGGGGACAGGGGACAGGCAGCTGTGACAGCACAGGGACACACAGCCCCAGCAGCTCCCCCTCCAAAGCCTCCCCCAGAGCCAGCTGCAAGTTGTGGATCACCATACTCCTAATAATCACAGGCTGGAATCATCAGCAGCAGCTGGGAAGGGGCCTCAGGGGTGATCTGGTCCAGCCTCTCTGAGCAAGAGCCCAGCTCAGCCTCCCCAAATCCCTGCCCTGGTTGTTCCACAGAGAGAAGAATCCTCTTAAAAATGCCCTCAGTGCTGGGGCTGGTGTGCCTGGACCTTCAGCCCAGCCCCAGGGGTCACACTCCCAGTATAAACCTCGCACACAACTCCGAGTTAAACCCCTCCTTCCCTTGGCAGAGGTGTCCAGGACGTGATCCATGGGAAGTGTTTCCCATTGCTTTTGATGGACACTGGGCATTTCCAACCACAGGGATTACTGGCTGTGCCCAGAGCCCAAACCTCTGCCCTGCCACGTCTTGGCTCTAAGGTGGATGACAGGAGGTGAAATGAGGGATGTGCTGGGAGAGCTCCAGGACAGAGGTGGGTCCTGCCCTTCCTGCAGGTTTTAACCTTTAAAAAAAACCCTAGCATCCTAAGATGAGATTGTCCCTTCCCTCAGGTCCTTCTTTTCCACCCCCAAGCCAGGCTCAGCACAAGGGGCTGCTGGAACCATCCCTGAAAGGCAGGGCCGTGGAGGAAGGACTTTCCCCTCCTCTCCATCATCCTCACACTGACCCTCTCCTGCCATCCCCGGTCCTCCTCCAGCCCTGTCCTCTCCTCCTCCCTCATTTTCTCCCACTGGAAGATTTTTTTCCTAACTTTAAAACCCTTTCATCCCTTCATGTTTTATCAAGATAGAGCACATTTCGCTCTATTTTGCCCAATATTCAGCTCATCTCACAAAACTAGGTCACCAAATTCGCAGCTTATACGAATTAGGCTTTAAAGACCCAGAAAATCCCTCTTTTTGCCTTTTTTTTTTTTCTTCATTTCTCTGTATAACTTCCAGGTCTAAAATATTTACCCAAACAAACCCAAACACGCCGCTTTGTTTTAAAATTCGAGGAGTTATTTACAAAACAACTTCTTTTCGATTACTTTGCTGGAAAAACAATTCTGCAAAGAATAAAAACAAGCCCCGTGCGTGTTCTGGGCTGCAGGTGAGCCCTGCAAAGCTTCCATCCCAGCAGGGTTTTTTTTTATGGAAATATCAGGGAATTTTTGTGGAAATATCCAGGAGTTTTTATGGAAATAGGAAAGTTTTTATGGAAATACCAGGATAGGAGAGCACAGAGGATTCCCTTGTGCTGTCCCAGCCTCCCTGGGACCAGGCTGAGCTGCAGCCTGAGGCTCTGGGATGTGCAAGGAAAACAGGATGGAAACACTGGAACACCAACAGATGGACTGAAAAAATGATCCAAGATATTCTGAACGTTCCCTGGGGCAGAAAGCAGGCTGGGAAATGAAGGCATGGACTCCCTGGCTGCAGGAGCATCACATCCCACCTTCCCAACGCCTCCCCAGCATCAGCACAGCACCAGAACATCCTGGGAGCACCAAACCCCCCAGCCTGGTAACACACACACTGCCAAAATCCCTCCAACAGCCACAGTTCGGAGGGAGACACAACTTTGGCTGCCCTTCAAAATCCTGAGCTGCACTCAACTACTCCAAACTTCGTCTTTGTTTAAAGAAACAGGATTAATTAAATTTTGGACTCTGTTTTCTCGTTAGTAGACCTTGTAGGAGCCTGATACACCAACTCATCCACGCAGAGCAAATTTGGTCCAGTTAATCTAACAAACAGAATTAATTATCTGCAAAAACAATCTTCAAAGATCAGGTGTCCATAAACCACACAGGGCACAGCTCAGAGTCAGATGTGATGTTCACCTGTTACTCTGTTATTCTGATGGGTGTGTGATTGCTGGCTGCACATTTTATTCCATTTCTAACCACACTTTCTCACATTCCACCATTTATTGCAACAACTGAACATGCATATTCCAAGAGGGATGTTAATGGCAGTGACTTGCCACACAAATGTGAGATTGGAGTCTTTCAATTATTGGTGACAAACAAATGGCATTTTTTCCCTCTCTGAATGTGGGACAGGCTGGCTCCTCTTCACTTGGGACACTGTTTTAGAGTATTGCTTTGGGAAAACCATGAAATAAAACCTCCTTCTGGAGTGCCAGTCTGGGTAAAATCCAATCATCCCTTGCACTGTTTTAAAGGAACAGGTGATGTCCATGAGGTCCTGGGGGATTTTCCTGCTTTAACTCCACACAATCCCAGAACGTGCTAAGTTGGAAGGACCCACGAGTGTCACAGAATCCAACCCTCAACCCTGCAGGGGCCCATCCCAAGGGCCCCACCACGTGCTGGGAGGATCATACAGCTGGTAATTCCTGTGGGTCTGCCAGCTCCTGTCCCCTCCAGGCAGCTCCTGTCCCCTCCAGGCAGCTCCTGTCCCCTCCAGGCAGCCCCTGTCCCCTCCAGGCAGCCCCTGTCCCCTCCAGGCAGCCCCTGTCCCCTCCAGGCAGCTCCTGTCCCAGCCAGGCAGCTCCTGTCCCCTCCAGGCAGCCCCTGTCCCCTCCAGGCAGCCCCTGTCCCCATCAGGCAGCTCCTGTCCCCTCCAGGCAGCTCCTGTCCCCTCCAGGCAGCTCCTGTCCCAGCCAGGCAGCTCCTGTCCCCTCCAGGCAGCTCCTGTCCCCTCCAGGCAGCTCCTGTCCCCATCAGGCAGCTCCTGTCCCAGCCAGGCAGCTCCTGTCCCCTCCAGGCAGCTCCTGTCCCCATCAGGCAGCTCCTGTCCCAGCCAGGCAGCTCCTGTCCCAGCCAGGCAGCTCCTGTCCCCTCCAGGCAGCTCCTGTCCCCTCCAGGCAGCTCCTGTCCCCTCCAGGCAGCTCCTGTCCCTGCCAGGCAGCTCCTGGCCCTGCCAGGCAGCTCCTGGCCCCTCCAGGCAGTTCCTGGCCCCTCCAGGCAGTTCCTGTCCCCTCCAGGCAGCTCCTGTCCCCTCCAGGCAGCCCCTGGCCCTGCAGCCCCAGTCTCCCAGCCCACACTCACCCGTGGTCTCCACGATGCCCTCGAGGATGACGACGATCTCGAACTGCTCAGTCTGCATGCTGCGCTGGGACAGGTCGTAGAACGGGCTCTTGGAGTCTATCACGTGGCAGATGGTGAGGGGGGACACCAGGAAGAGCTGGTCAGCCCCGGTGCTGAAGCCCACGTCCAGCTCCAGCTGATCCAGCGGCAGGAATTCACCCTCCGGGGTCTGCCGGGACTGGGCAGGGAGAGAGAGCAGGGCAGGAGGTCAGGAGGGGCTGGGCATGGGAACAGAGTGCCCAGGGGGCTTGGGGACATCCCTGGAGGTCAGGAGAGGCTGGGCATGGGAACAGAGCGCCCAGGGGGCTTGGGGACATCCCTGGAGGTCAGGAGAGGCTGGGCATAGGAACAGAGTGCCCAGGGGGCTTGGGGACATCCCTGCAAGCATCCAAGGCCAGGTTGGAGCAACCTGGGCCAGTGGAAGGTGTCCCTGCCCATGGCAGGGGGTGGGAGTGGTTGGGCTTTAAGGACCCTTCCAACCCAAACCAGCCTGGGATTCTGGGATCACTGCTGGAATGACCATCACCAGGACACCCCTGCAGCACCCCACACCCCACATCATCTGCTCTGCACCACCCATCTCACCAGGCAAACCCTGCTCCAGCCACCAGGCCATGCCAGAGGGGGGAGCCCAGCACTGGCAGAGGAGGGAGGAATTATTTCCAACCCATATTTTACTGCCATCACACATCATCAGCGTGGGAGCCCTGGAAAACCACTGGCCACCCACAGGAATGGAGGGGACCTCAAAGCCCATCCAGTGCCACCCCCTGACACGGGCAGGGCCACCTTCCACCAGCCCAGCCTGCTCCAAACCCTGTCCAACCTGGCCTTGGACACTTGCAGGGATGGGGCAGTGCTGGCTGGACAGTTCTGGATGTCACCCACGATGTCCCATCATTAACAGCCACATCACAAAGCCATAAAATGCCACCTAGAGCTGAAGCCTCCAATGCCAGCTCGCAGTGCTTCACTTGGCACCCCTAATCCCCAAGGAGCCCTGCTCAAACACCCCCTCTGCAGCTTTTATTCCTTCTCCCTGAGTTATGAATAGGCAGGAACAGAACATTACAGCCCATCCTGGTCATTACTTTTATTACAGAATTTCCTATTATTTCCATTCAGATTTAAAAAAAAAAAAAAAGAGCTTTAGTAACTGCTGGGGTGGTTGTGCAGAACCAAACCCAGCATTAAATCACTGCCTGGGATGCCTTTCCATCCTTCCCCACATCTGGAGCTGAGGGGAGAATTCCCACAATGAGCAATTCCACCGACTTAAATGGGATTTTTTTAATATCTAAAGGCATCAGACAGAGCAAACAGGATTAGGAGCCTCACTCAGGACTTGGGTTCTATTTTTAAACCTCCCCCTGAGCGGTGCTGGGTTGGGAGCAGATCAACCCCCAGACAAGCAGTGGGATGTCTTGCTCAAGTTTGGGCTCCCATTTTTGGGTGTGAAAGTGCAGATTTCCCAGCCCTGCCCCCCTTATCCCATCCCAGCTCACACAGCCCTACAGGAGCCCAGGGCACACCTGCACAAACCCCCACCTGCAGGGCTGGGCCTGCTCCCTCCCCACAGGGAAGGTTTTAATTAAAAAATCCCACAGGAAAAGCAGCAAGAAACTCCTGTGAGCTGAGCAAGGAGCAGCTCCAGGGAGGGAACTGCTTCCATGGACAGATGGAGAACGCTGGCACAGGGAGGGGAGGCTGGGATGCTGTGGGTGACACTGGGACATTGGGGACACCCAGAACTCTCCACCCAGCACTGCCCCTGGATCCCTGGGAGTGTCCAAGGCCAGGCTGGATGGGGTTTGGAGCACCCTGGGCCGGTGGAAGCTGTCCCTGACATGGCAGGGGGTGGAATGGATGGGATTTAAGGTCCCTTCCCACCCAAACCAATCCAGGATTCCATGACCTTAAGAGGTGAAATAGTGATGGAAAAGGAGAGTTAAGGACAATGTGGGGCTTGAAGGACTCAGCACAGCCCAGGAAAACGGGATGAGCTCCAAAAAGGGGGGAAGGAAATCCTGGAATCACAGATTCTTCCAGGCTGGAAAAGCCTCTGAGAGCATCAAGTCCAACCCTCCCCCAGCACTGTCCCCAAGTGCCACATCCACAAGGATTTTAAATCCCTCCAGGGCTGGGAACTGAACCCCTGCCCTGGGCAGCTCTTCCAGTGCCTGACCCCCCTCTCCATGGATAAACCCCTCCTCATATCCCATCTAACCCCAGATTAGATTCCCAGGGCACCATCCCTGCCCCCTCATCCTGTGGGATTCCCAGGGAATCCAGCACATCCCTCCCAAACCCTCCTGTGTGACCCTGCAGGGAAATCAGGTGTTCCACAATCCAGCTGGGATGTCACACACTCCAGGAACCACTTTGCTCCCAGGGATTTGAGATGGAGTTAGGAAGTTAAAATACAGATCCATCAAGTATTGTTTTACATCTCCCCTCAACCCCAGGAAGTGTCCAAGCCCAGCCTGGCTGGAGGAATTCCTATAGGGACTATTGGAGGAATTCCTATAGGGACTACTGGAGGAATTCCTATAGGGACTATTGGAGGAATTCCTATAGGGACTATTGGAGGAATTCCTATAGGGACTACTGGAGGAATTCCTATAGGGACTATTGTGCTATTCTAGCCCACAATTTGTCAAAGAAAAGACCTTGAGTGACTCGTTTGCCCCAAGAAATGAGGGAGGAAAGCTTAGGAATTCTGAGGGTCACCTGAGTTCTTTACAATCCTAAAAAATCCTAAAAAATCTAAAAAATCCTAAAAAATCTATTAAAAAATGACCAATTTGCAATCAGTGTTACAGCAAACAGGGCTTTGCACTGATTTGTTACTGTTGGGGCTCTGGGTTTGGTTTCTCTCTGGTGTGGTTTGAGCTCACCAGGAAAAATAAAGAAACATTAAACAGAGTGAACTGGGATTTCCCATTTCACACAGTTTTGCAAGGAAAAGAACCTCCTGTGGGGGAAAAAAAAAGGCATTTCAGAAGGATATCTGAGAGCACCCGGGCGTGCAACACCTGCACAGGTGAGATGGGAACCAAGACAGGAACACTGAGCCAGGAATTCCCCCCATCCCTGTCCCCTGCCAGCTGGGAACAGTGTCCAGGCCTGGCAATACCCGGGAAGAGGGGCTGGATTGGTCTCCCTGCTGCAATCCTTGGGGTTTGGATTTTTTTTATTCCTTCCCCCTTGCTTTTTGTTCCTTCTAATTGCCTTTTGTTTCCTCTTTTTTTCTCCCTTTTTTTTTTTCCTTTCCATTTTCCCTTTTCCCCCTTTTTTTAATTTAATTTTCCTTTTATTTTCTCTTCTTTATTATCCCTTTTATTTTTCCTTCCCCATTTTCCCTTTCTATTGTCCCTTTTTTAATTTTTTTCTTTGCATTTTCCCATTTTTCCCTTCCTCGCCTTTTTTCTTATTTCCCTTCTATTTTCCTTTTTTTCTTTTTATTTTCCTTTTATTTTCCCTTCCCCCCTTTTCCTTTCTCTTATTATTTTCCCCTTTTATTTTTTTCCCCTTTCTCCCTTTTGTTTTCCCTTCCCCCCTTTTCCCCGATTTCCCTTTTTTCTCCCTTTATTTTCCTTTTTTCCTTTTATTCCTTTCTTTTTTTTTTTTTTTTTGTTCTTTTTCTGGTTTTCCCCCCAGAAAGGCTAGCCAAGCACTGCTCCCCCCCTCCCAGCCAAGGAAAGCTCCATGCAGGGATATTTTATAGGGAATCTGCAGAGCCAGCTCCACCTGTATCCCTGGAAAAGCCCCATTTTACCCTCTATTCCCTTCTCCCTCCCCATTCCCAGCTGCCCAGGGACCCTCCCACACCCAGAACCTGCTCATTAACATTTCATCTCCAGGGAATTTTTTTGGAGCCACACTAAGTTTAAAGCTCCAACTTTTACAATTCCCCCCCGAGGCACTTCAAAACACACAAAAAAAGGGTCATTTTCAAATGCTATAACAGACATGACTCATTTTTGTTCTTTAATATCTTGAAATATCCTTAATATCTTGCTCCTTAATACTTTGAAATGCTTTAAAGCTCTCAGAGAGCTGTTACAGTTCTATTATATATTTAATATTATATATCAAGTGGCTCTCTATATAAATTATATTTAGGGAGAGCCCCTCAGCTCGACAGCAAAGGGCACTGCTGGATGCTCCTTATTATATTTATATATTATATAACTCATATTTACACATGAATTATTGAATGTTGTTAAACATGTGGTGTAAAACGTCAATATTATTAAATACAGATTAAACATATGTTTTTATATTATATAAACAAATGACATTATGCCGCAATTTTATTTTCTACAGATTTATACATCTTTATATGTGATATTTCACAGTGTAAACGCTATTACAGGGCTGTTTTGGGGGTTCTTTAGGAGCTCTCCCAGGATTTAGGGGCTCTGGGGGGGGTCTGCAACCCCCAACACTGTGACAGCCTGGCTGCCAAATCCCACTGGAAACACGGATTTGGGGCAAAACAGGACAAGTTCAGGAGCCTCGGCTGGGGGATGAGCTCCTGCCCGTGGGGGGCTGCCAGGGGAGAGGGGACAAAGATGGGGAATCTCGATCACCCAGGGCAGGGGGAGCCTGCAGGGCACCCACATCCTTGGGAGAGCACCCACAATTCCTACACAGCACCCATCCCGAGGGCAGAGCATCCACAATTCCCTACCCAGCACTCATCCCGAGGGCAGAGCGCCCACATTCCCTGCAGGACACCCGCCCCAAGGGCACCCACATTCCCCACCCAGCACCCATCCCGAGGGCAGAGCACCCACATCCCCTGCACAGCACCCACCTGAGGGCCAGGGCACCCTGCGGGATGCTCTGCCTGCCTCAAACGTCACCCGAGCCGGCCCCTTCCACCCCCTCCACCCTGCCTCCCTGTCCCCCGGGGATCATTCGGATCCGCGGCCGCTCCGACAAACACTCCATTTTTCCAGGGGTTTTCCACATCCAGCCCTGGCACTGAGCTCTGCCTGCAGTTCACGCACCGCAGAAATAAAAGTTGTGCCTGGCTGGGCTCGGGGTTGCCCAAAAGCTCCGGATTATGCCCGCGAGGCAGAGAGCTTTTCTCCTCACCGGCTCACCCAGGAATCTGAGCTACAAAGGATTTACTTGTCAGGGAAAACGGAGCATTTTATAGGAATCTATAAATACGCATTTAAATCGCGGGCTGAAGAGAAGAATTATCTCCAGGGAAGTTGGAGAATCCTGGTGGCTCAGCCCGCAGCCTGAGGCTCTCCGAGGTGGTCCCTGCTCCAGGAAAGCAGGAGGAAGGCTGGGACAGCCGGGAAGGCTGGGACAGCAGCAGAAGGACCCAAAATTACCTAAGATCATCTCGTTCCAAATCTTGGCTTTGGGCAGGGCCACCTTCCACTAGACCAGGTTGCTCCCAACCCAGGGACAAGGGGACAGCCCTGGCAGGAGGGAGGGATGGCAAAGCTCTGCTGTGGGAGGGTCCGGCAGCTCTGGGACATGGAGGGGGTGGTGGGATGGGGGTGATGGGATGTCCCCAAGGGACCAGCAGTGGGGTCATAGCTCTTTCACAGAATCATTAAGGCTGGGAAAGCCCTCCAAGATCTCAAAGTCCAACCATCCCCCAGCACTGCCAAAGCCACCGCTCACCCCCGTCCCCAAGTGCCACATCCACAGGGCATTTAAATCCCTCCAGGGACGGGGACTACACCACTGCCCCGGGCAGGACAGCCCTTCCCAGGGAGGAATTCTCCCTAATGCCCACCCCGGCCCTGCCCTGCGCTGCCCGGGGCCGCGTCCCTCACCTTGAGCAGCTTGCAGCGGATCTGTGCCGAGACCATGTGGCTGTTGCGGAGGTTCCCCACGCGGAACATGAGGGTGAGCTTCCCGTCCCGCATGGAGATGGCGGCGTGCTCGCTGAACATCAGCGTCTCGGCCCTCTTCTTGGGCTGGGACATCTTGATGAACATGCAGCCGATGAGGAAGGCGTCCACGATGGAGCCCAGGATGGACTGGAAGAGGAAGAGGATGATGCCCTCGGGGCACTTGTCGGTGATGTAGCGGTAGCCGTAGCCGATGGTGGCCTCGGTCTCGATGAAGAAGAGGAAGGCGGAGGGGAAGTTGTACACGTTGGCCACGCAGGGGGTGTAGCTGTCGTCGTGCGCCTTGTTGAGGTCGCCCCGCATGTAGGCGATGACCCACCACATGGAGGCCATGAAGAGCCAGGCCACCGTGTAGGTGAGGATGAAGATGAAGAGGTTCCAGCGCCACTTGAGGTCCACGAGGGTGGTGAAGAGGTCGGACAGGTAGCGGCTGGTCTCGCCGCCCAGGTTGCCGTGCTGGACGTTGCACCGGCCGTTCTTGTCCACGAAGCGCTGGCGCTTCCCGCGGGGGGCGGCCCTGGGGGGCGGCAGCCCCGCTCCGCTGGCCGAGGTGCTCACCACCTGGTAATCGTCCCCCAGCTTGCGCCGCAGCGCCGACATGCTCCGCGACCCCCGCAAAGCCCCGCCGAGCCCCCGCAGCCCGGCCCGGCCCCGCGGAGCCTCCGCTCGGCGCCGCCGCCGCCGCCACCCACGCGGAGCCGCCGGCAGCGGCCGCGGCAGCGGCACCGGCACCGGCACCGCCCCGGGCCCGCAGCGAACCGCCCTCCCGCACCGCCCTCCGCACCTCCCTCTGGCACTGCCCACCCCGCACTGCCCCTCGATCCTCCTCCCGCACCGCCCCGGGCCCGCAGCGCACCGCCCTCCCACACCGCCCACCCCGCACCGCCCACCCCGCACTGCCCCTCGATCCTCCTCCCGCACCACCCCGGGGCCCGCAGCGCACCGCCCTCCCGCACCGCCCCCTGGCACTGCCCACCCCGCACTGCCCACCCCGCACCGCCCTCCCGCACCGCCCACCCCGCACTGCCCCTCGACCCGCCTCCCGCACCGCCCCGGGACCGCAGCGCACCGCCCTCCCGCACCGCCCCCTGGCACTGCCCACCTCCCTCTGGCACTGCCCACCCCGCACTGCCCCTCGATCCTCCTCCCGCACCGCCCCCGGCCCGCAGCGCACCGCCCTCCCGCACCGCCCACCCCGCACTGCCCAACTCCCTCTGGCACTGCCCACCCCGCACTGCCCCTCGATCCTCCTCCCGCACCGCCCCCGGCCCGCAGCGCACCGCCCTCCCGCACCGCCCCCTGGCACTGCCCACCTCCCTCTGGCACTGCCCACCCCGCACTGCCCCTCGATCCTCCTCCCGCACCGCCCCGGGACCCCAGCGCACCGCCCTCCCGCACCGCCCACCCCGCACTGCCCACCTCCCTCTGGCACTGCCCACCCCGCACTGCCCCTCGATCCTCCTCCCGCACCGCCCCGGGACCCCAGCGCACCGCCCTCCCGCACCGCCCACCCCGCACTGCCCACCTCCCTCTGGCACTGCCCACCCCGCACTGCCCACCCTGCACTGCCCCTCGATCCTCCTCCCGCAGCGCACCGCCCCTCCCGCACCGCCCCTCGATCCACCCCGCACACCGCCCCCCGTGCAGCACCTCCGGTGCGAAGCCCCTCGTGATGCTCCGCAAACCGCTCCCCGCATCCGCAACGCGCCGGCCCCGGCGTGCTGCCCCCCGCACCGCCCACCTCGCACCTGCCCGGCCCCGCACAGTCCCTCGCAACGCCCCCCGCGATGCTCCGCACACACAGCCCCCCGCACAGCCCCGCACACAGCCCCCCGAGATGCTCCACAAGCTGCCCCCGCCCCGCAGCGTCCCCCAGCCCCCGCTTCCCCATCCCGTGGAGGGGCTCCAGCTCCCGCAGAACCGGCCGGGAGGGGCCAGGGGTGAGAGGAGGTTGGGCACCTCCACTCCTTCCTACTGTGTTATTATTGTGTTTTATTCTATTATTCATTTCCCCCTCCTGGGTATTCTGTGGGGTCACAGGAACCAGCATTATTTAAGGGGTTAAAGTTGGTGGCTTTAGGGGTGGTGAGGGGCTGGCACATTGTCATCCCACCCCCTGCCATGGGCAGGGACACCTTCCACCAGCCCAGGTTGCTCCTTCGCTTCTCACCTGCTCCTCCTCCTGGTGCCCACCCCGGCCATCGGCTCCATGACCTGGTGCCAAGGGGTGCGCGGGGAAAATTGGGATTGTCGTCTTCCACTTGTGCAATAAACCCAACCACACCTCATTTTCTCACCGTTATCCCTTCACCTTCCTCAGAAACGGGTTCTGAGGATTTTCCCTGCCACTGCATTTCTGTCTCACGCTATTTTTTTATTTTGCTGGAGAATGAATTTAGTTCTCCCAAGATGAGCCTCACTTTGCTACTTTCTATTCCCATTCCATCTCTCCTGTTCCCTACCTCACTTTCCTGAGGTAAACAAAAGTAACCATGTTTGTTACTTTTCCCACCCAACTAAAAGGAATTCGGGGTGGAATTCATCCCAAACTCTGGCTAAGCAGTGCCAGAACCCTCTTGGCTCACAGGCCATCCCTCCTCACCAGCTTCCACTCTCCTTTTCCTTCCCACTCTTTCTCCTTCCTCCAGACCTCCGGATTTCCCAGAGGCCTCTCTTGCCTCTTTCCCATCTCCAGGCTGTGATTGGGCAAAGAATCCACGTTATTAATCTCACTGTGGTTGCAGAGCGACAACAGTCCAAGGGGATCCATTCCCTGCTAATTACTGACATTAAAATCAACACTGTAATTGCTTTTGGGGAGACAAGAGCGTTCCCGGTGTCCATGTTCTGCAGTGAGGTGAGGTGAGGGAATAATGTGAGTGGAAAGGGGAATGATGGGCACGAGGAAATGTCCTTTGTCACGGGAAGGCTCTTGGTGATGAGAACACGCGGCCCCAGAAGGCCCTGGGGGAGCTCTGTCCCCCCAGCCAGGAGCCCCGGAGTGATGGAAGTCCCTGCTCATCTCATTACTCCATAGCCACAGGACAGAGTGGGGACACCCAGGAATTCACTGTGCCTTCACCTCTAATTCCTTCTGATGGCCCTGACGCTGTTCCTTCGTGCTGCCTCTCAGCCAACACAGCTCTCAGCAAAGGCAGAGTGAGGAGGGAAGAGCCCAGAACACTTTCCCCACCCAAACCACGAGCTGATTGATTTTCCTCAGGAATTAATTGTGCCATTGACTCCAGGAGTCTTTTCCCCGGGCTGGGAGGAGGGGATGGTGCCCAGCAGAGCAAGGAGGGACTGATTTGGATGCAAAGCCACTCAGGAAATCCATGTGGGGATTTCCAATTCAGATGCACCTGGAGATGCTGAACGTTCCTGGGATGCAGAACAGAAAATTCCTCTGTGAATCATCCAATTAGTTCAGGAGCAAACGGACCCCAAAGGCAGACACAGGAACCACCTTCTGCATCCTGAGCAGCTCCCTGTGGACACCTCAGGGTGACCAGGGATGGGCTGGGCTCAGGTTGGACATCAGCAGGAATTCCTCCTGGAAAGGGTGGTCAGGCACTGGCACAGCTGCCCAGGGAGGTTTGGAGTGCCCAGCCCTGGAGGTGCCCAAGGCAGGCCTGGAGTGGCACTCAGTGCTCTGGGCTGGGGACAAGGTGGGGATGGGGCACAGGGGGATCCATGGGCTGGGAGGGTTTTTCCAACCTCAGGGATTCTGGGATTCTCACATTCTGCCCCTGGCTCTGGCAGGGAGCAGCAGTGGTTGTGTCAGAGGCCAGCACGAATTCCACAACCATGGAAGGCAGATGCTCCTGGCTGGAAAAGGAATAATGCAGGAGCAGCAGAGCTGGGGCAGCCTTTGCTGCAGCCCCTGGAGAATCATCAAATCATGGAATCATTCGGGTTGGAAAAGTTCCCCCAAGACCATCGAGTCCAACCATCCCCCGGCACTGCCCAGGCCACCACTGACCATGTCCCCAAGAGGTGTCCCCCAGCTCTCCCAGCCAGCCCCCAGCGTGGCCCACGTTGATGTGTCATAGTCCAATACTGCCTCTTGCACACTTTTAATGTGAAAAATACCCTAAAACCTTGTCTTGGCCAATATGGTAAAAATATCACTCAAAATACAGTCTTGGGCAAAGATTCTCCAGGTGACCCCCCCAGCTCTCCCAGCCTGGCTCCAGAGCAGAGGGGTCCAGCCCTGGAGCAGCTCTTTGGCCTTCTCTGGGCTCTTTCCAGCAGCTCCACATCCCTCCTGTGCTTTTGAGCTCACAAATCCAAACCTCCAGGACGTGCCTGACTTCACTCCTGAACGTTCCAGGTGAGGTTTCCCACCCAGAACAAAGAGGTTTTTGTTTCCTTCCATTTAAACTCCCCTGGGCAATTGTTACCTCTGCAGATACTTTATCTGTTTCCATTCATCCCCTGCAATTCCCTAATTTCAGCACCTGGAAGCTTTTCCAGGCTTCTTCTGATGCAGTCCGTGAGAGGAAGCAGGAGGAGCTGATGAGAAATAAAATGATCAAACTGATTATTTGTGACCTGAATTAACACAGACAGTCCCCAGACGTGAGTCCTTCAGTCCCACTGCTTCGAGGCTGCCTGGGTGGGGATTTTAGGGCAGATCCTGCCATTTTCCTGTGCAAAAACTCCCCAGTTTGAAACAGGAGTTGGAGTCAGGATTTTCCTGACCTCCAGTGATGCCCCACAGAGCTTACCCAGGGGTTGGCTCCCTAAAACCCTTAAACAGACCTCAAAATCAGCCATAAACCCAGTTTTTAAGGGAAATGAGATGTGGGTGGTTTCCCTTCTGTAATTTAACTCTGCCCTCAGTCCTAATTAGAAACATTTCTGAGAAACCCCAAAAAAAGGAAAATACCTCCATGTCTGCATTCATCACTTATAAATGGAATATTTTACGATCCATATAAATGACTCTCATCCATAATTAACACCAGCTTGGCAGTTAATTGCACCTTTGCAAACCAGTTTAGTAATCAGTGCAGGGAGCTGACAGTTGTGATGTGAGCTGCTGTTTGGGATCAGCTCACCAACACCTGCCTCTGCAAAGACAACCCGAAACAGGGAAGTCTTGATAAAGAGGAGTAAATTTGGGGGTTTCCTCTGTGTTTTTATGAGCAAGGATGCTCCTCTGGATGGAGGGAATCTTATTAAATGAGGGATTAATTAGTCCTTGTTCGATTGAGTTGATCAAAGTGCACTGGAGCAGTGGAGGAGGGGGAATTATAAAACTACATGTAAATACATCAGCTATGTATATAAAGTTATAAAATTATATTTATCAAACTATAAAACTCAAAAATTTGTTATTACAAATCTTTATCATCTTTATAAATTACATATAGATGTAAATATATGTTACATATATAATTACCGATATGTGTATCTATAATTATATAATTTCTTATAATTATCATTTTTATAGACAGATCAAGGGCACATCATTTTCTCTCTCTTACAACACTTACCACTGACACTTTTTGTAATTGAAAATCCTGAAAAGGCTTAATTTTGTTCTGCAATTAACAGTAAAATCTGAAATAATTCGCTCTTACATATTAATATTTGTGCTAAAGGTTCTCAGAAATCACTTCCACCACAGCGAGGACATGAACCGGTCTCTCCCTCTTGGTCTCCTGAGGATGAATTCTCATTTATGTTTATAAATCCTTTAGGATGTTCTGGAAAACTGAGCCCTGAACTCCACCTGGGGACAGCTGCAGCCCCTGTTCCAACTCACCCCATCCTGTCCCCTCTCAGCCCCAACAGCTCTGCTGCCCCATTTCCACCCCTCAGTGGGGAAATAAAGCCCTAAAACTGCAGTTACTGGGTGGAAATTCGGGGTTTTTAGCAGGTAACCCCTTCACCAGGTAAAAACAATCTGCAAAAAGATGAATGCACCCCCAGAAAACGAAACCAGCAGGTTTTAATTCTACAAAACTGTGTAAATGTTGAGCTGCACAGCCAAGGGGGGCAGGGAGCAATAACCTCCCTTGGGACATTTACAGCGTGCCATCCCTTAGCCACAATGTACTGGCTGAAATTTGATCACTTCAGAATTAAATTTACCTTCACAGTAATTCTGAGGAGAAAAATACCCTTTTTTCCCTGTTTTTTGGGGAGAAAAATACCCTTTTCTCCCTGTTTTTTGGGGAGAAAAATACCCTTTTCTCCTTGTTTTTGGGGGAGAAAAATACCCTTTTTTCCCTGTTTTTTGGGGAGAAAAATACCCTTTTCTCCACGTTTTTTGGCTCCCCCAAGCCCAGCAGTGGCTGCACTTTGCCATCACCTCCGGCTCCAACGTCCAGCAAACCTTGGGATGGGACAGGGAAGTGCTGAGGGCACGAGGGACGTCACCCCTCACATCCAGGGGTGTCCATGGGGGACGCTGGAGGCACCCCAAGATCCCCAGCTCCTCCTGCAATGCCCCCAAACCCCAGTGCCTGCACACAGGAACCCCCTCCTGGGCTCTGGGAGTGGCCAAAGCCCTGGGGAAAGAGATGAACAAATAATTTACTGGTCTTTTCCTGCATGGAAATTACCATTTAAATTGTGCTCTTTCTCTGGAGCAGAACAACAATCTCCCCCCTTTTTTTTTGGTGCTTTTAAGCCACATTCTGTACTCCTGGGGTGATTTGGAGACAAGCACTGGATGAGTTTGACCCTGCTTTGAGAAGGGAGGCTGAAAGATGAGCCTTCAATCCCAGTTACTCCATGACACTCCAGCCCCATGCAGGCACAGCAATCACCTTCCCAATTAACACCCTCCTGCTTTCCTCTTAATGACGTGTATCAAGAAAATATGAGCTATAAATTTATAATACATCCGTTTATGACACAATTAATCCAGACCAACCAGGGCATTCTACAGAAAATACTGTCCTTTTTAATGACCCAGTGCATTTACAGACCTTTTTGAGGGAGTGGGAGTGAAATCCTGGGAAACATTTCACCCCTTCCCCGGGCTGGGATCACACTGCCCTGGGATTTCAGTCTCTTGAGCCCTCTGAGCAATAAGAAGCCACAGACTATTGTCAAAAACCCAGCCTGGAGTGCAGCAGATGGATTTTGGGCGGTCACCAAAGGAAATGTCCCCAGTATAGATGGGAAATGTCACCTGTGTGGGCAGGACCTGTCCCCACACCCCACCAGGGACCATCAGTGACCACACCAACGAAGGGACTGAGCCACAAAACCACCAGAAAAGAGAAATCAGCCTCTGTCACTGCTCTGGGGGCAGAACTGGGAGCGGATCCAGCTCCGTGCAGGGGATCCAGGGATGCAGCTCTGCCTGTGTCCTGGCCAGGGAGTCACTGCAGTGTGGGGGCAGCCAGGGCTGGGGGCTCTGCAGGCTCTGCTGCTCCCAGAGGGGCAGTTTTAGTCCCTCCATCTGCCCCTGCAGCCCCAGGTCCAGCCCCAGCCAGTTCCATTCCCATGGAGAGGACAGTTCCATTCCCATGGAGAGGACAGTTCCATTCCCATGGAGAGGACAGTTCCATTCCCATGGAGAGGACAGTTCCATTCCCATGGAGAGGACAGTTCCATTCCCATGGAGAGGACAGTTCCCTCTGTCTGCTCTGAAGGACCACGTGTGTCCCTCCTTCCTCTCCACATTCCCACGTTTTCTGCTGTTGCCTCCTCTGCTGGAATTCCCTCTTTAAGCTCAGCCTTTGCCCAGTTTTCCAAACACCAGGTCCCATTTTTTCCCGGCACGAACCACGAGGCTTTGGCTCTGCCTGGTGCCTTTGCTGCTCAGTTTGGTGCTGTCAGATCCCACCACTGGGCACGAGAGATCAGCAAACCCCCTCCAGGCCTTGCCAAGGGACACCAGCACCGTCACCCCCAGCTCAGGGGGCAGCTCCCAGTGCCAACTGGGGTCACAAGGCCTTTTATGCTGGGCCACCTCCCTGTGGCCGTGTGGGATACACAGCAGCACCTCTCTGGTGTGGGCTGGTGTCTCTGGAACCATCTCTGAGCACATCTGTGTGGACACCAGCACGTGGTTCATCATCCACGGGCTCAGAGGAGCTTCCTGGAGCAGCCAAAGGGGCACCCCGAGAGGGGCACCCCGAGACCTGGAACTGCCCCGTGGCTCTGGTGGCGTTTGGAGAGGGCTGGGCTGGGCAGGAGGAGGGCAGGAGGAGGAGGAGGAGGGCAGGAGGAGGAGGAGATGCCGTGCCCAGCTCAGGCCCCCAGGGTCATGTTGCGCAGCAGCCACTGCTGGGAGCGGCCGTCCCCGCACTCCCGCATGGTGGGCACCAGCCTGTCCTCCTCCGACGGCTCTGCCAGGCACTGGTTGCTGTTCACGTGCCTCAGGGTGAGCTTCTGCAAGAGAGGAGACACAGGGAATCACTGCTGGGAGTGGCCATGGCATCTGGGGGTTTATTTCAGTTCCTCTTGGAGTCACCACACCGGCCATGGGATCACTCGTGGAGCTCCAGGGCAGCTCCTCCACTCTGCTCCCACTGCCCTCCCACGGGCAGCCAGGACACCCTGCCCCCTCTGCTGCACCCAGCCAGGGGAACAGCACAGGAAAGGACAAAATGAGTGCCAGGAAACACCATCCCAAAGCAACAGCAGCCTGGATAAAGGAGCTTCGTCTCCAGCGACGTGGGAACGTGGAGCATTTCAGGGCAGAGCTCTGCGGGTGCACAGGTTACTGCTGGGGGAGGTACATGGCATGGAAACTCCTGGGGTTTAACACATTCCTGCTCCTTAAGACACCCATCCCCTTCTGCTCCCACCACACTGTATTTCTGGGGGATGGCACATTACAAGGAGCCAGAACCTATTCTGAAGGAATAAATCACCTGTTTGAAAGCACCGGGAGAACAAATTCCTGCAGAGATCCAGGGAAGTTAAACATCAAGCTGTGCATTTAAATGCACAAAGACAGGTCGAGTCCCAGCTGAGCCTGGGGTGTTCCCTCCATCACTCCTTGGATTGATCCAGGGGTTTCACACAATCCCAGCAATTAACACCCTCCTCGAGCCCCTTTGCTAAGAAATGCTGCACTTACCAAGTTCTTATTTCAGAAAAGGTCTTGCAGTTCCTAAAAACCACTTAGGCCTCTGTCAGATGCAAAGGAGATGCACCTCTACACACCTCAGGTCAGCAGCTGCACATCTGGACACAGCTGGGGAGGCCACACACAGGGACACTCCGGAGAGCACAGCTATGTCCCAGCTGAGGGTGGGGAAGGAGCTGGGTGGTGCTGGCAGGGCTGGTTTGGGCTGGAAGGGACATTTAATGCCATCCAGTGCCACCCCCTGCCATGGGCAGGGACACCTTCCACCAGCCCAGGCTGCTCCAACCTGGCCTTGGACACTTCCAGGGATCCAGGGGCAGCCACAGCTTCTCTGCCCAACCTGTGCCAGGGCCTGCCCACCCTCCCAGCCAGCAATTCCTTCCCAATCTCCCATCTCTCCCTGCCCTCTGGCAGTGGGAAGCCATTCCCTGTGTCCTGTCCCTCCATGCCTTGTCCCCAGTCCCTCTCCAGCTCTCCTGGAGCCCCTTTAGGCCCTGCCAGGGGCTCTCAGGTGTCCCTGGATCCTTCTCTTCTCCAGGGGAACCCCCCCAGCTCTCCCAGCCTGGCTCCAGAGCAGAGGGATCCAGCCCTGGGAGCATTTCCATGGCATCCTCTGGACTCTCTCCAGCAGCTCCACAAGGACTGTGACTCTGCCCTAACCCCAATAACCACGGGAACAGGCAATTCCAGCACTGAAACCTTGTTTGAGATCATCCACTGGGCAATCAAACACAGCAAAGGAACAAACAGGGGAACAAGGATGGGCAGGAAAATTCTGGAATCTCCCGGAGAGGGAAGAAAAGCTGAATTAACCCCCAAACAGCCCAGCCTGACCCAGATTATTTTCTGATGGCCTGACATTCTCTGGCTCCAACATCCCTAGGATTCAACCGCTGGAAATCAGGAATTTCATTGTTTAAACAAGGAAATTTCAAACTCGGGGGATCACATGAAAATTCTACGAAAATTCTACAAAATTCTGTGAGAATTCCATGAAAAAGTCTACACAAATTCTACGGGAATTTTATGAAACCGTTACGAAAGATTCTACAACAAATTTTAAAAAATTTTTTAAAGAAATTCTATGAGAAAATCTACGAAAAATTCTGCCAAAAATTCTGCGAAAAGTTCTATGAAAATGCTATCAAAGTTCTATAAAATTCTGCGAAAAATTCTGCGAAAAATATTGCGAAAAATTCTGCGAAAAATTCTGCGAAAATGCGATGGAAGTTCCATAAAATTCTACAAAAGCTCCAAGAAAATTCTACAAAAATCTACGAATCACATGAAAAAAACAAACATTTCTGAAAACTATGATGCAATTGGCATCATTCTCCTCCGAATCTTCACCCCCTGCCGACAGCAACGACTGCATCGACACCAGGAGATCCGGCCACTTGAACTCATCTAAAACTATTTACAAGTAACAACTAAGAAGAAAACTACCAGTCACTAATGGTAAGTGCTAAGAACTAAGGAGGACTAATCAGAACTAAGACCTGCAGGGCGCGGCGTTTTTGAGGTGTTCCCAAAAACTTTCAGTTTTTGGGAACACCTCAAAAGCGCCGCGCCCTGCGCTCGCCGTTTTTTTTACCAACCTCCCCCTTCCCCTACAGGAAATAGTCCGTGGGGCTGTAGTAAACCTTCCTAAAGACTTCCAGGCGGGAGTAGTTCCGGAGGATCCAGGTCTGCAGGGGGCTGCCATCGCACGCTTCCACCGTGGGGCCGTGGGAGCCGCCCTCGACGCGGCCCAGGGTCAGGCACGACTGGGTGATGATGTGCAGGAAGGTGTGGGTCTGTAAATGGGGATGGAAGGGGGGCATAGATGTGGGGAAAGGTCAGCCAAAGTCGAGGATGAGCAGAGGGAGAGGGGGGAAAAAGCTGGGAGAGCTCCTGAGGGAAGGGCTGGTGGGAATGCGCAGGGATAGCCACAGGGATGTGCACAAACCAAATTTCAGCTCCACACTGAACTCCTGAGGGGCATTCACTTCACAGCCCCATGATCTGGATCCCCATGATCCAGAGCTGAGGGTGCCTCTGGATCCAGCCCCTTTTCCCTCCCAGTTCTCACTGCCCAGCAGGATCTGGGGAGAGATGAAGTTCCCCCTTCATCTGCCTATTAATTATCTCTACTAACATCTCTCTAATAACTATCTCCACTAACTATCCCTACTAACATCTCTCTACCAACTATCTCTACTAACAGCTCTCTAATAACTGTCTCTACTAATTATCTCTATTAACATCTCTCTACTAACTGTCTCTACTAACATAACTCTACTAACTGTCTCTACTAACATCTCTCTACTAACATCTCTCTACTAACTGTCTCTACTATCTCTACTGTCTCTACTAACATCTCTCTACTAACATCTCTCCACCAACTATCTCTACTAACATCTCTCTACTATCTCTACTAACATCTCTCTACTGTCTCTACTAACTATCTCTACTAACATCTCTCTACTATCTCTACTATCTCAACTAACATCTCTCTACTAACATCTCTCTACTATCTCTACCAACTATCTCTACTAACATCTCTCTACTATCTCTACTAACTGTCTCTACTAACAACTCTCTACTAACTACCTCTACTAACATCTCTCTACTATCTCTACTAACATCTCTCTACCAACTATCTCTACTAACTATTTCTACTATCTCTACTAACATCTCTCACTAACACCCTGCACCAACCACCCTGGAGCCCATCTGAGAGTCACCAAATCAAAACCACACACTGAATTAAACATTTACACATCAGATAAGGATTTTCTTCCCCAAATAACCCTTCCAGCTCTTCCTTCGTGGTGCCAGCACCAGGTGTGTTGGGACGGAGGGGAGCTCCTACCCCCCTAAATTCTGCCCATCACTGCAGGTTCCCCAGGGCTGGTGCTGCCAGGATGCTCCTCCTGCCCCTTCCCCTCTCCACGTTTTTGGCTCGATAAGGGAAAAAGCGATGTGAGCATAAAGAGGCCACTAAAAATATCAAGGACAAGTGTCCTTATAATGCCACTTCGAGTGAGCGTCACTGTTGGGTTTGTTCCATCGTGTATCACTGCTCCCTGGGCCTCCTGTCTGGGATTCTTTTCAGGGAGAGCAGAGGCACATAAATAAATTACTTGGGAATCTCTGTGTTGCTCGTTTGTTTGATATTAAATCCCCAAAGTCTGTTTAGGGGTAAAAATAGGGTCAAGCATCGTCTTGGTAATCTGAGCAGGCTTTTCTGTGCTACATGGAATGGTTTGGGTGGGATGGGACCTTAAAGCCCATCCAGTCCAATCCTCTGCCATGGGCAGGGACACCTTCCACTATTCCAGGTTGTTCCAGCCTGGCCTTGGACACTTCCAGGGATCCAGGGGCAGCCACAGCTTCTCTGCCCAACCTGTGCCAGGGCCTGCCCACCCTCCCAGCTGGGAATTCCTTCCCAATAGCCCATCTATCCTTGTCCTGTCCTGTCCCTCCATGCCTTGTCCCCAGTCCCTCTCCAGCTCTCCTGGAGCCCCTTTAGGCCCTGCAAGGGGCTCTCAGGTGTCCCTGGATCCTTCTCTTCTCCAGGTGACCCCCCCAGCTCTCCCAGCCTGGCTCCAGAGCACCTGGTAAATAAGGACTGGCACGCTGGAGCCTCTATGGGAAGGCACTAAGAGGTGTCACTAATAAAAGGTGTCACTAATAAAAGGTGTCACTAATAAAAGGTGTCACTAATGAGAGGTGTCACTAATGAGAGGTGTCACTAATGAGAGGTGTCACTACAGGCACTGCTGCAGGAGGAGGGAGATGCTATTCCAGGGGTTGGAATTTGGCACAGGGGTTGCAGTTGGCACCAAACTTACCTCAAAGCTATATTCCCATTTCCCAAAGTACTGATGGAAGGGGAAACAAAAGGAAATTGGAGTCAGTGAGTCAGCAAACATTTTGTGTGAGGCTCCTCGACTCTCCACGAATGGAAATCCAAGGCTTTGTACAGACAATGTGTTTAGGGACAAACAGTGGTAGGATCAAAGCAGGATCAAATCCTGGAATACCTGAGCTGGAAGGGACCCACAGGGATCATCCAGTCCAACTCCAGGCCTTGCACAGGACACCCCAACAATCCCACCCTGTCCCTGAGAGTGTTGCCCAAACACTCCCTGAGCTCTGGCAGCCTTGCAATAAATCTCAAGGAATCCATCAGGAATAAATCCTGATGTCACCACTCAGGCATGAGGAAACACAGGATTTCCCATCAGCTCTGGCACATTTACAGCATTATTTTTCCCTGGATTGTGTCCCAAGATCTCCTCACATTCCACAGGTGTCCCTGGATGTGGAGTCACCAGGAATGGCAGCACAGACCTAGACACTCTCCACGTGCTTCCACCTCAGCCCCACGGATTCCTCTGGAGCCAAACACCAGCTGCTCCTGCACCCAGACCAGGGCCCCACATGGGGCAAAACAACCAACTGCTTGGCACAACTGGGACCACCCCAAATTCCCAAGATAAGCAAGGTCAGGCACCGATGGAGCAACTCTGGCTCCAGCCTGACAGAATTCCCAGATCTTTCTGCTGATCCTCCTTCTTTATTTCCCACTCTATCCCAAAGTAAATACATTTAAACATTATAAATATGATGTAAAACTGCTGACAGGAAGCCTGTGGATGAATCCTGTTTGGTACATCCCACTGACAGAGGTGATGGACAGAGCTGCTCTTGCGAGGGATGGGCAGTTTGGGAAAGGGCCAGGAATCTTAGCATGGAATCCTGGAATTCCAGACTGGTCTGGCTTGGAAAGGACCCTAAAGCTTCCACCTTCCACCACCCCAGGCTGCTCCCATAACAATGTATTATACACTTAAATACCACCCATAAAACTAAACCAGAACATTATCAAACATTTAACAACAGCAAGAAATCAATAACAACTGCCTGAAAATCAGTGCTGAGCAATCCATTGGAATGGTTATTCCAATCCCCAGCCCCAATGTCATCCATTGCCAAGCCATAACTCCCAAATACCTTCAGCAGGAGGAGGGATCTGGTCTGAAACCACAGAATAACCACCCAAAACCCCCTCCCTTCAAGTCCTGAGTAAGCAAACAAAGGTAATAATTAGAGTAATTTCACTGAAAAAACAAGCTAATGGATACAAGGGATTCAGGCAACGTCTTGTAACTGTTTGGGAAAAAATATGAAAATATCACAAGCTGGTTGTTTTCTCCTGAAAAAATACTGGGTATCAGGTTATGTTTGGAGCCTAAAAATACACTAATAAACATGTAATAAATAGCAATACCGAAATGAAAGGGAAAGTGGGCAGCTGAATGCTCAGACTAAAACTGACACTGAAGATATTCTGTCAATAAATACAGAGGTATAGAAAGCAATGGGCTGATTCCCAGCAGAACAAGCAGCAAAGCCTGGGAGATCCTGCTGGAAAAACACGGGGTATTTCTGTTTTAGGAGCTCCATCTCATGGCTGAGCTGGGATTTACACAGCTCCTGGGAAACTCTCCACTGTGGGGCTGAAATGCTCAACTTAAGAGAAAAAACCAGCCTGTTTCCTGCCTTAAAAGGACTATATTTGGTTGGCAGAGTTCCAGCTTTCCAGGCAGAAAGGTGAAACAGCCATTGCTGGGAAATGCTGGAAATACTTCTTAAAGGATTGCATGTCTTAAATCCAGCAGTATTTCCCTGCGTGTGCAGCCATGGAAAGAGGCCAGGATAACATCTTTTTTTAAAATCAACGTTTTTTCAGTTTATCCCTTAAGGCATCACTGAGCTGAACCTGGAATCTCCCAACCTAAGAGTGGGAAAACCTGGAATTTGAAGGTGTTATGCCTTAAAAGAGTGGTGCACACGTGGCAGAGGATGCTGTGACACATCAGGGGAGGTTGGATCCACTGGGATCCTCGGGAATTCTCCAAACAGAATCCCAAAGCCACCCTGGATCCCAGCAGAGCCCTGCCTGGATCTGCTGGGGCAACTGAAAGCAAAGGGAATGTTGACTCCCATTGGGTCTGGGGATGGATCTGGAACCTGTGACCCCAATTCCACGTCCTCAGCCTCTGGTCAGGCCCTTAATGTCTATTTAAACCAATTAAAAACTGGTTAAAAATCAATTACTGCAGGAACGAAGGGGAGGAGGGTGTAAGACCTTCAATTTTAGGTGTTAATTGCTGGAATGAATGTCCTCAGAGCCACCTAAACCTTGTCAAATATCCAGGGAATTTGTGTAGGGAGAAAAAGAAACTTCCTGTTAAAGAGAGAATTGGTTCAAATGAAAATCATGGAATTATTTGGGCTGGAAAAGCCCTCCAAGAACATCAAGTCCAGCCATCCCCCAGCACTGCCCAGGCCACCACTGCCCCATGTCCCCAAGTGCCACATCCACAGGGCTTGGAAATCCCTGCAGGGACAGGGACTCCTGAGCCAGGGCTGGACAACTCTTTCCATGAAGGAATTTTAATTCTCATCTGCTGTCTCTTGTCTCAGTTAAAAAGAAGGATCATTTGTCCCTAAGATCCTGATATATTTGCACGTATTTTGTATCAATTTTTCAATCTCACCATAGCCCACCATGTTTCTTATCTTATTATCTTTAGGAGCCAACAGAAATAAGCTGAAAAGACTTTAACTAAAAAAAAAAAGACTTTTAAAATAAAATATAACTAAAAAAGATACCTTATTTAATAAAATATAATATATAAATATTATGGATATGAATACATGATTTTCATTTATTTAAAAACTGCAAAATATTTCTTTGATTTTGTAAGAAAGCACAACACCAGCTGCTGGAAGGGAGCCTTTTTAAGCAATAACTGGCTTTTTTACCCCTCTAAAAAAAAAATTTACAGAACCATTACATGTAAAATTAAAATTGCAGCTTCAAAGCTGGTGTTTGGCTGAACTGCCCTGCCCTGCCAAGCCTGTGCTGTGACAGGAGACACCCCAGGATGAGAGGGCAGAAATTTCTCCTGGAAAGGGTGGGCAGGCACTGGCAGGGGCTGCCCAGGGAGGTTTGGAGTGCCCAGCCCTGGAGGTGTCCAAGGCAGGCCTGGAGTGGCACTCAGAGCTCTGGGCTGGGGACAAGGTGGGATTGGGATGGGGCACAGGGGGATCCATGGGCTGGGAGGGCTTTTCCAGACTATTCTGGGATTCTGCCAAGGACACCCCCGTCCCTTGGGCTGTCCCCAGCCCCCCAGGTACCTCGGCATCATACTCCCAGAGCTGGTTGCCCCTCAGGTGGTGGCACTTCAGCATGAGGATGGGCCCGTTGAGGCGCGACACGTCCAGGCACAGATCGTCCGTGCGGATCTCCTTGTCGGCCGTGTAGGAGAACACCTGGAACACAGGGAGGGAGGGATGAGGGCTCCCAGAACTCCAAACTGCCCGGCTGCCCCATTCCCTGGAAGTGTCCAAGCCAGGCTGGACGGGGCTTGGAGCAGCCTGGGACAGTGGGAGGTGTCGGGGTTGGAACGGGATGAGCTTTAAGGTCCTTTCCAACCCTTTCTCTGATTCCAGGGATAAGTGATGTCTGAACTGGCAATTAAGGAAGCTGGGTTTGGAGAAGTCACCATGATAAGAAGAAAAGTGAATGCTAATTAGGCTGATGTAGAATTCCCAGGCTGGCTTTGGTCCCACCCATACTAATTACAGAGACGATGATATTAATGCCACCTAAAAATCGAGGGTGAGGACACCCTGCATTTTATAGCTGATTAAAGAATGGATTTCACACATTCCAGTGTGACAGGTAAAACATTCCCCCAGGGATGGGGGTTCCAGCCTCTGCCAGGGCTGCACAACCTTCACATTTTGGACAATTCACATAAAACCTGTTCTGCTGTTGCCTCAACCTCCAACCCCCAGTGCCAGGAATTCCCTTGTCCTGGTGCTCAGCACCAAGGAGGGAAACTGGGAGAGATCCACTGTAACCCACAGAAACACTCCAGATATCAGAGACACAACTCAAGAGCTGGAATTATATGAGATGGCCAAGATGATAAAATAGAATAAGATAAAATAAACGGCTCAAAGAAATGGCTGAGTCCTCCTAAAATTCTTCTGACCCAAGTCCAAAATATTTTGGCATGTTGATTACATTATTTTTGTATAAAAATAGAATTTAAATAGGTATTTTAAATCTAAAAATGTTTCTGTAAAATACTATGGTATAATATAAAAATTATACAGCTATTTTTCACTAATATTTCTATAACGAGCCAAGGACCAGTGAGGGTCCCCAGGACAAGCCCCCAGCCCTACCTGGGTGACATTCCAGCTCTCACACCACTCTCAACCAAAAAATACACCTTTCCTCTCTTTTTCCCTCCTTTACCTGATTTCCTCCCATTCCATGGCAGTTGAAAAATCCCACTTTCTCATTCTCCTTCCGGCCCATGTTGTCCAAACACTGGTTGGTTTCAACGTTCCTGATCTGAGGGAAGAAAAGAGGTCAAATATTCCTTGAAAGAAATGTCTGTAAATGCCACAACTGTGCAGAAAAAAAAAAAAAATCACGTTTCTATGGCAGAAAGCACATTTTCTGTGCATTCACATATAGGTATTGATTTATTTTAATGCACTTATTTATTGAAAATTGTAAATACATCACATTCCTCAAAGAAGGGGACAATAAATACAATAAGAGTATGAAGAGATTTTAAACTAGATATTAAGTGTAAGTGTGAAAAGCATTTGAGGGAGATCTCATTTGACCCTCCTTATATTTAGATTGCCCTGCACTCCAGAGGGAGTTTGGAGCATCATTTTTCCCTGGATCTGAGGACAAGCCTGGTCACCCCCCTGCTGCCCTGCCAGGTGGGACGGTTCAAACCCAGCCCAAATCTCCACTGAAAAGGAGAAAAATGACTGCAAAATGCACTTCTGCTGGCTCAGAAATTGCCCATTCCTGCTGCTTTGGGGCTCCAAATCCCCTTTCCTGCTCCACCGGCAGCTGCTGGAACAGCCAGGCAGGAGTTTGAATTCCCAGCCCCTGAGCTGCTGTTTCCATTGAAACTGAGGCCACCTTGGCAAAAATCAGGTGTTTTAATAACTGTTTGATGACTTTCTCCCAGCTCTATTCTGCAGCCTGACAATGTGGCACAAACCCACGTTATTTGACACTTGTTAGACGAGTTCTTCCCTCGCTGTAAACCCACAATTCACTTTATTTTGCCATAATTTCACTGGGAACCCAACAGTGCCTTTTATTTCTCACTACAAAGGCAAGTTTCAATGGGAAATTACTTTCCTGGGTGTTTAAAAAAGCCATTTTTTTTCCCCTTTGATTGTTATTCTACCCTTAAATCAACCCATTCAAGAGCTTTTAAAAGTCAGCGTAGGTACAACTCAATAGAGCATTTTTAACAGTGAATTAGCTGAATTTTAAAGAGATTTCAGCTCCTGGTGGTATAAACCCATGGCATTATTAGGAATGTCTGTGATCATCAGCTCCAGGCAGCCTGGCTGGGAAACACTCAATGAACAAATGCATTTCTTTTTTTAAAAAGCCCCCAAAAAGCTTTTTTTTTTTTTTTTTTCAGCCTGTTTCTGAACAATAAGGGATGATGGAAAGTCCCCTTTGACTGCTGCAAATTCATTATGTCAAAATATTAGTCCCAAACCTCACTTTTCCCATCCACTGCTCCATTTCAAAGATAAATTTGGATGGTGAGTTACTGTTGTAGTTACTGTTTCCTGCACTGAGTGTTTTCCCTGCACTTCCTCACTTGCTGCTTTTACTGGTTTATTGCACTTACTGGTTTCCTGTGCCACTGGTTTCCTTTATTTAGTGGTTTCCTTTGCTTACTGGTTCCCTGCATTCCTTGTTTGCCACACTCCTGGTTCCCTGCATTCCCTGTTCCCTGCATTCCTTGTTTCCTGCAATCCTGGTTCCCTGCATTCCCTGTTCCCACCCTCCTGGTTTCCTGCATCCCTGGTTCCCTGCATTCCCTATTTCCCACACTCCTGGTTCCCTTCAGTCCCTGAATTCCCTGTTTCCCACACTCCTGGTTCCCTGCATTCCCTGTTCCCACCCTCCTGGTTCCCTGCATTCCCTGTTCCCACCCTCCTGGTTCCCTGCACTCCTGCATTCCCTGCCTTCTGGTTCCCTGCATTCCCTGTTCCCTGCATTCCCTGTTTCCTGCATTCCTGGTTTCCCACACTCCTGGTTCCCTGCATTCCCTATTTTCCTGCATTCCTGGTTTCCTGCATCCCTGGTTTCCTTTATTCCCTGTTTCCCACACTCCTGGTTCCCTGCATTCCTGGTTTCCCACACTCCTGGTTCCCTGCATTCCCTGTTCCCTGCATTCCCTGTTCCCTGCATTCCCTGGTTCCCTGCATTCCCTGTTCCCTGCATTCCCTGTTCCCTGCATTCCCTGTTCCCTGCATTCCCTGTTTCCCACACTCCTGGTTCCCTGCATTCCCTGTTTCCCACCTTCCTGGTTCCCTGCATTCCCTGCTCCCTGCATTCCCTGTTCCCACCCTCCTGGTTCCCTGCATTCCCTGTTCCCACCCTCATGGTTCCCTGCATTCCCTGTTCCCACCCTCCTGGTTCCCTGCATTCCCTGTTCCCACCCTCCTGGTTCCCTGCATTCCCTGTTCCCTGCATTCCCTGTTCCCACACCCCTGGTTCCCTGCATTCCCTGTTCCCTGCATTCCCTGTTCCCTGCATTCCCTGTTTCCCGAGTCCCCGTGCCCATCCCGTACCTCTCCCAGGGAGTAGTAGCGCCGTGGGATCTGGGAGTCGGGGTAGATGTTCTCCAGGTACCACGAGAAGGGTTTGCACTTGAGGCTCTCCCTCAGGGCCTTCCTGACGGACACATCTCCATAATCCACCTTCACCACACCTGGAATGGCGAGGGAAGGGCTGAGCAAAATCCCATTAAAGCATCGGAGAATCCCACAGTCATGGAATGGTTTGGCTTGGGAGGGACCTTAAAGCTCACCTCGTTCCATCCCCTCCCACGGGCAGGGACACCTTCCCCCAGCCCAGGCTGCTCCAAACCCCCTCCAACCTGGCCTTGGACACTTCCAAGAGAACCAAAAGCGAGTCCAAAATTCCCTGTAGCCCAGTTAAATCTCATTTTGGACCAGAGCTTTGGTCCAATCAGGGCTGGCAAAGCAGCAGCAGCTCCCAGCCCTCACGTGGAACAGGTTGGACAACACTCCCAGATTTATCTCTGAAACCCACCCTGCGTTTCCATCATCTTCTGCTTCCCATTATTTATGGGATCTTACTCTGAAACTATCACAAGTGAAGCTCCAAGGATAGCAGAATATTCTGACAGAAAATCACACCTTAAAGAAGAAGGTGATGGCAATTTTTAGAGAAATTCGGTACAAACCACAGTAAGAACATCCATTACTGCCCAAAACACTTATTTTGGATCCCTACCCATACCCACATTTCCAAATATGGTTACATCTCTGACAAAGCAGGTTAATGCATCGCTGTGTAATTGTAGGAGGTGATGGAATTCCAGATAATTAACTGAAATACAGCTGCCAATTCTTCCTCCAGGCTAAACCCAAGTGCTCCTGGAAGCACTTTATGCTGATGACAATGGCCAGGAGCAACTGATGCTCCAGCAGCTCTGGATCAGCAAAAGCCCCTCAGGAGCCCAATGTTCTTGTGTGGTGCCAGGGAATTTAGGTGGCACTTGCTCAGGCTCTGGGGAAACACGACTTTATAAACTTCAGGAAGTGGAAACATTCAGCCCTGAAATTCCTGGACAGAAAAAGCAATAAACCTTTTCCCACTCAATCTGACTCAACTTTCACACTTAGATTTCTGTAATTAAACCAACTCCAGCAAAATAAATCCTGGTTTTCCATTTTAACAGGTGTTGAGACGGGGAGGTTTTGGTGAGTCTGGCACAGGGCATCAGCCCCCTTTCTCTTCCAAGAGTCTTCCCTTTCTTGCCTAAATGCACATGGATAACATTCCCTGATCCCAAAGCTCCTTTATTTTATATATATATATATATATATATATTTATATTCTCCTCATCTTGCACCAGCTTGCACACACCCCCTGCTCTGCCTCCCAGCAAGGACCTCATTCCTATGGATCCCAGCAACCCTCTCTATTCCCTCCTGCTCCATTTAAAGCCAGGCCATTATAAATCAATCCCTATTTATTGTCCCCACTTGCTGAATAATCGATGGGACTCCCAGGAAACATAAAAATAAGGAATGACTCGAGTCTGCTCCCACTTAAATAAGGAAACGTAAGGAAAATGTCCTTGGGTGCAACAAAGGAACGGAACACCAGGGGAAGCTGCAGAAAGGATGGATTTACAGCATCTCAGGGAAGCAGCAGATTGTTTCCAGGGAGCAGCAGATGTGTTTGCAGCACAAATTAAATGGTTGCTGGCTTGTATTACACCTGATTTTTTTTTTTCCTCCCCTAACAGGCATATCCTGAAAAAATGGGCAGACCAGGGCACAGTTCCAAATTTGGCAAAATGTGCCATTTCTGAGCGAGGAGAGATTAATTCCTGATGGTAAAGGTGGAGGGAAAAAAATCATCTGGGGTGAAATAGAAGAGCTGAGAATAGTTTTATGTATTTACAAGTTAACACTTGGAAAACTTAATCCATATGAGAGGTTTGCTATGGTTTGGTGACTTAATAGAGATGCCAGTAAAACCCTGATATGGGGGAAGGAGAGAGAATCGTGGACAATAAAGGAATATTTTGGGCACATTTTGCATCTCCAGGATGGGGATCTCCATTCCCCTCTGGGCACAGACAGGGAAAAACCCTTTTTGCAGTCAGACAATTGCCAGTGTTTGTCCTGATTTAGGAGGGAAATCCCTCCCATTTCCACCCACCAGGACCATTTTAACTTCATCCCAAACAATCCAATCACTGACTCCAGCTGGGACAGGGCCACACACCAGCTCCTGTTTCCCTGAGCAAATTCCTCCTTTTCCTTTCTTCCCTAAGAAAGGGGCTTTCCTTTAATCCCATTTGAGCGTATCCAGCATTTCTGAGGGTTTTTTTAAGCCCTCCTGAATTATTTGGCTCGTGGCTGGAGCTGCAGCTCCAAGGAAAACCCCAAACTCCCTGTCAATGCAGAGTTCCACTAAGCCAAGCAGACAAGTGTTCCTCACTGCAGGGATATTTGGGGATTTTTTTTTTCCCTTTTTTTTTTTTTTTTTTTTTTTTTTTTTTTGATCTAGGTTGGATTTATTAAAAATTCTAGTTCCTGACTCATCTCAGCACGTGGCAACAAACAGGCAGCACATCCACGGCCACATTCCAGGGGCCCAGAAATAAAGAGGTTTTCCCTACCCTTAGCACAAGGGAAGGCACCAGTTTAAAAAAATGTGCAAGACCTCCCCTCAAAATTTCAGATGGGCTCTTCTCCAGCAGAGCTCTGTTTTTACAAGCAAGTCTATGGATCCAATTTTAATTTGGAGTCTAATTATTAGGTGTGCACCCTAATTATGCTGAGAGAGATATTTAATACTCTTCACTGGTGAAGAACCATTGGCTCCTCTCTCTCCTGGGATATCAGCTAAGGAATCCAATTAATCAGGTCCCAGGGGAGGAGTGGGAAGAGGAGTCTGTGCTGATGGATAACAGCTTCAGAGACCTAATTACTAACACTGCAACTTGCTTTGTTCTCAAGCAGAATTATGCACAGATCTCTCTTTTTCTGATTAATAAACGAAGGGGAAAGGATAAAAAAAGCAGATTAAAAATATTGGGAACAATTTCTGATCTTTAGGAATGACCTATTAAAAAAAAATCTACTATTTTCTATGCATTTTTATGGAGAGTTTTCAGCTGGAATGGTAATTTTGTTTGCTAAATCTTTTCTCCTCCATTTGCTTGTTAATCCTGGGGAACATCATTATCTCATTTTATCTCTCAATTAATACAGCACATTAATAAATCACTTCAAAGGAGAGCAGAAAATACCAAGACCACCTATATTTATTGACCTAATTTCACCCTTTTCTTTCAATGAAATTGTCCCCAAGGGTTCTGTGTTGGAATTTTGTATCAAAACCTTGGGCAAACACGGGAATGTGTGACTGTAAAGATGGCAGGGCATGTTTGGAAACACCAGATTTGGGCTCGTTTCAGGAGGGAATGGTGGTTTTTCTTCACAGGAAAAACCAGGCCCCTGTCCCAAGTCCCTCTCCAGCTCTATATTTAATGTATCTCAAAGGTAGAGATACATAAATGCCTTTTTTACACCATTCACAGGGCACTTAGGATGTGCATGGTTATTTTTGTGGTGTTTTAGTTTTCCTGCCTTCCTAAGGGTTTTCCAGGATCGTTTTCTGAGCAGCCACAGGACATGTGGGATAACAGGAGCACAAGCCCAGAGTGATTCACGGCCTGGGATTAAATCCTGGCACACCTGAGCATTGACTGAGATGTCCTGAACCCCTGGAAAAACCCCAGCCCCAAAGCAGCTTGTGGAAAACAGCAGGAGTGCAGCTGGAATGAGCTGAGTTACAGCACAGGAGATGAAATGAAAAGCTCACAAAGGTTTTTATTCACTTCTTGGTGAACTGAAAACTTAAACTGACTCTGGTGCAACAGAATCTCAGCTGGAAGGAACTTTAAAGGTGGAAAAATGGGGAAATTCTCCCAGAGCAAACAATAAACCAGCAACAATCACTTCCACACTCCATGGCTGCTCTCCACCACCCGTGGGGAAGGGAATTCCTGCAGGGAATTGCTGGCCCTGAGGGTTGTGTTCCCAAGGGCTCCTGCTCTCCATGCCTGAGCCAGAGCACCTCTGCTGCCCTTTCCACTGGCATCCCCTCCAGGGATTTTCGGGATAACCTGGTCAAATCCTGCATTTCTCAGACCAGATGGGTCAGAGACCTTCCCTGCTTGGCTGCAAATGAGTATTATGGGAATAATGTTCCAAAAAAAACCCTTATGAACTGCAGGAGAGGAGGGGCCTTTTCTAGCATGTTCTTCCTTGGGAACAGCACCCGGAAGGGCTGGAGCGTGGGCAGGGAAGGGAAGGGAGCTGGGAAGGGGCTGGAGCTGCAGGAGGGGCTGAGGGAGCTGGGGGGGCTCAGCCTGGAGAAAAGGAGGCTCAGGGGGGACCTTCTGGCTCTGCAATCCCTGATGGATCCAGGTGGGAATTGGGCTCTGCTCCCAGGGAACAGGGACAGGAGGAGAGGGAACGGCCTCAGGCTGTGCCAGGGGAGGGGCAGGTGGGACACTGGGAGAATTCCTCATGGAAATGATGGTCAAATCCTAGAAGAAGCTGCCCAGGGAGGTTTGGAGTGCCCATCCCTGGAGGGATTTCCAAGCCCTGTGGATGTGGCACTGGGGGACAGTGGTCAGTGGTGGCCTGGGCAGTGCTGGGAGATGGTTGGACTCAAGGATCTAAGGGGGCTTTTCCCACCCAAACCATTCCATAGCTCCATGACACGTCCACACCTCACACTTCTCATCCTGACAGAGCGCAATGCCGAGGAACCCACACCCTACCCGGGGAGATGATGTAGAAGAAGTCCTTGAACTCGTCCATCCACACCTCCGCCAGCCTCCTGTTGTTCTTGTTGATGACGTGGCCCGTGCCCCCCGGGAAGGTGTAGGGAGTGGCCTTGCGGAACACGTGTCCCACGTGGGAGCAGGTGACGATCTCCAGGGAGCCCCCACACTGCCAGATCTGTGGGGGAACGGGAGAACCGGGGTCAGACACACCCTGCACGGGGGAATTCACGGGAACCCTTTATTTCCACAGCCCACAACTCAACAGGGAAGCTGAAGGGAAGGTTTTATGGGAACTGCAGGGACACAGCTGTGGATGGCAGGGAAATGGGGGAGACTGGTGGGGATGGGTCACTTGGCTTTGTGACCTCATCCCACAGGGAAAGGGGTCAGCCACTAAGGGAGGAAGGCAGGCTATGGGTTTTCTGGCATTTAATGTCTAGAGAAACGGGGAAGAACCTTTACAGATAAAAAAAAAATTTATATATATTTTATATATAACATAGATATTAAATATATATTCTATATAATATTTATTATACATTCTATATATTATGTATTTTATACATAATATAGTATGTTTTATATAATATATTATATATTATATATTATATATTTGATATATATAATATATAATGTATATATTATATTTTATATATATTTGTATTTTATATATATTTATATTTTTATATTTTTATATAATATATAATATGTTATACATATTATAAATATTACACATATTACATATGAGACTATAATATGCAAAAATATTATATATTTATGTTATATACTATATATTATATATAAACTACATGTTGTTGACATTGTATATAATATTTACATAATATATATTATACATACCCATTTATATATATATATATATAAATAATTTAATTCTTTATTACCAGGCTCCTCCTGGTGATAAACCAGCAAGTTTAGGAGCCACTGGGTGGTTTGAACAGGAACACTGGGGAAGTCTTGTAATTAGAGCTCCTTGACACAGACCTGAGTTGCCACAGCAACCTAATGCAGATTTGATTTAATTAGGGCTCCCTCCTTTCCCCTAATTTCATTAGCATGAGGAGTGATGTGGCTCTGTGGGATCAGCCAGGACAGCATCCCAGTATCCCTGTGTTTAACCCCCTGTGTGTGGCTGCTCAGGGCTGATGGATCCCAGGAAACACAAACAGCACCAAAGGGAGCAGGGAATAAACCCAAAATACACAAACTGGTGTGCTCACAAAGTGACTGGGAGGAACTGGGCAGCTCAGCAAGGAGGACACACAACTCCCCCACCAGTTCTGCTGCTCTCCCCGGCAGGAAATTCCTCCCACGCCACCCTTTTTAAAAACACCCGTTCCTGGACACTTGGAAAGCACTTTTTTGGCTCTCCTTGGTGCCATCTGCTCCCTGTGGCAGCTGGAACAGGAGTGTGGATGAATCTGCACCCTCTTCTTACGAAAATGACCTTTTCAATATCATTTAAGAAACCCAAACAAAGCAACTTTCCTGGACACTCCCACGTAAAGCAAGTGCTTTCCACAGGTTCCCATCCTGACAGAGGGCTGTGGGATTTCAGGGATCTGTCCTACACAGAGCCTCTGCAATGCATGATGTGTAAATAATGAACAGGAGAAAAACATCCTCAAAAACCTGATACCAAAAATCTCTGTAACGAAATCAGCTGAACTGGTGAATCTTGAATACTTTCCCTGTGGAATCCAAAGAATCCTGACAGAGATAAAATTAATGCAGCCCAAAGAAAGGGAGAAATGCAAGCACACAAACACATCTGAAGTACAGTTTGTGAGCAAACTGTGCTCCTCCAATGAGTTAATGCACTCACAGAGCTGAGGAATATTGACAAGCACAGAGAGAGCTTTTCCATCTGCTTGCCAGGTGATTAGGGATTTATATTCCCCAAATTCCACTCCCCAACACGCAGAATTAATTCCAAGGTCACACTGGACTTCCAAAATAAACCTCCCAGGCACGAACTGGCCCCGGGACCCAACTGAGCCCACACAGCCCTGGGATCCCAAAATCCAGAGATAAAACTGGTTATTTCCCTGTGTTCCAGTGCTCTGCCACACCTGGAATTCTGCAGCTGAAGGTGAGACCTCACACACAGGCAGGGTGAGGTGGCTGTTCATGATCTGCTGTACCTGGGAAAGCATCCACAGAATTCCAGGATGGTTTGGGTGGGAAGGAACTTTAAATCTCATCCAGTGCCACCCCCTGCTATGGGCAGGGACACCTTCCACCAGCCCAGGTTGTTCCTACCTGGCCTTGGGCACTTCCAGGGATCCAGGGGCAGCCACAGCTTCTCTGCCCAACCTGTGCCAGGGCCTGCCCACCCTCCCAGCCAGCAATTCCTTCCCAACATCCCATCTAAACCAGCTTGAACACATTCCCTGTGTCCTGTCCCTCCATGCCTTGTCCCCAGTCCCTCTCCAGCTCTCCTGGAGCCCCTTTAGGCCCTGCAAGGGGCTCTCAGGTCTCCCTGAATCCTTCTCTTCTCCAGGTGATCCCCCCAGCTCTCCCAGCCTGTCCCAGAGCAGAGGGATCCAGCCCATCAGTATTCCCATCAAGAAGCATTTGAATTGAACACTACACCAAGGCACAAATTAATTAACCCTCCCTGCTCTTTGCTCATTTCCTGGGAGAACTCCCACAGCAGTCAAACAGAAACTTCGGAGCCCAAGAAGAATTTGTCACATCCCTGAGGAAATCCACACTTCCACATCCTCTTCTGCACTTCCAGTCCCAAATAAACATCATCCTACCCCTGTCAGAGCACACATTTCCTTCCCCCAGCCCTGCTCCGGCCTACTTGGATTATTCTAAAGAATAATCTTTTTTTTTTTCCTGATGCAGAGATTATTTTTAATACCCTTCCCCAAGCCACATGAGCTCTTTTCTGAGTAGCAAGTTCTCAGGGCATTCTCCAACTGGGAAAAAACACATTTAGAGAATACAACAGAAAATTAAAAATGTTTAAGGAATTCTATAAATAAAAATAAGGCTTAAGAACAAATGAAGTTTTCTTTATTAAATCAGACTCTCGGAGCTGGAAGAGATTCCTGCCAGGACTATTACTATTTTTTTTCCAATTGCCTTTATTAAAAGACATCCCATAAAGGACTCATTACAGAGCAATCAGCAGCACAGCAAAAAGACAAAATATTGATTTGCCCAGAAATAATCAAATTATCCCCTGTGGATGCCGCTCCAGAGCCATCCTCAAAATTCCTGGGGGCCCAAAGAGGGCTGCAAATCCTTTTAATGCCCGTGTTTGGGATAATGGCATTTGTTTGGAATGCTGTCACTGCTGCTGGCAGATGAGATGGTCCAGGAAGGGAAAGGCTTTAGAGGATTCAAGGATTCACAAAATGGGGGTTTTTGAGTATCTGGACCAACATCAAAACTCCCCCCTCCCATCTGAGGATAAAACCCCCAAAATAAAAACAGCTCCAGGAACATCCTGATGGCTCAACCCCACTACAGACATTTTCCAAACCACAACAGTGTCCTGTTTTCCATGAGATATTCCAGAGATATCCTGCTGGGCAATGGCAGCTTTGGAGCTGGAGGAACCTCCCCAAGCCCTCAGCTCTCTCTGCTCCCAATTTCCTGCAGATGTGTCACATCAGGGGGGTCTGAAATACCTTTTCTGTCATTGGGACTCAATGCACCTGAATATTTGAGTGGCCTTTACAGAACAATTTATTTCAATCAGTAATTCCAATAAACAGCACCGGTTTATTAATAAATAAATAATAAACAATAAACCTTGGCCCTCCCATGGCAATATCCCAGGGCTGGAAATTCATCACTTTATTCATTTTATTTCTACTCTTAACACCAAGCCCTCTCTTAGGCCATGCAAATATTCCAGGCTGGCAATGGTTCTTGAAATTTAAGTGGGAAAATCTTCTGGAAACACAAAATCACGTTCTCTGATATGAAATTCATGCCTCAAAATTCGGGTGTCTCCTCTCCTTGCCACCCTCCCCTCAGCCTTAAAAGGTATTTTATATTCTGACTGTATTTTTATATTCTGATTATATTCTTATTATAGTCTTATATTCTCCTATTCTGATTATCAGAGCAAGGGCAGAGCTGCTGCCCTGCCTTTATCCCCTGGGATTTCTGTGGAGAGCACGGATATTGTTGGTCTTTGTCCCTCCACATGTCTGGGACTAAGATTTATAATTTAAAGCTGAAATGAAGATCTTTATGCTGGTATTCTCACTGAATTTATAGAAGTTAAGCCCATCTCTGGCTCACTAAGAGAAATATTGCATAGAATTCAAGTGCAATTCGAAACAGGGCCCTGGCAATGGTTATTCAGGGAAGGGAAAGTTTTACTTTATATATATTTATATATATATATATATATATATATATGTAAAGAAAACAAAAGCAACGTGACCAGCAGGCCCAGGAAGGTGATTCTGCCCTGCTCAGGTGAGACCCCACTGCACCTGCAGGGCCTGGAGGGGCTCCAGGAGAGCTGGAGAGGGATTTGGGGACAAGGGATGGAGGGACAGGACCCAGGGAATATCCCATTTAGGGCATTTCTTTACCGTTTGCTGGGAGCTGGATAATTAATCCCGTGCTGCTCTGTATCATACCAGGCATTTACAGAATCCCAGAATCCCAAAATGGTTTGGAGTGGAAGGGACCTTAAAACCCATCTTGTTCCAACCCCCTGCCATGTCCATAATCTCCAGTACAGACCCTTAAAAAAAAAACCCCTTGTTTATCCCTTTGTGTTGGAGTTGGGGGTTCAGGGATTATCTTTTTTATGTGTCCAACCAAGGAGTGTTTTAGGGGTCTGCACACCCAAAAATGTTGAAATTCCTCATTTAAAACACTCAGGCTCAGCAGAAGTAACTCAACCCTTTGATTTTAGTGCAAAGTGAACGAATAAAGTTGATAGAAAATGCTTTTAAATTCTCAGTTGGTCCTCTCCACAAATACCTCCTTCATCAAAACCTTCCAAGGGGTTTCTGTCACGGGAAATGGTCCTGGTTGAACAGCAAAGACAGAAGAAGGGGACAAAGGGCCTGTCCAGGACGTGCTGTGGGTCCCAGACAGCAATCCCGGGGGTTATGGCCCGGAATTACCGTAAATTGTGCCCCATCAGAGCAGTTCAAAGCCATTTCCAACGCCCCTTCCAACCACCACTTGTCAAAGCCCCCATTTTCCAGCTCTCCTGTCTGTCTAAAGGGCAGTCACTGATGCATTTCCCTCAGAGATGTTATCCATGCCGTGGGAACACACCTATCCCAGCAGGAATACGGGGATTTTCTGCAGGATGGGGAATTTCCCTCACACAGCCCCAAAAATCCCAGCCAGAACTTGCAAGTTCATGATGTCACAACCTCCAAAACTCCTGTTAAAACACATATTTATATTGTTTTAAATATAAATGTACATCAATATCTGTCATCAGTATCAGCTCACAGGAAGCCTCGTTTCTTGTAAGAAGGAATTACTAAAATACACACAATTTTGAAAGCATAAACCCCCCCCCAAGAGCATCAAAATATTTCATGCAGTAAAAAGGGTGGAAATATTGCAAGGAGGTGTTTCCCAAATCCTTGGAAATTCAAATTAAGCCACCTAAGAGCGCCCTGAGCGTGGGGTAGGAACTGGTACAGCACAACTGCGGGGTTTTTGGACAGAAAATGAAGGAAAACAGCAATTACCCTAAAAGACATTTCAAGATTCTCGCCACCCCAGATATCCATTCCTGCATCGTAAGTTCCTATCTCTTCAAAGTAGTTTCTGTCAATAGAAAATAGGCCACCAGCCATAGTAGGGGTCCTAGTTGAAAACAAACAGAAAAAAAAAAGAAAAAAGAAACAAAAACAACAAAACAAAACAAAACAAAACAAAAAAAAGAAAGAAAAGGGAAAAAGAAAAGAAAAAAGAAAAAATACCTTTTGAAAGACACTGTGGAATTGAGCAGTGACACTACAGCACATTTCACTACCTACACAGCATTGCTATGCACACAGCTTGGACAGAAGCCACCAGCAATGAAGGGACAATCTGACCGTGCTCTCCCCCAAAATCCACGGCAGTCCTGGCCCAGCCACAGCTCCAGGCCGTTCCCTACCCGTCCAGTGGCATTTCCAGAGGTTATTTGGGAGCACTGTGGTGGGGAGGTGGATGGAATCCTGGCCCTCTGCGTGCAGAGCAGCAGCTCCAATCCCATCTGGAGTGCTCAGTGAGGAGTTTAATGCCTCGGCTTTGCCTCAGAGGAGACTAAATGTGCATAAAATTACCAGGCCTAATCTCTCCTAACAGGATTATAAATCCTTACAACAGCAAATCCATGGGAGTGCAGCTCCCTTTGTGTGAGGGTGTCCTACTTCCCTGTCTGTGCCTGCTCCGAGTTTTCCTGAGGAATGCCCATCCCAGCTGGCAGGAGCACAGCTCTGGGTGAGGGAACAACCCCCTCCCCCCAAAAATCCCAAATTCCAGCTACAAAATCCCAGCTCCAAAACATCCCCATAGACTCAGGGGTACAGGAAAGAGGGTGGAGGTTCAGCCCCAACGTGTCCCAGCCCTGTTTGCTGAGCTCTCAGCACTCCTGAATCCATGGGAGTTGGTGGGGAGGAGCTCCAGGCACACTGGGATGTCATGGAATCAGGGAATCAGGGAAGGGTTTGGGTTGGGAGGGACCTTAAAGCTCATCCAGTGCCCTGGGCAGGGACACCTTCCACCAGCCCAGGGTGCTCCAACCTGGCCTGGGACACTCCCAGGGATCCAGGGGCAGCCACAGCTTCTCTGCCCAACCTGTGCCAGGGCCTGCCCACCCTCCCAGGGAAGGATCAAGGATCCCTGATCAAGAATCAGCCACATTTCCATCCTCAGCTTCAAAACCAACAGCCAAGTGGGTGACGCAGGATTTTGAGGTGGGTGAGGTGACACCAGCTCGGCCCAGCCCAGCACACCCTGATGGGAAGAGAGACATCCATGGGACCCCAGTCCTGCCATGGGATGCTCCCTAATCCCAGGCAACATCATCTCACCCTGCATCCCACAAGGAATCCCATCCTGGGCATCCAGCACTCAAAGGGCTCCAACAGTCACAAACCCACTAATTAACAAGACCACTAGTTATTTCTCCTGGAATAAGGTTTTTACACCAGTCCTGCTGTGCATCACCCAGGCAGGATTATTGAAATCAACTCTAAGTTTAATTAATAAGTTTTAATTTTTAATTATAAGAAGATAAACACAATACCAAGAGTTCAAGGAGCAATTGGACAACACTCTCAGGCACGTGGTGGGACTTTTGGGGTGTCCTGTGCAGGGCTAGGAATTGGACTTGATGGTCCTTGTGGGTCCCTTCCAACTCAGGATATTCTATGATTCTAACACACTCCTAATATTTAATCTTGTATTTTTCCTCCCAATATCTAATTTATACATGAGCAAAGATTTTCCAGAACAAATTCATATTTTTAGTATTTCTAAGACTTGCCTGGAGTGCCTTCAGCTTAAAAAACTGAAGGGCAGGCATGGAAATATCCATAAAAATGTGCTGGGCAGAGACTGCAAAAGCCCAGCACAGAAACACTTCATGTTTTTAATCCCTGTCAAACGAGATGTTTGGGAGCTGATCTTTAGCACAGACAAGGGCTCTGCTGCTGCAGGAAAATCGCAGGAAAAATCGAGTCCCCTCAAAGGCAAAGGATGTTCTGCAGAGTACAAATGCTGGACAAGGATTTTCCAGCGGGAAGAGGGGGAGGAAAGGGTTGCCAGGGCTGGGTTTGGCTGGCACTGCCCGTGAGCTCTGCCCTCTGAACCGGCCCCACCCCAGGAGCAGCCGCTCCGCTCCCGGAATTCCCAGACCTCACTGGACCATTCCCAGGAATATTCATCTTTAAGCTCCACCTCTGCCCAGGGCAACCACCCAGGTTTTGCTCCCTGAGCAGCAAAAACGGGCTTTGCACTTAAAATTTTGAGGAGGTCTGCTCATTTCCAAGCGTGGCAAAGCCGGAGGTCACTCCGGTGACCGTGGAATTCCAGCATTTACATGGAAACAGGGAAAACCCTCAGGAGCAGCCAAACAGCAGTGAACAGCCTTTGTTATCCAAACAAAAAAAACACCTATAAACCCACTGCCACGAGTCCCTGGGGGCTGCTGGACCCTCAGAGTGAGACACAAACCCCCGCACCGAGCCCTGCACGCTCCAAGGCTCAGGGAATTTGTGCTCCCAGAGCCACAGCTCCCATTTCATTCCTGAAAAAAAACACGTTCCAACTGATCCCAACACGTGTCAGACAAGGAAGGATTTGTCCTGAGCGGCTCTGTCCCCAGAACAATCTGTAAGTCGGGGGTTTCTCCTGCAGGGCCCCTCCTTGTGTGGAGAGCAGGAATAGCGTCCAGGAACGGATCCCGGATGGGAAAGGAGCTGTCCAAGGTATCCCTGAGCAGCATCTGTGGATCCCCCCCACGTTCCCTGGGCTAAAAATATGGCAAAGGATCCCGTTTTTCTAAGGAATGTCAGGAGCTCCCTCCCCGCTGTGTCATGGAACTCATTAACCTTTCCCAGCAAATCCAGAGATTCCAATGCAGGACTGAGAACTGCTCAGCTCCTGGAACTCCCTCAGCAGATCCACCAGCACTGCTCAGATCCACGGATTGGGAAGAGTCAGGAACCCTTTTCCACAAGTTCAGCACCTTCTGCCTTTAATTCCATCGGGGTTAATGAGTTAATTTAGGGAATGGGATGGCTCAGCTCTGTCCAGACCCACCAGCCAGAACTTCTCACTAAGCTTTCCTCAATTTTCCATAAAAACACTTCCCCAGCAATACAAATCACAGAGAAATAATAAATCACATGTAAAATAACCCTTGGTGTGACGATGCCCATGTTATGATTTTAAATCTAGAGAGCAAAGGTGGGAATTTATCCCTGTGATTACGGAAGATAAATTCTTCAGAGTGAAATTTGTGCAGATTACACGGATTTTAAATTACAAAGAGCAGAGTTTGAGTGCAGCAATGGTTTTACAGACAGGCACACAGGGGTCACACCCAAGGAGGTTTGTGTTTTCTGCCTGCTCCACTGATTACAAAGGAAAATAGGAATAAAAACATGAGGCTGAAATGATGTCACAGAACAGGGGAAATCAACATGGAATAAAAAAAAATGAACTCACCAATTCCTTCTATATTTTTGGCCTGGCTTAGGCTGGTCGTGATTTTATATCTCTATTTTTTGAATATCCAGTGGCAGCAGCTGCCAAAACTATTTGTGACTGAGCTCAAATGTAATTTTTTTCACAGAATCGTGGAATCCCTGAGGTTGGAAAAGCCCTCCCAGCCCATGGATCCCCCTGTGCCCCATCCCCACCTTGTCCCCAGCCCAGAGCTCTGAGTGCCACTCCAGGCCTGCCTTGGACACCTCCAGGGCTGGGCACTCCAAACCTCCCTGGGCAGCCCCTGCCAGTGCCTGACCACCCTTTCCAGGAGAAATTCCTGCTGATGTCCCACCTGAGCCTCCCCTGGCACAGCCTGAGGGTAGAACTCAACTCTTTGGATGTGGAATTTCTGGTATTTCTGATGTGCTGTGAGCACGGGGGAGGTGATGATGGGACTCGATGGTCTTAAGAGGGCTTTTCCAACCTAAATGATTCCATGATTCTGGGATTCTTCTGACACCAAAGAGCCTGAAATGCCTAAACTAAACCCAAACACTTTGGCCTTAATCCAGCACAAGGAGCCTCCTCCTCACCCTACAGCTCTTGGGTGAGTGACAATTACGGCACACGTGACCCCTGACCCCTTCAGCCCCACTCTGCTCACCAACACCCCTCTCAGGGGATAATCCCACAAAATCCCAGCCAAAAGCTGGTGGAGGGGTGGTTAACTTTGAGCCCTACTCCAGTTCAAGGGAAGGAAATAAAAACTGGGATTTGCCTTTCTTTGGAAACTCCCGGTGTGAGTGGATTCGGGAGAGCTGGGATGGACGGAGCACAGGGAGGCTCTGCAGCTCGTTAGGGTAATTAATTAACTCTCCCAACTTCCACCCACACCTGAGCTTTAATCAAGGAGCTGCTGCCTGAATTCACAGCCCAGGGAGAATATTTTAGATCCTGAGAAAAACAGTCCTCCTGACTCCAAAATAGCTTCACCCCCTCCCTCCATTCACGACTTCCTGGCAACCCTCCTCGCTCTTCCTGGGAATAAAACCTAAAACATCCAGCCCTTCCCTCATTCCAGGCTTTGAAGGACAAACAAGGACAGATTTTGGCCATTTTCTGGCAGAATTAATGGTGAAAGGCTTTTTTTGGCCCCTCCATCCCTGCCTTACCTGGACACACCATTCCCTGAGCTGCCTCTCCTTCTCCCTCCCTGCTCCAGGGATGTGCAGCATTGGAATTCTGCCTGCTTCATCCCATCTCCCACAGGTTTGAAACCATTACATCCACTCAGAAATCCTTTTTTTTTATCTATTTCTGAACTTCCCATGAAGCCACAGAAGCCGTTCGAGCTGAGCAAATAACCCCTCACCAGTAATTTATTCAATTTGTTCCCTTTCAGCTTCATTTAGAATTTGGGAAGAGGTTTTGTTCCACTCTGTGGTTCCAGCAATTAAATGGAAGGGGTCAGGACAGGCTCTTCGATCATTTCTGACTCAGGGTGCACAGTCATCAGTTCTGCTGGCACATGTGGCACTTGGTCCCCTGACCCCTTCACCCTCCCTCTGCTCACCAACCCCCCAGAATCCCCCAAAATCCCAGCTAAAAGCTAGTTGGAGGGGAAAGGTAATTAAAAAAATGCTCTTAAATCATTTTTGACTCAGGGTGCACAGTCATCAGTTCCATTTCCTAAGAAAGCAGGAGCTTTAGGGGAAATCATCCCAGCTGAAGGATGGGGCTCAGCATCCAAAACGCTCCGAAACCCCTTGTGATATTTGGCTAAAAAACCATAATAAAAGGCTGTTTGCAGAAAACTGAAGGGAGGGAGCTGAGCAAGCAGAAATGTTTTGCACTACTGCCCGGTGAGGAGGAGGTGAGATGGGTCTCTCCCAGCTCTGTTGCAGCACTAAGGACGGGTCAGAATTTGGCCTTCGCCACCCCCAACTCCCCGCTGTGATCCCGGGAGCGCTTTGGGAACTGGGAGCTGTTCTCTAGGGAAGCACACACAGAGCAGTTCTCACCTGACAGGGAGGGTCCTGTCCCCTTTCCTCCTGTCCATCTCCCTCTGGGGCACGGGGTACCAGCGGAAGTTGAGCTTCCAGTTGAAGCCCCCGTAGGTCATGTCGGAGCCCGCCATGTACTCGAAGGTGTCGTCGCTGATCACGTCGATGATGGGACACACCACGGTCTTCCTGCGGGAAAAGGCAGCTGGATTTGAGCTGGGCAGGGACTGGGGGGGTTCCAGGGTCAGCAGGGGGGTATTCAGGGATTTTGGGGGGGGGGGTGCTGGGAAGAGGGGGGGAAAAGGGGGGAAAAAGGGGGGGAAAAAGGGGGGGAAAAGGGGGAAAAAGCAGGGAAAGGAAGGGGGGAGGAAAGGGGGAAGGAAAGGGGGAAGGAAAGGGGGGAAGGAAAGGGGGAAGGAAGGGGGGGAAGGAAAGGGGGGAAGGAAAGGGGGGAAGGAAAGGGGAGAAGGAAAGGGGAGAAGGAAAGGGGGAAGGAAAGGGGGAAGGAAAGGGGGAAGGAAAGGGGGAAGGAAAGGGGGAAGGAAAGAAAAGGGGGGAGAAAGAAAAGGGAGGAGAAAGAAAAGAGGGGAGAAAGAAAAGGGGGGAGAAAGAAAAGGGGGGAGAAAGAAAAGGGGGGAGAGAAAGGGGGGAAAGAAAGGGGGGAGAGAAAGGGGGGAGAGAAAGGGGGGAGAAAGGGGGGGGAGTAAAAGAGGGGGAGTAAAAGAGGGGGGAGAAAAAGGGGGGGAGAAAAAGGGGGGGAGAAAAAGGGGGGCAGAAAAAGGGGAAAATAGAGGGAAAAGTGAGAGGGGAAAAAAGAGGAGAAAGGGGGGGGAAAGAAAAAAGGAGGGGAAAAGGGAAAAAAAAAGAGGAGAAAGGGGAAAAAAAGAAAGATACGGAAAAAAGAGGGGAGAGAAGGGAAAAAATAAAAGAGAGGGGGAAAGGGTGCAAATGCAGTGAGTTTTGGAGGTCAGACAGACAAGAAGCTGTCCCTGGTAACAAGCAGGAGAAAGCTGCCATTGGGGTGGAAACACCCAGAGCCTGGGGAATATCATCACATATTTATTTAGAAATCAGATTCTGATACAAGTACCAGAGAATAATCTGATAGATCCAAACCAAACTCTTCCTGTTCAGCTCAAGGAACTGTCTCAACCCCTCCTGATGGCACAGGGGGGCCAGGGAAGAACCCGGAGCAGATCCCTGTCCCTGGAGCCAGGATCCCCTCACCTGTCCTCCTTGATCCTGGCCAGGAGGGGCTCCAGCCAGCCCAGGGTGCACTCACAGTGGGCATCCAGGAAGGTGATGACCTGGCCCTTGGAAGCGGCGGCCCCGCGGAGCCGAGCCCGGATCAGCCCCGAGCGCTGCTCCATCCGGATGATCCTCACCGGCACCTCCAGGGTCTTCACGTAGTTCTCCAAGGAGGCCTTCAGAAACTCTGTCAGACATAATTGGGGGGGAAATCAGAGAGAAAATGTGATTTTTAGTGAGGTTCCAAAGGACACACAGCCCACCCCCTGCTTGCTGGAGCATCTCAGGGGGGGTTGGAACGAGAGGATCTTTAAGGTCCCTTCCAGCCCAACCCGTTCTCGGGGTCTCTGGTAAAATCACAGGAATTTTAAATAAATCACAGTCAATCGTTTCTTGAGATAAACCAGCAAGCAGTGAGTGCAAAACAAAGGCACTTTGGCCAATTTGCCAATGGTTCGATACAAAAAGGGCCATTTTTGATGAATTTCACCATTTGAGCTCTTGGGCTGCTTTTAGAAAAAACTGGAGTTACTTGGCTAAAATCTTCCTCCACCTTCTGGAACAGAGAACCATTAAGCCCCTTAATGAACTGGGAAATGCAGGAGAGTAATTAGAGTTAAGTTAATGCTCCATGAGGCAGAACTGAAGGACGGAGTCGCTGCATCCTCTGCTCCTGGAGCAGCTGCAGCTCCAGGTTGGATTTGCCATTAGGCTCATTTGGCTACTCCAGGAAAATTTATCATTCCATTGATTCCATTTAAAGAACGTTGTGTGACTCCTTTCCCAGGTAATAGCAGTTTCACAGGGAGACAGTTTGCTTTCTAAAGCCTGGGTTTAAAAGAAGAACTGGAAAAAAACCCCAAGAGCAAAAGAAATGAACCCCAAATAAGAGCAATAAAGGCAGGAGTTGGAATGAGATGGTCTTTAAGGTCCCTTCCAACCCAAACCATCCTGAAATTGGCTCAGTGTGGATATTCAGGAAAATCTGAATCACAGAATGAGGGGCTTGAGAGACAGGAAGAGATGTGGAAAAGGACTGACCTTTAGAGGAATGTGAAACATTAAACTGCAGTGCAAAAATAGCTCTGATGGAATTCTGGATACAACCTTAGAGCCCCTTGCAGGGCCTAAAGGGGCTCCAGGAGAGCTGGAGAGGGACTGGGGACAAGGCATGGAGGGACAGGACACAGGGAATGGCTTCCCACTGCCAGAGGGCAGGGACAGATGGGAGATTGGGAAGGAATTGCTGGCTGTGAGGGTGGGCAGGCCCTGGCACAGGTTGGGCAGAGAAGCTGTGGCTGCCCCTGGATCCCTGGAAGTGTCCAAGGCCAGGTTGGAGCCACCTGGGCTGGTGGAAGGTGTCCCTGCCTGTGGTGGCAGGGCTGGACCAGATGACCTTTAAACATCTCCTCCAACCCAAAGCAGTCTGGGATTTTATGAGCTACATCCTGACAACCCACCTGTACCCCCTGCCAGCATCTCCACCTCTGCCCACACTTCTGCTCCTCATCATCCTATGGAATCATGGCAAGGTTTGGGGTGGAGGGGACCTTAAAGCTCATCTCTCCATGGGCAGGGACACCTTCCACCAGCCCAGGTTGCTCCAACCTGGCCTTGGACACTTCCAGGGATCCAGGGGCAGCCACAACTCCCGGGCACGATAAAAAACTGGAAGTACATTCAAAAAAAAAAAAAAAAAAAAACCCAAACAACCAAGAAACACCAAAACCCGAGGCAGTGGTGCGTGGCAGCCCCACCTCTCTCGCTGGCGTCGTCCACCAGGATGATCTCTCGCAGCAGGCGCGGGGGAGAGCGGTTGATGACGCTGGACACGGTGCGCAGCAGGGTGCTCCACGCCTCGTTGTGGAACACGATCACCACGCTCGTGTTGGGCAGCTCCTCGGGGTACACCTTCGTCTTGCACCTGCCCCACACACAGCAAAAACCACGGGAGAGAGGGAGGGTCATCTTTAAATCAGCCCTACCAGCGGGAAAAAGGGGTTGGGAAGCAGCCACTGCAGGTGGTTAAAGAGGATGGAGATGAAGGGAGGAGGCAAACTGGAGACACAGGGACTGAAATGCTGACTGCTGTGACGTGAGGCTGCTCTGCATGGGAAGGTTTGGCTCTTCCAACCCTCTGGAGGAAGTGAGACATGGATTAGTTCTCACTGAACTGCCTCACACCGATTTTCCCAGGGCTCTGATTCACTTCAGAAGTTAAGCAGCAAAGATCAGTAGGAACACGAGCACACAGTGGATGAACCATCACTATTCCTGCTCTCAGAGCCATTCCTAATTTGCAGGAAGTGCAGTGGAAAACAAGCACAACCCAGCCAGAGGTGACTGACCCATACCCTGAGCTCCACCTCACTCCTGGCTGGGCACGGTCATGCTCTGCCCCTGGTGCTCATCAACCTCTTTGGGTTTGACACCTCTTTCCATGAGGAATTTCCCCAATATCCCACCTGCCCCTGCCCTGGCACAGCCTGAGGCCATTCCCTCTCCTCCTGTCCCTGTTCCCTGGGAGCAGAGCCCAATTCCCACTTGGATCCATCAGGGATTGCAGAGCCAGAAGGTCCCCCCTGAGCCCCCTTTTCTCCAGGCTGAGCACCCCCAGCTCCCTCAGCCCCTTCCCCAGCTCTGTGACACAGCTTCACCCTGCCCAGGGACTGTGAGCACACAACAGATACAACCCCTCCCTGAGACCAAACTGTGACTCACAGACTCATTTTTCCAATTCAGAAATCCAGCCCGTGCTGAAGAACTGATGGATCATTCTCCCATTCCTCACAGGCTCCCTCCCTTTCCCCCTGCACTGTACAATACTCACTGATTGTTAACTCACCCAGCACTGGAATCACTGTCCCACTATCCCTGTTTGCATTCCTGCAGCCACCAGCTGTCACCTTATGAATACACATGAAGTCAGAGCAGCTGTTTGAGTGGCAGGAAAACATGTTTCCCATGATCAGGGACATGAAAACAGAGCACAGCTCTCCCTTCCCTCTGGGTGTGGGCAAATCGTGGGAGCAGCAAGGTTTGCACCAGGGTTTTCACAGAATCAGAGTCCCAGCCTGGTTTGGGTTGGAAGGACCTTAAAGCTCATCCAGTGCCATGGGCAGGGACACTTCCATCAGCCCAGGGTGCTCCCAGCCCCGTCCAGCCTGGCCTGGGACACTTCCAGGGGTCCAGGGGCAGCCACAGCTTCTCTGCCCAACCTGTGCCAGGGCCTCCATCACCTTCCCAGGCAAGAACCTCCCAGCTCATCTCACAGCCCATCCCCTAAAAAAAATAAACCAAGCACAACAATTTAATCATTAAGGACTTGGTTTTAGCAATGAAACTCTGATTAAAGTTTTCTTGCTGCTGTCTGCAATTCCACAGCCTCTTCCAACTCCTCAGTTGGACGCAGAGCCTCATTCCCACATTTCCCTCCAGGGGAAGTGTGAAAGCTGAACTTTGTTCCTCACAGCAAGCACAGAAATGCCCATTCCTGACCTGCTCCACACCAGGGAACCAATTTCATGCCTGGACAGCCCTGAGTGTTAAAGGAGAAAATGCATTTGCAGGCTCTGCAGGGTGGGCTCTGCTCCAGAGGGGCTGCAGCAGCCTGGGGGGACACAGGGACCTGCCTTGGGATGGGGTGCTAAGGAAAAGCAGAGCTGATCCAACACTGGTCTCCCTCAAATGTGTCAATCCCATGTGTTTTCCTGAAGTGCATCCCACAGGACAAATGGATTGGACGTGAACACCCCAAAATAAAACCATTTCCCCTCCTTTATCTGGGCTGAGCTGCAGCAACAACCACCAGTGGTCTCAGCTAAAGAATCTCACCAAGGCTTCCTGCCCTGAGCACGGATTTGGGGCACAGGGGGATGTTCACAGATGTTTAACCCAGGAAATTGTCACAGATATTGCTGCCAGTCCCAAACTGCTTCTTCCCAAGCCTCTCCCCCCACCCTGGGACCGCCTCTCAGGGGCTTTGCTTTGCAGAGTCCAACACTGAACTGCGGCACCACATTCAAGCCACGATTCCCCTCTACAAAATCATGATGTTTCTGCTCAGGAGTGGATGCTCCTGAGCACAAATACCCACACAGGAGCTAATTTCAACCTACATTTCAGTAAGAAAATCCAATTATAACGGTCTAGCAATTTGGAGACAAGCACTTGCAACCTTACTCAGCCAGAAAAGATTGAAGATGGATTTCTTCCCTTGCTGCAGCAAACACTCAGAAATAAAATTAAGCATTTCTCTGATGAATTAAACTGGTTTAAGGTTTAATCAATAGCTGCTTCAAATTAGAGCTGGCACTGATTAAAATCTTCAAGTTGGCCATTCCCAACAGGGCTCGGGCAGTCGAGGGACATTCTTTGGGGGACAACTCTGGACGTCATGGGAGGCAAATCAAGCTGTCTGTGTGACATCACATGGAGGATATGGAATTAAAATACCAGCCTCGGAGCCACAGTGCACCCCCAGAGCTCCTGGGAGGGGATTTTGTGGTGTCCTCGTGAGGGAACTGCTCCCCACACAAACCAGAGCAGAGAAGGATCCAGGGACACCTGAGAGCCCCTGGCAGGGCCTAAAGGGGCTCCAGGAGAGCTGGAGAGGGACTGGGGACAAGGCATGGAGGGACAGGACACAGGGAATGGCTTCCCACTGCCAGAGGGCAGGGAGAGATGGGAGATTGGGAAGGAATTGCTGGCTGGGAGGGTGGGGAGGGGCTGGAATAGATTTCCCAGAGAAGCTGTGGCTGCCCCTGGATCCCTGGAATTGTCCAAGGCCAGGCTGGACGGGGCTTGGAGCACCCTGGGATAGAACCTTCCCCTGGGGAGATCATCCCAGTATTTCCAGGGTGAAACACTTTCCTACCCCTTATACTTGACCCCACCTTCCAGATCACTTCAGACCTCTCTGGCCTCGAATTTTCTGCTGCATTTCGTGCAGCTGCACCACAACCAGACACTGAATCCATTTTCCCTGGATAACCTCCCTCTGATTCATCACCTTTACACCTCCCCATCCCTCCCTCCTCCAGCCCAGGATCACCCCAAATTCAGCAGCACCCACACCTACACAGCTCATCACAGATTTCCCACAAGACATGTCCAACAAGAGCAGGGTTTTTTTAATTCTATTTTCTTCTCCTCACCTTCCTTTGCCACAAAAACATCCCAAAGCCTGCAGCAGAACCTGGCACTGATGGAGTGAGTGCAAACCTGGGCCCTCTGTGTGCCCATGCCAATAAAAATCAGTCTCTCTGTCACACACTAAACACGTTAACCATAAAATCATATCCTTCCTTAAGAGCAGACCATTATAAATTGGCTTCTGGAACAATTTGATACTCCCTAAAGACAGAGGATGTACAGAAAGCTTCTGTCTGAAGAGGAAAATGGGGAAATTATTTTTCTCAATGCTTTCTGTCCTTTCACCAGAGAAGACAGAACTTCTTTTCATCAAGAAAATGCATTTAGACACATTTCCCTCAGTGTTAAACAGCCCTTTTCCCCCCAGCTGAGCATAACCAGTCACTGAGGTGAATATTCCTGTTCACCTTCTGTTCTTTGCAGGCATTTAGGAATAAAACCCAGGCAAAAAAAAGCATTAACCTTATGTAAAATCTCATGGGAACCCAAAGGATTTCATCTCAATCAAAGCATAATGAGCAGGACTTGAGCCAAGTGACAATTCAGTTTAAAAAGCCAAAGAAATGGGAGATTTTAGAAGACCTGATCACTTGTGTGTGAGTGATCAGCTTTGCTTTTATTCCTTTCAATTTTTATTGGTTATAAGCTGCTATACCCACAAGTCAGACCATGGGATTTAGAGAAGAGGGGGAAAAAGATGAATTCCAATAAACTCAAAGTTTCTATAACAATTCTGGGGAAAAAAAAAAAAAATCCCACCTCTAAAGATTTCCTTCCAAAAGCATGAAGTTTGGATAATGCTCCACACATGAAATTCCAATTGGAGGATGTCCTGTTATGCAGAAGTTTTCCTCTGCAAATTCCACTGCAAGTAACTCAATGGACTTGGTGAAACTCTCCCTCAAGCTCTGCCACAGCCCCCAGGTCATCACACAAACTTCAGGCTTCCCTCACAAATCCTAAGTTAATAAAATTAAAAATCAAAATCAAAATAACCTCCAAAATACACCTTCAGTTCTTAAACTATTGCAGAAATCCTTGACAGATGTTCCAGAAAACGTCTGTGGACCAAAGGAAAGGAAAGCCCCATCCCACAGGCAGATTTTGGCACTGGCAGCATTTTCTCTTGATCAGCTTTAAAATGTCAATTTTTAACAGCTGACAGCAAAGCTCTGGAAATTTATAAAGCAGGCTTTGCCATTTTCATCTTTTAAAAAAACTCAGGAATAAAGATTACCCTGAAGATTAAACGATTTAAATCATTCCAGGTGACAGGAGGGTGTTTTGTTATAGAAAAGGGAAGGTTCCAGGGAGAGCTGGAGAGGGACTGGGGACAAGGCATGGAGGGACAGGACACAGGGAATGGCTTCCCACTGCCAGAGGGCAGGGACAGATGGGAGATTGGGAAGGAATTGCTGGCTGGGAGGGTGGGCAGGCCCTGGCACAGGTTGGGCAGAGAAGCTGTGGCTGCCCCTGGATCCCTGGGAGTGTCCAAGGCCAGGTTGGAGCCATCTGGGCTGGTGGAAGGTGTCCCTGCTCATGGCAGGGGGTGGGATGGGAAGGGGATGGGAAGGGGATGGGAAGGGGATGGGATGGGATGGGGATGGGGATGGGATGGGGATGGGGATGGGATGGGATGGGATGGGATGGGAAGGGGATGGGATGGGATGGGATGGGATGGGATGGGATGGGATGGGATGGGATGGGAAGGGGATGGGGATGGGGATGGGGATGGGGATGGGGATGGGGATGGGGATGGGATGGGATGGGATGGGATGGGATGGGATGGGATGGGATGGGAGGGGAGGGGATGGGATGGGATGGGATGGGATGATCTTTAATGTCCCTTCCAGCCCCTCCCCGATCCAGCACTCACCCGTCCAGCCGCACGTCGGGCAGGCTGCGGTTGAGGGCGATGAGGTCACTGGCCATCAGGTTGAACTGGTTGATCTTAAACAGCTCCTTCATCTTCTCCTGGTCGTCCTTGGGAATGAGCACGGCCTTCCCCATCTCTCCTGGCCCTTCCTGGTTCCGGGAAATGACGGCTGCAACACAAAACAGCGACAGCCGCTCGCAGTCGGGTTTATCCTGCGGGGCTCGGCAGGGTTTGCTGTTCAACAAGGAATGCTAAAAAGCAATAAAAACACCCATTTTCCCTGCTCCACTGGGAGCTTTGCTCTCCAGCCAGATCCAAATGTACATCTAGTTTTACCCTAAGATGATTAATCCCCCCCCGATTTGTTCACCTGCAGCTCTCGGCTGTGATCACAACAACAATAAATGACAATTCCCAAGAGATTTCCACCAGGATCACAGAGAACCAGCAGACAGAAAAGGTTTGGAAATCACTTCTATGGACTCTGGGAATACCTGAAGAACATATAATAATCTAATTTTAACCAATTCCTTCTATTCTTTATTCAGTTTTAATTCTCAGGCATGCAACAGCACAATCCCATCCTGGTAAATGATTAAACAATCTTCAGTGACAGAGAAGAAATTATAATATTCCAACCCTACAGAGGATCTTTTACATATTATCAGAGATTATTTTAGGGAAATATTTGTATTTTGAATTTTAAGGAAAACCACAGTATCATCTCATGTAAGCACAGCAAAATAAACAAGATACATCCTGACAGCAGAAGGACAGAAAGGAAAAACCCCATGTGCAGAAATAATTATAATATTCCCTCCCAGTGGCGCTTCCAAATGGTTTGGGTTGTGAGACGATTTCTCTGAGATAAAATTCTGGTTTTCTAAAATAAAGAAAATGTAATATTATTCTATTACTGTTATTTAGGATTTTATATATTTATGTTGATTGTATTAATAAATAACAAGTTAATTATTTAATATTTATATATCTATATATATGATTTTTTTAAAATGACATTAACTAGCAGTGTAGTCACAAATTCCAGTCCCAGCTCCAGGTGAGAGGGATCTGCTCAGACATGGAAAAAGGGATGCTGCCAACCCCAATCCACGTTAACCCCCGAGCCCCCATCCCAAGGGAATCCCATGGGACACAGCAGTCACTGCAGTCCCCACCTTAAGATTGGAGGTCTATCCAAGAGCAGTTTCATCTTTGCTGTAATCCCAGCTCCTGTTGCAGCACATGCAGGTGCTGCTCCTGATCCAGGGCAAGGATAAACCCCATGACTGAGTGTGGATTCACCTCCTGATCCAGGGCAAGGATAAACCCCATGACTGAGTGTGGATTCACCTCCTGACTCCCCCACAGACCCCCAAAGTTTCGGGGTGTTCCCAGCCAGGCTCAGCCATGCAGGTGGGATGCACAGGGATGGATCCCCATCCCTGCCTTTGAGCCCCGTTATTGGGGTCATTCACAGCTCAAACCAAAGGGCAGGTCCTGCAGGCCAAGGATGAGGGAGGAAAACAAACATTTGGGGTGAGAAAACAACAAAACCCCGGCAAGGCTCATAAATCCTTGGATCTGCCCAGAGTTGCTGTGCGTGTCTGGGCAGCAGTCCCCGGGCAGTGCCTGTGCTGAATTGTTAAACAAGTGGAAGGCTTTGCAATCCACTGAGCTTGGCTTTTCCTCCCTTTCTTTATCTTGAATTCCGTGCTCTCCGTTCCCCACTGCCCCCAGGACCTCGGCACTCGCACCCAGCCCTCACGAGGGGCTGATTTCCCTTCCAAAGGAGCTCTGTCTGTGCTGACAGATGATGAGAAATGGCTGCAGGCAGAATGCTGGAAAAGCAGCACTTCCATTCCTTGGGGTCGCTCCCGGAGTCAGCTCCCTCATCCCACAGGACAGGCAGCAGAGAGGAGCTGCTCATCCCCGGCCTTGCTGGTTTTGGTGGATGGATTTGCTTTTAAATAATAAAAAAAAGGCACTCTCCCAAAATATTTGCAATTCCCTTCAGCAAGTTAACGAGGAGAAGTGCTGAATCACTGCTTCTTGGTGCAACTGCTACGTGGAGTTCAGGAAAATGCCTCCTTGGAGAAGTGGGAAGTGTGTGCAGCTCCTCCTGGAATTGCACAGGGCGGACAGGGTGCACAGCTCCTTGCAGGGATCACTTTGGTTTCAAAACCATGAGAAATCGCCCCAGAAGAAGAGTTTGGCTGCAAAGTAAACCAGCCTTGTTTGCTTTGCTAGAAATGTATAGATTTCACAGGATCCCAGACTGGTTTGGGTGGGAAGGGACCCCTAAATCCCAACCATTCCCACCCCCTGCCACCATAGGCAGGGACACTTCCACCAGCACAGGGTGCTCCAAGCCCTGTCCAACCTGGCCTTGGACACTCCCAGGGATCCAGGGGCAGCCACAGCTTCTCTGCCCAACCTGTGCCAGGGCCTGCCCACCCTCCCAGCCAGGAACTCCTTCCCCAATAATTTGTTGCCATAAACTCCACACAGAATCCAATAAAGTCAAGGATCGATTTGCCATTTCCATGATGAATCTCTGCTGCTCAGAACCACACACAGACTTATCTTAATCCAGAACATAAAGAATCCCAGTTTTAATTATACAGCAGCCATAAATCCTGCAAAGTTGTCATAAACATCATTAAATAGATCATTTACTTCGCAGTGTTTCTCAACATGAGAGTGCCAGGATTCCACAAAAAGAGTTGCTTTTCAGTACTAAAAGCATCAGCACTCGTAACTTCTGCCAGAAATCAGCCATTTTTAGCATTTCTGGTACACATGTTGTCTGGAGACAGCCCAGCCCACGCTGCCTCTGCTCCCAGTAGCCTGGAGGCAGAACAGCTGAAGAGGTGTAAGGAGGTCTGGAGTGAGAGAATAAACTGAGCTGCAGAGTTCCAAAGGAAAAAAAAACACCCTTTGGGATGGGTGGGAAATCTTTTTAGGGATAGGGGCTGGTGTTTCTAACAGAAGATCTGAAAGGAGGCGTCTTCTCATCCAAAAAACGCAGCAACTCTTTGTGCTTTTGTATAAAAGTCAGGGATCCATAAATCTGTTTATTCCTGGGACAGGGGCTGTGGGGGTGGGACATCCCCTGAGCTCCACAGCAGATCCTCGTGGCTGCCACGGAGGAGAGAACTGGCAATTTGGGAAAGCATTAACTGAATGAATGGATGTGTCCTCATCATCATTATGGCACCCTGTGCTACAGGGGAGAAAGGTTAAATGACTTTAAATTAAACAAATTCGAAGGCATCAGCTCCACAAAGTACAGCAGCAAGGAACTACCACCCAACAAGCAGAGTCATTACTCCTGGTCCCCAAAAAGAACACATTTAAGAACAAACATTTTTAACACAAGGGCTGAAATACTGCCTGGAGCTGAGATATCCAGGGAATTCCACCCAGGATAGGGAATCACACACTAACAGGCTCAAAGTGGGATTGGAAGGTTTCAGAACAGCAAGAAAACACAGAGGTTGTCAATGAAATTCAAATTAATTTAGATATTTGTTTCATCAGGAGGGCAATATTTTCCTCCTCACAAGAGCCAGTAAGATTCCCAAGCATTCCTTAAACTGCTCCTTAATTTACCAGATTCTCACAATTCCTCTTGCAGCGCTCAACCCAAACCAGGGGAACAGCAAAATGCAAACTGGGATGGTGTTCCCTGGGTCACAGTCCCTCCCAGCTGCATCCATGGACACCACACCCTGGGCTGCCTTTCTGGGGAAAAAAAATTAATTTAATCCCATTTGTAAATCCCAATCTCCCATCTCTCCCTGCCCTCTGGCAGTGGGAAGCCATTCCCTGTGTCCTGTCCCTCCGTGCCTTGTCCCCAGTCCCTCTCCAGCTCTCCTGGAGCCCCTTTAGGCCCTGCCAGGGGCTCTCAGGTGTCCCTGGATCCTTCTCTTCTCCAGGTGAGCCCCCCCAGCTGTCCCAGCCTGTCCCAGAGCAGAGGGATCCAGCCCTGGAGCAGCTCCATGGCATCCTCTGGATCTGCTCCAGCAGCTCCAGGTCCTTCCTGACAAAAGAACAACGTGAAGGTTTAATTGCCAGAATGGCCTGATGAGAAAATAATAATAATAATAATAATAATAAAGGACATCAGGACCTCTCCTGCTGAAGAGTCTCAGGTGCCTTTTGCAGACAATGGAAGGATGGCCATTCCTAATATAAAACCATTTTTAAAAGGCAGCAATTTGGGAGTGGAGTTAATAGCTGAGCTCTCTGTAATGTTGCAAGGTGGAATTAAAAGCTGCAGCCAGGATGGAGTGTGATTGCTGCTGGGAATTGTTGTACCAAGGGGACCTGCAAGAAGGGGCATGATCAGGCCTTCAGGGACAGTTTGGAGCTCCTGGCTCTGTGGTCTCACGTTCCCACTGCTTCTTATAGTCTGAATTTTGATACCACAGCTGTGGAAAAGGAAGGAGAAAACCTTCCTAAATGATCCCACCCAGTTCTGTCATTTCTGATGGGGAATCAACTCATGAATTTCTCTGAAAATCCCCCCAGAACAAGCAGGTAACCCCCCCACTGGTGGCTCTCAGTGTGTGCCCAGGAACACAGAAAGAAACCTCCAAACAAAAGAAAGAAACCTCAGACAAACAAACTGCAGAGTTTAAGTCAATCTGCAGGCCAAGCTCACCTTCCAAATCACCCAGCAGTTCAGGTTTTAGATGATTTGTTTTCCAGCTGAAAGGATCCACGTTTATCACCCTCACTGGTGTCCCTGCCCACAGCAGGGGGTGGAACTGGATGGGCTTTAAGGTCCCTTCCCACCCAAACCACCCTGGGATTCTGGGATTTTAGAACATTTAAATGATATTTTTATTATTTTTCATTATTCCTTGTGCCCTGGACCAGCACAACCAAACAATAAAGCGAGGGAGGTTTAGCTCAGGGTTAAATTGAGGGGCACAACCTCCTTGTGGGTAAATAGTTTTTTCCCTGAGAGTGACCCTGCTCTCATCCCATAACATTTAACACAGGAGAAACCACATTTATGTTGCATCCTCTGACTTATTTGTGGCTCACAACTCTGAAGGGGGTTTTTTTGGTTTTATCTTTTCTTTTAATACACCCTCAAAATGTCACAGCAACTTCTGCATCTGCAGAAAGTCCCAAACATTCCCTAAAGAAAATTATTTCAGGAATAACCATTTAATTAAAGCTGACATAAGCAGCAGTTTAAAGGCAGATGAAGAAATCCCCACTGTAGCAGTGGCATAATGCTTTCCTTAAATACAATCATCTTCAAAGCCCCCCAAAAGTAGCAATTAACATATAAAAACCCACTTTGTGCATTTTCTATAAGGAATATTTTTACCTACAGGTAGACTCAGGAGTCCTAGATATTGTCAACATCTGGTGAAAAAATTAAAAATACTTGAACCACTGAAATAAAAGGAAAAAAAATAAGAATATTTAAACCCCCAACCAAACAGAACTGTCACTCTGGGGGTTTTTTGGGATGTATAGAAATGCCTCCAGCATCCTCAAAATGAAAGAACAAAGGGATTCTTGAAGTACAGCAAATATAATATATAAATATCAAGGCTTTTTACACAGCACATCTCTCAAATCCATTGTCTTGTCATGTCACATTTAAGGATTAGTGTCAACCACCCAGGAGGGCTCAGATCCCTCCACAATGAACACCCTGGATATGGAATCCTGCAGGAAAATCAACTCAGTGCTTGCCTGAAATGTTTATCCAAGACCCACATCTGTCCCCCTCCGAAGGGAACCAGAGCTCTGAGAAATCAGAACCACCAAAAAAGCCACCAAAAAAGCCTCTTCCTCCCCCAGTTTTGCCCAGGGGAGCTCCTTTTGTCTTTCTCCTCCATGGAGCCAACTCCAAAACACCCCGTGGATAACATCAGCCTGGGGAGCAGGGGAGGTTCAGGCTGGATATTAGGGAATATTTGCCATGGGAAGGGTTGTAAATCTTAGAAGAGCTTGCCCAGGGCAGGGGTGGAGCCCCCCCATCCCCATGGATGTTCACAAACACGTGGATGTGGCACCCTGGGTACGTTCAGTGGAGACCATGGTGTTGGATTCCAGGATCTGAAAGGGCTTTTCCAACCTTAACAATTCCCTGATCCCATAAATCCATGGCAGAAACATGTCCCAGTGACATCACAAGTGTCCCAGCAGGCAGAACCACCCAGGTCCCCCAGTGTTTGACAAAACCAGCTACAAGCCCCATGGGAACACCTCAAGCACGTGACAAAAAGCACCTCCAGATGACTCAAGACACCAAATCAGCCCCTGCCAAAGTCACAGCACGTCCCACTTGGAATTAGGGCTTCCACTGAGCAGCAACCTGAGGCAAATTGCCATTTTATGAGGTTTAAAACAGGAAAACTCAGTGCAGTTAAATTTTAAGACCATCAGGAGTGGAACAAACTGCTGGACCCACGAGGACCAGGCCCCAAAATGCCGTATTTAAACTCCTGATTTCCACTGGAGGAGCAAAAAAGGGAGACTGGAGCTCCACAAAGGCTGAAAACAAGTTGGTTCCTTCCAACCCAAACCATGCCATGATTCTGTGGTTATGGAGACCTCCATGGTTGGGGGTTTGGGTGGGTTTAGGGGTCTTTTATGGTTCTGGGATTCATTTCAGTTGCTTGTCACAGCCCCCGAGCATTTTATTGGCCTCACAGGAGTCAGGACCCACCCCAGACAGAGAATCTGAACCCCTGAGCAGCTCCATGAGATAAACCTGGACAAAACAGCTGGAGAGGGACTGGGGACAAGGCATGGAGGGACAGGACACAGGGAATGGCTTCCCACTGCCAGAGGGCAGGGACAGATGGGAGATTGGGAAGGAATTGCTGGCTGGGAGGGTGGGCAGGCCCTGGCACAGGTTGGGCAGAGAAGCTGTGGCTGCCCCTGGATCCCTGGGAGTGTCCAAGGCCAGGTTGGAGCATCCTGGGCTGGTGGAAGGTATCCCTGCCCATGGCAGGGGGTGGCACTGGACAATCCTGAATGTCCCTTCCAACCCAAACCAGTCTGGGATTCCACAATTTCTTGATCTGTCCACTTGCACCAGAATTGCCAAACTAGCTGATATTGGAATTTTTTTCAAGGAATGTATCTGGGTAACTGTTTGTGAATTGAAAGTGGCCACTCCTCGGTGCTGATGAGAGAGTAGGGCACTCCAGGTTGTTCTGGGAGGGTTCACTCCTGCAAAGCTCTGGGAAATAATCACTTTTCTCTCACTCAGCCAAAAATATTCCTTTTCCAAAGCACTCCTGCAGCTTTTTCTGCCCAGCCCTGGAGTGAGGAAATAGAGGAAAGGGCTGTTCCTGTCCCAACCTCCCACCAGGACTGATCCTCTCAGGATTTGAACCAGCCTAACACAGACATGAACTTATTCCAAATCCAGAGGGGGAGCAGGGCCTGGGACAGGTCACGGAGTCATGGAATTGGTTGGGTTGGGTTGGAAGGGACCTTAAAGCCCATCTTGTCACACCCCCTTCCTTCCCAACACCTTCCACTAGACCAGGTTGGGTCTAGGACAGAACCTGCTGCACCAAAAATCCCCTGATTTCATCTAAAAAAAAAGTTACAATGGAAGAGAAGGAAAAAAACATTGGGAAGATACACCTGGAACTGTAAGGGCAGGAATGAAGCAATTTAGGAATTAAACACTTCCAACATTTCCAGCTTTAATGCAGTCCTGACAATAAAGTCATGAAATACAAGGCAAGAGGATGAATTTCCACACTACAGGACTGTATCATGCTTTAATTAAACCAAGAGTGAGAGTGAAAAAAAAAGCTCCAGATAAGGCAAGACAGACAATTAGGGAAGAGACCAATGCACAAGGAATAATTAATGGGATGTGCAAAATGAACTTGTGTCCAATCAGCAGGTGCTGCTCCCCTCAGCGTGGGGGTAAAACAGGGAAGGATATAAAGGATATCAATTTCCCCAGCTGCAGCATAACAGAGCACTCTGCTCTTTTAAATTAAAAAAAAAAAAAATCCAGGAAAAAAACTGCAGCAGGACCAGGAGGGAGAAAAATAATGCTGAAAGGAGCTATTAAAAAAAAAAAAAAGCTGAAATGAATGTTCATCTTTAAACCTGAATTTTTTTATTGTATCCACTTATTAGAATAAGAACCCCATTCTTCACATCCCTCAATATTACTAAAGGTTTTCCTGCTGCTTTCTAACCCAACACTTGTTTAAGTGGATAAATGCTGGAAAGCACCGAATCCTGGAATGGTTTGGGTTGGAAAGGCCCTCAAAGCCCATTCCTGATCCACCCACAGCACCCCCCACCAGCCCAGCTTGCTCCAAGCCCCATTCCAAAAAGGAAGGATCATCCCTGAAATCCAATAAAACCTTAACATTGCTCTTTCCTACCAACTCTGAGGGACAGATTTTCCTTTTCCTTGGAAAACAGCAAAGATCTGACTTCACTTTAACCACAGAACTGCTGACAACATTTCAAAACACCACATACAGAAAAAAAAAGACATTTTTTTCCCCTCCTTTGCCAAATTTTTAGTGAACCTGTTACACTAAACATTTAATCTGTACAAACTCATGGGAGATTCATCCACACCACAGGCACAGACCATGGACAGAGCGTGGAACTCCATTGCCAGGAGACACAAATCACAGGTTTAAAGACCTTTTTCCAGACCCAATTCCCTCCAAACCGGTTTGGCAATCTCCCTCCTGGTAGCTGGTATTTAAACTACTCAACAGTGAGAGCACAAGGGCCAGGATGTGATTACCTGCATATTATCAACATGTAAATATAATATACATATTTATTACAGCATCCATTGATTATATGGAAGTTTGCCCTCAGAAAACGACTCCCCCACAGCAATTGCCCCTCGATTTAAGAGCCCTGTGATGGGAACCCACTAATCCACTGGATGTGTTGCCACAAAACCCCACCCAGCTCTTGATACGTGATTTCCCACCCAGCTGGTGCCAGGATTCCAGGCAATCCCCACTATGGCAGCTTCCTGGGCTGTTATTGTTATTATTATTATTATTATTATTATATTAAGGTTATTTGCTCACTTTGGGGCAGAAATGCAGGGCCTACAGGGATGGAGGGACAAACATGGCCATGGAAACCCCCAAAAATCAAAGCCTCCTTTCCTAAACTTGGCCAGAACCCCAAACTTTCATTACAGCACACAACTATTTCCTTCACTTGCTTCCTACCACCATAACACAGATATTTTATCTTTCAAAACACATAAATACATGAAATTAGTGAATTTTCTCCCACAATGAGCTTTCTTCACAACGGCACTTTAATTATTTCTACTGATTTCTGCATGAAAGGCACCAAAATAACACTAAATGTGTGTCACCACTTCATTAAAATCTAAAACACCCACTGCCACCACAAGGGGAATTATTCAGGTTGCAAAGACCAGCACTCAAGGTTCCAATGTCACCTCCTTGCTCACACTAATTAATTAATCACATTTACAATTACTGGTTCAATCACGGCCCACACTCCTCACAGTATTATTTGGAGAGCAAGATTTTACTTCCCCCCAGCTTTACATATTATAAAATATAAAAATATAATATTATAATTGTGTATAAAATATAAAACCACTACATATTCTACTCTTAATCTGGGCAAAAAACTGCCAAAATCTGTCTGAAAAAAAACCCCAGTTTTCCAAACAGAAAAGACTTGGTTTAACCAGCATTTTGAATCCAAAACTCAGGATTAGGGAGTTTTCTGTCATAGAGTCGATGCCACTTCAAATTCCTCAGCCGTGAATGAATCTTTCCTCCCTAATTATTAATTAAATGACTTCAAATTACCGCGTCAATTTAAATTCCTATTGCTCTATCGATTCTTTTCGTGTCTTATTTAACATCCTTGTGGGAAGCCTGTAATTTTATGTTTACAGATCATCTGCATCCTCAATTAGGGCTTTTCAGAGCCCATAAGCGAACTATCAGTGAGACAAAGGTGATGGCACTTTGTCTGCAGGTGCTTTAAAACAACTCCCTCTCCATCAGAACAACTCCCGGCCCTGCCAGAAAGAGGATTTCGAGGCCTGGATTGGGAGCTCCTTAAATTTAAACGACATTTTTAACTCCTGAAGTAAAACACAAGCAGCTCCAGGAGAAACAAACGAAGGCATTTTGCTAAAATGAAAAATTACTCCGTTTTTTTTTTTTTTTAATTTCCAGTGCCTACTTAGCATTTATATTTACATTTTTCTATTTACAAGTTTGTATTTACCTTTTCTACTTACGATTTTCTATTTACCTTTTCTGTTTACATTTTTTATATTCCCTTTTTTACATTTACGTTTCAGATTTATTTTTTAATATTTACCTTTTCTACTTACGATTTTCTATTTACCTTTCCTATTTACATTTTTTATATTCCCTTTTTTTATATTTACCTTCTTTACGTTTCAGATTTATTTTTTTAATATTTACATTTTTCTACTTACGATTTTCTATTTACCTTTCCTATTTACATTTTCTTTATTCCCTTTTTTTTATATTTACGTTCTTTACGTTTCAGATTTATTTTTTTAATATTTACATTTTTCTACTTACGATTTTCTATTTACATTTTTACATTCCCTTTTTTAACATATTTACGTTATTTAAGTTTCATATTTTCTTAATATTTACATTTTCTATTTAAAATTTCATACTTACCTTTTACATTTACATTTTCATATTCGCTTTTTTAATATTTACGTTATTTACGTTTCATGTTTATTTTTTTATATTTGCATTTTCATATTCACTTTTTTTATATTTACGTTATTTACGTTTCATATTTATTTTTTTTATATTTACATTTTCATATTCACTTTTTTATATTTACATTATTTACGTTTTATATTTATCTTTTTATATTTACATTTTCATATTCACTTTTTTATATTTAAATTATTTCATATTTATTTTTTTAATTTACATTTTCATATTCGCTTTTTTATATTTACATTATTTACGTTTCATATTTATTTTTTATATTTACATTTTCATATTCTTTTTTAATATTTACATTATTTACGTTTCATATTATTTTTTTATATTTACATTTTCATATTCACTTTTTTATATTTACATTTTCATATTCGCTTTTTTATATTTACATTATTTACGGTTTATATTTATTTTTTCATGTTTACATTTTCATATTCGCTTTTTATAGAAATCAATATAGTAACACTTCAATATGCCACTGAAATGGTCATTTGAGCCCCTCTCACCCCAAACCACTCCGTGACACACCCAGACAGCTGAAGCTGCTGAGAAACCACCCAAGCAGCACAGAAAGTGATTCAGGCATTTTGTCTGATTGGCAAAGCCATTAAGACGAAGGCTGAAAGGAAATAAATGTGTTTATTTGAGGGGTCTGTGGAGGTGGCACTCACCCCTCAGGGCGGGCAGCAGCGACCTCTCCTTCTTGTCATCGCACTTGTTGCACTCGCTGAAGTAGAGCAGCAGGAACACGTCCAGCAGCACCCACAGCAGGGACGTGGCCAGGACCACCTTGCAGTAAATGAACCTCCTCATCCTCTCCAGGGGCTGAGGGGGGAGCCAGGGCAGCGCCGTGGGGATGAGGGGGGGTCGTGGGGATGAGGGGGGGTCGTGGGGATGAGGGGGGATCGCAGTCCCACGGCTCAAACCCGCCCTGGGAGCAGGGACGGGCATCGCCCTGCAGGGAGACAAACACAATTCACAACACAGCCACGGCCAGCAGGCACTGCTTCTTCATCAGCACACAGATCGGCAGTTCCATCCATGTGTTTTACAGTGTAGATCTCTCTATTATAGATCTCTCAATGCTACAAGCAATTTTTATCGTGTCACCTGGAGAAGAGAAGGATCCAGGGACACCTGAGAGCCCCTGGCAGGGCCTAAAGGGGCTCCAGGAGAGCTGGAGAGGGACTGGGGACAAGGCATGGAGGGACAGGACACAGGGAATGGCTTCCCACTGCCAGAGGGCAGGGACAGATGGGAGATTGGGAAGGAATTGCTGGCTGGGAGGGTGGGCAGGCCCTGGCACAGGTTGGGCAGAGAAGCTGTGGCTGCCCCTGGATCCCTGGAAGTGTCCAAGGCCAGGTTGGAGCAACCTGAGCTGGTGGAAGGTGTCCCTGCCCACGGCAGGGGTGGGACTGGGTGGGATTTAAGGTCCCCTCCCACCCAAACCAGTCTGGGATTCTCTGATCTCTACCCTGGCTGCAGATTGTATTGCTCAGATGACTGCAATTAAACCTCCCACTCACCATCACAGCCTGCACTCCAGGCCAGGACGGGGAGTCCCACCTCGGCCATGCTCCCACAGCACCCCCTCAGCACTGAACTGGTGGAGAATTTTCCAAGGACCTATAAAAGAAAACATGAAATGCCATTTTCATGGATGACTGAGGTTGGAAAAGCCCTCCTAGCCCATGGATCCCCCTGTGCCCCATCCCCACCTTGTCCCCAGCCCAGAGCACTGAGTGCCACTCCAGGCCTGCCTTGGGCACCTCCAGGGCTGGGCACTCCAAACCTCCCTGGGCAGCCCCTGCCAGTGCCTGACCACCCTTTCCAGGGAGGAATACTTTATCCACTGGAGTTTTCCATCCTGACTCTGAATCCCCTCAGCTCTCCAATCCAGCAGCATCTCAACTGGCAGCTTTACATTTTCCATTCCATTTTAATTCCAGCTCACCTGAGCCAATGGGATGGAAGAGCTGGAACGATTTAAATAAAGTTGGGGTTTTTTTTAAATTACTCTTGAAGCATTATTGTGCTGTGTCCTCATTAATAACATTTTCCATCTGTCTTCAGTATCAACACAATCAATGGCTCTTCCTGCTGAGGCATTCACAGCAGTTCATTTAGGATTTCGGGGCACAGGAATTGGTGTTTCAGGGGAGCAAAATTCATCTCCACACTGGTCACCAGGAACAGTTTTGTTACAGGAAGGGAATTGTAAAGGTCCCTCCCAACCCAAACCATTCCAGGGTTTTGTGGTTCTATAACAAAACCCCCCCTCCAGACCTCAGAAGAGATGAAGCTTCTCAAAGACCAGGTTTACTGTAAGTAAAATACAGAATAACAAGGCTTCCAGGAAGAGGAGGAAGGTAAAAAATGCTGAGGTTTTCAGCCACCACTTCCAAGAATAAAGCTAATTTTAAAACATTATCTTGCAGCAGAGCAGCGAGGGAAACTCCTGCCCCCAAACCCTGCAGTTTGGCAGGGTTAGAAGCAATAAAAGCAGGTTTTTGTAACAGAAAACAGGATGCAAATTTAGGTATCATCTGCACTGCCAGCCTTTCCCAAAACTGCCACAATAAAGTGCTGTGGTAGGACAACGTTATGGAGGCTGCAAACCCTGAATCCACTGAATAAGTGGCAGAGCTGGAGATGTAAAACCTTGACTTGCTTTTCTCATTTACTAAAAAAAAAACCCCACATCTCTGCAGCTACAATTTGGTAAAACAAAGCAATTGTTCAGCATTTCTGTTGTGAGTCCCCACATGGCCCCTGTTTGTTCCCCACCAGCCAGGCCATGCACGGAATGAACAATATTTAATTTTCTCAGGGGGCTCAAAGCCACAACATTCATCAGCACTCCACCCAGCTGCCTCCAAAGCTCTTAACTCACTTTCACAGCACCTCTGTGAGGCAAAATAAACATTGATCCAACAGAAACCCCTGTTCTTGAGCCAGAATTTTCCCACCAGCTCTGCCAGTCTCACTGTTTAGTGAAATCTGGGGTAATTCCAGGCTCTTTCCCAGACTGATGGGGTGTCACCCCAAAGCCTTCCCCTCTCCAGGCTGAACAATCCCAGTTTTCCCAGCCTTTCCTCCCAGCAGAGCTGCTCCAGCCCTCAGACCACCCCTGTGGCCTACCCTGGACTCCCCCAACAGGTCAGAGCCCTTCCCTTCCCAAATGGCCACTTTCTGTAAATCAGGATCAGCACATCCTCCAACAGCCCCTTAATCTCTTGTCACTCTAGGGACTCCACACGAATTAAGTGCCCTAATCCTCGAGCCAGACAGAAATAAACTGCTGGCAAACATTCCTCACAGAAAATCAGCAGAGCTGTCCAGTTTCTCACCCAGCTCTCACTGACTCAGCACAGCTGGAGTCCAGCGACATCCTACAACTGTGATTACATCTTCCAAATTAACATCCAAACTACTTCATCTGATCTCCAAAAACCTGTGAGACTGCACCCTGTGCTGGCCATCTGTCCTCCCAGGGACACCCAACTGACTGATGGCATCTGGGTGCCTGGATAAGGAAGGATGCAAACCCCAAATTATTAGTATGGGAAAATGGTTTCAAACCTAAACAGTCCAATTTTTTTATGGAATGAAACCCAAAACAGAAATTAAACCCAAAACACCATTTTTCAAGCCAACATTGCTCTTAATGCCACCTTAAAAGCTTCATGAGGGACTTCCAGGAGCTGGGCCTGATAAAAACACGGCTTAATCCAACATTTGTGAGAGGCAAAGGTGAGGAGGGATCCCACACCTCCTTCCTCTGCCAGATGTGGCCACATCTGCCTGCATCCCCAGCAAGCTGCTGTGCAGCATCAGCAGCCAGTGGTTGCCTGGCAACCAAGGGCCTGCTCCTGTGGGTACCAGACTCTCCCAAAATCCCTCCCAGGCTGCTCCCCTGGGGACCAGGCTCCACAGAATCCCTCCCAGGCTCTTCCCCTGGGTACCAGGCTCCCCAAAATCCCTCCCAGGCTGCTCCCCTGGGGACCAGGCTCCCCAAAATCCCTCCCAGGCTCTTCCCCTGGGTACCAGGCTCCCCAAAATCCCTCCCAGGCTGCTCCCCTGGGGACCAGGCTCCCCAAAATCCCTCCCAGGCTGCCCAGTGGCTCCCCAGTTTCCCCATCAGTCACGGGATGCAAATGGAACTGGGGAGCCCAGCCTGGCTTTCCCAGCTGCAGGGAGGTTTGGGGATTGCTCTCAGGGAGGGGAAGGGAGTTGTTTTTCCTGCTCTCCAGTGGTTCCAGGCTCCTGCAGCCTCTCCCACAGCTGAGCCCGCAGGTCCCGATGGGCAGTGCCAAGGGGGGTCAGAGGGCACCAGGAATCCAGCAGCATTCCAAAGCCTCCCAAAGGACAAGGAGATCCAATCACACTTAAAAGTTTCACTCCAACCACTGGGATGGTGACAGTGGAAGAGGAACTGAAGAGAGCCCCAAATCCACCCCGGTGACCCCTGTGCTGGTTCTCAGGGGACAAGGGACAGGGCTGTGACCCAAACCACAGCAGGGCCCTCACTGCAGCTCAGCAGCACCTCACAGAAATCAAAAACATTCCTGAAAATCTGGTGTTATTTGTACTTCTGGTTTCTAAACCAGGTTTGGTCAAACATCACATCAAACATCATCTCCAGCTACACACAGACCTTCCCGGGACCTCTGCACAGCACCAGCCACAAAGAGAGCAACTCCTCCTCCTCCTCCTCCTCCCGTCCTTCACATCCCTCTGAAAGTATTGAGGAGGAAAAAAACAGGCAGGGAGGGTAGAAATCTGCCTCGGCTGATTACTCGGGGCACATTTCCCGCGCTGTGCACAGTGGATGGAGTCACTCGCTGTCACTCCAGAGGTAATTTCCTGCCTTTTCATTATTTAACCGAGGAGCGCCGCGTTTTCCAGGGAATCTCCCATTTGTCAGGCAGACCATTCTTTTAATGTATGTGGCTTAACACCTCCTTCGGCGCTGAAATCCATCCCGCCTGACACGCCTGGTGTGGTACAAGCGCCTCATTGACAGCCCCGAGCGCTCCTTTCACACACACTCCGAAGAATTTAGGCTGAAGGGGAAGGAATAGGAACCTCAGGAATAGGACCTCAGACACGGCTCTGACGTGGGCCACGAGAGCCCTGTGGATGAGAATTCCAGCTCGTTTATGAGCCCGATAATCAGACACTGAATTCCAGCTGATCCTCGCGCTAACGCAGCGCTGTTGGGGTTAATGATCCCCCAGCTCGGGGGAGCAGCAGGACACGGGATTTTTAAGAAATAAACGCCACTGAGGAGGGAGAGGCTCCCCAGAGCCCTCCAGCGAGGAGTGCTGGAGGCTTTCTGAGCGGAGCCCTGCAGCTCATCTGCTCCATCACAGCCCTTCCATCAGCCTGGGACACGGAGGGGTCGGGAGCTGAGCTGGGAGAAATTCCCATCAGGAAATAAAAGCAATCACAAATGTCTTTTTTTTTTTTTCCCTCTCAAGGGGGGCAGAGCAGAGCTCAGCTCGCCTGAATTCCAGGATTCCCAGCCTTCAGCTCTAATAAATCAAAGGACGAGTGTGGCTGCTCCTCGCAGTTGTCCCTGTGATTCACCACAGCTCCCAGACAACGACATCGAAGCGTCGGTCACAGAGAGATTTGGCCAGGAAGGTTTGCAACCTTCTCTTTCTAAACACACCCTAATTTTTAAATCGTGTATTTAAAGCTGTACCTTGCCTGCAAAAAATCTTCTGGCCAGCTGGGTCTGACCGAAGCTGACCATACACACCTCCAAAAACCACACAGCAGTATTATTAATGAGCAGCTTATTAATTCATGTACAGCTGTCAGAAGAACTTCTAGTGCTGGAACCGTCAAACTCCGAGATCGACACGGGAACTCTTTCAGTAAAGAAAAAAAAAGAGGGTGAAAATAGAAATTAGGTACCTCTAGTCAGAGCCACCCAGCGTTTTGTGCTTTAAGAATTGGTTTCTCTCCCTCTCTCCTTTCCTGAAATAGGCTGCTTGACATTTGATAACAGACCTATTCTTCACTTCAAAATGCGTTTCCGTGACTCAGAAATTAAAGTGGAAAAGACTAATTAATTCATGCAAGCCGAGCGCTCTGGAATGAAAGCCCACCCTGTGCTTTGTGCTGCTTTGTTCAGGCAATGCCAAGCACCGGCTCGTCCCCGACCCCTCAAAGCACCACATCCCCAGAGGAAGAGCTTTTGTGTTCAGAGCCACCTCCCTGCAAGTCATTTCCCCTGCAAAGGATGGCAAGTTTGGGAAGAACTGATCTGGGTTTACCTCTCCTTTAAAGTCCTTGCCTTCAGGCACCGACCTCGTGCTAAAGCAGGTTGTTCTACCAAGGGGTCGGCACAAGGCACCAAAAACCTCAAGTCAACTGAAAATAAAGATTAAAAATGTCCCACAAACCTTGAAAGAAAGCTGTAGGCTCACTGAGTGGTTTGGGTTGGAAGGGATAATTAAGGATTGTCCTCTTCCAGCCCCCCTGCCATGGGCAGGGACACCTTCCACCAGCACAGGGTGCTCCAAGCCCCGTCCAGCCTGGCCTTGGACACTCCCAGGGATCCAGGGGCAGCCACAGCTTCCCTGCAAGGACTCATGGTTGGCAATTAACTCAATCCCCAGATAGCAGAAGACAACCCCAGGGGCTATAACGGATTAGCAGCTCCAAGTCCTCCTCCCATTCGTTTTTCCAGGTTCTTTCCCCCAGCTCAGCCCACCAGACAAGGGACACAAGCACATTGGAGAGCTTTGGTTGCCACCCTCCCAGATTTTTCCTTGCCATCCAGATTTGGCATCTGCCCCTCTCTGCAGTCTCCCATCCCCAGGTGAGGCAGGTATTTATCCCCCCCAGGCTGCTGCAGGGCCTCCTCACAGCTAATTAGCAGCCGAATTATAATTATCTGCCTTCAGATGGTGGGTGCTCTCCCACATACCCGGGAAGTGACAGGGAACGAGAGCTCGAGTGGTATTGACAGCCTGACAGGTCCCACCCAGGAGGAGTTTTCCAGCTCATCAAACAGGAGGAAAATGCTGGAGCCAGGCAGGCAGCGATCCAAGGATCGGGAAATGCCACAGGGCAGCGGGCACAGCCCTGAGGCTGCCAGAGCTCACCAGGGTTGGGACAACGCTCTGAGGGACTGGGTGGGATTGTTGGGGTGTCTGTGCAGGGCCAGGGCTTGGACTGGATAGTCCTGTGGGTCCCTTCCAGCTCGGGATATCCCAGGATTCTGGGACAAGTACTGGAGGAAGGACACAGCCAAGCAGCCTCCCTGTTCAGGCGGATTTCCCCACGGATCCGTGGCAAACACGTGGCAGGGCAGGAGTCACCAGGAGATGTAGGACCACTGCTTACCAACATCACACCAAAAACCATCTGACCACTCCCACTGCACCAGTGCCACTGACAAATCAGCCACTGCCCCCTGTCCCCAAGTGCCACATCCTCCTGGCTTTGAAATCCCTCCAGGGATGGGGACTCCACCCCTGCCCTGGGCAGCTGTGCCAGGGCTGGACAGCCCTTTCCAGGAAGGAATTTTCCCAATATCCAACCTAAAACTTCTCTGATGCAACTTGAGGCCAATTCCTTTTGTCCTACCAATTGTTCTCTGGGAGAAGGGACCCCCACCCCCCCCCCCCGGCTCCCCCCTCCTGGCAGGGATTGCAGAGCCAGAAGGTCCCCCCTGAGCCTCATTTTCTCCAGGCTGAGCCCCCCCCCCCACAGCTGCTCCTCATCAGACTTTGAGCTCCATGGATAAAAGTCATTATTCCCTCACTTTTTCCAGCCTAACAGAACAAATCTTGGAAAAAAAAACCAGTCCCTGAGTACTAAAAAGGCCGCCTGTACAATCAGTAAGTTATCACACCACACCCCCTCCAACTTAAAACTGGTCATCACAAGAGAAGTACAAAATGCACAATCAAATCCTTTTGTATTTTCCACTCATCTCCAAGTTTTAGAAGAGCAGATTTGTTAGAACTGACCAGCTCTCACTATGTTGGATTTAAAAAGAAAAAAAAAAAAAAAATGCTAAACATATTCTCCTGTGCTCATAAAAGTGATGTGCAGCCACATGGAACTCAATTCTCCCCCATTTTCAGGCAAAATGTTCTCTTGAATTCACCTGCTGGTGTACAAACCCCCCTGGAGCTGTGTCTTACCTAGAAAAATATGCCAAGTTTTCCTAGTTTCTTATTTCCAGAGCAATTCTGCTTTTCTTCTTGGGCCTTAACTGTTCTGTCACCCAACAGCGCATTGCTCATTCCTACCATATTTTGCCTCGCCCCAAAACAAATGCACATTCCCACACACAAACCAGTCCTAAGCTTTTGCTTCTAAGGTTGATAAGAAATGTGTTTACACTTTATTCTCCCCCAGGAACAGGGTTTTGGGGGTACAGATGGTGGGAACAGCTCTGTCACCTCTCCCTCCAGAGGAAGCAGTGCTGTTCCTGGGATGGGTGGGAGGAGGGTGTTAAGAGCCCCAAAGCCCAGAGCCCGTGGGCTGATTTCCTCCCTCCAGTCCCTCACTTGGTCAGGAGAAGCAGTTATTTACACTCAGATTTCCTTCAAGCTTATCCCCAGCCCAACAGGAGTGTGGAATTCCACCCCGTTCCCTGAGCATCAGCGTATGCTGCCAGCACAGACATCTCAGGGAACTCACAAACACAGATCACTCGGGTGTGAACACAAAGGTAGGACACACAGCAGAGAATTTGTTCCTTAGAACAGCATTTCTGGGAAGAAACAAACCTCCAAAAACCAACCCCAGGGCAATCCGAATGGATGCCGTGTTGCAATCAGTTTAATTCCATCAAAACCCACTTTTTATACTTAAAAAAATAAATCCAAAAGCTTTTGTAGTAACAGGCCTGGCTAAAAAAAAAAAAAAATCACCAAGAGATAAAGCACCACTTTTCAAGTTATATCGATTTTTTTTAAAGCTGTTCTCGGCATCCCCTTTTTTGGTTCTACTGATAACACAGAACACCAAGACCACGAGATGGGCAGGAGAGGAAAATCAAAACAGAACTGAAAACCACAAGCTTTAAGGCCTCATCTCTCTCCTCAGAAGTCCAGCAGCCACCAAGCAGTTAAAATAATCTTTGCCTCCTGCTCTCCTCTGCATCATCCCGAGCCTGCCTTAATCTCGCATTAATCTTTCCTCCTGCTATTTCCAGCACCCAAAGAATTATCCAGCCCATTATTTTGCAACAGAGAAGAAACACCAGCAGCTCTAACTGTTATTTTCTCGTTGCTATTTCAGATTGACGGAATTTCTTCTCAAACGCTGTAAAATAAACTTTATCTGCCGTTTAGCTCGGGAGGAGCGTTTACCCGATCCTCGGAAAAACGGCTGGCATCTCAACTTCAGAATCTTTTAGGAAAAACCCCAGCTCCGAGCAGCTGTGCCAAATCCCATTTACACCGCTTTGGATCCGTGCAGGAGGAATATCAGCGGGCAGTGAAATCCTCCCGGTGTTCCGAGCTGGCAGCGGGTGCTTCCTGCTCTGTGTGAGCGCTGGGAAAAACGGGAACGAGCCGGGCTGAGCGGCTTCCAGGGAAACCTAGGGCTGAAACCATCAGCCCAAAGCGTTATTCCAGGGAAACCTAGAGCTGAAACCATCAGCCCAAAACGCTATTCCAGGGAAACCTACGGCTGAAACCATCAGCCCAAAGCGTTATTCCAGGGAAACCTAGAGCTGAAACCATCAGCCCAAAACGCTATTCCAGGGAAACCTACGGCTGAAACCACCGTCAGCCCAAAGCGCTATTCCAGGGAAACCTATGGCAGCCCTAAACATTATTCCATGGAAACCTGAAAGCCCAAAACGTTGCTCCGTCCCTACCACACACAGCCTCTGTCCGCGGTTTTCCAGGGATATTTCGATCCTTCCCGGCAGCCTCACCCAGCGCAGACGGTGCCGGTTCCTGGGGGGGGATCCCGAGCAAATCCCCGCGCGCCAGGGCTGGGATTCAGTCCTGGCTTGTGACACATCGCGCTCCGGGTCAGGCTGATCCCCGATTAACCAGCCCGGCCGGGAGCGGCAGCAAAGGCAGCGGGATGAGGGCGGGGGGAGCGCCAAGAGCATCGCTCCTCCAGCCGCTGCCCCGGCGGTCCCACAGCCCCCCGGGGAGCGCCAAAGGGGCCGCGTCCCGGCTCTTACCTGCGGTGCACCCCGAGCTCAGCCCCCTCTGCCCGGAGCCCCCTCTGCCCGGAGCCCCCTCTGCCCGGGGCTCTGTCCCTCGGCCCGGGGCTCAGCGCGGAGCCGCCGCCCGCCTCCCCCGCATGGCCGGGAAGGTGCGGGGGGAGCGCGGCCCCGGGGCCGCCGGGATCGGGATCAGGATCGGGATCGGCACCGCCTTGGCCGGCAATGGCTGCGGAACCCGCGGGGTGCGGCCCGGCCCGGCCCGGCCCGGCAGAGAGGGAGGCGGCGGGGCCGGGAGGATGGAGGGATGGATGGAGGGATGGATGGGAGGATGGAGGGAGGGATGGAAGGACGGGCAGGTGCCGGGGGAGGCTCCGCGCCTCGAGAGCAGCGCCGGCCGGGAAGGGGCGGGGGCGGCGCGGGCGGGGAAGGGGCGGGGAGGGAGGCGGGGGAAGGAAGGGATGCGGGAAGGGAGGATGGAGGAGCGGAGAGCGGGGGATGCGGGAAGGGAGGATGGAGGAGCGGAGATCGGGGGGTGCGGGGAGGGAGGATGGAGGAGCGGAGATCGGGGGATGCGGGAAGGGAGGATAGAGGAGCGGAGATCGGGGGATGCGGGGAGCCGGGTGCAAGGCAGGGGGACTGAGAGGGTCGGGGGATGCGGGAAGGGGCGGTAATGGGAGCGGGGAGGGGTGAGGAGGAGAGCAGGGGATGCTGAGGGGATCGGGGGATGTGGGATGGGGCGATGAGGGAAGCCAGGAGGAAGGGAGAGGGGCTGAGAGGGTCGGGGGATGCGGGAAGGGGCCCTGAGCAAAGCGGGGATCAGGGAACGCGGGATGGGGAGCTGAGGGGAGCGGGGAGGACGGAAGGGGGGCTGCGGGGAGCAGAGGTGGATGCTGAGGGGACCGAGGAGGAAGGCACGGGGACTGGGGGAGCGGGGGATGCGAGAAGGGGAGCTGAGCAGAGCGGGAGGATCGGGGGATGCGGGAAGGGATGCGAGGGGAGCGGGCAGCGATGCCGTGGCAGCGGGGGGCGGATGGAGGGAGCAGGGGGTGCTGAGGGGAGCAGGGGAAGGCAGGGGCACTGAAGAAAATCTACAGCACCACACCTCAGGTCGGTGCCAAAGGTTTCTGCCCCTCGCCCAGCGCTGTGCCCGTCCCAGCAGGGCAGTGCTGGGTTCACACACGCACCCTCCCCCCGCACGCTGCCCTCCCCACTTCCCCAGGGAAACATCCCTCGGGAGAAAAGGAAAGCAAAAAGGTAAATGCTGATCATCCTGAGTGCGTGAGGAGCCACGTAAAGACTGCACAGACATTCCCTAAGGGACGAGTGGATAAATGATGGAATAATGGAAGGGACATTAAAGATCATCCAGTTCCACCCCTGCCATGGGCAGGGACACCTTCCACCAGCCCAGGTTGCTCCAAGCCCCATCCAACCTGGCCTTGGACACTTCCAGGGATCCAGGGACAGCCACAGCTTCTCTGCTCAACCTGTGCCAGGGCCTGCCCACCCTCCCAGCCAGCAATTCCTTCCCAATCTCCCATCTCTCCCTGCCCTCTGGCAGTGGGAAGCCATTCCCTGTGTCCTGTCCCTCCATGCCTTGTCCCCAGTCCCTCTCCAGCTCTCCTGGAGCCCCTTTAAGCCCTGCAAGGGGCTCTCAGGTGTTCCTGGTTCCTTCTCTTCTCCAGGTGACCCCCCCAGCTGTCCCAGCCTGTGCAGGAAGGTTGGTGTTTGGATCCAGCAATCTCTGCCCTCCTCTCCCTCCCCTGCCTGTGACCAACCATTGCAGCACCAAAGCACAGCCAGAAACTCCTGACTTACAGCCTTGTGTTGTCAGTTCAATAATATCCCTCTTTTTTTTTTTTGACACTGAACAGTGAGTGCACAAACTGAAGTGCTTTGATGCAAGGATGAGGAACCTCTTGGCACTTTGTGTTTCTGTTCCTCTTACAAAAACAAGTAATATAAGCATTTCCTCCCTTATAAAACAAGTACTAAACACATTTTTTCACTCTGATCTGAAGTATTTGACTACATGATTTGAGGGCCTCCAGAACACACTGATAAGTGCTCAGAGTTTTTTAATTGCTTCTTGTGTGTGAGATGTGCACTAAAGGGTTAAACGATTCCTGAGGTCAACTCGGAGCCAGCAAAGCAGTGCAAGAGTGGGAATCCAGCATTCCCTGTGTCCCTGAGGATGAGCCAGTCAATTCCTCTGCATTGCAGCTTTCTTATCTCCAGCCCCTCAGCGCTGAGAGAGCATTAATTGCTTCCTGGAAAGCACGTTGAGATGCACAAATGGATGTTCCCTGTGCAAGTGCAGAGTATCCTTTCCCTCATCCCTCCCAACCCTCAGAGTGTTTGCTCCACGGGGGAAACCACAGCAGGAGGAAATAATGATTGGCACCATTCATTATTTCTATTACCTTCTATTATGTGGAAATAATTTCTGTGTATCACCACGTGATAAATAGAAAAGAAACAGCAAAATTCAGTGGCTGAATTATTAATTCAGTCCTGATGGCACCTGTTTGGAAGAGCAGCACAAAAATCCTTCAGTTTTGCTCCCGGAAGGGTTTGGGAAAGGTGTCCTTGCCCATTGCAGGGAGTGGGATGGGATGAGCTTTAAGGTCCTCCCAGCCCAAAACCACTCCAGGATTCTGGGGTGCAATAACCTGACCACGATGCCAACTCATGCAGCTGGAAACAAAGGGGTGTTCAGGATTCCCATTTGCTCTGGGAGGGAAAAAGGAAAGTTCTAGTAGGAAAAAAAATACCCACCAAAAACAGGGAAAGCTGAGGAGGAGTGGAGATGGGAAGTGGCTTTTGGATAAGGGAAACTGGAGCCACCTGGATCTTTCCTCTGCCTGTGAGGGCCAGAGGAGAAGGCAGAGTGAAGCCCATGAAATCCCAGATGTCATAAAAAATGTAATATAAATATAATATAAATGATTCTCTGTGGTTTGGGCTGGAGAAGCCCCCAGTGAGAGCACCCAGCAGCACATCCCAGCTGCCCTGGGGGGCTCAGGTGCTTTTGGACAACATTTCAGCTGCTGCTGAACCCCAAAGTCCCAGCAGATGGAAATGGGTGTGAAGAGACATTCCTGGAAGAATTCAGCTAGAATTCTATAGTTTTGCTCTTCCTTAGCCCGTTTTCCAGAATTATTTCACATTTCTGCTCTTCCTTAGCCCGTTTTCCAAACATCCACTCCAGATCATTGCCAGTCACTCAATGAAATGTGTCCATTCTTTTTTTCCCAGTGACACCTTTAGCAGAGGGATAAAGCCAATGCCCCAGACAGAAATTGTGGCAGCACAGAGGAAATAACCTCTGTTACAGGAATCTAGCTCTGAACATCTGGGGACACGTGAAGTATAAAACCTTTTTGCCACAGAAAATACCTTTTATCCTCTATTTTCAAGCTGCCATGGGCAGGGACACTTTCCCCCAGCCCAGGTTGCTCCAACCTGGCCTTGGACACTTCCAAGGATCCAGGAGCAGCCACAGCTTCCCTGGGCAGTGCTTGGGTTGTGGCAAAGCTTTCCCAGGCTGGAGCTCTGCAGCACTTCCACCAAACCAGGGCTTTTTCCTGGCAAGTGTTTCAAATCTGGCACTGCATCATTTACAAGTGGATTTAGTGCTGTGCCAGAAAATGCATTCCTGGCTCTGCTGGAAAATCCACCCTGACCTTCCAGCCAGTCTGTCATGCCAGAAGGTAACTCTATTTTTGCTGGAGAAAAAATGTCTGGGTGTTTGTTTCCCAGAAGGGATCCTGTGACTGGGGTCTGATCTGCAGAAGGGAAAACAAAGCTGGAGGGAGGAGATGATTTGTTTTCATCTGAGTTTTACATCAATAATCGGGCAAAACACAGAACCCTTTCCTAGCACCTAAGAAATGGGACAAGCTTAGGGATGTTCCTGCCCTGGGTGAGGAGGTTGAACCCCCCCTTGTGTTCCCTGTGCTCCCTGAATGCCTCCAACACCAATCCCCGAGGATTTTTGGGGCAGGGTTTGGCACTCAGAGCTCTCAGCTGCTGGAGGGGGTGTGGGGAGGGATAAATCACCTGCACTGGCAGCAGTTCAGGTCCCTCAGACTGGAGCTGCTGCTCAGACAGATGTCACCTGGCTGTGATTTCATGTCCCTGTGCCTTGGCTCTGCCTCCCTGGCTTATCCAGGTGAACCCCAGGCTGCTCCTGCCTTTGGGGGATCCTCCTCCTCTGATTTCTTAATTAAAGACCAGGATATATCTCCCTGCTGGTGGCAGTGAAATAAAGGCACTAATGCTGGGCCATGTTTTGCTTCTTAATTAGAGGCATCCTCTGCTTCAAATCAGAAAGATGAGCAAGGTTGGTAAAGCTGGAAAACATGCATGGAACTGAGTCTAAGCCTTCACACTGAGTTTGAGGCTCTTTCCACGGGAAAAAAGCGCCCCAAATTCCAGTGAATTGTGCCTCAGCTCCAGTGGGAAGCAGGTGAGGAGCACCCTGAGGTCTGGGTTTCCTCAGGGACCCAACCTGTGCTGGAGGAGGTTCCTCAGGGCACCACATCCCGCTGTTTGCAGCTCAAAGGGGCCCCAAACCCCCTGCCCAGCACCTGTCAGAGATGGCAAATCCCAGCAATGCTCTCAGTTGGAGGGTGAGGATGATCCAAAGGACAGGGGCACCTCTGATGCAAAGCACTTGTGACAGGAGAAAATATGTGGGAAAACCCCTTTAGCTCTGGATTCCAAACACTGTTTTCTCCACACATTTGCCATTACCAGAGAATCAATTTTGTCATCAACCTATTCCTTCCTGTTTGATCCAAACTCCTCTCAGGAATGAAGGATTTATAACTTCCTTTCCCTCAATGCCCATTATCATTTATATCCCTGACAGCCTCAGTTGTTAAAAGCAGTACTTGAGTTTTTTTCCAATAAAGGCCTCCCATCTTTCTGACATTTATTACAACTTTATTAGTTCTCTCCCCTTCTCAGTGAAGCCATTTCATTCAGTGGGGGAGTGTCTGAAGCCCAGATTTTTCATTACCTCTAACTTACCATAATTTTAGGCCAGGAGTGGTTTTGTTTTGGCTGGTTGTTAAAAACAGCATAAAACCACCTGAACTCAGTTAAAGCTGAGGAAACTCATTTGTGACTGAAAGAGGACTTTAGGGCACTTTTTTTTCACCCCCAGGTGATATTTCCACCTTCTCAGAGTGCAGAGAAGGTGGGTTAGTGTTGATTTTAGAAAGCAAATCACCCTTAAAAGATTGAGTGAACTGGTTATGTGATACAGAAATCTTTTTGCTTAACATTAACACAGAGTCCTTAATGAGGTTCTTAACTGAGAATTAGTAGGAAATCCCTTCCACCCCAAGCCCCTCTGTGATTCTCTGAGTATCCTGTGAGCAGATAAATAGCAACCCAAATTCTAGAGGACATTTCTGGCTCTGCACACAGATATTAAATCAGATTCCACGTTCACCAGTGGAGGAAAAGGCATCCCCTGCCAGGGCTCTCAGTGCCAGGGGATGGTGCCAGGCAAGTTTAAAGTGCTAACCCAGGTGAATCCTTCCCCCAGCTCCTAAATTCCTGCTAAAGCTCCCCCAAAATCAGTACCCAGAACTGTTGGGGCCCCTCAGCTGCAATCCCACCCCCTTGGGTCAGAGAGCTCAGCCAGCCCAACACATTTCCCCTTGTGCAGGGCAGGATTTGGTGCTCTGTCTAAAAATGCACCCCATTTCCATGTTTTTAATATTTCCTTTCTCTTCCCACGAACGTTTTGGGTGTCAGATAAAGATCTGCCACTTTGCCAAGCCCCAGCAGGATTCCCATCACATCTAATCCTCCCCTCAGCTTGTCCACAGCAAAACCCCCGTGATAAATGAAGGCATTGTTTTAGTAAAACTCAATTTTCTTTGTCAACACAATTCATCTTTCCCCTCCGAATGATCTGTTTGAAAATTCACACTTCTGTTACCAGCATCGTCCTAGCAATTGTTTGGGTTTTTTTTTTTTTTTTCTCTTTTTTTCCTAATCTGTGCTTCCAATCTCTGTCTCCGGGAAGGGCAAATTGTACTTCAAAATCTTCTCTAGAAACGATGTTTTGTGAATATTGGAACTCAGAGACCGAGATAGACACTTGTTATTAGAAATAAAAATGACTGGAATTCACACCATGAAACTGCCTTTGGGGTTTCAGCCTCTTGGAAACCCCGGAGGCCTCGAGGAGAAATTCCTGCCTTTTTGGTCTCAACTCGGAGGAAAAAAACAGTGTTTTAAAAAACCCCCTCAGAGTCCTGGAAAATAAAATCAAACCAAAAGAAATGAGAGCCTCAAACAGAAGACACGAAACGGTGCCAGGAGGTTGATCTGGTGACAGTGCAGGTCACCCTCGAAACAACTCATCAGCCACGAAACAAATCATCCCCCCAGGGAAAAGGGAGGCTGGCAAACCTGGCAATGTCTGAGCGACTCCCTTGCTTTTTTCTAAATCAAGATCACCCTTTGTGACCCAAACGAGCCCCTAAATGCGCTGGCTGCTCACGAAATAAAGGTGGCAATAAATAAATGCCCCACTCTGCGGGGGGCTCAAGCTGGCTTTAGGTTTTGGCGGTCGCACCCGATGTTTTAATCAGAATTATTCACCTGAAGCGGCTGTTGGATATTTACGGCATTAATTCAGCCTTAATGGCTCCTCTGCCCGGGGAAATGCTTCATTCTGAGAGCACATCGATCACCCCGGGGGTGACCTCGCTGCTGGTAGGGAAGCAGATATTCCAGGTACAGCATTTTCGGGGGGGTTGCTTTGCCCCTGTCATAAGTGCTGCCAGGTCTGAAGTGAGAAATCACGGTTTTTACACCTAGAATAGCAACCAACAAGCTTTTTTTTGGCTCGAAAATAACCCGCAGATGTTCTTAGGTACAAACAAAGGAACAGTTATTACCCATTGTGGTGCAAATTCGGTGTCTCATTTAAACGCAGAGGGGTTTGGCCTCGGTGCCCACAACACTAACAGAAATATTCCTGGGAAGGGAACGAAGTGTGCTATAAAAGGAGAAACTCCTTTCCCTCGGTGAGAACTCTTCCCAAATGTTTTCCCGAGGCGTTACCCAAATGTCACTCCTACTGCTTGCAGAATTTCCCCTGTTCCAAAGTGCACTGGTTGGGTTTAATTTTGCACTCTGTGAATCCATGTGAGAGCAGGCAGCTCATTGAAATCTTTTCTGGTGGTGGGAAGATGCCACCCACACCTTGGCAGAGCAGCTGCCGTGTTGGAGCCCGTCTCCAAGTAACATCCAAACCTGGAAGTGGCTTAATTGCCTCCTTGGATGCTGCTGTCGGAATTTCATGCCTGGCAGGATCCAGAGCCTGCTCTCAGCCATTTCACTTCTTCTGCCTCAGCTCAGGGCTGTAACCCCACCCAAAGAAATCCCAGCCTGATGGAATCGCTCAGGTTGGAAGAGACCTTGAAGACCATCAAGTCCAACCAGCACTGCCCAGGCCACCACTGACCCCTGTCCCCAAGTGCCACATCCACAGGGATTTTAAATCCCTTCTGGGATTCTGCAGAATCACTGGGATTCTGCCAGTGCCTGCCCACCCTTTCCAGGAGAAATTCCTGCTGATGTCCAACCTGAGCCTCCCCTGGCACAGCCTGAGGCCGTTCCCTCTCCTCCTGTCCCTGTTCCCTGGGAGCAGAGCCCAATTCCCACCTGGATCTATCAGGGATTGCAGAGCCAGAAGGTCCCCCCTGAGCCTCCTTTTCTGCAGGCTGAGCCCCCCCAGCTCCCCCTGCAGCTCCGGGTGGGTGTAGGTGTAGGTGTGGGATCCCTCATCCTGGAGCAGCACAAAGTTGGGAATGAGTTCAAGGACAGTGGTTTGTTGTGGGTTAAAACTGGACCAGATGGTCCTTGGGGTCCCCCTTCCAACCTGCTGCTCTTTGGTTCTATGAAAACCAACCCTGAGCCTGCACAATAAAGGGATTAGAAGTGGAACTCTGTGCCACTTGTGTTTGGGATCAGCTGCCCAGCTCTGAGCTTCCTGATCCCAGACTTGCCAACAGAACCAGGAGCGTGGTAGAAGGGGAAATCCTTCAAATTAAGTTGCCCAGAGAAGCTGTGGCTGCCCCTGGATCCCTGGAAGAAAATATCTATTTCTTACCCCACAGATGCAACACTAAATAAAGAAAATAAAGAATTCCAGTGGCCATAAAAGAGTCTCACATCCACGTGTGCTTTTCAGGCACTGCAGGACCCCCTGCTCACCACTTTGTCTAAAAATTCATAGTCCAATAACATATCAAAGGTATTAGGATGTAATTTAGTCTGCATTCCATGTCCCTTCAAACTCTGGATTCCATTCCAACCCTGCCTACAGCTGAGAACTGATGTCACAAAAGGCAGGATTAACAATAATCTGCTGTTATAAAAGGAAAAAAAAGAAGAGGAATAGACATTAAAAAGGGGCTGTTTAATTAAAACAATTCTTATATGGAGGTTTCTTAGGTAGTTAATGATGAATTAACTGAGTGGGGGGAATTCAACTCTAAAGGAATGAAATCAGAGAACCAGAGTAGCAGGTGTATTATCAATGTATGGACTGTGTGGTGTGGAGAACATCAGTCCTGCCCCAAAATGCCTCACAAGCCCAGGCAGAGCTCATTTTAAGCAAAAGCAGTATTTTTTTTTTTTTCTTAACTCAAAATATCCACAAGGTCTACATTAAAGCAGAATAAAAGCTTGGGTGGATGCAGCTGGAGGGAAGTGGGAGTGAATATTTTCATGGGGATGAGACAAACTGAACTGGAGAGAACAGTGGGAAAAAGGGGAGGAAAACAGGAGGGAAAGACAAGACAGGTGTGCTGTGCAGAGGGAGAGATAACTGGCCAGGGGAGAGAAATCACACTGGGAGGGAGGGAAAGATGAATAAAGGGGAAAAACACACCTGATCTTCCAAGAGCAGCCCTTATCAGGCAGAGCCAGAAAGGAAAGTTCCTGAAGTTCTTTTCTAAAGGAACTCAGACAGGAAGGAATCACAGTGTGAGACAGAGAAATCCCCAAACACCCAACCTAGATAGGAAACCTGAGACTGAACTGGAGGAGGCAGAAGGCAACAAAAATAAGGATGAGAAAGAATTCTGCTGAGCATTTCTGGTGGCATTTCCAGTTCAAGACTCTTATCCCTGAGCTAGAATGTAATTTTAAGGAGTTTTTTTTCCTCTAAATCCTCTGGGAGCTGTAGTGGAACACCTGTAGAATCATTGAGGTGGGAGAAGATCCTTGAATTTTGAGCAGGGTAGTTCGGTGCCACCCCAGCCCTTGCACTCCTGAGCAATAGAAATTGTTATGGCACAGTCCCAAAGAGCACTGAAGGAAAAGAGCAGCAGAAACGCTGCTCACCTTCTTTTCCAGTTAGAATCAGAGTTGTTAAGTCTGGAAAAGACCTTTAATATCGTCAAGCCCAACCCTCAATCAGCACCATTGCCACGGTCACCACTGCCCGTGTCCTCAAGTGCCACATCCACACATTTTTTGAACACTTCAGGGATGGGGACTCTGCCACTGCAGCTTGTACAACCCTTTCCAGGAGAAATTCCTGCTGATGTCCAACCTGCCCCTCCCCTGGCACAGCCTGAGGCCGTTCCCTCTCCTCCTGTCCCTGTTCCCTGGGAGCAGAGCCCGACCCCCCCAGCTCCCCCCTCCTGTCAGGGATTGCAGAGCCAGAAGGTCCCCCCTGAGCCTCCTTTTCTCCAGGCTGAGCCCCCCCAGCTCCCTCAGAGACCCCAAATACAAACACTCCCTCCTCCTTTCCCATCCCTTGCCCTTCCCAAGCTCTGGCAGAGGGACCTGAGCAGATCCCTTTCGGGATCAGCCTCTCCTGGTAAATGGACACAGCTCTAAAACCGGGCTCTTTGGAGAAGTTATAACACAAATAAATCCCTTGCTCAGAAAAATCCATTAACTAAACATTTCTGTTTTCCCAGCCTTAAGCCTCGTTCTGAGCAAAGGGAACCATAAATTAGGACGTGAAGTGCAATTACAGAGCCCGGGGCTGATTTGTGAGCAGGGAAACAGGGGCCATTCATCCTCCCCCAACGCCAGAGGGGACACCCAACAGCTCCCCCCCCTCACAGGGCTCTCAGAGGAACGAGTGATGCTCCAGAGCCTCCTCTGCAGCATCAGAGCCTCTCAAACCAGCGGAGTTGGCACCAGGGAAAGCACAAATCCCTCCCATCCCAGCGCTCTGCACCGAGGTCAGCGGAGCTCTCCCGGTATTGGAGGCAATAAAACTTTCCAGACACACCTTGCCCTGAGCCCACTGCTGGAATGGGAGACTGCTCCCATCTCACCTCAGACAGGAGAGGGATTTTATAAAGTTATTATGAGATAATTTACTAAAGCAAAGGTTTGGTCAGCACCACCTCCCTCGACCCCTGGAGGTGGGGGAGGCTTTGCAGATTCTGACTCACCCACGTGCACCAGCAAGGAGAGGTTTTTAAAAATTACATTTAGAAATAATGCGCTCGAAGTCCCTTTTTTGTATGAACAGGCACAAAGCATGTTTAGGATTGGTAACTTTAACGTGCTTGTTCAAAGCTTTACTATAAAGCACAGGATTTTCAAGAGAAATGCAAATTCTGGCAGGAATTCACTAAAAGGGAACAGATTAAGCAGGGTTTGTTTGTTTGTTTTTTTTTTTTCCACTGAGCCAGAGCAGACCTGGTCGAGATTTGATTTCAGAACTATGTGACAGTTTCTCTATTAGTTTCTCCTGGAGAAAAATGAAGAGCCTTTTCTGGCAATCCCATTTAAAGAATGGTTGAGAGAGAGGCCCTGAAGCTGTACCTGGTAGCACAGCCCAAAGGAGAGCACATCTAACATGCCACAGCAATGACTTTTTCCATTTCCTGATCTACAGAAAGCCCAGTGTTTGTTTGGATAATTGGCCCTCGCACAAAAAAGGCATTAAGTCAGAGGTGAATTATTTATGAGACCTACTTTAATGTCATTGTTCTCCCAGGGCCTTAAAAAGGAGCAGCCAAAAAATAAAAGCCTTGTGTTTTGGGCCTGGTGCTGCTTCTCCTTCCCTGCTGAGGCAGCACAGGGGTTGAAGACCTGTGAGGCCATTTTTCCTTCTCCTTTTGCTTAAAATTAACTGTTGCTATAAAAAAAAAATAAAATAACTGTGACTTCCCAATGAACTCGTTCTCTGAGCCACAACCAGGCTCTGATTGTTGTTACCAAGCATGGAGTGTCCAAGGCCAGGTTGGAGCACCCTGGGAGAGTGGAAATTGTCCCAGTCCATGGCACTGGATGATCCTTAAGGCTCTTTCCAACCCAATCCGGGCTGGGATTCCATGATTAAACCATCTCTCCCAGGGGGCTCCCCCTCACCCTCCTGCCTGTTTCTCTGGCAGGTTCAGCAGCTGAAGAGCTGAAGAGCACTTTTATTTTCCTGTATTTTTACAGAAATGGTGCTTTGGGGTGCAAGGTCCCTCCCCTAATTTTAGAACCCCTCAGAGCCTGTGCACTGAAACTTTAGGACAGGGGTATTTTTATCCTCTGCTTTAAAGGTGACCAGGATGCACATCCACCATCCCAGGGCAGATTCCCTTGTTTTAAGCCCTCCTAAAAGCCATCTGGGGCTCCTTCCCCCTGCTGAGCTGTGGGAGCAGGAGCAGCTTTTCCTCAGGAGGCTCCAAGGCTGAGCCCAGCCCAGCCTGAGCTGTCCTGGCTTAACCTGACCCTTTTTCATGGCTAAACCTCCACATCCTGTCCTGCTTTCCAGCCCCTGCCCCCTCCCAGCACCCCTGGCATCCAGGGCATGCCCAGCTACCCCAGCTCTGCCCCCCAGCTCCCAGTGCAGCCCAGCACTGGTTAAACTGGGCTGGGCACACGAGGGGCACTCACAGCCTGGCCTGGCACACTCAGCGACCACAAACCACTGGCAAAACTGCCCAGGGGGAATTTTAAACAACTGTTTAGGCCTTCCTTGATTTAATTTTTAAATTCTGCTGGCACAGAGTTGTCTGCAAATCCTGTGCTGAGCTCCCACATTTTTGTGTCCATATTTAGGATTTATTTCCCCCAAATCCTGTGCTGAGATCCCAGATTTTTTTGTGTCCATATCTAATATTTCCCCTAAATCCTGTGCTGAGATCCCAGATTTTTTTGTGTCCATATCTAATATTTCCCCTGAATCCTCTGCCGATTTTCCACATTTGTGTGTCCATATTTAACACTTATTTCCCCCAAATCCCGTGCTGATCTCCCACATTCTTGTGTCCATATTTAGGATTTATTTCCCCCAAATCCTGTGCTGAGCTCCCAGATTTTTGTGTCCATATTTAATATTAATTTCCCCAAAATCCTATGCTGAGAACGCAGATTTTTTTGTGTCTGTATTTAATATCTCCCCCAAATCCTGTGCTGATTTTCCACATTTGTGTCTCCATATTTAACACTTATTTCCCCCAAATCCCGTGCTGATCTCCCACATTTTTGTGTCCATATTTAACATTTATTCCCCCTTGTCTGATGTTTTGCTTAGCTGAGCATTTTCCTGATTTTTGGAGCTCTTTCTGGACAGCGAGTTTATTTCTTTGGGGGAGCTGGTTGCTCTTGAGCTTAAAGCATTCCCACATAAATTCTAAATTGATGGAGACAATGAAGAGAAATCAATGTTGTGGAAAACACCTCCTTTGGAGATGATTTCTTAGAAAGATGGTTTATGTTTTTCTGCTCCCCCAGCCCAGCGTGATCCCCGTGTGGGGCTGAGGACCAACCCTGTGCTGTCTGTGGTGCTCCAGAGTCCCTCCAGCCTCTCTCACCCTCCTCCCGAGGCTCCTTCCCCCCAATTCTCCAGGAATCCCCCCCTGCTGACCCTAAAAACACAAAACTCACTTTGCCCAACCCCCCGAACAGCTCCTGCTGTGCAGTCACAACCCCTCTTTCCCTCTGGGATAAACCCCAGAAAACCCTGTGGAAAACCCCACAGGCAGTGGGGGTTTAGGGGTTATTTGAAGTATTTTTAAGGCTGTTTTTCCCCCCCAGTCCTGCTCCTCTGACTCCAGATTCCCCCGTGTCTCTGGCACATCCCATGTCCAGAACAGAAAATGTATTTATTTTGCACCCCCAGAATAAAAGATGTTTTTCAGCTCCCACCCTGTGCTTGGGGTGAAACCACAGCTGGTCTGGAGCTGCACAGACCAGGGGAGATTTGGAGGGGGCAGATGATGTCCAGGGGGGTGGAAACCAGGAGTGAACATTCCCAAAACAGGCCTGCTGGAGCTTCAGGACCTGGGAGCAGAGCAGTGATTGGGATCTCCGTAATTAGCCCTGAATTAAACACTGAGGATTAACCTGGCTAATTAGCAGGGCACAGCATCACCCTGGCACAGCCCTGCCCGGCAGGACAACCCTCCTTTTGGGGAATAAATCCCCCCAGTATCCAACCTAAACCTCCCCTGGTACAGCTTGAGGTCATTCCCTCTCCATGGCAAAGCCCCCCAGAGCTCCAGGCCGTGCTGGTGCCAGTCTGAGCTGAGGGAATGCACTGGGAATGCCATCCCTGCCATCACTGGCCCTGCTGGTGCCAGTCTGAGCTGAGGGAATACACTGGGAATGCCATCCCTGCCATCACTGGCCCTGCTGGTGCCAGTCTGAGCTGAGGGAATACATTGGGAATGCCATCCCTGCCATCACTGGCCCTGCCCACGTGGCACTCGGTGCTTTCCTTCTCCTCCACTGCAGGAAAACCTGACCAAGAGAAGGTCTGGGATGGGAGGAGATCCCTGGAACCCACCCATCCATCCATCCATCCACCCATCCATCCATCCTGGTGCTGGCTGGAGCCACAGGGCAGCTCCCACACCAGCCCTCTCCAGATCCCTTTCCAGGAGGGAAGATGAAGGAGCAGCCAAGCTTTCCACCCCCACCCAGTCACTCAGCACCTCCCAGTCTCTCATTCCCTGTGTTTCTCTCATTCCCTGGGGTTAAGCGTGGCTTTGGGACACATCCCAGAGCCAGGGCAGTGCCCAGTGAGTGATTCCAGCTGGGAGCAGCTTTCCCAAGAGCTGCCACACGAGTGCTCCCAGTTCAGCCTCCAGTATCCATTGCTTCCCAGGGGGATGCTGCATCCCTGGCTCCCAGTGACAGCTGGAGGAGAGCCCAAGCAGGACATAAACATGTTTTTACTCCTGGAGCAAACACCACACAACAGCTCTGCCCATGAGCAGCTCTGTGTTCCAAAGCAGGAACAACCAACAGCTTGGGAAAAATTGATTATTTCCCCCTTTTGATATTTGGACACACAAAGAAATGGTTTTATTGTTCTCTCAGCCTAAGGGAGGGTGTAAAGTGCTTTGCCAGCCTGCTTAAAAATGCTACTCTTGCAATCAAGGCTTGAGAACAACTCATTAAGTTGTGTCAGAGCACTGGGAAGCTGCGCTGTGGCTCCTGGGATAACGGAGCAGTTCGTCCCTTGTGCTGCTTTTCCTGGTGATGGTTTGATTTGTGCCTCCATCCAGCAGAGGTGGGAGCTGGCTCAGCCGTTCCCACCAACCCACCACAGCTCCCTGAGCCCCCAGCTCTGCCAGGAAAGGGCTCTCCCTTCAAAATGAAAGAACATTTCCAGTCCTTCCAAAGGCCCTTCACGTGAAACAATCGACAGAGGTGAAGCACAACTGAGTTTTTCCTCTAAACTTGTGGAAAATCCCTGTTTCCATTAGAGACTCTTCAGCCAAGCCAGGGAGAGGCTGGTGAGGATTTTCCTCCCACCAGCAGCAGCACCTGGGGCCCAAAACACTCCCCTTAACAAGGTCAGGCTTATTTTAACAACTTCTTCTCTAATTTCCTTTTTTTTTTTTTTTTTGGACATTACAATCCAATAACACATTGTTTACCCAAATATGTGTCCTTATCGAGTCTCTATTGCAGCAGGAATTTCCCAAACCACCTGGGATTTAAGGCATTTTTCCCCCCCTGTTCACAAATTCCACAATTTCCTTTGTCTGAATCTCCCCCCCCATCACATCCAGAGCTCAGCCAGGCTGCTTTGGGTCTCATGGCACCTCCCAGTATAATTAACACGCTTAATTGGTTACTGCCCTTGATTTCAGGTGTTTCCTTGGCAACAGCTGCCGAGCTGAGACAGACACAGCTCCAGAGTGGAACCCCCGGGAGCTGCTGGGCCGGCAAATCCGGGGAACTCAGAGCACCTGGGATCTGCAGCATCCTCATCCCTGCCCTGGGAAAGGTGTCCCTGCCCCGGGAAAAGCGTCCCTGCCCCGGGAAAGGCGTCCCTGCCCCGGGAAAGGCGTCCCTGCCCCGGGAAAGGGGTCCCTGCCCCGGGAAAGGCGTCCCTGCCCCGGGAAAGGCGTCCCTGCCCCGGGAAAGGCGTCCCTGCCCCGGGAAAGGGGTCCCTGCCCCGGGAAAGGGGTCCCTGCCCACGGCAGGAGGTGGGACTGGATGGGCTTTAAGGTCCCTCCCAACCCAACCCACTCTATGTGTCTGATGTGAATCAAAAGTTAAACAATTACACATGTGGTTCTTAAAGAAAAACCAAAAACCTGAGTTTTAAAGCAAATAAACCTCTGTATCTCACACAAAGCCTACACACAATATTTTAACTTAGACTACTCTGAGTTCAAATTTCACACTTCAATATTGAATTCACTGCATGTGGATCAAATGTTCACCCATAGAAATAGCCTTTTTATTTTTTTCTTGCTGAGATGCACAGAAATCTCCCTTTTCCTGGAGTGCTGACTTGGTGTTTGTATGACAGCAACCCAAATGAAGGGAAAGCCAATTATTTTTCGTCTCAGCACCTCAAGCACATTTAAAGCATTATTTGTACACTGCAACACTTGAAAAAGCACAAGGTGTGAGTGGAGAACAGGGTGGAAAAGAGTCTCAGAGTCCTTGCATTGCTGACACAGTGAGGAGGTTTCTCCAAGCCCTGATTTCCCTGCTGGAATCACCAGAAAATGCCTTTTCCGTGTTACCAAGAAATAACAAATAAATTCAGAGGGTTCAAGGCAGGACCACAGGCACTGGGGAAATCCAGCCCAGACCCGAGCAGGAGCAGCAGCTACAGGGGCTGCTGCAGGATTTGGGGATTTCCCTGCTCAGAGAAATCCCTGCACGCTCACAGAGCTGCAGATTCAACTGTTCCAACCAGAGCCAGGAGGTTTTGCTGGAGCTGGGAACCAGCAGCAGGTCCTTGGGCTCCTCTCCCACCTCCCATCCCAGTTTTCCATCCTGAGGAGCCAGCAGGACCTGCAAACTGGTCTGGAAGGAGAACACCCAAGAGCACAACGATCCTTCCCCCACCCCCCTGCCCTCAGTCACAAACTAAACCCTTAAAAATGCTGTGTCCTACCTTTCATTCCATGCTGGGCCTCCAGGAGGACAAACTCTGCTCCAGCATCTCCTGGGACAGCTCCGAGCTCTGGTTTATCCAGGCACACCCTGTTCCACCTTCCCCAGGGCTCTGCCCCAGCCCAGGGCACCTGGAGCTGATGGCCAGCAGGTGGGAAGGGTGATCCCTGCAACCTGGTTCCATTTATTCCATTTATTCCATTCACAACTCCCAAAGCAGGAGATCACTCCATCCTATTAAAAAAAAACAAACCCTCTCATTGCTTATCCATTTAAAAAGTGACTGAGTATCACTGCACAGGAAAAGGATTTGATGGCATTGGCAGATTAATGGGATTTTTGATTGTCCTCCTGAAAAAAACACTCTCAGCTGCCACTCTGTGAGGGGAGAGCAGAGTTTTCCCCATTATCCCATGATCCAGGGCATCTTGGAAGATTAAAATAACGAGTAAATGTTGATTATGTATTGTCAGATTGCACAGCCTGATGTGTGGGACAGGAACCTGTTGGGATCAAGCTGCTAACGGGGATTTTAAAGCAGGTTTTCATTCCCAGGGTTTTTTTTTTTTTTTTGGTGGCATTTTCACTCTGTGTATTTGAGCTTTGCTTGGAAATTTTGTAGAGCACATCTGCAGCAGCTGGAAGCTCTCCCACACAGCCTCTGGATTTGCCCAGGGGTGACAGCCCACGAGGCAGTGGAGTGTGTCCCTTGTGGGGTTGGGAATTACCAGCAGATTGACTTCCCAGCTGTCCACAGATGGCACCTGGGATGTGACTGATGTCAGAGCTCCAAGGCTGCTTTCCTTAAAATGGGGCTTCCCTCAGTGTTGCTTTTGCTCAAAAAAAAAGAATGGAAAAATAATTTCATTCAACAGCAGGTGTTAATTATGCCTTGCTCTGATAGAATCCCAGAATTGTCTGTGTTGGAAGGGACCTTAAAGCTCATCCCATTCCACAAGCAGGGACACCTCCCACTGTCCCAGGGTGCTCCAACCTGGCCTTGGACACTTCCAGGGATCCAGGGGCAGCCACAGCTTCTCTGCCCAACCTGTGCCAGGGCCTGCCCACCCTCCCAGCCAGCAATTCCTTCCCAATCTCCCATCTCTCCCTGCCCTCTGGCAGTGGGAAGTCATTCCCTGTGAACTGAATCAAACCCCACCAATCCATGGGATTGCTTCCCACACTTTCATTCGGGATGATTCCACTTTTTCTGACAAAGAGGAGGAGAACCAAGCTGTGAATATTGATACCCCAAGCCTGGAGGACCCTGTGGAGGGGTTTTAGCTCTGCTGCCAGCAGGGATTCCCGGCTGGAGCCCGGGATGAAAGGGATGCTGACACGATCGTGCCTCAAAATTAACGGGAAAAGCTCCTAAAAACACCTGCGTGTTCTCTTCATTAAGCTCTTCTGATGAGGGACTCGGGGGAGCTGATCAACACAGATATTCCTGCAGGTCTGAGCAGGATAAATAAATACGGTTCAACTCAGCCACCAAATGAGGGTGCATTTACAGCTAATTACTGCTGGAACACGCCCGGAATGGCTCCCAGAGTTTCATCCCTCCCCTGACTGACATGTTTTATAAATACCCAATTTCTCACGTCCTCACAAGAAGCGGTGGAGAATCCCAAGCCTTGTTTTCATTGCCCTGATCAAAACAGAACAAATTCTGATAATAAACCAAGTGAAAATGTAGGGGAAAAAAAAATATGCAAAAAACAACTCCAAGCTGCAAGGTTTCTAAAATTTCCCTGGGCTGGTGGAAGGTGTCCCTGCCCATGGCAGGGGGTGGAGCTGGATGGGATTTAAGGTCCTTTCTCACCCAAAGCATTCCAGGATTCCATGGCTGTGTGATTCCAGCCTGTTCGGTCGGTGCCAGGAATCTGAGGCTGAGGGAGGGGAGCAGAGCTGGGCACTGACAGAGCAGGCGCTCCCGGGATTTTGGAAATGGCATTTCTGCCCCGGGAAAAGGGAAGCCGTGGGAGCAGGGGCTGCCCGGAGCTGTGGCCGTGTCCGTGGCTGTCCCTGTGCCCGCATCCACGGCAGTCCCGGTGTCCCAGATGTCACTAGGTGTCACTGCTGTCCCGCAATCCCGGCCCGCTCCGCATCCTTGGAACGAGCTGGACATGGGACAGGATCCCACAGCCGGGACAGGGATGTGAGGGACAGGGAATGACAGGATCCCACAGCCGGGACAGGGATGGGAGGGACAGGGAATGACAGGATCCCACAGCCGGGACAGGGATGTGTGGGACAGGGAATGACAGGATCCCACAGCCGGGACAGGGATGTGTGGGACAGGGAATGACAGGATCCCACAGCCGCGACAGGGATGTGTGGAATGACAGGATCCCACAGCCGGGACAGGGATGTGTGGGACAGGGAATGACAGGATCCCACAGCCGGGACAGGGATGTGTGGAATGACAGGATCCCACAGCCGGGACAGGGATGTGTGGAATGACAGGATCCCACAGCCGGGACAGGGATGGGAGGGACAGGGAGGGACAGGATCCCACAGCCGGGACAGGGATGTGTGGAATGACAGGATCCCACAGCTGGCACAGGGATGTCCCCTCGCTGTGTCCCAGCACCCCAGCCGAGTGTGGGGTCCCCTCCCCGGGCACAGCGGGGGTGGGCAGGGCGAGTGCTGGTCCTGGCGCTGGGCAGGCACCTCCTGGGGAGCTGGATCCTCCTGGAGCCCCTGGGGACACCGGCAGGGTTGGCCTGAGCTTCCCTCACTCCCCAAAATGGTTTGAACCTCTGTTCTGGAATCTGGATGCCGCCAGCCAATGGGTCTGAAACACAGATCCCTGTCCCCATCCCTTTCCCCATCCCACCCTCATCCCCATCCCCGACCCAACTGACCCACAGTCCCAGGGGTTTCCCCAGGTGAGTTTGGGGTGCCCATATCCCACACACAGCCCTGGTGCCCCCAGACCTGACCCTGTGGGTGCCCAAGGGGTCTCTGCATGGCCAGAGCTGCTCTGGCTCCCCAGCTCCTGCTGGGAGGGACACGGGGGGGTGGTGCCATCCCTGGGCAATTCCACACCAATCCCACCTGGAGCTCCACTGCCCCCCAGCCCCACAATTCCACACCAATCCCACCTGGAGCTCCACTGCCCCCCAGCCCCACAATTCCACACCAAACCCACCTGGAGCTCCACTGCCCCCCAGCCCCACAATTCCTCACCAATCCCACCTGGAGCTCCACTGCCCCCCAGTGATCCCCAAACCCAGAGGGAAGGGGAGTGATCCCTTCCCTTCCCTTGACAGGCTCTGCACCCACTGACACTGCACTGCCTCAGATCTCTATCCCCAGAGCTTTTAGCCCCTTTTTTCACTGGAAAGATGAAACACAATTTACTTTTCAATGCTAATCCAAGTCCATCTTGCAAACCACGAGGATAAAACCAACCAAAGCGGTGACAGGGATGACAAGAGGTTAAATCACATCCTGCCATGAAATTCCAGTGGAGAGGGAGGAAAACCACCCAGGTGGGCCTGCTCAGACCAAGGCTACTCTTGATACTGTTTCCTTATCCCAGAAAACTAATAAAGATGGAATCTCAGTATTAAAGGGATCGTGTTATCCATAATTTCTCTCTTTGGTACGTTTTTGGCACATTTTTGGTAAGTTTTTGACACAGCCACTACCATGAGGCTGCAAAGACCCCCTAATGCTGCTGCCTGAGGGGTCCATGAGACTCACCTGTCAGAAAACATTCCCAAAGCGCTTTCAGTTTAGGAACTGCAAGTGATTAATCCGTGGAAAACTTGCTGGTGATCCACAGAGCAGCAGAGGGTCCGTGGATCCCTCTCTTCCTGCTCTCAGCTTCCCAGAGCTGAAAGCACACACACGACTTCCCAGACATAACTCAGGGATGGGAATCATTTTCCTGACATAATTTAGGGATGAGAATCATTTTCCCAGCTCCTGCTGAGGTGCCAAGAGCTGGGAGATGGAGAGGGGTGCGAGGGCAGACCTCGACCCACGTTCCTGCCGGGGAAGCAGAGAGACCACAGGCTGCAAAGGAGAATCACGTGGAGTTCCAACATCTCTTCCAGCTTTTCCTCTGGCTGGAATAACTGCCAGCATTGCCATTGCTGATTAGAATTGGTACTGTCTTCTTTTCCAGCAGGAAAAACAGAGTGTTCCCACCGTGTGCCATGTGATGAACCAGTGGCACAGCCAGCACGGTCCCAGGAGCAGCACCAGGGCTGGGCACTCCCTGAGACCTGCTGAGTGGGGACACGAATTCCCAGCAATTCCCAGGCACTTGGGTGCCTCTGGGAAGCCGTTTTGGTCCCTGTGGTGCTCGGGTGCCTCCCCAGGGCTGGGCAGGGGTCTCAGGGGTGCACAGTCCCAGTGTCCCCATGGCCAAGTGCAGCCCCAGTGTCACAGCATTGCCACCAGCCCGGTGTCACCACTCCCGGTGTCACCTCACCTGGGCACACGGGGAGGCTCCGAAAAACTCCCCGTGGTTGGACCTTCAATGAAAACAGACCTGGGAGGTCTTTGGGGAAGGGGAGGTTCACCCAACTGAGCCCACAGATGCCCAAAGGGCTGGGCTGGCTCTTCCCGCAGCCCCAGGACTGGCACTGCCCCCTCCCTCGCTGCAGAAACCTCCTGCAAAACAAGTTCCCCACACACACTCCCAAAATCCACTCCCTGGAAATGCACGGCCCAGACCCCGTCCCTTAAAAACCCACTTGGGAAATCCTGCTTCCCCAAAATCTGCGAGTCTGTTCCCCTGAAAACACTCCCGAACCCCATTCCCTCAGAGCCACCTCCCAAAACTCCCTCCCTTAGGAAAAGTGCATCCCTGAAATCCGTTTGCCAAAGCCACTTCACAAAACCCACTGGCAAAAGTCCTGCTCCCCCAGATCCCCCTCCCCACACCCCTCCAACCTGCTCCTTTCAAAACCCGCTCCCCAAACCCTCTCCCTCCGACCCCCCAGACCATGTCTCCTCAGTCCTTCTCCCCCACTCCCCGACCCCTTCCCACGTCGATCCCCCCTCCGACCCCCCAAACCCAATCCCGCTCCCTCTTCCCGCTCCCCAACCCTTCTCCTCTCCCTCCGGGCCCCCAAACCCTCTCCTCTCCCTTCTTCCCCCACTTCCCTCCCCTTTCCCACTCCAACCCTCCCTTCAGCCCCCACAAACCACCTCCTCTCCCTCCCGCTCTCCCCTCTCCCCACCCCACTCCTCCCTCCAGCTCCGCGAACCTTCTCCCTCCCTTCTCCCATCCCCAAAACCCTTCCCTCTCCCTCCCCACGCCAATCCTCCCTCCAGCCCCCTAAATCCCCTCCTCTCCTCCCTTCCCACCCCAACCCTCCCTTCTCCCACCTCCCACCGCCAAACTCATCCCCTCCCTCTCTCTCTCTCCCCCCTCTCTCCCCTCCCTCTCCCCTCCCTCTCCCCGGGGCGGGGCGGGCTGCTCGGCGGGGCTGCTCGGCCAGGCTGGGTGGGCTCGGCTCGGTCGGGCTCGGCTGGGGTGGGCTCGGCACGGCTCAGCCCGGCCCGGCACGGCTCAGCCCGGCCCTGCCCGGCCCGCCTGCATGCGGCGGCGGCGGCGGAGGGGCTGCGGGGCGGGGTGAGCGGCTCTGCGCTGCCGGATCGGCGGGATGAACGGCTCCCAGGCGGGGCTGCCCGCCGGCATCAGCGGCCCTCCGGGGCTCCCGGGAGCGCTCGGCGGGGCCGCGGGGCTGCAGGGAGGGCCGAACGGCTCCTCGGCGGCCGCGGGGCTGCTGGCGGGGGCCGGGGGAGCGGCGCTGGAGCTGGAGCGGGCGCTGCGCTGCTGCACCGCCGCCTCCGTGGTGACCGACGGCAGCGGCGCGGCCGAGGAGCGCAGCCTGTACATCATGCGGGTCGTGCAGATCGCCGTCATGTGCGTCCTCGCCCTCACCGTCGTCTTCGGCATCTTCTTCCTCGGCTGCAACCTGCTCATCAAGTCCGAGGGGATGATCAACTTCCTGGTGAAGGACCGCCGGCCGTCCAAGGAGGTGGAGGCGGTGGTGGTGGGGCCGTACTGACCGCCCGGCCCCTCTGCGGACACTCTGCTGCCTCGGCTCGGAGCTTTTTCCTCCTCGAAAACCGCCCCACGGACGATTCCCGGGATCCCGGAGGCCGCGGAGCCGCGCGGGGCGCCCGGAGCCGCCCGGCCCGTCCCGTCCGCCCGCGGGCTGCCAAGTAAAGCGTGCTCTGATGGCAACAGGTCTGGGGGTCCTTATTCCGTCCGCCCTTGTCCCTCCATCCCTCCCTGCGAGTCCCGGGGGGCCGCGGAGGGGCGCGGGGGGCGGCCGGGGTGCAGCTGGATGAACCCTTCCCTCTCCCCCCGGGGCCCGTCCGTGCAGGTTTTTCCTCGCAGCTGTGCTGAAATTTCCCTTTTCCAGCGCTTTTCTAGCTCTTTTCCAGCGCTTTCCCAGCCCTGCCCGGTTGCACAAGGCTGGGCGAACGCGGGACGCGCATCCCTGGGCGCGGAGGAGATGCTGGGACCGCGGTCCTGCCCCGTGGATCCCGCGGATCCCGGCTGTGGCCAGGGAAATAACCCAAACCACCCCAGCTGCATCCCCTCAGTCCGGGTTTGGCTCTGGAAAACCACAATACATCGTGTTGTTTTTTTAACCCGGCTGGCCAACAGGTGACTTTGCACGGTCACGTTTTCGGGAGGGAGAAGCTGCTGCCCGCACGGGGTTCTGTTCTCTCCATCCCTTCCCTCCGTGGGGACACCAAAGCATCTTTCTGAGCTGTTTGTCACATCCCCGGGGGCTCCCCGGGCTGCTGGTGATAAACTGATGTCTCCGCGCTTGCTGGAGGGGAGTGGGACCGGCACGAACACTTGCCGGGGACGCGGTGGCGGCGGGGTGGGGGCAAAATAGGCTCAGACAACGTGTCTGTGAGATAACGGCTCTCACGAGCCCCAAATCCCCGCAGTAAGATGCTAATTGTCGATATTTTTAATGCCGATAATGATCAGGAAGTTTTCCGGAGCAGCCAGGCAGATTTCCAGGCTGCTCGGTTCATCCTGGGTGCCGAGATGGCTGAGCCACCGAAGTGTTCCAGACACCTCCGGGAGATGTTATCAGGAGCTTAAATTGTGATGGACAAGGTGAAACTCATTGACACCTGAGCTGGAAGGGGGTGAAATAAAGCTGGAGCCTGACACGACATCTTCTGATGGAAAGTGAGACAAAGCAGAGCATCCCAAGGGAGTTCAGATCCCCGTGTGCTCCCTCATTTACAGCTACATTTAAGGGAAAGACACAGAACAGATCTGCCTGTTCTCTGGGGAACAAACACGCTGTGGACTCGTCATTACAGCAAAAAAAAAAAACGTTCCTGAGCCATCTCAGCTGAAACAGCCCTGAGAAATTTAATCAAAACTCTCCTTTCTTTACCCTTTAGTGCCAGAGAAATGTTAGACAAAGCAGAATTTTGAGATAATACAGTGACAGGGAAAACTAATACAGATGTTTCGGTCATTACAGAGCATTTCCAGCTGTTTAAGGTGCATCACTTGGTGATGGGATGGACAGTACATCATTCCCATATCCTGCCTTGCAAGGAGGGCACACTGAGTGCTTGGACACTTTCTGGGAGCTGGATTCATTGGGCATCCTTTATTAATTATAGGGAAGGCTTGGATCATGCATTATATAATTATACACTTTGATTAACCTCTGCCAGAGGTCACAGCTCTTCCCAACACCATAAATCTGGGGGAAAGTAAACTCCTGGTTCTGTCATAAAACTGTGGCATTTCAGCCTCAGCCTGAGGTTCCTCTTTCCCTGATGCCCAGGGACCCTTAGAAGGTGGGACCCCCCACCTAATCCAGCTCCTTAAACCCTGAAAAGAGGCTCAGTTTTAGGCAGGGAACACTTGGGGGAGAGGTGGATGCAGAGCTGCTCAGACACATCCAGTCCATCAGAGGAACTTGGGCCTCTCTTGATGTGGGGATTTGGGAATGGGCACAGGGAATGGATGGAGAGCTGGGATTATTCACAACCCCTGGGTGGGCAGGAGGGTGGAAGGGGAAGAAGAACCTCTGACACCCCACCCAGAGCTCTGGCATCTCCTCAGCCCGACCCTGTCCAGGGGGATGGAGGAGCTCTGAGAGGTGGCTGGGCAGGGTCTCCTGCCCGTCCTCTGGGTGCTCCAGACACTCCCTGCCTTGGGAAGCTGCTCCTCCAGCCCAGGGAGCTCCTTGCTCCCTTCCCACACGTGTGTGAAACCGTGCCCTGCCTGTTCCAGGGGCAGGAACCTCTGGTGAATGGAGATTTTTCAGCTGCACCCGACGTTTCAGGGGCGTTTTTGGGAAAACATCTGGAAAGCTGAGAGGAGTCTGTGGGGTCAACAAGCCCAGCTCCCTCAGCTCCTGGAAACAAACCTCCCTGGGGTGCTGAGGGGCCAGGGAATGGGTGTATTTGGGATCAAACAGTGTGGATACACACAGCAGGATCCACAATCCCAGAGCTGGAATGCGAACAGTCCAAACCCTGCCCTGCTTCCCTGTGCTTGTGCCTTTGTGTTCAGCTGAAATGGTTGAATGTTCCCTTCACCACCAAAACTCCAGGGGCCGTTCGCTGATGTGCATTCCTGCTTCTCCATGATGTTTCCAGCCCTGAAATTCCCAGGGGAGCAGAGAGCTGAGTGAGCTGGGAGACCTGAGCAGCTCAGCCATTGCTGTCAGATCAGAGAATGGGAGAATCAGGGAATGGTTTGGGTTGGAAAGGACATTTAAGGGTCAGATAGTCCAACCTCCTGCCTCCTGATCATCCAGTGCCACCCCCTGCCATGGGCAGGGACACTTCCACCAGCTCAGGCTGCTCCAGCCTGGCCTTGGACACTTCCAGGGATCCAGGGGCAGCCACAGCTTCTCTGCCCAACCTGTGCCAGGGCCTGCCCACCCTCCCAGCCAGCAATTTCTTCCCAATATCCCATCTCTCCCTGCCCTCTGGCAGTGGGAAGCCATTCCCACTTAGGGAATATTTCCAATTTCTGAGGCAGCCCTGCCCCTTGCAATTCCCAGTGACTGCTGAGGTGGGAAGGACTTTGCAGCAGGACCTCTCCCAGTGGAATTCCCTCCATGGCAGGGGAGTTGGAACAAGATGATCTTTCAGGTCCCTTCCAGCCCAAACCATTCTGGTATTCCATGACATCCCACTTCAGCTGCTTGGAGAGAACAACACCCAAAAAGTCTGCTCAGCCCCAACCAGAGCAGGTCCCTCAGGGTGTATTTGTGATTCTCCTTGAGTGCTGCAATAAAAAAAACCTCAAATCTGCCTTTCCTGAAGTCAAGGTTGAAGTGGCCTCACCCCAGGCTGCCTGAATTCCTAATTACTGTCCACGCAGTGGGAACACCACTGCCTTTGCCTGGAATGAAAATCGTGGTGTCTCCTCAGCAGAGCCCGAGGCCACTGCTCCCTCCACACAGCCTGGAAAACACTGGAGCCAGAGCAACCCTGGGAATGAACCCCCACCAAACTCACCCTGGCACTCCTGCTGTCCCTGCTGTCCCTGCTGTCCCTGCTGTCCCTGCTGCCTCTCAGTCCATCCTTGCTCCCCCCTGGCAGGAGCTGCAGGTGATGGATTCCACCCTCCCACCCCAAAACTGCTGCTAATCCTCCAGCACAGCAGTCAAGAGCTGCCTCAGCGCCCACTGGAGTGGTTGATTCCGTGTTTCAGATGGGAGACACTCCTTAAAAGCACTCCAGCACCTGCAATTGCTGCCTGATAACCCTGACAGTGCTCTCAGCCTAATTGCTCTGGATGGCTGTACAGTTTTAATTGTCTGTTTTCCACCTCTTTCGGGTAATAATGATCCAGCACTGTCTGAGGGGTGAGGACAAGCTGCACTTTGGCAGCTCAGACACGCGTGGGTGGAGGGAGCTTTATTCCAGCCTCACACTCAGGCAAAAATTCACATTGATTTTGAAAGCAGTTCAGCTCCAATAAGGGAAATAAGATCCTGCAGTTCATCTGCAGGTAAAAAACCCCAGACTTCGCTCTAAGTGACAGTTACAACTTCATGATTTGCCTTAATAAATATAATTATATTATAAGAAGTAGCCATGGAGTGATCCTGGATCCTGCAGCACAGCTGGGAATGGGGCTCCCAGCACTGGATGAGAGTGTGCTCCCTAAAAACCTTCCTGCTCAGCTGCACTCCCCCCTTCCACGTGAGCCCATGTTCCTGCTCATCAGAGGGATCATCAGAGGGATCATTAGAGGGGCTCCCCTCCCTCCCTCCCAGCCCTGTTTGGGCAGGAATGGATTGCTGCCATTGATTCCAGCCAGGACTGGGAATGTCTAACAGCTCATGGAGCCCCAGGGGACAGCCAGGCTTTCAGTCCTTTGAGGAGATAAACCAGCAGTGTCATCTCCATAATTAAGGTTTGAAGCTACTGTCCAAACCCTCACTTGCTGTTCCTGGCAGCCAAATTTCTCCAGCCAATCCCCTCACCCCGTGGGTGCCCCAGAGCCCGAGCCAGGACAGGTATTTCACAGACTCAGGACTCCTGTGCCTGGTGTAGGAAATATTTTGGAGTGTTCAGGCCCCTCTTTGCATTAAGGTCTGGTTTTTATCTCCTCCCAACCCTCCACAGGTGCTCCAAGGCAAAGCTGGGCCAGCACCACCTTCTCCCCTCCCTCCCTCTCTGACCTTACACTGAGACCAAGGGATTTTGGGGAATCCAACATCATTTATTCCCTCTGTAATATGGACACAGGCTGGGAGAGATGGGGGTGTTCACCTGGAGAAGAGAAGGTTCCAGGGACACCTGAGAGCCCCTTCCAGAGCCTAAAGGGGCTCCAGGAGAGCTGGAGAGGGACTGGGGACAAGGCATGGAGGGACAGGACACAGGGAATGGCTTCCCACTGCCAGAGGGCAGGGAGAGATGGGAGATTGGGAAGGAATTGCTGGCTGGGAGGGTGGGCAGGCCCTGGCACAGGTTGGGCAGAGAAGCTGTGGCTGCCCCTGGATCCCTGGGAGTGTCCAAGGCCAGGTTGGAGCAATCTGTGATAGTGGAAGGTGTCCCTGCCCATGGCAGGGGGTGGGATGGGATGAGATTTAAGGTCCCTTCCAACCAAACCATTCCATGACTCCATGACTCACTCTATGATCACCAATATATTTATAGGAGGCTGATCTCTTTTATGAAACACCTCTATTTTTTGATGCCAAAAATTCGATTTTTTTTACCACTGGGGACCAGACACTTCCTCTGAAGACAGAAACCAAAGGCAGCCTGAGCTCCTCAGGTCTGAGCTTATCCATCAACTCAGCCACCAGCAGCTTGGGACCCATTCCACAGTTATGGGATGTATTTTTAGCCCATGGAAAAACAGTGTCATGAGCACATGATATGAAATATACACAGAGCAATATATCACTTTTCTGTCCTTTATTCCCTCATAATCAGGTTAGGAGGGGTTTTTTCCCCCTCTACTTGCTTCTATTTTGGAAGTGTCTCCAGGGAGCCCAACTGGAGGGACCTCAGGGCCATCAAACCCACAGCAAAGGGAAGGAGATGGAGTGACAGGGCTGGGGATGGAGGAGATGGAGTGACAGGGCTGGGGATGGAGGAGATGGAGTGACAGGGCTGGGGATGGAGGAGATGGAGTGACAGGACATGGGGATGGAGGAGATGGAGTGACAGGGCTGGGGATGGAGGAGATGGAGTGACAGGGCTGGGGATGGAGGAGATGGAGTGACTGGGGATGGAGGAGATGGAGTGACAGGGCTGGGGATGGAGGAGATGGAGTGACAGGGCTGGGGATGGAGGAGATGGAGTGACAGGGCATGGGGATGGAGGAGATGGAGTGACAGGGCTGGGGATGGAGGAGATGGAGTGACAGGGCTGGGGATGGAGGAGATGGAGTGACTGGGGATGGAGGAGATGGAGTGACAGGGCTGGGGATGGAGGAGATGGAGTGACAGGGCTGGGGATGGAGGAGATGGAGTGACAGGGCTGGGGATGGAGGAGATGGAGTGACAGGACATGGGGATGGAGGAGATGGAGTGACAGGGCATGGGGATGGAGGAGATGGAGTGACAGGGCTGGGGATGGAGGAGATGAAGTGACAGGGCATGGGGATGGAGGAGATGGAGTGACTGGGGATGGAGGAGATGGAGTGACAGGGCTGGGGATGGAGGAGATGGAGTGACAGGGCTGGGGATGGAGGAGATGGAGTGACAGGGCATGGGGATGGAGGAGATGGAGTGACAGGGCATGGGGATGGAGGAGATGGAGTGACAGGGCATGGGGATGGAGGAGATGGAGTGACTGGGGATGGAGGAGATGGAGTGACAGGGCTGGGGATGGAGGAGATGGAGTGACAGGACATGGGGATGGAGGAGATGGAGTGACAGGGCTGGGGATGGAGGAGATGGAGTGACAGGACATGGGGATGGAGGAGATGGAGTGACAGGGCATGGGGATGGAGGAGATGGAGTGACAGGGCTGGGGATGGAGGAGATGGAGTGACAGGGCTGGGGATGGAGGAGATGGAGTGACAGGACATGGGGATGGAGGAGATGGAGTGACAGGGCTGGGGATGGAGGAGATGGAGTGACAGGGCATGGGGATGGAGGAGATGGAGAGGGAATTGAGGAGGAGGTGCCAGTGGGACCTCAGGAAGGCAGGGAAGGGTCCAGCCCTGGCAGTGTGGGGGGCTCTGTGCTCCCATTCCATTGCTGCCATTTCCTCAGTGCAAATTCCCCGTTATTTCCTGCATTTTAGCTCCTCTAATTTCCTGTCACAGCAATTGCAGAAGAAAACAGATGCTCAGTTGAGTTTAGGAGAGCTTAAGAGAAAGGAGCAGGTGATTTCCCCTGGGGATAATATCCTAAAATCAAGACACAGAAGGGATGTCTTGGCCCTCACTCCAACCAAGTCCAAGTCCTTCCCCAGCTCCAGGAGCTGAAGTGATGGGCACAAGGATTCACCCCCAGACTTTGGGCCTCAGAGGAGCTTAGGGAGGATTTTGCAGTGTGAAAAATGTAAATGTGCACCAGAACCTGCCCCGTGAAATGTCAGCTCTGTTTGGTGCTGTATTTGGGAAATAAAGGATGGATTTGTAGTCCCTGCTCCGGTTTGTTCCTGGAAGTTGGGGTGAAATCCAACTGGGATACCACCAACAAAATGGTAAGGGAGAGGAGGAGCAACAAAAATTGCCAGGAACCTGGAAAACTGAGGAAGAATGAAATACACCTAAAAAAAATCCACTCGTGGGCTTGGAGAAAGAAATGGAAACAAAGGAGTGGAATGTGTGATACACATCAACCTGCTGGGGTGGAAAACAGTTTGGAGATGAGGCCTGTCCAGAAAAGATGGGCTGGAAGAGGCCAAGATGGAATAAAGCAATTTTTTTTTTGGTTTGTGGGAAAGTCTTGACAATGAGAGCTGTTGGCTGTGGAAAGATCCCCATAGGGAAGGGAGGAAAAATTCTTTTATTTATGACTTTTACTCTAAACTTGAGAATCTATTCCCTGTAGGATGTTGCTGCATTCACAAGGAGCTCAATCTGCTTTTCCAGCCCAGCCTCTCCATCACTGTCTGCTGGAATTCCCTGGCCAAGCTGATCTCTGTGTGTCACTGGAGCTGTGGGGATGCAAAGTGCCAATCACGCTGCAAACATTCATTGGACAGAAAATCCACTCAGAAGTTATCAAGAAAAGAGAAGGAGCTGAATTCCACTCAGTAGTTTCAGAAAGTGGAGAAAAGGAGCAGTTTGCATCAGTTCCCTCCCTGCAGAGCCCCAGGGGCTGTTGGACAGCAGGGGAGAGGGTTCAGTTCCTGTTACCCCTCAGGGAATTGGGGGGGACAGGGGGAGGTTGGAGCTGCCACTCAAAGCTTTTAAAATACATATTTAGGGTTTCCCAAACTCATTTGGGGCAAGGACAGAAGACACCACAGAGCTGCTCCAGGGGCTGGAGCCCCTCTGCTCTGGAGCCAGGCTGGGAGAGCTGGAGGGCAGAGCTGAGGCTGCCCCTGGATCCCTGGGAGTGTCCAAGGGCAGGCTGGAGCAGCCTGGGCTGGTGGAAGGTGTCCCTGCCCAGGGCAGGGGTGAGACTGGATGGGCTTTAAGGTCCCTCCCAACACAAACCATTCCATTATTTCATAACCCAGACTTCCACTAAAATCCCTACATGGTTGATCAAAGCCACATCTCCCCTTCCCTCTGCCAAATATAAACTCAGAGCTGCTGAAGAGCCAGGCTGAGATGGAGAAGATCCCTGAGATTATCTGGAGCTCTTCCCCCCAGGCTGAGCCTACATACCAATATTAATCCCATCAGCAAATAATCCCCAATTCCATCTCTCTGGTTCTCCCTGGTGTCAAACCTCCTTGGAACATCAGCAGAGAGGAAGCCACACATTATCTTAATTCTGTTCTTTGCACACTTCAGATCCCTTTTCCCTCTCTTCAAACACCACACCACGACCATTTTTATACACAAATAACACTCTGAGCCTGAACAAAGCAAATCCACGGGGTATTCCGTGAGTGAGAAGTGAATTACCTTGGGAAAAAAACCCAGTGTGATTGGAAAATGGAGCACAGCAGGCACGAGCCAGTGACACCTCCCATCTGTCATGGCTTGGACAGAAAATGAAAACACACATTAATTAAAAGGAGGCTTTGGGGGAAATATTATTAACTTGTGCTATAATAGGAGCTAAAGGCTTCCAGGGAGCTCCACTGGGGGGATGTGCAGGGAATTTGATTAAAGGCTCAAGCTCATTGTCTTGGAGAGGGACAGGAAGGGTGGGAACTCGTGGGGGCGTCAGTGTGGGATCATGGAATTGTTAAGGTTGGAGAAGACCTTTAAGATCACCGAGTCAGCAGCATCACCACCTCAGTCACCACTGACCATGTCCTCAAGTGCCACATCCAAACCAACCTGGGCAGCCCCTGCCAGTGCCTGCCCACCCTTTCCAGGAGAAATTCCTGCTGATGTCCAACCTGAGCCTCCCCTGGCACAGCTGGAGGCTGTTCCCTCTCCTCCTGAGCCTCCTTTTCTCCAGGCTGAGGCCCCCCAGCTCCCTCAACTCCTCCTGCTGCTCCAGCCCCTTCCCAGCCCCTCTGTGTCCTGGCTGAGGGTCCCCTCAGCATTTAAATCAGAACCCCACTCTCAATCCAGTGACTTCCCTCGATCAAACAAAGGAAGGAACCCAAAATTCCACATCTCCTCCCTCTCCCTCAGAGCTGGTGGGCACTGCCTGTGGCAGGGGCCATACCCATGGGAGCTCAGCTGAGCCACAAGTGTGAAATCAGGCTGAAAAATCACCTTTAATAACAGATTTCTGCCAATTATTGACATCCTGGCATTTCCCAGCTATGAACTGACAGCATTTATAGCACTTCATTATGTCAGAGCGCTGTTTTAAGGTGCATTAACAGCTCACACCCTCAGTGATGTGACATCCACACCACATTCCATACATCCAGGGCTGCTACTTTGGCTCCAGCCTCGCTGTCCAGCGGAGCGAGGAGAAAACAGCTTGTTTTGTTCCTCTATTCATCCCCCTAATTGCCTGAAAAGAGTGGTTTTAGCGAGTCACCAGCAGCTGGGAAAGTGAGAACTGCCATCGATCCAACCCAGTGCTCCGAGAGGAGGCCGAAAATAATTTGTCCTGCTCTTCCCCAAGCTCAGCAGGGTCGATATCCCTGCTCTGGGGGGGCAGCTGGGGTGCCAGAGGCAATCAGCTGGTGCTGGATGAGCTGAATGCACAGCCAGGAGCGTTTTCCTTCCTTTATTCTGGAGGGGTTTATGTCAAAATGCCAGATGAGTTCTGGCAGAATGAATGCCAGGAGTGTGGGACAGTCCAAGGCATTGTCTGGTTTGCTGTGGAGTCAGAGCTCACCCATCCTCATTTTTACTGCCTGAACCGTTCCAAGGAGAGCCAGGAAGGAGGGTTTGCCAAGGAATGCTTGGGATCCCAGAATCCCACAGTGGTTTGGGTTGGAAGGGCCCTTAAAGCCCATCTGATCCCCCTGCCCTGGGCAGGGACACCTCCCAGGGCTGACACAAAACTGCATTTCCTACCTTGGAGTTGTGCAGCGTTCAACAGGATCTCTGTGGTATGATTGTTCCGTTTTAAAAAAACAAAAACAAAGGCATTTTTTTCCTCCCAAATCCAAAAGCAAAACCAAATTACTGAGTAGAAAGTACAAACATCATCTATGGCTCAGGAAAAACCCCACAGTGCTGCACAAAAATTGGACCATCCTTCCGGAGTTTTGTTGCACCTCCCTCCCAATTCACGGTTTGTTTTCTTCTGACACGTTTTTAGGGAAATGACTGATGGGGCAGAGACTGAAATGCAGCCCAGCAATGACTTAATGAGGCCAGAAAACACACGAAGTGCTCTGCTCCAGCCACTCGCTGGGCTGGAGCACCAAGTGCCTCCAACATATGCTGGGGATAATTTGGGAGTCCCTCATGAAATCCCAGCTCTGTGACCCCCTGATTTTGCTGGGAATAGAAATCCAAGCTGGGGAAATGGAAAGAGATGAAAGGCAGTAGTAAAGCAGCTCATCCAAGCGGGATGTTTGATGGTGGAAAAGCAAGGCTAGGCTGAGCTAGAGGGGATGGACGGTCACACTCGTGTCCTGGGCACTCTCCCAAGGAGCAGCAATCCCGGGAAGGTTCCTCCTGGAGAGCAGGCACTGCCCTGGGTGTTTGCCACGAGTCCTCTCCCAGGGCAAGAGGACAAATGGAAGGGTCTGATGAGTCTCCATTAGTGCTCTGAGAGCTGGAAGGGGCAGCCCTGGAACAGGGAATGGAACAGGGAATGGAACAGGGAATGGAAGAGGGAATGGAACAGGGAATGGAAGAGGGAATGGAACAGGGAATGGAACAGGGAATGGAAGAGGGAATGGAACAGGGAATGGAAGAGGGAATGGAACAGGGAATGGAAGAGGGAATGGAACAGGGAATGGAACAGGGAATGGAACAGGGAATAGAACAGGGAATGAAACAGGGAATGGAACAGGGAATGGAACACGGAATGGAACACGGAATGGAACACGGAATGGAACAGGGAATGGACAGGGAATGGAACACGGAATGGAACAGGGAATGGAACAGGGAATGGAACAGGGAATGGAACAGGGAATAGAACAGGGAATGAAACAGGGAATGGAACAGGGAATGGAACAGGGAATGGAAGAGGGAATGGAACAGGGAATGGAACAGGGAATGGAAAGGGAATGGAACAGGGAATAGAACAGGGAATGGAACAGGGAATGGAAGAGGGAATGGAACAGGGAATGGAACAGGGAATGGAAAGGGAATGGAACAGGGAATAGAACAGGGAATGGAACAGGGAATGGAACAGGGAATGGAACAAGGAATGGAACAGGGAATAGAACAGGGAATGGAACAGGGAATGGAACAGGGAATGGAACAGGGAATAGAACAGGGAATAAAGTGGTGGATGGGGGGGCTCAGGGGGGTGGGGTGCTCTGCCTTTCACAGCTCATGGGCCTCTCTAAGAGCTCCCTGCTTTGAGCCCCTCATTTCCCCTGCATCCAGCAGAGGAGATCCCATGGGAGAGGGCACTGGGATAACGGGATCCACCTCTCATCCCCATCCAGGGGCTCTGCAGACTCTCCAGATGGACAGGCCCATTTCCCTCCCACTGTGCTGTCTGGGCCCTGCCCTGGAGAGCCATCCCTGGAGTTTTGGGGTGCAGGAACTGATCCCACCGCACAGCCTGGGCTGTCCTGTCCTGTGGATCCAATCCCAACCCACAAAAGCCTTGGATGGGACATTTCTCGTGTTGGCAGGTGTCAGTTCACCAGTGATGGCAGATGTGGCAAAGCCTGGCTGTATCCAGTCCAAACTGCTGATTTGTGTCCTGCACCCCTCTCCTGGAGGAGCAGCCAGGGGTGGCTGTGAATGCACCCTGGTGATCCCTGGATTTGTCCACATCCCTGCTCCAGGATTCCCACTCCCTTCCCTCCAGCATTGCAGACTGTAATTAAGAAACCCATAATTTTTAGCAGGAAAAACCTAAACCCCCCTACTTTGGGTGGTTCATCACCCAGAGAACAATCTGGCTGATGCTCCTGACAGTTCCAAGAGATGCTCCCAAGCACAGAGACTCCCAAAAATTCCTGCCATTTCTTCCCTCCCTTTGGCATTTTTAGCACTGATTGAGAGCTCATGAATTAAACTATCAGTAAATTTTTGCTCTTCCTTTGCTGGTGACACAATGTGGAGCCCCCATAGCCAGCAGTGCATCAAAAGCTTGATTTGGGCTCTTTTTTATCAGCTTTTTTTTTTTTTTCAAACTAAATTTCCAACCAAATTTCTGGGGTGACCAGAGAAGCCCTTTGAACCTCCCTCTGCCTGTGCAGGACAAATCCACACTGAGCAATGGACTGAAGTTTAAATCAGCTTGACACGACCTGAGCAGCTGAAAAAATGGGTGTTTGTCGGTGCTTCCGCCCTTTGACAGGTATAAATAATAAATCATAAAAATAATAAATCATAAAAATAATAAATAATAAAAGCTGTAAATACTCTAAAAATAAAACAAATACATACACACTGAAGACCCCAAAAATTCCATGGCCACAGGGATGCTGGGGGTTGTCCAGCCCTGGCACAGCTGCCCTGGGCAGGGATGGATTCCCCACCCCTGGGGGGATTTCAAAGCCCTGTGGATGTGGCACTTGGGGACACATTTTAGTGGTGGCCTGGGCACTGCTGGGGAACAGCTGGACTTGATGGTCATGGAGGGTTTTTCCAGCCTAAATAACTCCATGATTTTGTGACTTTATCCATCCCACAGCACGAGCAGAAAGTGCCCTGATGACCAGGAAGGGTCATTTTTAGGTGATGAGGGACCATTTTCCTTCAGGGGGAAGAGGAAGGTGCAAATGAGAGTGGGATACAACAACCAGGGAATGGGGGTGAGGGAACACAGATCAGTGAAATGTCCTTTTAGCTCTTAATTCTGAGCACTGCAAAGATTTACCAAGAAGCAACAAAGTGCCCTCAGCTCCTGCTGGAGCTTGGAGGGGCTGAGGGGTCATGGAAGGAAGAAATCTTGAAGAAATCCCAGCACAGTCAGCTGGCAGATGTTGCTGTCCAAGGATGGATGTTGGGCCACAGAAATGGTTCCAGCACCCTTTGTGTTCCCAGGGAGAGCTTTGCTCTTCTCCTCCAAATCACATTTATAGGGGGAATTCATTTCCTTCAGGGCTTTGTGCTTCCACTGACAAACGTCTCTGCATTCCTTTTTCATTCCTTCTGATTCAGGAACCCACAACAGTGGGGAGAGAACCAGGGAGAGAGAGAGAGAACAAAGCTCCCTCTCCAGCCAGGAGCTGCTCCTTTCCAGAGGGGTCGTCACCAGGACAGGAGAACAAGGGGCAATTCACAGGGTGATTAAATGGAACTGAGTTTTGTGGCTTTGGGAGAGAAGACAAAAGCCCAGCATTAGATTCATTTAGAGGACAGGAGCTGGGTTAAACATTTGGGAGAGTCAGACAATCAGCCCGTGAAACATCCTGGCAGGTGAAGCTGCTGCAGCCAATTCATAACGTGGCAGATGAAGCTGTCACTGGAGCTGACACTGCAAATGAAATCCTGCATTCCCTGTGCAGCCCTCCTGGGTCAGCTGCATTGAATCTGCTTGGGAAACAGGCTGAGAGAAATGGCTCAGGGTGCTGGGAAAGCTTCCCATCTACAGGTCCTCTCCTCTGGCCTGGTCACCTCACCCAGCCCTGCCCTGCTGGGCAGGGAGTCAAGGTTTGTCCCCACAGCAGCACCTGGGGGACCCTGCAGGGTGTCCTGGGCTCAGCAAAGCCAGGGCTGCCCGGTCTGATCATGGAATCATGGAATGGTTTGGGTTGGAAGGTCCTGAAAGCTCATCCAGTGCCCTGGGCAGGGACACCTTCCACTGGCCCAGGTTGCTCCATGTCCATCCAACCCGGCCTTGGACACTTGCAGGGATTGGAAGTCCACAAGAATGATGAAATTTTCTGTGCTTCAAATAGCCAATAAGTGCTAAATAATACTCTCTAAATTTCAACCACACTTTAGCATGAATACTCATCCTAGAGAAGAACAAAAATCCCACGTGCGTGCTGAGAAGGAGAAAAGGAGCTTGGTGGGACTCCAGTGGATTGTGTCCCCACAAATCCCCAGCTTATCCTCCCCCCATGGCAAAGGGGGCTCCTTGCACTCTCTTTTCAAATAGTTTTCATGTTCACTTCTGTTAGTTCTGGAATACCAGAGGCAGCATTCCCAGGAAATATCCCCTGGATGCCAGGGCCAGGATCCTGAACATGCAGATTGCATTTCTGTGGTTACTGTGGGAATGAGTTAAAAGAGCAAAGAAAGGCAGACAAGGATGTTCACAGCAAGCTGCAGGGTTTAGCCCTGTCTCATTTTAAACTGAAAAATAACCTCCTACTCCAGGCTCCAGAAAAGGATTAGAGACTGTCCAGGATACAGGGGAGAAAAATAAAAGATGAGGGATCTTGCGACAGAAGAAAAATGAACAATACAAAAATCCTCTATTGTCCATTCTCTGAGGGAGAGAAGGAGCCAATCTGTGCCTTCCGAGGCTTTTTGCTGAATATAATGTAATTTCTCAGGCATTTTGCTGTCTGATAACTGAGGATGAAGTGTTTGTTTCGGGAAAATTGAGCGTGGTCAGAAAGGTCTGGGCGAGAAAGGCTCGTCCAGAGTGATTAGCAGGGAGAGGAGAATGGAGATGATATCTGGGCTGCCAGCAGAGTGCTCTGAAAACTTCCCTGGGATAATTAGCCTGAATTATATTCTCCAACACAAAGCCCCTCTGAAAGGCCATTACAGGCTGAATTAAAAATCACAGATCAGGAGCTGATTCAAACCACTGCTCATCAGCACATGGCCAGGCGTGGGGGTGAAAAAGGAGCTGGGTTTGAGGAGTGCTGAGATCCCAGACCCATCTGCCAGGGGAGCCCCAAGCTCCAGCTCCTGGGGGAAGGGTCTGGCTGCACCCAAAGGAGCACAGGGAGCAGCTGGATCTGGGCTGGACTGTGGAGTCTGTGACTGAACCACAGCTGGAACCCCCAGGAGAACCAACCCCAAGCCAGCTAATCAGAGCAGAGAGGGCAGCCTGCACCCAGGGCTAACTTTAAACTCAGGATAGGTTTAATTTACCTCCAGGTCACACAGCCTGCTCACTGTGCCTGCTCCCCACTCAGGATTTCCCACCAAGGGGGAAGTTCCCCTGTTTCTCCTGAAGCCCCAGCTGTGGTTCCAGAGCCTCCAGAGCCCATGGGATGGTGCCATGGCCTGTGGCCACCCCTGCCTTCCTCCTCCTCCTCCTCCTCAGGCACGTCCCTGTCTCCAAGGTCTCTTCTGGAAACGCTGGGCACCGATTCACTCTCCCCACAAAATGTCATGAGAATCCCCCAGATCAAAGGATTCATAGAATTATAGAATTGCCAAGGCTGGAAAAGCCCTCTCAGGTCACTGAGTCCAAACAACAACCCAACACCACCGTGGTCACCACCAGCCCACGGCCCCAGGGGACAGTGATGGAGCCTGATCTTAACCTACTCTTAAAAACTGCCTTGTGCTGGATAACACCAGGATTCCTTCTGTGATTCTGGGATTCTACTCCTTGTCTGACAGGGGAGAAGACTGTAACCCCCACCAGGAATTCCTAAAACCACGGGAGGACTTGTGCCAGTCTGGGAAAGTTTCATACCCACATTTGTAGGTACAGACGAGGAAGGCAAAAAAATTCAGTGGACCAGGCATTTCCACAGTGTCAGGTTGTTCTACCAGGTCCCCAGCCCAGCTCTGCCCTCCCTGCTGTGAAATGTAACCCCTTGGAATGATCAGAATGATCCCTTGGGCTGCTCTTCACCCAAAAAGGTGCCTCTCACGCCCACAAAACTCACTTTGGTGCTAAAGCCCATCAGCCAAACTCCTGGTCCCCTTTTCTTTGCTTTGAAAAGTGGTTGTATTTAATACTCCATCGGTTTTCCTCAGCCTTTAAGCCTGGAAAATTTCAACAAAACACATTTTGGGATATTAAGGATGACTGGAAATAAGAGATACCCAAGAAAAGTCAGGCAACCTGAAGTTTACCCGGGACAACTGGAAAGCTGCTGTTTATATTTTCGTACCACAACTCATTTAAACTCCCTGCCATGCTCAGAAATCTGCTTTCCCACAAATAACAGTGGTTTTTTTTAAATAGAATCCCATGATTTTCCAGAATCTGCTTGATCTGGTAAAATCTTTCAAGTGTTCGAAATTCTTCAGGGCAACCTGCTTTAAAATAAAGACTCTAAGAGAACAATTAGCTAAAAGGTGGTTTTAGAAAAGACCTGAGATGGCTGGAAAACAATCTGAATACAGACAATTCTGTAATTGGGGGCTTCCACCAAGTATCATAGTTTTAGAAATGAAAAGCAGCATCTCCAAGGAGCTCCAGAATGGGTGGCAGAAACTCGTGGATAAACTGATATAAAATGATGAAGACTTTGACAAGCAACATGTGGAGACTGGGAGAGTCCCTGCTCTGTAATCAGACACTTCTCCAACTGCCAAACAGAGGAAAAAATGAAATTCCAGCCGTGGAAACAGCAGAGTGGTTTCCTTGGCAATTGTAACCATGCAAAAGGCTTTGGTTTCCTTCCTTCTGCCTCATGAAAGCAAAAACATTGGAGCCTGTCAGCTGATCCAGAAAGATTAACTCCAGTGAAATCAGAGCATCTGATGAATTTGGGATCACAGGGACACACCCAGGGAAATGAAGCTGCACCAAGGGTGGTTTGGGTTGGGTGTTGGAAATATTAACTCGTGGAAAGGGTTGTCCTGGGAGTCCCCACCCCTGCAGGGATCTCAGAGCCCTGTGGATGTGGCACTTGGGGACAGGGGGCAGTGGTGGCCTGGGCAGTGCTGGGGGGTGCTTGGACTCCATGCCCTTGGAGGGCTTTTCCAGCCTAAACCATTCCATGACCCCGCAATTTCCTCCACTCAGAAAGACAAAATGGTCGAGGGCAGAACTGGAAAGAATTCCCAAACAGACCCAAAGTGGGAGAAGCTCCCGAGGTCTGGCTTTGAGAGCTGAGCTTGCCCAGCACTGGGCAGCAGATCAGCTGGGCAGTGCCAGGGCAGCAGAACACACACAGCACACACAGAGCCTTGGCTGGAAGGGGAGGGGGATTTGTTCTCTTGCCTGATTTTCCCAGCACTGAACCCCCAGCCTGGTGCCACAGACTCCAGTGTGCTGCTCCAGTGGCTCCCAGTCACAGCTTCCCATGCCAAAGAGGCCCAGATTGATCATTTTATCCGAAGGTGTTGGGAACTGCTCTGGCCACAGTGCTGGGGATTCCCAAATCCTGCAGGGAAGGCTCAGGACTGATCACTGCCCAAGTGCAAATGTGCATGAACAAACACTCAGCTGAGCTTTAGCTTTATCAGAGACAGTTATTCCACATAAATGAGTTGTCTGGCCCAGGTCTGTCTTTGAAAGAACAGCAGGATGGTGGGAAATGATCCTGTGGAGAAATGACTTTTCCCTACTTTGGTCCTGCATCCATGGGAAAAAGCAGGTGATGGCTAAAGGGCAATTCCTACAGCTAAAGGAGCTCACACTGCATTTTTACATCAGAAGAGGGGTCAGTCCCTGATGAGGGACGTGGGGTGGGTGAACCCTGTGAGAGGTTGAAGGTTCCACTGATCCCATTCCTGGTATTTTTTTTGGCTCAGGCAGAGAACTCCTGATCTCCTGTGGCACCTCAGCACTGGAAAGAAAGAGCTCTGGACCACTCCAGCCTGGCATCCCAGTCCCCTGGCATCCCAGGGAACAGGGCAGAGAGCAGGTTTGTGGTGTCCAAACTGAATTAAGGGATGAAATAACTCCTGCCTGCAGCAAACAGATGGATCAGTGGCAGCACACCCACAAAACTCCTCATTTCTGGGCAATTAGGACGCTCTGCTAACACTTCCAGCAGCTCCAAGGTCCTGTTTGACCTGCAGGGAAAGGGAAATGATGGGAATAGAGCAGGTTTGGGGGGAGGAAAGGCAGAGCTCATCCTGTCAGCGGTGCCTCGGGGCCACCAGCTCACGGCTTTCAACCCCAAGACAAGAGCTGCTAAAATGATTTCCCGGAGATGGAAGTGCCTGAAAGCTGCTTTTATGGAAAAACATAAATCTCTTTATGCACAGGGAAGCAGAGCCAGGACAGGCAGCCCTGCTTTTCCAGCCCTGGAGCACACACTGCTCCCATTTCTCCTGCAGGAACACGGGCACGGCTGGGGACAAGGTGGGCATCGGGCACAGGGGGGGTTCCATGGGCTGGCAGGGATTTTCCAGCCTCAAGGACTCCAGCATTCTGTGCTGTTGCCAAGCACACAAATGAGACATCAGCAGCAAGGCTGATTTTCACCCTCACCACGAGCAGCAATCACAAAATGACATCAAGGAACGTAACCCAAATGTTTGGCGCCATCCCCGTGGGAAGCAGAGCCCGAGGTGGCTTCTCCTGGAGATCCCCAGGGTTGATTGGTCCCCTAATTTCCACAGTTATTAACATTAATGAAATCTTGCCCTCTAATGACTGCAGAGCCACTGATTTGTAATTGTTCTGTTTGTGCCTTGAACTGATTAATCCCCATTCCAAGGGGGGGCCCAGCAGGGAGGGTCATTTGTCATCTGCCAATTAACAGGGAACCAAAATGAACCCAAAGGGAATGGTTTGGGTGGGAAGGGACCTTTAAATCCATCCAGTGCCACCACCTGCCATGGGCAGGGACACCTTCCACCAGCCCAGGGTGCCAGCCTGGCCTTGGACACTTCCAGGGATCCAGGGGCAGCTTCTCTGCCCAACCTGTGCCAGGGCCTGCCCACCCCATGGTTTGCATTACTGAAATAGCACCGGGATAATTCCAAAATCTTACTTTCCCATTAAAAACAAACTTGTGAGTTGGAAAATCAAGCGATCAAGCAGGAAAAAAAGAAAGGAAATGTGTGGTCAGGGCGAGCACAAAAGAGAGCAGGTTCTGTTTCATCTTCACAGCAACTGGAGGAGACCAATTCGTTGTCTTGTGAAAGCTACGCTTGCCAAGAGAGTTTGAAGTCATTGGTTTCTCTGGAAAGCATTTTGGAGTGACTTCCTGCCATTACAGCACTTCCCTTTGCAAAAGTTGGGGCTTACTGAGCTTCCTCAAAAAAAAAAAAACAACAAAAAACCAACCAACCAACCAACCAAACAAAGAAAACCCCAACAACAACAAAAAAGACAAACAAACCCCCAAACCAAACAAAACACACAAACCAAAACCAAACCTCCCAACCAAACAAACAAAACACCACCAAAAAAACCACCCCCAATACTAATTATTTTATTCCTATGAGGCACCACTTTTTCTCCACCACCCCAAGAGCCAAAAGCAGAGCCCCCACACGTGCTCAGCCAGGGATGACTCTGCAGAGGCTCCTCATCCCCAGAGCTCCTGGCTCAGCTCCTCACGGGCACTTCAGGGCTCTGGGGATGGCAGCAGATCCATTTAGGAGCTGGCACTGCCCGTCCTGGGGAGCTGCTGCTCTGGGCTGGCCTGGCAGGCTGATGTGGCTCCCCACCAGGTCAGAGCTGCTCCTCTCCAGCCCCCCCAGGGTTTTCACCTAATGCAGGTCTGGGCTAGGGCCAAGCTCAGCTTTCCAGTGGTTTGGGTGCAGAAAAGCAGGAACTCAAAGCTGCAGGATGGACACGGGTTCAGGGAAGGTTCATCCCCACCTTCAACACAAACCTCCTCCTTCACTCCATAATTACACAACACCACATGAGTTACTCTCACTGAACCTGCTACTGCAATGAAAATCAGGTTTCAAACTACCCCTTGGACAGAAATCATTTTTAAAAAACCCCATCTCGTGGTGTGGGCTGGGTAAACACTGACCACAGTCCTGCCAGTGCTGGATCTGTGCTACCAACTGCAGCTCCAGGTGATCTCACACACCAAAAAGGGGAGGAAAAGCCCAAAATCTTAACACTGGGTCTCAAAACCTTTAGTAAATCTGACCTTTGCCCAAAATGAACGTTTTTCAGCCATCCCCCTGAACAGGGGGGGTTTGGTTTTAACCACTGAGCTCCTCTCTCCATAAAAATAAAGCAACAAAAAAGCTCCCCCTGCCACAGCCCTGCCCCCCTGGACACAGGGAGGAGAAGAGGCTGGATGGCACATGTCACCCGTGCCAGGCAGGGCATGGAATCCCAGAATGGTTTGGGTTGGAAGGGACCTTTAATCCCACCCCATCCCACCCCCTGCCATGGGCAGGGACACCTTCCACCAGCCCAGGGTGCTCCAGCCTGGCCTTGGACACTCCCAGGGATCCAGGGGCAGCCACAGCTTCTCTGCCCAACCTGTGCCAGGGCCTGCCCACCCTCCCAGCCAGCAATTCCTGCCCAATATCCACAAAGGCTTCATTTGAAATAATTAGATTATAAAATTAAACTCCAACCCCAAGCGATGCTTTACTAAAACACAGTGATTTTTCTGGGTGCACAGAAGAGTCCCAGCTGTACAGAAGTCACACACTGCTATAAACTCTGCTTTTTCTAACTGGAAGCATTTAATAAAATTAAATATATTAAAATAATAAAAGATCTATAAATTCAGCTTTTTTTCTAACTAATTTCATAAAATTAAATATATTAAAATAAGAACACTCATTTTGCACTGAGCTGTAAATATTATCATGCAAACACACCAGCAAGCTTTGATTTTAACATCTGCATTCCAAATGGGGCAAATTTTGCTTCAGACAACACATTTTGCCAGCTGGGCCCTCATTTGAGAAGCTCCACTTCAGCTCTATATTAAACTCCTCATACCCTGATGGAAACAAACAGTGCAAAGGGAGAGAGACAGAAATGTTGTTCAAACCCTTTCCCTCCAACTGAGCCAGCTGCTCCATCCCAGGATGGTTCCATGGAATGCCAGCCCTGCTGGGGAGCCCAGGGATTTCAGATTCTTTCACCTTCCAGTGCCTGACCACACTTTCCAGGGAGAAATTTTCCCTAATATTCAACCTGAACCTTTCCTGGAGCAATCTGAGACTCTTCCCATTTGTTCTATCAAATTCCAGGGAGAGCTACCAGAGAAAACAACATTTATTTCAACTCCCAGTGTCAGTGAGAGAAGCAGAAATATGGATGAAAAGCACAAATTGAAGGCACAAAAGGAAAAATAATATATTAATTAAGCAAAACATCCACAAGGCTTTTAAATCCCTCCAGGGTTGGGGATTCCACCCCTGCCCTGGGCAGCTGTGCCAGGGCTGGACAACCCCTTCAGTGGAGAAATATTCCCAAATATCCCACCTAACCCTCCTCTCCCCTAAAGCCCAGCAGTATTTCCCTCCAGACCGACCCCAGAGGGATTATTTCACTAGAAATAGGTTGCAAAAAAAAACCCCTAAAACCTTACAGAAGCCAAAATTTGTGTCTGCAGTGAAACCTCGGTGGTGAATTTTCCCCTCTCCCGGAGAACAGCCTGGGAATGGATTCAGCCCCTGGCACAGCAGGGAATTCATGGCAGGGGCACTCTGGGGCTGCCAAACCCCAAGCAGGGCAGCTCCTCCTGCTCAGGGAGGATGAGCAGTGTTTGGGAGCTCTGGGATGAACCCCTGCCAGCCTGGAATGATTCCTCAGCCTTTTTGTGCCAGTGATGAGACCCCAGGCACCTCCAAGATTAAATCTTTCTGCCTTGCTGTGCAGTGGGACTGCTCTGCTCTGAGGTTTTGTTGTTTGATGCCCCCCTGTATGTTTGAAGGCACAAAGCTAAACGTGTGCCACTGCTATAAATCATAACTAGTAATGGGTTTTGCCTTTTCCTCAGGATATTTGGGTTTAATGTGTGCTGTGACATCAGTGCCCAGGCCAGAGCCGCTCTGGGAAGGGCTCCCACACTTTTGTGGCTGTGGCACAGGGACAGCAGGAGCCCCCTGTCCCCTCCACACCTCCTCTGCTGCGGGTTTAGCTCAGGGCTGATGGAATTTGGTGTTTCCCCAATCCATGACCAAACTGTGGGGAGCCCTTTGGTGCTGATGGACCATCATGACCTGACAAAGGGACTGGGAGGGGGGGAAAACAGGAGCAAGAGTTTCCAGAGGCTGCCTGAAGTCCTTGTCAGGATGGCCAGAACGGGCAGCAAGGAGCACTCTGTGGGTTCTGCCAAAAATCTATTGACAAGAAAAACTGGAATGAGAAAGCCAAGGGGAAGAGGGGAAGGGAGGTTTGACCAAAGCAGCTGGAAGTGCAGCACTTAATGGATTAAGTGGTTCAGCTGGGAAAGGTGATTTATGAGGAGCAGAGGGGGAAAGGGGGAAAGCACCCCCATCACTCTCCACGTCCCTGCACAGGAGAAAACGGCCTCAAGTTGTGCCAGGGGAGGTTCAGGTGGGATATCAGGAAATATTTGTTCCCAGAAAGGGTGTCAGGCATGGGAACAGACTGCCCAGGGCAGTGGTGGAGTCCCCATCCCTGGGTGGGATGAGCTGCCTGGGAAGGACTCCAGAGCTGGGCTGACATCACGTCTGGTCTCACCCAGCCTGTCAATACTTGCCCTATCAACTGCATTTTCCAAAACATGATGAGAAGACAAAACCTTTCCCAGGCATCCCCTCGGCCCCAGCTCTGGTTTCCAAGTTCCTCCTCCCACCTCCACCAGCACAGCAACATCTCCTCCTTTTAAAAAACACACAACATTCATGAGCTTTTTCAGCTGTGTCTGGGTGTGAATGGTTGTGCTTTCTTTAATCCAGTTTTTCTAATTTCCCCGTAAATGATAGGAAAATATTTCAGCTTCCAAAGTTAAGGCTTGTTGGTGTTCAGCACGATCCATAGAGAATCCCAGAATGGTTTGGGTTGGAAAGGACATTAAACCCCTCCAGTCCTACCCCTGCCATGGGCAGGGACACTTCCACCAGCCCAGGTGGCTCCAACCTGGCCTTGGACACTTCCAGGGATCCAGGGGCAGCCACAGCTTCTCTGGGAATTCCATCCCAGCCCCTCCCCACCCTCCCAGCCAGCAATTCCTTCCCAATCTCCCATCTCTCCCTGCCCTCTGGCAGTGGGAAGCCATTCCCTGTGTCCTGTCCCTCCATCCCTTGTCCCCAGTCCCTCTCCAGCTCTCCTGGAGCCCCTTTAGGCCCTGCCAGGGGCTCTGAGGTCTCCCTGGATCCTTCTCTTCTCCAGGTGAACCCCCCCAGCTGTCCCAGCCTGGCTCCAGTGGAGCAGAGAGAAATCAGAACAGCCTTTCCAACAGATATTCCCATTTCCTATTTTGCTCCATTTCCTTAGTCAGCCATGCTGCCTTTGGAAAAGCCCGAGGAGATCCTTGGCCCGTGCCCTGTGTGCCCTGTGTGCCCTGTGTGCCCTGGGAGGTTTTGGGGAGCAGCAGCCCCGCGGGTGCCCCGGGACGTGGCAGTGCCCGTGATTTGCTGCAGCGTGGGGTAATGGCTTGTGACAAAGTGCTGCTCCCAGGACAATTGATTTTGGACAGGGAGAGAACCTGGGTTTATGTAACAGCAGGATGCAAAGGATTTTACTCCACTACACCCCCCATCCCCCCCGGGTTTTTCCCTGGCCCTTCGCAGCCTGATTTTGGCATAAAATAAAGGAAGGGTTTGCTTTCTCACGGGGCAGTTTTGGGAACCCAGGTGGTCCTACCCAGCCCCTCATGGCAGGAATGGGGCACAACACTGAAATAAGCTGGTTTTTCTCTCTTGCTGCCTCGGAGTTGCACAGAAAATCCATCAGGAGTCGATGTTGCTGCAGGGCAGTTGTTTTTTCCAGGGCACTCTTTGGTGCTGCCCTGTCAGTGGGGAACATCTTTGCTTCCCTGGCACTCTTTGCACGGGCTGATGTCTATTTTCAAAGGCCAAGTGCCCAAACGCTGCCCCTCACCTCAAAATCCGTGCCCCCAAATCCCCCAGCCCACAGAGCTGCAGGAAAATGTTCCACAGACCTTCAGCTCCTGAGCTCCATCAGGGCTGGGATCCTCTGTCCAGAGTTTGGATTTGGCAGGCAAACGACTCTAAATCACATTATTTATAAACCCTTGATTTGATTTGAGTTTTTAATTAGTCAGGTTGCTTTAAATTGCCTTTATCACTCTGATGTGAAGTCACATCTCTGGTTCCTCCACCCCAAACCCTCTGTCACCCTGTTCCTGTCTGGTCCTGGCTCTGCTCCACATTCCCTTCCCAGCACATTTCAACCCCCAGACAGGACTGCAGCAGGAACCAGCAGGAGAAAACCCAAATTCTCCACCTTTGTGTCCCAGATAGAGGTGCCTGGGCCCAGCTGGATTTGGGATCACACCATTCCCCCCTACAGGTCTCATGTCCAGGCCTCCACCTCCGACTTTCTTCTTCCTTAAAAGAACATTCTGAAGATTATTAAGGAGTTCAGAGCCCCCCCTGATGGGAAAGGCCAGAGGTTAAAGTGCTAAAACTGAAATACCCCTTCATTTCAGTTAAAATTCAGATACACCCCCAAGCCAGAGTCTCCAAGTCCCACCCAACCAAAATTCCTCCTTAAAAGACAACCAAGGACATGAAGATCACTGTCATTTGGGTGGGGAATGATCCTTTTAATCCACCTCTGGGCCATTATCAGCTTTCAGCACTGCAGCATCTTGTGCCAGTGGGGCACTGGGGGGGCTTCTTGTACCCCCAAACAGGGAAACCATCGGAAAGCAAAGAATTCCCAGCCCAACATCCACCTCCTGAGCAAACAGACCAAGCATTTAAAGATCAGAGGCCACCAGAGAGCTTTAAAAACCACCCCCCTGGCTCTGCTACTGCTCAGGTTACTCCCTTTTGCAGCATTTCAGATGGAGGGACTTCATTAAAAGAGGTCACCAGCCTGGCAGGGGAAAGCAAAGCAGAGTCCTCCCCAGCCTGGCTGGGGTTTGATCTTTTCAATTATTCACCCCTCGTGGCCCCAGTGGGGCTCAGGCATCTGATGTCCCCAAACTCCTTTGTCCAGGATGAATTCACGTCGTGGCAGGTTTCAAATTTGAAAGTACCAACTCTTCAGCAAAGAGCAGCAAATAAAATCAATGGCAAGCACAGCACACTGAAAAAAAAACCCCCCACAGATAATAATGAAAAAAAAAAAAAAAGAAAAAAAGACTCCAACTTCAGTAATTTTCAATTTGCAAAGAGAAAAAACAGCCATTTACCAAGCAAACTTCATTGTCACTGTTGGAAGTTTGTTTTCAAAGGGATGTAAAATGCCACCAGCAACCTCCCATTGCTCCTGAGAGACAATGAGGGGGAAAAAAAACCCCCATCTAACCACAGCAAGCCTAAAACCTGCAAGGTTTGTATGAAAGCCTTTGTTCCCTCTCATTGCAGCTGCCTTTGACAACTCTCTGGTTTCAGTTAAATGTCAGGGCCCCACCTGGTGCAGCAACCAGAGACAGGAGGCTTGGGACAAGTTAAATTCACATGGATTTATTTCCACATCAAGCCCAGGACTGCACAAAAGTCCCCAAGCCCCAACACCTCGAGGTGCCACATCCCGGCTCTCCATGAGAAGAACCTTCCCCAATCCAACAGGTTTGGGATCAGCAGAGACTCAACCACGAGCTGTGAGGTCCCTCCCCACTCCTGCACGCAGCACAGATGGTTTGCTAACAAGGTTTTAATCTGGTTGCAGAATTTCTCTTCATAACCTTGCTCAAAACACACAAAAATCTGCATAAAAAGCCATTAAAAAGCCTCTCACGGCGTTAGATGTTGTGGTGTGGGTTTAATGAACCTCATCTGATAAAAATAAGCAAATTGGATGTGGGTTTTTTTCTCATCATTTTTATCCCCTTGTAAATATGAAGGGTTTATTGAAATCTATTTGGATTTGGCTTGGATCGAGGTACAGGGACAATCTGGAAAACTCAGTTTCCTGTGTTTATGGGGTGAGGTTCCAAATCCCTTTGGCCAAGGGTTTGGTGATGATTTTTGATAGTTTTGTAACATCTCGGGCCTTTCTTCCCAGCCACAAGATGAGAAGGGGAAGAATTTATCACCTAACTGGGTCTTAAAAGATACCAAAGAGCAGAAACCCCAAAGTGAACAGTCCCACTGATTTCTGCCTCCCTTCAGGGAGAGCACAAAGAAACCATCGTGGAAAATGGACAGATATTTATGGAAATTATTGAAACACACCCCAAAAAGGGGCTTGTTCTGCCCATGTCCATGGACACTTGGACACTCCCAGGGATGCAGGGGCAGCCACAGCTTCTCTGCCCAACCTGTGCCAACCTCCCCACCCTCCCAGCCAGCAATTCCTTCCCAACATCCCCCCTAACCCCACCCTCCCTCAAATTCCTTCCTTCCTTCCACCAGAGCAACCTGTTTAGGTGACATTTCAACAAAACCCAGCACCTTCAAAAGAAAATGTATTTTCAGGGATTCTTTCCACTCCCATCCCACAGCAATGAAGTCCCTGCTGACAGAACCTCGGAAGAGGCTCCTTTCAGCTCCTGCAGGCTCTGAATAAATAAATAAATATGAGGCTTTAACCTTGACTTCAGCTCCTTCTCCAGAACTGAGCAGAGATTTGTCCCTGTACACCCAGGAAGTTTCTGAGCTGATGGATGGAGGGGGTGTTGGGTGTTTTGAGGGTTTTTTTTTGGTTGAGTTTTGATTTTTTTCCCTAAGATAGCTGAGTGTAAAATTCAAACTTCACCAGAAATAAAGCCAAACATCCCTCCCATAATTGTTTTAATTTGCTAATAGTGACATCCTTTCAAGTCCTGCATTCAGGAACTACTGTTTGTTTGCAGCTCTTTTTTGCTCAGCTGAGGACCATAAGTTAAATTTTTAGTGCTGCATTCAGCTAAGCACGTTTCTTGCAATAATTAAACCCATTTTCAATGACTCTGAGAGGCTTCTTGCTCACTGACAGCCATCACCTGCCTGGCACCACCCTGACTCCTCTCAGAACTGGAGCATCTTACCCAGACCTGTCCAGTCCTCATTAAAGGCTTAAAGACTTTCAAAATTCACCACATGATGGTCGTTAATTACTCCCATTCCTAAATGCTGGTGCTGCCTCTCCCCTGAATTTTCCCACCCCACTCTTCCCAAGCAGAATTCCTGCCCACACACTCCAAGCCCTTCTCTGTCTGTTGGTGTTTCCTCACTTCACCTGAGTTTTCCCATAAGGAAAACACTGATTTAAAGGCACGATGCAGTTTCAGGAATATTTCTTTAATGGGAATAATTTGGGCCACTAAACAGCAGTTTAGCAGCTGGAGGAAACAACTTGTGCTATTTTAAGCTCAGCTCTCTGTGCTGCAGTTTAAGGAGCAATTTCATCTTATAGCGAGGCCAAATTCTTATCAACTCCGAGAAATATTTGGATGACTTTTCCAATTTCTGTTCTAGGCCAGTTCCAGCCAACTGCCTTCATTCTGCAGACTTCATCTCAACAGTAATAACAATTAAGCTGAATGGGATTGAATTGCACATCCAGCTTGGAGTGGTACATCCAAACTGGATCCTCACACCAAACACCCCATGAAAGCTGAAAACAGCCAGAAATCTCTCACTTTCTTACCAGTGGGGTCCCTGCCTCAGTTTCCACTTTTCCAACAGCCCAGGGAATAACATCAACCACCTCCACAAAATACAGACAATAAAAACCCTGAGATATCAGAGTGAAAATTAATATTTCAATTAATTCAGCACAAAAGCGTGCAGGGTGCTGCTGGACTTAAATGGAAATTGTTCACTCAGTTTGGGAGCAAGAAGTGCAAAAATATTTTCATCCCTGCCCAGATTAATTTTTTGATCTGTTTTGTTTGATGGGAACAGATTTTGCTCGGAAAATAAACACGGGAGTTCAGAATCAGACTGTTCGTACTCTCTGTCCTCATTAAGGGCTAATTGCTGCTGTTTATCTGGCCAACATTTCTCAATAAGACAGGCCTTCCAAAACCCCTTCTTTTCTTCTTTAAATCAATCCAGCATTTGTTGAAATAAATGGAGCAGCTTCAATACTATTCCTGATTAATTTATATTTAACCCCACGACTAAACCAAAATTCTCCGGTCAAAGGAAGGCGAATTTCCAGCAGGAAATGTTAATGCATTTCTGCACAGGGAAGTTTTTGTCTCCCTCACACAAACCCAGGGCACAGCTGCTGAAGCTCTTCAGCAAAGCCCAGGATTTTGGCCGGTGTATTTTTTGGTTGGGCAGGGCTTGTGGAGGAACCTGAAGGGGTCCCTTCCCAGCCAGGCAGTTTTGGGATTCCATCATCCAAACCCACTTTTTTTTTTTTTTTTCCATCTTGCTGTGGGTTTGTGGCACAAAAACCACCAAGGAAGAGCCTTTTTCCAGTCTCTGCAGGCAAACATCACCCACACTCCCAACCACCCTTTCCTTCTGGGAGAGAGCTTTGCCCAGATCCCGTCACCTCCCCCCATTTACAGCTCCTGGAAGCCTTCAGGCTTTTCTGGGATGAGCCTTTAACTTCATTTCCACAGTCAACACTGAGCTGAAATGGTGCAATAAGACACAAAAAACCCCTGAACTTCACCCAGTTTGGGAGGGCCTGGAGCTGTGGAGGCCCAGAAGTGTCAGGGTGTGATTCAATCCCCCCTTTTCCCTCCCTCCTTCTTTGCTGTAACTCAATAATGGGAGAGGCAGGGAGGGATTTGGGCAGCTCTTGCCCTGTCCATTATTCATGACCTTATTGGAGAGAGGGTTACACAACTCCACAGCCTTGGGAAGCTCAAAATACAATCATAAAATACAATAAACTCTGGAAAGTGCTTTTCCTGTCTCACAACCCAAGGCACTGTACAAATCAGATTTAAGGGATAAAGTCCATCCTGGCTTCATGAGGAGAAAGGGCAGTAAACCAGGCCTAAAATAAGCATTATTAATCTACACCTATCTGCAGCAACGATTGGGATGGGTTTTAAAATGTATTTCAAGTCCTTTTCCCCTCCCACTCATTTTTCTTTAAATTTATAGTCCAGGGGAAAGTTAGGAACCCGTGATCAGCAGCATGAGGTTGCTCAAACACATGGACAGTGTGAAGCATGTGCCCCAAAAAAAACCTGCTCAAACCTGGCACCATTCCCAGGTGTAAGAATGAATTCTTCAAAAAACTGTCAGTCAAGTCACAAAGGGCAGAAAGGGGGCAGAGAGGAAGGTGGTGGAGGTGTTAACCAGAAAAAATAGCTTTGTTGAACTGGCCTCTTCCTAGAGAAAATGACACCTCAAGGACAGCAGGGCCTGAGAAGGGCTTTTTTTTTTTTTCTTCAGTTAAGTCTTAATTGGCTTTGAAAGCTGGAACTTTGGATGTCCTTGAAAAGGGTTTTGGTGTTTTTGTGCCACCAGGCAGATCAGCAGGAAAGGCCACAGCAGTTGTTAAGGCTTCAACACTCAGAGAAGGGCAGGGGTGTCCTCTGTCATCCAGAGAAGCTGTGGCTGCCCCTGGATCCCTGGGAATGTCCAAGGCCAGGATGGAGCACCCTGGGATAGTGGAAAGTGTCCCTGGAACTGGATGAGCTTTAAGGCCCCTTCCAACCCAAACCACTGTGGGATTCTGGGATTCCTGAAAGCTGCACGTCCAAAACAGACCCCAACCCTCAGCCCACCAGTCCCTGACACATCTCCTGAAGGGGCTTTTGAACCAAACAAGCCTGGACTCCTTTTTGTGAGGGCAGAAGACAGAACACACCAACATCACTTCTCATCTCCCACCTCAGAGCACTCCATTTCTGCTCTGAAACCCCAATCCCAGCAAAGCAAAACCCACAGAGCCCAGGGCGTTTTCCAAGAGACCTGCAGAGCTGAACAAGACAGATATATTTGGGATAAATATACCTTTCTTTCCAATTTCACAGAATGAGGCTGAGGCAGAGCTTGCCCGAACCAGACTGGATTTGAAAAGGATCTTTCTCGAAGAATTATGCCCTTCCTAGGTTGAGTTTGCTTTTAGTGACGTTGCCAAAGGTGCCTGCCATGTGGGCTGGGTGAAGGAACATCCCACGCTGATGTTCCTGCTGTCCTGTTTGAATGGCAACGTGATCCTTGCCTGAGCTCTTGGAACCCACCAACTCAACAACAAACATCAGAGCAAGCAGTGGAATGTCCCTACAGACTCCTCCTTGCACCTCTGCTGAAATCCTCTCCAGGAGTTTCAGCAATTCTGGGAAGCCAAACACCAACCACTGCGTTTAAACCCAAAATCCGAGTCTGGTCTGGCTCTTCTGCTCACCCTCAGAGCAGAAAGTCCCCATCCCACATCCCTTGGAGGGATATTTACTGCCAGGCAAAACTTCCCCAGCCCTTCCACATCACTTGGCATGGTCTCAGGTGACTTTTTCACGCTATTTATTTGACATTTAGAGCACAGGGAGGTGTCCTCAGGCTCTCCAGGCAGCTGAGCTGGTCCAGGAGAGCACTGATGGTGGTGGGTGCAAGAGGGACAAAGGGAGAAGCTAAAAGTGTCCAAGGACAAGGAATGAAACTCCATTTCACACTTTCAGCTAATGAAGGGCTTTGAAACAAGGTCATCACCAAAAACCAGGGACTGTTGAACAGAACCAGCCACCTCTCCGGGCCATCAACCAGTTCTGATTAACGAGGCACAAACCTTGGGCTCGTCTTCCGGGGGAAGATGCTGGAAATTGGCTTCAGAGGGGACAAAGAGCAGAACTCACACACAGTGAGCTTTCCTCCACTTTTCTGTAGCCATGTAGGGAATCCTCAAGGCTGGAAAAGCCCTCTCAGAGCACTGAGTGCCACCCCAGCACTGCCAAAGCCACTAAACCTGTCCCCAGGTGCCACATCCCCAAGGATTTCACATCCCTCCAGGCACGGGGGCTCCACCACTGCCCTGGGCAGCCTGTTCCAGTGATTGGCCACCCTTCCAGGGACAAAACCCTTCCACAATGGCAGGAGGGAGGAGGAGGAGGAAGGAGGAGGAATCAATCACCAACCAGCAGAGCTGTGACATGTTTGCAGACAGCACAGCAAGGGCCGATCAATTCACCTGCAACCTCTGGGCTGAGATGCTCAGACTCCCACAAAAAGAGCTGAGAAAGGAATTTTATTACAGCATAAAATAAGAGGAGAGAGCAGAGCTGTCAGCTGTGCACAACTTTCAGCTGGTAAATCCAAATTTCAAACCCTGGATCGCTGCTGGCAGGAGCGTTTTGTGCAGCAGATCAGGGCCTGTCACACCTTCAGCTCTCAGCTGTCTTCCTCTCCTTTTGAAGCCTCTAAAGTGCCTACTTTGCACTGTTCCTTTCATCTTTAACCTTGGGAAGACGTGCCCTGTGTCTTCTGGCAGGTTGCAGAGATGCAGAGACCAGAAAATCTCCCCCTGCCCCCAACACACTGCCCAGCTCCGGCCCCACAGCCCTGGAGATGTGTGGGACAAGGGTGGGATGACCCCCTGTGCTGCCAAAGTGCCCCTTCACACCCATCCTGGCCAGGGAGGAAGGTTCTGGCAAGCCCAAATATTCAGTGTTTCCAGGGAGTTAAGAGGGACCAGCCCTGGATGAGCTTTAAGGTCCCTTCCAGCCCAAACCATTCCATGATGATGATGATGATGATGATGATTCTGAGACAGTAACCTGGAAATAACTCCTTTGTTTACTGACAACTCCTACAGCAAAGAGCACTCTGTATTGCTGTGGGATTTGTGGGTTATGTTCTGGTTTTGGGACCCTGTGGAAGTTTCTGACTCTGTGCAGACAAAGCCCTGAGGAAAGGGATGATCAACCCCCAGTCATTCATTTGTCATCACACCCGGTGGGACACGGGTCCCACACCCCAGAGAGATGTGGAGAACACACAAGTGGCAGTGACAGAGAGCCCTTCAAGACCTGGATCACACTCTGCAGCTTGGCTGAGTTGTAAATGAGGAGCTGGACAGATGTGATTAACAATTGCATGCTTGGCTCATCTCTGGAGGGAAAGGGAAGATAATCCCGTGATGAATGGGCTGCCTGGACAAGAGGCACCAGGAGGGAAGCCAGCAGCACTGAGCAGTACCTGGGGAAAGGTGTTTCTGGCAGTGGGAGATCCCAACCAGCAACTCACAGCAGGCCCCAGGCTCAAAGCGGGGGAAGAGCTGCCCCTGCAGATGGATCAGCATGAGAAGTGAGAGATGGAACCAGCAAACAGGGGTTTGAGAAGTAATTAGCAGCAAAGTGATGTAACTGGTATCCAGTGATTGCTGATACCTTCACTAAAATGTATAAATAAAGTTCTGCTGATCAGGGAGCAGTTTTGGGGATTCTGTGATCAATCCCCCCTGGTTGCCCACGTGCCTCACCCAGGGATAGACACTGAGCATCCCCACGTTCCACCTTCCCCCTGCAGCCACCCAAGAACAAGAGCAGGGCCCACTTTGGTCTCCTTTTTATCTCAACAGCTCCTTCCCATTTGGTGATTTGGTCTGTGGACTGAGGTATCACTTCTCCACACAGCAGAGGCCTTGGGGGAGCTTTGCCATTACCAGAAATCACTCAAAAGAAATAAATCTGCTTAACCTGTGCTATTAGCATTTATCTCTAAGGAGAAAAGAGGGATATAATGTAAAAGTCCATGCCTTGGAGTCCTTTCCTACAAGGACACTTGGACATTGCTGTTTTGGAAACACACTCTAAGGAGAATATTTCAAGTTAATACCAACAGAAGATAAAGCTCAGCCTGAAAGGCAAACCAGGACAGGCTCTGCTCCCTCCTTTGCTGTGATAAGTCACTCACCACCACTATTCCTTCATCCCTCACCATTTCCTGGGTAATTTGAACCACTCTAGAATTTCAGATAAACTCCTGATGCCTTGAGAGAGTCTTCTCTTTCCTCACTCTCTCCCTTAAGGTCCACAGAAACCTGGGAATAAAACCCCAGGGTTAGGACCAGAAAAATAGGAGTAAAATTATTATGATCATTAATTCCACCCCCTGCCCTGGGCAGGGACACCTTCCACCAGCCCAGGCTGCTCCAACCTGGCCTTGGACACTTCCAGGGATCCAGGGGCAGCCACAGCTTCTCTGCCCAACCTGTGCCAGGGCCTGCCCACCCTCCTGGTGAAAGTCCTTTCTTTAGATCTCACAACATTTTCCTGCAGAACATTCATTGGATCAATCACAGATCTTATCTCAGTCAATGGAGCATTTGAATTACAGATCCACAAACCCCCCAGTATTCATAGAACCACAGAATCATGGAATCATTCCCCACTGTTTCATTCAGAGCCCCCAGAAATGATCACCCCCCCATATTTCCATTTCAGAGACCACACTGCAATTCATGTTTTGCAAATGCATTTCTTCAGAGCTGTTCCATAACCAAACTTCTTCTCTGACAAGCTGTCCATCAAACAAATGTTTCTGGCTGCAGTGCCAGCAGTCACAGCAACCCAGAGCTGCTGACCTGTGTGTGTTTGTTTCTGAGTCCTGTCAGCCAGCAACCACCTCATTTGATTGTCTGTAAAAAGGTCTTTTAGGAAGGCAAATGTTATTCTGGAAGAGGCCTTTTTTAATCAAGACCTGGCATATAAATGCTTCCTCCTTCCTCCCCCCATGGTTTCTCAGCTTTGATTGTGTTCTCTCCAAATTAGCCGAGATCCAGGCAATGTCAAAACAAACAACTGAATTCTAAATTCAGGATACAGCAACACATCCTGGCTGATTTGTGCTGGGAAGGGAAGGAAAAACCCCTTTTAAATCTAACACAGTGATGAGTTTTCTTAGCCTGGACTGGGTGGGATCAGATCAAGTGGACCTGGTAGAGTTTTGTTCACCAGAACGTGATAACCCCCAAGAAATCCTGAGCAGAGATGAGCTGAAGAATCAAGACTTATCTGAGTTTAAAAAGAAATACAAAGCTCAAGTCAAAAGGCTCTGAGGAGGGGCCTCCCCTTTTAATTAGCAAGAGGTAAAGGTGAGTTACCAATCATGGAATCACAGAGTGGGTTGGGTTGGGAGGGACATGAAAACCCATCCCATTCCAGCCCTGCCCTGGGCAGGGACACCTTCCACTAACCCAGGCTGCTCCAAGCACCACCCAGCCTGGCCTTGAGACAACAATCTGGTTTTAAAGTGTGAAAATCTGAGGGCTGGGGCTCATCCCCACATTTATTATAGTCTGGTGATAGAAGAATTAAATATTTATATAAAAATATCTATACATACACACACAGGCTCCCAGGAACATTGAGATAATAATGAATATCACAAGCTACACTCAAATCTGAAGGAGATGACAGCTGTATTTTCCTCTTGATTGTTTTGGAAGATTCTAGAGTGAATTCAGGTGTGATTATGATGATCAGACCCAATCTCTGTGTGAGAGTCACCACCCTGAAAGGTTCCCATTTTCCACACACAAATCACCTTTTCCTTCACTTCTACCCAGCCTACAAGAACTGCTGGGAAGAAGGATGGGGGATTAGCTTTGCAGACAGGATATTCCATCAGGGAAGCCACCAAGGCTCCACGAGCCTCTCTGCCTGTCAATGAAATCGAGGCTGTTATTAAAAAGTTACCAAATTGAGGAGTTGTTGCTGCTGCAGCTCCTGCAGTCTCTGGGCTCATCAGGGCAGAGCAGAGCAGTGGGAGATCACTCCAAATGCTCATTTCTAATCAGCTCCCCGAGACTCATGGGCAGAGATTTTCCCTCTTGGTGACAGCAGGAAACGTCCCCTCGTTCAGCAGGGCAGGGACAACAGAGAAAAGGGCAAATTCTGGCACTGTGCAAGTTCATGGCAGTGAAAGTTGTGCTTCTTTACCTCTGAAAGGAACTCTGGACCCAGACACTTCATTTTCATCAGCAGCAGTAAAAGCAAAGGAGCTGCTGGGGGAACTCAGGGGTGACCCCAAAGCTCGACATCCACACTTGGAGTGGAATCACAGGATGATTGGGGATGGAAGGGACCTTTTTTGGGGACAGGTATCCCAAAGCTAAAGAGATTTTTAGAGTTCTGTCAGCCAGATTTAAGGTTTAAACAGGTTTAAGTTGGTTTTTTTAATAGGTTAAATTGTTTAGGCTCCATCCCACCTGCAGTGACAGGATAATCCATGTAAGAAGGTTTTGGGAAAGATTAAGACATAAAAACACTCAGGAAAAGGTCTCATTTCCAACAGTTTGGACATAAACAGGATATAATAAGGACATAAAGAACAATAAGCACATAATAAGGATAAATAATAACAAAAGAAATGAGGGTAAATAGACCAGGATCAACCAAACCAGCCCAAGGGCACTGGGGAACAGGAGCTGCAGAAATTAAGGAGTGCTGGTCCTACCAAATGCAAGGTCAAGGATCACCTTCCCAGCCTGGAAAATCCCACTCCACCTTCCTCTCCCTGGGACTTTAATGCTCCAGTTCAATTAGACCAGCAGGAAAGGGTTATTCTGGGGGCTGGAAGATGCAGAAATTTAAACCAAAAATAATAACTAAGTGGCTTCATGTTGTGAACATTTCCTTAGTAGCCAAAAAATTAAAAGCTTTCTAGAAACAACCACTGGAGAACCCAAAATGCTTCCAAACAAGATTTACCAAACACTGGGAAAATGAGAATTCTATAGCTTAGTGAATTGTATCCTCTAACATTTAATAAGACCGTTCTGCTTGTATTTCAGCACAAAAATCAGCCTGGAACTGCTCAGCTCTGCCCTGAAATGTGTCATAAGAGTCATCCAGCAAAGCAATTTACCTCCTGAAACACCTAATGAGGCAAATCTGCGTTTTGGATGGGAGTGGAATGCTCAGCTCCCTGATTATTCCCCACAACCACCCACCCTGGGCACAGAAACCTCCCCCAGCTCCAGCAGAGCCCTGGCAGATGGGCACAGCCTCATTTCTGGAGCCCAGAGGGGCATCTGCAAAAGGGAAGAGCCTGAAGAAATTCTCATTTTATTGGCATTGTTGCCCCTATCCAAGGAAACCTCCATCCCAAGGCTAAAGCCTCATTGTCCATGGTCTCTCCCAGGTTTACAGAGGACTGATGGCCTCACATTATCCATGTCACCAAAGAAAAGTGCACTATCCTTCCATATAAAATGTCACCACGGCCTCAGCTCTGTGATCTTTGCCTTCCCCACCAAGGCAACAACCCAATTAAACATCTTTGTTCCTCCCACAGTGGAGCCAATCCCAGGTTTCCCAACAGATTTCAAGTGTAGAATAATAAACTGCCTTTTATGGTGATAAAACCAGGCTGAGAAAACAAAGCTGTCCTTTGGAGGGACAGGCCTAGAGCTCCTCCACTGCTTCTTGTCAATGGGCTTTTATTAAACCTGGCCCTATTTGTTTGATTAAAAATAGGGAAACAGGGAGCACAGAGAAGGGGGTGCTGGGAGTGGTTTCCTCTTCCTCAGTGCTCATGGAAAAGCAGCTTAAAGAGTTCCTCTCCTGCTTTTTTAAGTAGCTGAACATTTTCCAGGTGTTATTAGAATGACACTGTTTAAACTGGAGCTGGGAGAGCCCCAAATTTGAGCTCCTCTCTGAGCTCTGCTCTGTTTGCTCTGCAGAAAAGCAGGTTTCTCTGACTGTTTGATCAGAAAACCACGGAATCCCAGAATGGTTTGGGTTGGGAGCTCAAGGCTCATCCCATCCCACCCCCTGCCATGGGCAGGGACACCTCCCACCAGCCCAGGGTGCTCCAGCCTGGCCTTGGACACTTCCAGGGATCCAGGGGCAGCCACAGCTTCTCTGGGAATTCCATCCCAGCCCCTCCCCACCCTCCCAGCCAGCAATTCCTTCCCAATATCCCATCTCTCCCAGTCCCTCTCCAGCTCTCCTGGAGCCCCTTTAGGCCCTGCAAGGGGCTCTCAGGTGTCCCTGCATCCTTCTCTTCCCCAGGTGAACCCCCAGCTCTCCCAGCCTGTCAATGAAGGATAAAAGCAGAGCAGCAGCAATCATGAACTCCCCAGACAAGAGTGAGATCCCTGTTGTTTCCAGAGCAGTGAATTTACACTTTGCCTTCATCCCTTCTCCAGATGGATTTATTTCCTTCCCCACTCCCTTCCTTTGGGGTTTATTGAGCTTGTTTCCTTGGCCAGCAATGCTCAGTCCATCTGAGCAGCCCACAGCTCACCAGACTTCCATTATCACCCCTTCCTCCCTTCCTGCTCCTGCCCAAACCTCCCCTGTCCCCAAATGGGTTTTCATCAGGGATAATGTGTCTGTCTGCAGTGGAAGCACTCCTCCCATTACTTGTTCCCAGAATGCAGCCAAAACACCTGCAGATGGGTTTTAAGAGAGGAAAATCAAATGCTGTGTCAGCCAGAAGGCTGTTCAATTAACTTTTCCTGCTGGGAATTGCTGGACCCCGGGGCTGGGCTGTTGGGGAGCCTTTCTGAGAGCCAGTTCCAAACAGATCAGGGCTCTGGTGGCAGCAGAACTTACCAGAGCACGAGGGGCAGCAGCAAAGCACCGACAGTTTAATATTGAATCACAAGAAAAATCTTATCTTTTCGGTTTGTTCTGGGATAAAATCATGAGCAAGCCCTGTCCGAGCCTAATTATTGTTTTAAACATATTATTTTCGTTCTCCATTTTTTTTAACCCTTCTGCAGGGTGTATTTTCAGCAGTTTTAACTGAGGGATGTGCCTGGCACTGCCTGAACCCAGTGTGTGTGAGCAGAACAGCAGCTCTGCCTCATGATCACTTCTCCCAGTCCTGATCAACTCTGGGACAAACAACTGCCCTGCACTGCTCACATTTCAGCATCTCATTGCTTTCCAGATCTTCCCCCTTTTTGGTTCCTTTGGAGTGGGATTTGATTTTATGGAAATCGCTCTCTGGAGCTGGGAGAACTCCCTGACCCCCTCCTTGTGTGTCCAGTCCAGTGACTGCACCAGCTCCTCCCAGAGCAAGAACTGGTTTTTGGGGGCCCCGGGATGGGCTGATCATCCCTCCCCGTGGGAAGCAGATTATCCTGACCCTTAAACTGAGAGAGTTCAGCTGCAGCAACTGAAAACCACACCAGGGCTTTGCCACCCAGAAGAGAGGTGGTTTTTAACACCATGAGGGGGTTAAAGCTGCCAGCTGGGAAGAGCTGTTGGACAGGGGAATTCCCTGAGGGTTTATTCCCCCCCCCCCCATTTTGGATAACAGGCTTGGATCACTGCAGTCCCACTGGCACCCAAACATTCCATTCACTGCAGGTGCCAGGGACACCCAGGGCAGCGTCACCCACACCATCCAGGGCTTTTCCCACCCCCATTCCCACAAAAAGCCATCCCAGCTGGCCACAGGATCCGATCCCCCCAGGGCAGACAGCTCCACCCTGGACCCTCTGCCTCAAAACTACCCCATAAACCACCCCCAATCCCTGTGGCACTGGAATGTCCCACCCCTCACCCACCCCGAGCTCCTCCAGGTACCAGAGGGCTCATCCCAAATATTCCCCTGCTCAGCTCCCTGCCCCCCCCCCAGACTAAATCAAAACTCCATGACTTATTCCTGCTATTTATTTTTCATCTCTGATTTTTTCATAGAATAAATTCCACCTCAAATGCATTTCAAAGCTTTGCATCTTCAGGGGAATGGGGGAGATTAAGTGGGGTTTTTTATTCCTGGGAAAAATAGCTAAAAAACTGCTGAAGAATTCAATTAACTTGGAAAACTTCCTGTCACTGGAGGTGACTGAAAAGATTAAAATAAATGCATATATAGACATGTGACCAAGGAAAGGCTTCTCCCAGTGCTTGGAGCACACAATAAATCACCCTTTAATTGTCAGAATGCACAAATAGAGGGTGGCAAAGCAGCTTTAGCTTCTTTCTGGAATTTTCCAGAGTGGTTGCTCTGCCCCATGCACCACCCAAAGCCCCCAATATTCCATGGCCAGAGCCACCTCCATCCAGGCCAGTTCAGCACAAATTCCCCTGCATTATGTTTTTATATCAACTGAAAACTTCCAGTAAAAACCAGTTTGAGGCAGAATTCCCGAGGCCAGCTCTGCTCTGACCCCAGAACTGCCTGTTCTCCTCCCTGTTTGCTCGTTCCTTGGATTCAGATCTTCCTTTACTGCTGAGGAGATGCAAGAGCAGAGCCCCATCCTGGAGCAAAACCACACCCAGGGAATTGCAGATTTCTCCAGGCTTTTGGCTGCATCCAACACACAGATCATTTGTTCCCATTGATCCCTGGGCTTTTCCAGGAGCAAAAGTGCCAGCAGACACTAAGGAGAATTAATAAAATTAATTCCTAACTTCTGGAATAACCCGAGTTTTGTGCCCACAGAGCAGCAATTCCTGAGAGAGGAACAACTTCCTTACAGACATTTCTAGCCAGGGCTTCAGGGGAATCCTAAATAAGTCACTCACAAAGTTACCCAACACTGAAAATCATGGAATATCCTCAGTTGGGAGGGTCCCACGAGGGTCAAGTCCAACTCCTGACCCCGCACAGGACACCCTAAAAAATCCCACCAGGGGTCTGAGTGTTGTCCAAGCGCTCCTTGAACTCCAGCAGGGAGAACTGAGCAGGTTTTAGCTACAGCTGGTGGTCCACAGGATTCAGACTCAGCCAGATTACACCAGGCAGAGCCTATGGATTAATTTACACAATTCCCAGCATTTTCACTCCACCCTGGGAGGATCTGCTGGGAGATGAGTAACTTCATCTTCCTCACCTGCATCCAGATGTTCTTTATGTGCTTCCCAAAGGACCTCCAGAGCCCAGTCCCTGGGACAACACACCCAAGAGAGGAACAGGCAGCAGGAAAGTTTGGAAAAGCAGATGGACCACTACAGAAATGGCTGATTCTGAGGTTGGTTCGATCATGAAATATTTCAGAGCCCCCCCAGCTTCTCTCCCACCCCATTTTGGGGGTGCAGACACCTCCACCCTCAGCTGTGCCGCTGCTCTGCTCCCTCCACCCCTGAGTCCCGAGCAGAGCTGAGAGGAGGGAACAAAGCTCCTGGGAAATCCCGGGATTTGGGTTTGTCTGGGAGCCTGGGCTGACTGCCATGTGCTCATTAAAATATAAAAATGAGAGCTGCTCGTTCCACAGCACGTCTGAGGGGGTGGATGGAGCAGCACATCCCCTCAGTCACGGCAAACTGACTTCCCTGAGGCTCCAAACATCCATCTCAGATTACTTTGTGAATCATTTCCCCCTTCTGGGAAAGGAAAGGAGAAAATAAGCAGCAGCTCCACAGTTCTTTTTTATCATTTCTCCATTGCCACCTGCTGTGGGATATTTTATGCTCCATTTCTTCCACTTCTGCCGTCTCCAGGTGGGGAAAAAAAAAAAAAAGTCATTTATTTCGTGCAGGTACGGGAGGGGTTCGGGTGTTGTTCTGCAGGGAATGGGAGGAATGGGAACGTCCCTGGAATGGGAGGAATGGGAATGTCCCTGGAATGGGAGGAATGGGAATGTCCCTAGAATGGGAGGAATGGGAATGAGGGAGAGCAGCCCCGTGGGCACAGTGAGCTCTGAGGAGGCTGTCAAAATCCTCCCTCCATTTCACTCTAAAAAGGGGATATTTTGCTTGAGGATTTCAGGAAAAGAGCATGGAAGAATGAGAGTTCTGTGAACCAAGCAGGCTTCCACAAGACCCTGCTGTTCCAGAGGGGGCTTTACAAGCTGTGGCCAGCCCAGCAGGTCCCTCTGCACCCATGGATTCATTTCCCCTTTTCTGTGCCAGTTCCTCCTGCATTTACACACAGCAAAGCTCCAGAGCTGCTCTGACCCCCCCTCACTCCCAGCCCCACTGATCAATCTGATGCCTGAAGCCCAATTCTCTCCTTTTTTTTTGGCTTCCCACCAAGCCAAACCCCAGCAATCCTGTCACTCCCTCCAGAACCTCCCAGGAGTTATTGCAGCAGCTGCTCAGCTATTCCAGGACTCAGGCAGAGCCCCTTCAAACCACACATCCATCTTCACAGGAGAAAACCAAACACTCCCCCAAGCAGACACTGCCTCAAATATTCACAGGCATATTTTAGTCATCACTAAAACACGAGATGCTGCTGCTCATCAGCCCTCCAGGTTGCCAAGGAGAGGGGCTGGGGAGGTCCTGGGATGACACAAAACCATTCCCACGATGCTCCCAGGACATCCCACTCCACTCCAAGGGGAAATGCAGAGGGATGAGGGCTCAGGCCCAGCACCCCGTTCTGGCAGAGCACAGAGGAGCCATTTAACCCCACCCAAAAGGGATTTAATTCCACAAAGGACAGATTTTTCTCCCCATGCTTCATCCAGGACCACACTGTTGTAAACTCTTTTCCCTATTTCCCTGGAGATATGAGCATTCCAAGGAAGAACAGACAGCTTTCCTGACATTCTCTCCAGTTTTCCAACTCCTGGCTCTTGCAGTGCAGCAGCAACAGAGAAGGTGAACAAGAAAACCAATTTCCAGTGTCTTCATTGACACACCTGATGCTCCAACTCATCGCCACCTCCTTCTGCTTGCACCTGGATTTTGGCATATTTTTGCTATTCCTGCCCAAATAACCATTTTCACCCAGTGGGAAACATGAATTACTTGACTTTTCCTTCCTGGCCACGGGCTGGGTAACCCCAGAGCCTTCTTTTAGCTCTCTGGTACTCCCTCTGCAGGCTTTTGGAGTCCCAGTTTTCCTGGATAAGCAGGGGGAGGAGTGTCCACACCAAACCTGGCACTCCAAGCAAAGCAATAAATCCCAAACCCTTCATTCCCATGGAGTCCCTGAGGCTGGAAAACACCTCCAGGATCACCAAGCCCAGCCTTTGACCAAATCCCACCATGTCCACTAAACTATTTGGGCCCAACTCAGCCAGGAAAAGGCTCTGGGCAAGGCACTTAACCCTCCAAAATCCCTGTACATTCACTTTGGAGATAATTAGGGGTATGAGTTCCTCTGCAAATGGGAATTCAGTGGAGCTGAAGATTTGACATTCATCTCTTACAACAATTTAACTCCCCAGCAGGTGAGAGCTGATGCTCCAAAATCAGAGCAGGGGAAAGCAGAGGCTTCACTGCCCAAAGAGAGAAAGAAAGGATGGCTTGAGATAGGCAGGGGGGGAAATTTAGATTATGCAGGCTTTGGCACAGCCAGGATTTACAGAGCAGGAACTCATCCTCACAACCACCTGCAATCTGCTGCACTGAGGGAGATGTTGCAGGGCCAAACCCCTGGGACCAGGTTTGCACTGGCACCTCCTCCAAGGAGGATCCTCTCCTTTGCACCATTCCATCCCTTTTGCCACCCTGCGTGGTCCAAAGTTTGCTGATCAATGTTTTCCAAACCTTCCCCTTGCTCTCCCAAGCACTGCTGGGAACGCTCAGAGGCCACTGGAGCTGTGGGCTGGCACTGACACTGTTCCAGGCTCCTCCCCTTTGTCCTGGCTCTGGAATTTCTCCCATGGATTTTGCCTTTTGTGCCCTCTTTTCTCCTCTGCTGAGGGACCTTGGTGTTCCACCAAAGCCCCGTCCCAGGGCTGCTCCCAGGGCTCTTTGGAGCAGCTTTGGAGAGGTCAAAATGCCAACCCAAGCCAGTCTGAAATTCTGCGATTCTGTGATTTAATTTGATAAGAAAATCAGAATTCAGCACTGTCCCACCACTGCCTGAATTCACAGCTGGTTATCCAGCTCAGTCCCTGCTCCAGTTCGCCCTGGATAAAGAGGTCACAGCCATTTACCCCACCAGGGTCAGCACCCCCCAAGGGACTATTTTATATCAGGTATATCTGTGTAAATTCTGTGTAAGAAATACCAGCTTCTCCTTGGATGGGAGGTGAACAAGAACATAGAAATTTGGGATATGGGAGGAGCAGAAAAACCACAGTTCCCATCCATCCCAAAATGTTCCACCCAGAGATGGTTTGTGTTTGCTGCCCTGGAACATCTCCACAGTTCCATGTGTTCCCAGCCCGTTATTCCTGGGAATCCCCAGCTCCATGTCACTGGGTGAGGGGTGACAATGACCCCACACTGCAGGTTTGTGACACCAGCACAACATCAGCCACACTTCCCTGTCCTTCAGCTCGTCCCCCACAGAGCTGAACCCACAAACACCTTCCAGGGAGGGGAGACACTTCCAGATCTGCCTCTGAAATCCTGGGAGGTTTTAAGGAGCTTCCATCCAGACTGGAAACAAGCTCAGGAGGGGATGCTGGTGCACAATGGCAGTCAGGACATGCTGACAGGACACTGCTTCTGGGCAGCAGGAGCATCACAAATGGAGTGGACACCGAATTCTTGAAGCTCACACAAATCCCACATCTCCAGCCATCAGCAGCCACACTCCCTCCTCCTCTGCAGCTTCCCTGACATGAAGTGAAAGGGAAAAATCAGGCTGGTCTCCCCTGCCAGGCTCAGGGCAGAGATATTCCGAGGGGTTTGGCACAGCAGGCTGCAGCCAGGCACACAGCTGGCTACCAAAAACGGCCAGGCTGATTTTGCAGATGCTAATGAAGGATGTTTTTCTGCATGCTGAAGTGCAATTAATGGGGAAAATCATCTCATGCTTCAGTGGGACAACTGAGCTGTAAGGGTGGGGAAGGAGATTTTGTTCCTAAATCAGCAGTGAAGTGGTAATTGCTGGCAATGGGTAAATACAGACAATGGGCACAGATCAGACTGGGTTGGGTGGGGATCCAGGGGCTTCTCCACCCTCCCAGCCAGCAATTCCTTCCCAGTATCCCATCTATCCCTGCCCTCTGGCAGTGGGAAGCCATTCCCTGTGTCCTGTCCCTCCATCCCTGAGGGGGACCAAAGATCCTGCTTTGAGCTTCAGGACCAGCCAATCCCTGACCACAACAATGAGATCTAAACCTGAACTCCTTTATTTCAGACACTTTTCATCTGTCAGATTCCATATAAAATAAGAGACTTTTCAGGAATTACTTCTACCTTCAATGGAACTACACAGGATGAAGATTCACCCATAGGGTTTTTTTCGCTTAAACCCCAATAATTTGGTAAATGCACTCTCACAAACTGCACCAGGCTGGTGTGTACAGGGGTTTGATCATCACACCCATCACCCCTTCCAGCCCTTCTGTCTTCCCTTCCCTTCCCAAATCCCTGTTCCTCAGGCACATGGATTTTGGGATAGCTTGGACAGCAGCCCCAGGGGCACACTGAACAGTAATAATTAGGAATAACCAGCAACAAGGAGCTCTGACCTTCCCAGGGCTGAGGAGAAAAGCCAGGGAGCAAATCAAATGGTTCCCACTGAGCTTAATGGGATTCCCAGTCCCAGTCTGAGGAAAGTTATCCCAATGCCATTAAACAGCAGCACATGAGAACTCAGACATGAATTCACACAGGGCTGTTCTCCAAGTACTTCAGCTTCCATGGTGGGAACTTCACTCCACTCAGGATTGGGGAGAGAAAACCCCAGTGGTCTGTTTGTCCCCCAGACCCGGGGGTTGGGGGGTGTTACCAAGTTCTCTGGGAGTTTTTGGTATTTTACCTTCATTAAAAGCACAATTTCCCCTCCAATCCTTTGCTCTCTTCATCCTGCTCAGGCAAAAAATTCGTGGAACATCCCTGACCTGAAAACACTCTGGGAACGTCAAATATTTACCTTTGGCCTCCTGGAGTTTATCAGACACTCGGCTCAAACCAAAACATTCCAGCGTCCCTTCCCGTGGAGGAAACTCATCCCTGAGCTCCTGGGGGAGAGCAAACACCCACCTGCAGGAAAAGCACCCCATCCCTGAGCTCCCCCGGGGAAATGGCTGTGCTGCTGGAAGCAGGAGCAAAGCTCAGCCCTCCTGAGCATCCCAGCTGCTGTGACATCCAGCACTGAAACCCCTGCTCACAACCCAGCACTGAAACCACTGCTCACAACCCAGCACTGAAACCCCTGCTCACAACCCAGCACTGAAACCCCTGCTCACAACCCAGCACTGAAACCCCTGCTCACAACCCAGCACTGAAACCCCTGCTCACAACCCAGCACTGAAACCCCTGCTCACAACCCAGCACTGAAACCCCTGCTCACAACCCAGCACTGAAACCCCTGCTCACAACCCAGCACTGAAACCCCTGCTCACAACCCAGCACTGAAACCCCTGCTCACAACCCAGCACTGAAACCCCTGCTCACAACCCAGCACTGAAACCCCTGCTCACAACCCAGCACTGAAACCCCTGCTCACAAACCAGCACTGAAACCACTGCTCACAAACCAGCACTGAAACCACTGCTCACAACCCAGCACTGAAACCCCTGCTCACAACCCAGCACTGAAACCACTGCTCACAGCCCACCACCTCCCTTCACACAGCTTGGGTATTGTTTTGCCACCCAGCATCAGATGGGTCGTGTTCTCCCTCACACAAAAAGCAGAGATCCTTTAAGTTTTTAAACAGGAAAATAATCTACAGGAGAGAGGTGAGAGTGTTCTCCCCCCTTCTGCTGGGAGGGCAATAATGGTCAAGACACCCTTGGGATAAAAGAAAAAAAAATCTCCTTAATTTTAGAGATGACCACTTTCTGATGTTTTATCCCTCATTAAAGTGTCGAAAGCACTTGTTTTTTGTGACTCACCCCAATTATTACCAACCCACCCCGTTCTTGCAGATATTAACCCAAACATTAAGACCTGCAGGACATTTCCCATCCACCCTGGAGGTTCCTAATGTTTCTTCCATGTCAAAAAACAGAAGCACAATTAGGCTGGTGGTTCTAAAGGGCATTTGCATGAAACCCAGGCTCCAGTTGAGGGCTTGGAAACATTTCCTTCCCCTCATTCTCCACTCCCTGTGATGTCACAGCTGGTTCCTACAGAAATCAATGCCATGCCCCAGGCACAAACTTGCTGATGGGAAGCATCCAAGAGCAGTGGGAGCTTCAGACTGATTAATATTTGTATGGCTGGCAACGTGTGGGGGGGTCCAGGGAGGCTCAAGCAACCAAAATTAGCCTTTCCTCAGGATAGAGAGTATGGAAATGTTGGAGTTGCTTTTTCAAAAAGCCCAAATCCTCCTGCCTGGGGAGAAGAAATCAAAATATAATCATGCAAACATTCCTGTGAGAGGCAGGAAAAACAACTCCCAGCTGGAATGGAGCAAAGCCAGAGCCTGAAGGGGCTCCAGGAGAGCTGGAGAGGGACTGGGGACAAGGGATGGAGGGACAGGACACAGGGAATGGCTTCCCACTGCCAGAGGGCAGGGAGAGATGGGAGATTGGGAAGGAATTGCTGGCTGGGAGGGTGGGCAGGCCCTGGCACAGGTTGGGCAGAGAAGCTGTGGCTGCCCCTGGATCCCTGGAAATGTCCAAGGCCAGGTTGGAGCACCCTGGGACAGTGGAAGGTGTCCCTGCCCATGGCAGGGGGTGGCACTGGATGGGCTTTGAGGTCCCTTCCAGCCAAACCATTTGGGGATTCCATGATTCCACTGACTGTCCTGGGATAGGAATGTGACAGATGTCACTCTGACAGAGCAACGAACATGAACATTTTGCCTCATGGAATAGGAAAAGTCCTTTTTGCCACCCAGAAATGCACCTAACCCTGTGCAGCTCAACTGGTACCTTATAAAGCAGGCAAAACTCTGATTCCTGGGCCCTGCCTATATTTAAACAACATTTCTGTAAATGTGAACTGGCAGCACACTCTGATAGAGGTCCCCTATTTTCCATGATGACTTTATGATTTTCCTAGGAATAATTTTATAGTCCCCAGTGAACTCCAGCTCGAGGACAGCCCATTCTGGGGGAAATGGGTGGGGAATTCACCTCTGGCTTTATCTTTGGGAACATCAAATCTCATTTTAATGCCTCTGGAACGGGCTGAGCGTGTTACAGGTTGTGTAGAAAGTCAGCAAGGGAAAGGCAGAGGGATCCTCCATTGAGTAAGAGCAGGAAAACAGCAGCTCTGCATGGAGGGATCCATCCCTAATGCACTGTGATTGAAGAGTTTAATGTGCATTTTAAATCTTCCCTCATTACAAGCTCCACTTAATTACAGGGCATCAATCTTCAAATTACTGCAAACGAGGAGGAACAACCCGAGGTGGAAATCAGGGAGCACACTGTAAATGGGTGTCTGTAAAGACAAACAATGGTCAGGTGTGACCCCTCAGAACAGCCCAAATGCTCCTGCTCAGGAATCCCAGGCTCGGCATGGAATGCCTGGAGCAGCTGGAGGCTGGGAATTGTTGGCTGCAGGAAGGTTCTGATCCCCTTTGTGCTCCTGGGGGGATCCCAACACTCCCACCCCCCAGTCTGACTTAAACACACCCTGTTCTCCTGAGCATTTCCTGAGGAAACATCACCCTCATCCCACAGAACCTCCCTTTAACCTCCTTCCCTGGGTGATTCAGCTTTTGTCATCTGTTCCAGGGGAGCCACAGCAGCCTCAGCCAGCAGAATGGACACAAATCATCCCAACACCTCCCCCTGCCCCCAGGCTGATGGCTGGGAGGTGAGTGATGACTCCAGGCCAGAGGAAGAGTCACCAGCCAGTCATGGGATGAGTTACCCGAGTGCCTCTTAAATCTGGTCATGAACAGCACATGAGCTTTAGGGGGAGCGTCCCTGAAGCCCCTCCAGGAGGACACAGACCCTTCCATCTCCATCACCACCAAAACATCCCCCCATGGAGCCACAGAAAAACTTCACAGCAGTGAATTAAAACTTGATGCCACCATTGGGGCAGAGAATTCCCAGGAAGCAGATATTGCACAGCAAAATAAATCAGGACAGTGTGGACAGCAGAGGGTTTGTCTTCAATGAGTTTGCCCAGGAATCTGTCCCAGGCAGGAAGATTTGCAGGTTTTGTCCTGTCCTGAACGACCCCCTTGCCCACAGGGAGGCTGCAAAAAAGGTGACAAACCCCTGGTTTGGGGGAAAAGGAGCCTGATTTGGGTCCTTTCAGAAGCTTTCCTGTCACCAACACAGTCTTACTTTGTGCAAACAAGGCTTAGCTCTGTGCAGCAAACACACAACAACCTCAAGGCCAAGAGAAACCCCCAGAGCCAGAAAAGGGCACCAAATTCTTGCTGAGCTGGTCAAAAGGGCAAGAGCAGCCAAGCTCTCTCTGTAGAGCTACACTTCTAACTATATAAATATAAAATTGTACCTCAAACTGTAAATTCTCACCCTTACAGGGCAGTTTGAACCACTCTCATACCTTCCTGGTCAGAGCTGAATTCAGAAACAAGGAGAGGGAGCCAAAGGGCAGCATCATTTGGGGAAAGAGAGTCCAGTAATGGAATAAACTGGGCACATCCCAAAAGTTTAAGTGCTAGCACACATTTCATTTCCCTCCTCCCAAAAAAACGCTCTACACAGCTTCTTTCCATCCCGCTTTCCTAACAACATCTCATTTCCAACCCAGTGCATGTTCCAGCCTGAGAATTTTCTGATGAGCATCATTTCCAATCCCCCTCCCCCCTAAAAAAAAAAAACAAAAAAAACCAACAGAACCAAGCCTTTACCTTTGCAGATTCTGGAAGCAGCAGCCACATTCCCTCTCTCCACACCCAACAACCACCGCAGGACCCTTCCCAGCCTCATTTGGAGGCAGAGCAGCTCCCACCAGGTGTGAATAACCATCAGCCCAACCTCCTCCCTGACCAGCTGCACCTGAGGGGACCATCCCAAAAATTCCCCCCCCCCCCCCGGACGTGTCCAAGGCCAGTTTGGAGCAGCCAAGGAGTGGAAGGTGTCCCTTCTCATGGCAGGAACTTCGAGGTTGGTTCCCACCTGAATAATCCTGGGATTCTGTGAAAACAAATATTTCTATTCAGTTGCTAAAACTTGACAGATAACACCTGTGTTCCTGAAAAAACAAACAAAAAAAAAACCCAAACATTTTCTCTCATGTTATCCCCCCTTTCCCACTTCAGATCTGGAAAACACCTGGTCCTGCTTTCCCACCTTCCCAGCCCAAGCACTCCAAAGGACACGACCATCATCACTCCACGTCATTTTTCATGTTAAGGTGCAAAAAAACCCCTCACCCAAAATACCTGCAGCTTCAAATCCCCCAATCCACCTGCTATTTGTGCAGGTGATTAATCATTAGCAAACAACCTGTTCATTAAGGTGCTGATTAAAAGGTATAAACATCAAAGCTGCACCTGTTTTATAAATTGATCTGCCTTCAGTGTAAATATTTTCTCTCTCCAGGCTGGGAAAACAGAATGTCACCGGTGTTTAATTTGTCCCAGTCATTCCAGAGCCAGATTAACCTTTGGGAAAGCAGCTCTCAGGATGAACCACTGCTAAGAACGAGGCTCGAGTCAATTAAAAGTTGAAGGATGGTGCTTTTGTGAGGCACAGAAAACAATTCTGATGATGCTCATGGTGATTATTGTTAATATCCCAGTGCAACAACCCTAAAGCTGCAGCCAAAGCAGGGCTTTAATCTGGTGTTGCACTGTCATGCAGGTATAAAGTGAGGTTAAAATTGAAATTCTAAATGTAATATCTGGGTTTAGCACCCAGGAAAGAAGTTTGGGCAAACTCCAGGCCATCATTTTAGAGCCAGGTGATCATTTAGACCACCCCAAAGCAGAAATTCCTTCCCCTGAATGAGTCTGAGACAGCTTAAAACTGCCCAAAATGGGATGTATCAGGACTTCACAAACAACTGATAAAGCCAGGTGATGGTATTTAAATGATTTAAATATCAATGCACACAAACAGCACAGGTATATTTTCATTTTTTTTTTTTTTAACAACCACTATCAAAGTAATTTCTGAAATAACTGATAGAAATCAGGGAGGCAGAGGGAGGGAAAATAATATTTGCCAAAACCAAAGCACCCAAAAGGCAAGTTACCCTGAATTTGTCAATGTTTGTAATTATTAAGTCAAAATCTAACCCCAGGATTAAGGTTTTTTTTCAAAATCCAACAGAAACCCTGATTTAGAACACCCATAAAGTGGTGTTGTTAATATGAGCCATGGAGGAAAGTCATAAAGATGATTTCAGGCCCAATTCCTGGATTTCACGTGCAGCAGGAACCGAAGCACCATGTCCAGCCCCGGGAATGCAGCTTGGACTCGGGATGTGATTATTTCTCTCCATCACTTGGCAAACCTGACAGAGGAAAAGAGGCATTTCCAGGCACGTTCCCAACCTGGCAAAGCAGAACAGAGCTGGAGACCCACGTGAGTGAGGGGAATTTGGGGTCTGACTCTGCTCCTCAGTGCCCATAAAAACGAGGAGATGCAGGAGGGAGATAGTGGGATGTAATTACTGTGTCAGACGCTGAGAGATGCCCAAAAACACGGCTGAAAACGAGCCTGCTGCCCAGTCCATTATCTCCCAGCCCCAAAACGACAGGAGTTTTACTGCATAATTGCACTTTTATTGGTTTATTGGCCTCATTAAGGAGAGCAGCCTTTGTCTCTCTGTTCCCCTGGGACTGCTCGTCTGCAGTGCTGGGGCTGAGGACCCAAATCCCTCAGCCCCAATTCCCTCTGGGAGCAGCTGGTGGGTGCCATGGCCCAGTGCCCAGGTGCCAGACCCAGTTTGGGACTGGTCTGGTGTGCTCTGGCTTGGCACTGGTCTCTCATGGAGCCCCTCAAAAGAAGTGGGGTGAGAAACCCACTTTGGAAGGCCAAGCATGACCTGGGGCTGGAAAGTTTACCCCACTCACAGCATTTTATGACTCATTTCTCATAACAGACTTGAATTGAAACTCCTGATGATCTCCAGGTTGTTCCCTGCTCAGGAGCTGCAGGATCTGGAACAGATTCACCAGCACAAATAAGGGGAATCACCAAGATCCCAAATTATCCCCACAATAATCCCACCTCCAGCAGGAGCCAGGGGCTATTTGGGATCCAGCACTGAGGTTACCAGGCAGGGAAATGGGAAAATGTCATCCAAGGAATTGATGGCATTCTCCTCATGTTTTAGTGCCGTTGGATTTTCGAAGTGGTGCCTTCAAATCAGAGCAGACTGTGGGAGCTGGCAAAAAGTTAATGGCTCAGAAAGGAGTAGGACAATAACAGCTGGAAAGGGAGTGACTGCTGTGTTTGCCTCTTTTCTAACAGTTTAATTTATGCAGATCAGGGTTTTGCTTCCAGATGTTCCAGTAATCTGCTCCTTGCAGTGACTGACCATTTTTCTCTCTGTTCTGCAGCAGCATCTCATCGACAATCCTGGTTAAACCTTCACTTAGCACTGACTGCCCACCCTCCCAGCCAAGAATTCCTTCCCAATATCCCACCTAGCCCTGCCCTCTGGCACTGGGGAGCCATTCCCCCTTTTCCCAGCCCTAATTGTGCACCTTCAGATTTTCTCCCGGGTTATTTTCTACCTTTACCATTCACCTTGTCATAAATAAATGTCAGATTTATTTCTCTGTGAAGCCATTTCCAAGAAAGGGGGGGAACAACTCATCAGTCCAAGGCATGAATATCCAAGTCTATCCAAGGAAGTTGATCCAAAGTCTATACAGGGAGTTGAAGAACACTGAATATTTATTCATATTATCAGGAACAAGTTTCCCATTTGACAGTCAAATACAACCTCTAGAAGGAGGAAGAGCTGCTGAAGATATCCCCAGGCAGTTTCTGGGAGCTCTGGGATGTTTTTCCATGGTGTGGCTGCAGGTCCAGACCATCCCTCCCTGCTCCTGCAAACCCCCCAGCCCAGCCCAGCCCATGGGCAGGTTGGTACCCCCAGTGCTGGCACAGGAACTTCACCCAGTGCCCAGTTCCCAACTCCTGCCCTGCACCCACAAAAACACCGAAGGGTTAATACTGACACCTCACAGAGCCCCAAATCCCTTCCCAGGCTCTCTGGGGGCTGTCCCTGCCCTGTCCCACAGCAATCCCAGTGCTGAGATGCTGCACAGGCACCTGAGAGGCTGTTCTGGCTGCCAGCCAGGATTCTGTGCCCTCATCCACTTGGGCTTGCAATGTAATATTTAAAAAGTGCCTGAGAGCCGGGAAGTTGATATTAAGGCCATCAGTCAGGAAAGCAGCACTCCATTATTCAAGCAGTTTCCTGAGCATTCAGACTCTGCCTGGTGCCAGGACAGCTCTCCAGAGTTTATTCCTTCAATTTAATGCAGGAGCTGGGAGAAAGGGAAAGAAAAAAAAAAAAAATGGAGTCAATAACCCAAAGCTGTGTTTTCTGCTATTAAATTGACAGCTGAGAATATTCAGAATGTAAACTTGTGAGTCACTGCATACCCTTTTCATGGAATTGTAGAATCCCAGGGTGGTTTGGGTGGGGAGGGACCTTAAAAATGCTCCAGTGCCACCCCCTGCCATGGGCAGGGACACCTTCCACTGTCCCAGGGTGCTCCAACCTGGCCTTGGACACTTCCAGGGATCCAGGGGCAGCCACAGCTTCTCTGCCCAACCTGTGCCAGGGCCTGCCCACCCTCCCAGCCAGCAATTCCTTCCCAATCTCCCATCTCTCCCTGCCCTCTGGCACTGGGAAGCCATTCCCTGTGTCCTGTCCCTCCATGCCTTGTCCCCAGTCCCTCTCCAGCTCTCCTGGAGCCCCTTTAGGCCCTGCCAGGGGCTCTCAGGTGTCCCTGGATCCTTCTCTTCTCCAGGTGACCCCCCCAGCTGTCCCAGCCTGGCTCCAGAGCAGAGGGATCCAGCCCTGGGAGCATCTCCATGGCATCCTCTGGATCTGCTCCAGCAGCTCCACATCCTTCCTAAGTTTTGGGCTCAAGAGCTGCTTTTGTTCAGTTCTGCCTTAGATTTCAAGTTCTCAGTGTCTGTAAATGGCACAACTTTCCCCAGGGCTCAGTAATTCATTAATAACCGGCCTGGGCTTTGATCGAGGCCACTCATCCACGTCTGATGGCCCCAAGGCCACCGGGATTGTCCCCAGGGATCCCAGGCAGGAGGAGCAGGGGCAGGATCAGCTCCCCAGGTGCCAGCAGGGGCTCAGTGGAACCTGCCCTGGTGCTGCTGGCACAGCTTTGGCACGGGTGTGAAAGGAGGCAGGAGGAGCCCCAGAGCAAATAGCTCGTTAAAGGGGAGTGCAGGGCACTCCAGATGGACAGTAAGTCTCCCTAAGCCGCTCCATAAGCTACTTTCTGGGATCAGGGACATTCTTACATAACTTTGGCCAAGTTCAGGAAATCCTTTCACTGCCTTCCTTTGTGTGAGCGGCCAAAACCACCCCCAACCTCCACCTTTCCACAGAATTCCCACAGAATTCCCACAGAATTCCCACAGGGATCCCACCCACGGCCGGGGTGAGTGCCCAGCAGGCACAGCTTCCCAGGGAGGCACTTTGGGAATGCCCCCATCCACGGGGATGGGCACTGGGATGGGCACAAACACCCCGAGTCCTGCCCAGTTCAGCACAGGGGGCTCAGGGGTTCCATCAGCTCCACTCCCTGGGGTGTTTCCCAAGGGTTGCAATCCATCATCTTGGGGGGCTTTTCCAACCCCAGTGCTTCTGTGACTCCCATGGATTGCAGGAGCTGCCTGATCCAGGCAGGGAGGCAGCTTATCAGGCTCCTATTAGACACCAGCTGATTGTAAAGGCATTTAAATTTCCACATTTAAAGGGAGAATTTAACCCAAAATGTCATATTAATGCAGATGTGGTACATTCCAAAATGTCCTATCAATGTCCTATTAAATGTATCTTAAATATCTTAAATATATATCTTAAATATCTTATATATCTTAAGTATCTTAAATATCACATATTATATTATAATATATTGATTATATATTGGTACAATTATGTGGATTCTGTATATCATGCATGCATATGTTATATTATAGATATTGAGCTTATAATGTACATAGTGATTATATATTTAATATAGTGATATTAAATATATTTATATGTATTGATATATGGGTATTATATGATAGTAATATTATAACATATTGTTTGGCAATAAATACAATATAATTATATTATAATATTTGCTATTGTAGATATTACATATATTATATTATATAGAGAGTATATAAAATGTATTTACTATATATTATATATATTGATATTATATATTTGCATCATATATTGATATAATAGTAATATTTTGTGATATTGTTATGTATTGTATATAAAATGATACATGTTATTACCTTTAATATCATATATTATGGTATTTACAGGTGCCATGTATATATTATGCTCTCACATAAACAATATATTCATGTAACTGGACATTAAAGCTTTTAGAATTCCAAATAAATGCCTAAAATTACCTGGAGCGTTTGTTTTTCCCCCCTGAGTCAATGCGAGAACCACACGGGGTCTCGTTATTCCCACAAATAATAAAAATTAAGGATGATGGTGCTCTGGGTGGGAATGCTTGGGAAAACCATTCTTTTGTGATCCCTGCTTCTTCCAGTCCTTTTCCTTCCCATCCCTGCTCCTTCCCATCCTTCTCCTTCCCATCCTTCTCCTTCCCATCCTTCTCCTTCCCATCCTTCTCCTTCCCATCCTTCTCCTTCCCATCCTTCTCCTTCCCATCCCTGCTCCTTCCCATCCCTGCTCCTTCCCATCCTTCTCCTTCCCATCCTTCTCCTTCCCATCCCAGCCTCCTGGCTGTGCCTGTGCTCAGCCATCAGCGCTTCCCCGCTAATTAACACCCCGGCGCTAATGAGGGAGCGAGCGCTGCCCAGATGTTTGTGCTGCTCCCGGCTGGGGACGCCAAGGTCCCCAAAGCCCCTCTCCTTGTTGCAGGAAGAGCTCCCTGATCCCGATCCCGGCTCATCCCCAGCTCAGCGGCCGCCCCGCCCTCGTTCCCCTCCCGGGCGGTGCCATCAACATCTGGCAGGAGCTGAAATCTCCGCCGGGCCCGGGGCAGATGCTGCACATCTGCAGAGTGCTCTGCCATCCCAGGACACACGCGGGACACGCGGGATGAGGGGGGCACGGGAACCCGGCACGGGAACCCGGCACAGACCGGGACCAAGGAGAAAAGGAGGCTCAGGGGGGACCTTCTGGCTCTGCAATCCCTGGCAGGAGGGGGGAGCTGGGGAGGGTCAGGATCTTCTCCCAGGTAATGACACAGGAGGAGAGGGAACGGCCTCCAGCTGTGCCAGGGGAGGGGCAGGTTGGATATCGGGGAAAATTCCTTCAGGGAAATGGCCGTGGTGGAGTCCCCACCCCTGGAAGTGCTCCAAAAACACGTGGATGTGGCACTTGAGGGCGTGGTTCACTGGTGAACACGGTGGTGATGTTGGTTGATGATCTTAAAGACCTTTTCCAACCTTAGTCATTCCATGAATCCATGCTTTCCTGGATTTGATGCACAAACAGCCAGCACCAGCACCAGCACTCCAAGCAATTCCACACAAATCCCACCTGGTGTCCTGGCTCCTGTGCAGGACCACGAGTTTTCCAAGCTCCACCAGGGGATATTTGAGCCTAAAGCTCAGACCAGCCCCTGTTGTACAACAGAAGAACTGGGAGGTGCCCGAGGACATCTCTCAAAAACTTGCCTGGGGCACCCACACCCCCTCAGCCAAATTCCCTGGATCACACTCGGGAGCTCAGCCATGCAAACTCCAGCCAGACTGCACTGCCTGGATCTCATTCCAAGAGTTTCCAGTGTGGAGGAGCCAGAGATCAACAAAGGGTCGAGGCACTGGCTGTTTTTCGCTCTCTTGCATCAAAAGCAGCTTTAAACCTCTCCCATAAAAGGGCTCTCCAAATCCAATGGTTTACACTTCCTAAAAATCCCCTCTGATGGAAGTGCTGCTGATGGACCAGCTGGAGGAGAGTGGCCTTGTCCTCATGCCCACCAGTCCCAGGTACCACAGAGGGATGAGGAGAGCCCAGGATGTGGAGATGCCAAGGATGTGGAGATGCCAAGGATGTGGAGATGCCAAGGATGTGGAGATGCCAAGGATACACAGCCCTGGTTCTTCTCCTTTGTTCTCCCTCTCCACGAGGTGCTCCTGTCCCAGCTAACAAAGCTGGCACCTGACACCATCCCAAGGAATTCCTTGCTCATCCAGCCGGCAGCAGGGCTGCCATCAGCTCGGAGAATGGCTCCAAATGTGACTTTGTCCCAGCCTGAGGGGACAAGTGGAGCTGGAGAAGCAGCCAGGGCAGAGGAAGCCACAGCTCGTGGAGCAGCAGATGTTCTGCTGCTGACCTGCTGTGCTGTCTGACCACTCGGACGTAAAAACCTACAAAGTGACCCGTCCCCAGCGCCACAACTGTCCTTGAAGATGTGAATTGCTGTCAGTGGCTGAAATTAGGACGTTTTGGGGCTGTCACTAATGAATGATGCCCAGCAACAAAGGCCCTGAGCCCCAGCCCCTCTCTCTGACAACTCAGCTGCTCCAGACATGAACTGTTAAACACAGGCAAGGCAGAATCTGTTTGATTCTTTGGATAATCTTCAAATAAAGCCCAGATTTGGCTGAGAGTGCTCTCACTTTGCAGCATAGGCTCCTAATTTGCAGCTAAACCACTTTGGGAGGGATATTCATCAGCAAATGGATTATCCCTGCATTTGTCCCTGTAACCATTGGCAGCTCGGGCTGAGGCACCCACAGGTTTGGGGACAGTGGGAGCACAAAACCTGCAGCCCATCCCTCAGATGGATGGGGAGGGAATGCTCTTCATCCACCTTCTCTCTGGGATACCACACCAGAGTCTTGGAAGAAGATGGAGAACATGTGAGAGGGCAGGGGAGGATAAATCTGTCCTTGGAAAGTGTTTTGTGAGGAAGGGGATGGGCTGAGTTCCTCTGCCAGGACCCAGCACCCCAATCTTTACTCACTGGCGTCCTTGGAGCTCCTCCAACCACCAAGGGCGGCCAAAGCAGAGGAACATGGGCCTGGATCCCTGCTGTGTCACCCAAACACCCCCCTGTGCTCCACAGGAGCCCCAGTTGTGCAGGGATGCAAAGGGAGCTGCTTTCCATCATGGCACAGTGCCCTGAACAGCAGGAGGAGCCTGGGAACCCTCTCCCAGCTGCCTCTTCTCCCCCAGGGAAATAAATATTGCCCAGGGGTTTCAATCCAGCTCTTCACCAGTCAAATCTGACAAGACAATCCCAACAAAGACACCCACCCTGCCACCAAACTGCCTGGGACGAGGAAATTCCTCCATTTCCACTTGGGAATCTCCACCTGCTCCTCCTGACTGTGCCCACAGTGGATCTCCCTGCTGCTGCCTGCTGTTTGTCCGTGATCTGCTGCCATGGGTGACTCCAAGTCCTCCATCCAGCTCCAAAGCTCTGCAGACACAGTTCCTCAAGCACCTGGGAGACAATGGAGAGCACCTAAAAGCTTGGAAGCGACTGGATTTGGTGCTTTGGGGACAAGGTGGGGACTGGTCACAGGTTGGACTCTTTAAAATCCATTCCCATTTAAGAGTGACTCATTTCCACCAGAAAACCCATTTAAGTGTGACTTCTGAGGCGACTGAAACCCAGAAGGTGGGAAAAAACCATCAGCAGCATCTCCCCCAGAAAATTCCCTATTTTTCATGTAAAAAGCCTGATTATCTTCTGATTTCTAATCAAAAGGGCCACTTTCCCCCCACCTCCATCAATATTTAAGGTGCCATTTAAATACCAGCCCAGGCTGTTGAGTTGGGCAACGTGGAACAGGCAGGAGGTGAGGGGAGAACAATCCCCATCCCAAAGGAGCTCCCTGGAATTGTGAAAGGGCTTTTGAGCTGCTTTGAAAACGTAAAATGCAGCAGGACTTTGATAAAATCAAAGCTCTAATTCACCACTCCTTTTCATGAAGCTGCACTTCTGGTGGGCAGCACATCAAACCTTGAGGAGAATTCAACTTTGGGGCCTTTCTCATGGAATTTGGAATTTCTGACTGGTTTGGGTTGGAAGAGACCTTAAAGTGCATCAAGTTCCACCCCCTGGGACACCTCCCACTAGCCCTGTCCAACCTGGCCTTTTAATTTCCTATCTCTCATTTATACCTGAAATAGATAAAATTAAAAGAAGCTCCAGGTTTCTTTTGCCAGGAACTGTAGCCAAGCCTGATCCTGGAATTCCTCAATGATAAATCTTCATGGTTTCCTCCTGGTATTTACAGCAACAGCAAGAGGGAATTGGTGAGAAAATCTGGTTATTAATGTGTTATCTGCTGTTACTGTCTGTGTGAAGCAAAGGAATAACTAACTTTGGGTGGGGATCTCTCCTAGGAGGAGTTTTTTCCTAGGAATAAGTGGCTGGGATCGTGCAGGTCATTCCAGTGAATTATGGAGGCATTAAGATGTGCATCAAAGTGAGATTTACTGGGGGTCCTTTGTGTTCTGTACATATTAAACAAGTGCTGTTAATGGGAAGGGTTTTGGAGCCTGCTTTAAAATGCAAATGTTGTGCAGGAGCAGCAGCCACACAATTAAAAATTACTGCAGGCTTATTCTGAGGGGAGGGGGTTAAGGTTTTGAGTGGATTTTCACAGGCAACATCCTCGTCCTTTTAAATCAAAGGTGGAATTCTCGGGCATTTCAGCAGCTGTAACTCCTGTTCCTATTTCCAGTCACCTTTTAATAGAGAGATATTGTAATATCTATATACAAGATAGATATCTGTCTGAATATTATATCTAGACATCTAAATATTATCTCTAGATTATATAGTATTTATAATTATATAATTATATAATATAATATATTATATTATATTATATAGGTTATATAGATATATAATACAGATTATATAGATATTAATACAGATTATATAGCTATTAATACAGATTATATAGATATCTATATATAGATTGTATAGATATCTATATATTACATATAGATACAATGAATACAGATATAAATCTGCAGCGGTTTGGGCTGGAGCTGCTCTTGGTAAAGTTGTACCCTGACCACACTCAGGAGCATTTTCCTGGACTCCTGTATTATCCAAAGCCATCCAGGGTAGGTGTTAATGCTTCCCCATTTATTATTATATTGTTTATTCCTCATTTATTATTATTATTATTATTTTCAGTGGATTAAGACAGGGCACAATCCCCCTCCTGCTGCCACACTTTGGGCAAAGCTTGGAAGAGCAACACAATCCCCACCCAGCAGGTTCTGTGGGGGTGCACCAAAAGCAGCACCCAAAGTGCGATGTTTTGGCTGAAAATGGGTGCAGACAGGATGGAGTCACCCCCCTGGCACACCCCTGGGAAGGTGAGGGTGGCACAGGGTGTCCTTCAGCCCTGCCAGCCCACAGCTGCTGCCCCTCAGCCATGCCCTCCCTGCTCCTGCTTTCCGTGCCCACTCCCTCATCCTCCTCCCCTCTGGCAGCTCTTCCAGAGTTTGGAGGGATGAAATCAGCTCGGGTGGATTTGGGAATGTGCAGTCCAGCACCCCCAGCCCCGGTGCCATCTGTGCCAGCCCAGGAGGTGTGACAGCAGTGACGATTGTTACTCACACTGAATGTTAAGCAATGACACTCCACACGCCTTGGAAGCAAAAAATCATGGAATCACAGAGTGCTTTGGGTGGGAAGGGGCATTTAAAATGTTCCAATCCCACTCCTTGCTAGGGGCAGGGACACCTTCCACCAGCCCAGGGTGCTCCAAGCCCCGTCCAACCTGAGGTTGGACGGGGCTTGGAGCACCCTGGGCTGGTGGAGGGTGTCCCTGCCCAGGACAGAGCTGGCACTGGAAGATTTAAGGTCCATGGATTCATTTTGGAGTCACCCCCTGGGACCTCCCAGCTCAGCCCCCACTCTGCATCCATAAATTTGGCAGTGACAGGGATTTTTGTGGCCACAAATGTGGAAAAGCGGAGAATGAGGGAATCATGGAATGTCCTGAGCTGGAAGGATCAGTGGGTGCAGTTCCTGGCCCTGCACAGGACAGCCCTTGGCCATGTGGGATCAGGATCCACAGCAAATCCAGAGGGTTGGACCAGGACAGGTGGTGGAGTGGCAGTTCCAGGGGCACCAGGAGGGACTGAGCACTAAAGAGAAACAAAATACCATGTTTTTCTTCATTATTCCCCAAGAAAACTGCTTTTCATACCTTGATTTTCCCTCCCTGCCAGGCTCTTCCAAGCCCATCAGACTCCCAGGAGCAGCAGCTCCTGTTGTGACCATTAATTACCCGAATTCCCAGGGAGCTTGGAAGGCATTCTGATGTGATGAGCAGCTTTCAGGCCATCATTTATTACCTATTGTAATTCCAACACAAAGCACTACTTAATGTTGCTGTAGAAGCATCAGTGCTAAAATTTATTAAATGCCAGTGGCACAGATGAATCACTTTTTCACATTAAAAATGGTAATATATTTAGATAAAAGCCCAGAACAACAGAAGTTTCTATTTATTTCTACCAAAAGCACAAAAGACTCGGCAAATTGCACTTTAACTGCCGAGGAAGAGAGTTTGTAAGTCATCTCAGACTCACAGTGCCATTGTGTCTGAGCTGCCATTAGGAAGAAAAGAAGGAAGCGTTTTTGTGGGACTTTTTAAACTGCTTTTTGCTCATTATTTTATGGAGCCATCCCAGAATGGTTTGGGTGGGAAGGGATATTAAGGATTATCCCATTCCACCCCCTGCCATGGCCAGGGACAACTTCCACTATCCAAGATTGCTCCAAGCCCCGTCCAACCTGGCCTTGGACACTCCCAGGGATCCAGGGGCAGCCACAGCTTCTCTGCCCAACCTGTGCCAGGGCCTGCCCACCCTCCCAGCCAGCAATTCCTTCCCAATCTCCCATCTGTCCCTGCCCTCTGGCAGTGGGAAGCCATTCCCTGTGTCCTGTCCCTCCATGCCTTGTCCCCAGTCCCTCTTCAGCTCTCCTGGAGCCCCTTTAGGCCCTGCAAGGGGCTCTCAGGTGTCCCTGGATCCTTCTCTTCTCCAGGTGACCCCCCCAGCTGTCCCAGCCTGGCTCCAGAGCAGCCCTTGGATCCCTGGACCCACAACATCATTCCCATTTATTTTCTACCAAGAGCAAAAAGGGATCAAAAGGTGCTTCCCACCTGGTGGAAGGGTAAGATTCCTCTCAGCCCACCAGCACCCCCTTCTCCCAGTTTTCTTGCTTTCTCCTCAGGATTTTGCACTGGAAACCTGGGATAACTCTTCATTTCATCTTTATTGCACAACAAAATAACTCAGTGACATCCCCAAACAGGCACACCAGATATTCCACTGCTGGCAAAGCAGCACAGCCACCACCCCTTTGCAAGAGCTGAAGGAACAAGAAACTCCCCTCTCATTTCCACAAACTTGCAGGGAGTTGCAGTGATGAATAAATGAGCCAGAATGACCTGCAGCTCTCCAGGACCACGGGCTTGTTCTCCCAGGTCAGACAGAGAGGTGCAAATTCAAACACTCCCCCAGCTCTGGATCCAAAAGGACAAAACTCAGGAGACATTAAACACCCTCCAGAACCACAGTGAGTGGGTTTGAACCACTCAGGGAAACCTGTTCAGAGGAATGTTCTCCTGGAAGATGGTTTGCTTTGCTCCCACACTCAGTTCTTTGCTCAGGCCCCGGGAGTGGCTGACAAGGGGCCCAGTGAGACCTCTGTGGGCATCAGCTTTGATCCCATTCCATGGATTCACAGCAGCAGTGCCTGGAAATTGTCACCTACCAATGCTGGAGCACCCACTGATTTTCCAGTCGCTCCTCTTTTATTCCTTCCCTAAAAGCCACTTTCCCACATCCATTATAACCCAGGGAGAGCAGACTGGGGCTGCCCAGGGAGGTTTGGAGCCCTGGAGGGATTTAAAATCCCTGTGGATGTGGCTCTTGGGGACAGGGATCAGTGGTGGCCTTGGCAGTGCTGGGGAATGGTTGGGCTCGATGTTCTTGGAGCACATTTCCAATTTAACCATCCTGTGTTTCCATCCTTGACCATCATTCCCTTCAGGAACCATTCTCCCCTTCCTGCCCCTTCTCCACCTCCTTCCCGTGGTGCTTCCCACGGTTTTATTCCCCCTCCAGCAGCCCCCTGCCCTGTCACAGCCCAGGCCAAATGCCAGGAGGGGAAGAAGGAGGGGATGAAGAGCTCAGTGTGGATTTCCAGAGCCCCCTCCTGCCCCTGCAGGGCGTGTGAGCACGTGAATAATTCCCGGGCTGGGCCATCAGCCCCTGTTTGTAGGTCACTGTCCTCGGTGACAGACGTTCCTTCCCTCACTCACCAACTGCTTCAAATTGCTGCACCCAGGGAAACTTAATCCAAATCTGTGAATTATTTTGCAAAAGCTAAAAATAAACTTTCCAAAATCCCCAGTGGATGCTGTGTGTGTGAGCTCTGTGAATCACGGAGAGGGATTTCCCCCCCTTGGGATGGAGAAACAGTGAATCACCTGCACGTGCTGAGGATTTTGGGGAGCCATTGAGAGCTGGAGGATCGTGTTCCAATCCCCACGTGAGGGAAAAGGCAGGCAGGAGGGATAAGGCCACCCAAGCATGACTGTGTTAACTCTCACCACTCTGTCAGTGCCCTGGAATTGGATCCCATTGACTGGCCTTGCCCTGCGCCTGCAGAAAGACGAGTGGTGAGAGAAATCCCAGAGCTGAAGGGAAAAGCTGAGCCTGCTCGGGGAAAAGTGCAAATCCAGGTCAGGGATGGGCTGTGCCCATCAAACACAGCCAGGAACTGGCACTGCTGGGGCTCCTCCAGGGCTGGGGCACTTCTGGGATCCCAGCCAGGACACGGAGGGGCTGGAGAGAGTGCAGGGAAGGGAACGGAGCTGGGAAGGGGCTGGAGCAGCAGGAGGGGCTGGGGGAGCTGGGGGGGCTCAGCCTGGAGAAAAGGAGGCTCAGGGGGAACCTTCTGGCTCTGCAATCCCTGATAGATCCAAGTGGGAATTGGGCTCTGCTCCCAGGGAACAGGGACAGGAGGAGAGGGAATGGCCTCCAGCTGTGCCAGGGGAGGGGCAGGTGGGACATCAGCAGGAATTTCTCCTGGAAAGGGTGGTCAGGCACTGGCAGGGGCTGCCCAGGGAGGTTTGGAGTGCCCAGCCCTGGAGGTGCCCAAGGCAGGCCTGGAGTGGCACTCAGAGCTCTGGGCTGGGGACAAGGTGGGATTGGGATGGGGCACAGGGGGATCCATGGGCTGGGAGGGCTTTTCCAACCTCAGTGATCCCGGGATTTTGAGAGTCCAAACACTCTACCCCACTCCAAGACAAACAGGTGGAAAAATCACTCCCACCCCTGCCCCCCAGGAAGCAGATCCAGCCCCATCCCAGTTGGGAACATCCCTCCTCGCTCCCCCAGCAGCTCAGCCCTGCCCCAGTGCCCGGGCTCTGCCAACGCTCCTGCTCAGCTCCCAGATGCATTTTATTTAACAGGAATATTTCCTGAAATATCAAACCAGGCTCTGCAGAGTCCTATGGTCTTTAAAATGTATTTGTTTTGAATTTTCCATATTAATGACAGCCAGGAGAGACTTGAAAGGGGAGCAGCAGTTTGTTTTCCCAGCCGTGGCTCCGACAGCTGGAGGAGGAACAGGACAGCCCTCGTTTGCCTGCTTTGTACAACAACCAGAAAACCCTGGTGTGTGCTTTCACAGACAGCACCTGCATTAATAAAAATACATTTTTAATGTGGGCTGTCAGTCCCAGAAAGCCTGCTGTGACTGTGGCTGCTGCTTGTGCTCAGCTCTGAAGCAAATGCCTCTGACAGCCACATCCTGGGGTTCTCCTGGGAGCATGGAGTGGGACTGGGATGGAGCAGGAGCCAGATGCCAAAGCCTGGGGGTGGGAAGGGGCTGGGAGGGGAAATCATGGAATCTCCCACTGGTTTGGGCTGGAAGGGACATTAAAGCCCATCAGGATCCAACCCTGTGGGCAGGGACACCTTCCAGACCAGGGTGCTCAGAGCCACATCCAAATCATTCCAGCCCCTTCCCTGGTGGGATCTGGTGCAAGGGAAAGGTCCCACCAGCCTCAGCCCAAGCAAGCTCAGCTCTGCACTGACCTTGCACTCCAGAAAATGGGATCTATGCCCAGGCACTGGAATAAACCCCCAAATCCAGCACACACTGGGTGTCGTGGCACTTCACCCTCCCAAACTGCTCCTTCTCCTGCTCAGCCACCTCAGTACCAGGGAGACTGAAAAGTCCACTTCATCCAGGCATTTTTTTTTGCTTTCCTGGCTTGTAACAAAGCAGACTGTAATGAATGGATTGGGAAAGGATTGGTCTGAGGGAGAACTGGGTGCTTTTGGCTGGAACTGTCTCTCCCAACCCAAACTTTGCAGCCACTTGTCCCTTGAAGGAGCTGCACTTCCCAGGACAGGGAAGGTGAGAAGCCAAAAAGACACTGAAAGGCACAAAGGGAGGGACCACCCCTATTCCAGAGAAGCTGCCCCATCCCTGGAAGTGTCCCAGGCCAGGCTGGACGGGGCTGGGAGCAACCTGGGACAGTGGAGGGTGTCCCTGGGGATGGAACTGGATGGGTTTTAAAGTCTCTTCTGACCCAAACCAGCCCAGCATTCCAGGACTCAGTGATTTTCTGAGCAGGAAAAAGGGAGAAAAGGCAGAGTCTGCCTTTGCTGGCAGGTGCCTGTGCAGGTTTTTGGAAGCAAAATCCAATATACACATGCTGTCACACAGAACCAGATTCCAGAGCACAGGGAGCTCTTGAGACACTTCAATTAATGATCGAGATTGTAAGTTCTGAATAATTGGCTTAAATTCACATGCATTTCTCAAAAGTGAATGCCTCTTCACACTGACACACAACCAGTTCACATCTCTCTAAGCCACACTTTACATCCTGAGAAATTGCATTAAACAAATCAAGGGAGACAAACCCAAACTCCACTTCCCAACTGGAGACTTGATCTTCCCAAAACATGGGAAAAACACTGCAGGGAAGGCAGGTTTATGGCATTTGTAAAGGCAAAACTCCCAGCAAGAGCTCCTTCTGCAGCTCTTCTTGAAATCTGCAACCAAATTCCAAACCACACCAAGATATGTAAGAGTCAAGTGTACAATTCCACAGCAGCTCTGTCCTTTTTGGCAAAACCTGCTCATAGATTGTGGGATATTCACTAATGGCAGGAAATACCCGGCAGGGAACTGCAGCTCCAGGACCTTCCACTCCACAGAAAGGTTACAAAAACCATAGGAAAGAGAAAACTTCTAAAATCAGATAGAGCAGCAGCACATTTTCCCTGAATCCAATAAAAATGCTTCAATAACTCGGTCCCTGCAGTGCTAGAAAATAAAACAGTGCTGTACAAATATCACAGCCCCAGTATTTGACTGCATGAACTAGAAATTGCTGATTTTTATCAGGTGCAGGTTAAACAGAAGGAGAAGTGGGAGGAAAAAAATCCTGGACTTCATCACATTTTAATTGCAGATGAGTTTTGTCACCTTTTACCTGCCCAAAACCAGCATAAAAATAATACCCAAAAAATCAGAAAATATCCCCTGGGTTTGAAAGCTTGTTTTCCTGGAAGATAAACACTTACATTTTGCATTTGAACATATTTTGAGACCTGCCCCATCATTCTGTATGGGGTTATTTAGGACACCAAACCCCCTCCCTGGGCTCTGGGGGCACCTTCAAGGAAGCTCAGCAAACATCACTGAGTCTCATCAGGGGCCATGGAAACTCAGGAGCAGCTCAGGGATGAGCCAGGATGTCCTGTGGGTCCCTGCAGAGACAACCAGAGTGCTAATTAATCCGGGAAAGTTCATTAAAACAAATGAACCCCAAGGTTTTACCCGTGGGGGGCTCTTGGGTGTGAGGGGCTCTCCTGATCCACAGAAAAGGACTCTGAGAGGACAAACTCAGATAGAAACTGGGAGAGTGGAAGGTTCCCTGCCCATGGCAGGGGCTGGAATTGGATGATATTTAAGGTCCCTTCCAACCCAGACCATTGGATGAGGAGGAGGTTTTTCCAGTGGTTGGGAAACCACAACATTTCCTGCGTTACTTTGAATTCAACAAGAGCTGGAATCACCCAGCAGTTTCCCCAGTTTTGCCCTCATCTCCCAAGCCCAAATTTATCAGGAATGAAGCCACAAGACCCACAGTCTGGAGGCTTTTCGGGGTTAGGGATTCAGGAATCAGTTTGGTTGCTCCAGCTTCCTGGAATTCCTGGCTGCAGCCACCAAGGTGTCATCACTACCCACTGTGCAGAGGAGGACAAAGGAAGGACCAGACAGGCACAGGGACAAATGGAAGGCAAAAAAAAAAAAAAAAAATCTCAGATTATTGTCTAGAATTAAAAGAGGAAAAGAGGAAAATGTATTTCTTCAACCACGAAACATTCTCTGATTCCTACAACGTGCTCCTTCCCACAACATCCAGCTTCATGGAGGATGCTCATGTTTCCACTGGAAACTGTGGAGCAAAGGAAATTTAAAGTAAAATTAACAAAAAAAAAAAAAGCCCAAAATAAGAGAATGCTTCTTGCAAACCTGATCAGCACATTGAGAAAAGACACATTTAAGCCACAGACTGCTCACTGTGGGATTGAGGGAAAAGTTGGGGTTGGGGAGAACCCCAGTGGGAAAGGAGGAGTCCAGAAAGAAAGGACCCTTACACTGGACATCAGGGAAGGAATTGCTGGCTGAGAGGGTGGGCAGGCCCTGGCACAGGTTGGGCAGAGAAGCTGTGGCTGCCCCTGGATCCCTGGAATTTCCAAGGCCAGGTTGGACAGGGCTTGGAGCAATCTGGGCTGATGGAAGGTGCTGGGGTTGGAACTGGATGAGGTTTAAGGTCCCTCTCAACCCAACCCATTCCAGGATTCCCTGAGCTCTGCCATGGCCATGGCTAACTCCCCAAACAAAAGAAAATGCTTAATTCTATTCCCTGCTGATGCCAGAAGGCTCTGATTTGGGAGGTTTGCCTCAAACACCCCTTCAAACCCAGATTTTGGCCAAGAGGAGAATCCTGGGAGTTCCTGTTCCCAGGAAATGCAGAATGCCTTGGTTGTTGTTCTGCCCTCCCCTTGAGCTGTGGGCACATCCCCTGGGAATGATGCAGCAGCAAACAGCAAAGTTGGATGAAATTGTTAATTTTTAATTGCTGGCCCCGTTAAAAGGTTGCCTCTAATGGACTTTTCCACTGCCCATCAGGAGGAACAGGGAAGCTGCTGAGTGCTGCCAGGAGGAGCAGGTGCTCAGACAACATTTGGTCCTGTCAGACTGATTTCCTCTCCCCTCACACACCAGCAGGCCTGGACAGGAGGGGAAAAATAAGGAAAACCACTTTACAGCAATGCAGGCTGAAGTTTCCTCTTTATAAAAACGCCCTCACAGCCAGAACTGGGCGGGGGGAACATTTCAAAGTCAAACCAAACACTAAAAAACTGTTGGAAGAGGGATTGAAGCTGAAAAAGGGCCACGGCAGGATGGGCAGCCAGGAAGGGTTGCCTTGTTTAAATGGTTTATTGAGTAAGACAATTTTAATTTCCCCATTATTTCATTCCGTGACAGTTTAATTAAAAAGCTTTTGGAGGGACTCCAGAGAACATCCCTCTGGAGATGGTGCTTCCCACACCTCTGGGAGAGGATCCTCCCAGGTGGGGGACACAATGATGGTCCTGCTCCATCCCTGGGAGTGTCCAAGGCCAGGTTGGATGGGGCTTGGAGCAACCTGGGCTGGTGGAAGATGTCCCTGCCCATGGCAGGGGTGGCACTGGATGGGCTTTAAGATCCCTCCCAACCCAACCCAGTCTGGGATTCGACAAGATGCACTCCAGAAGTGAAATAAGGGACATCAGATTTAGTAAAAGAAGAGGAAAGAAAATAAAGAAGAAAGCAGAGCACTCAGAAAGATCATTCCCAAAGAATCCATTTTCCCTCCTGAAGGAGTGGCCACGTTGGGTCCAGGGCGAGCTGCACATCCACATTTACATCCAAATATCCCCCTCCAGGGTTTTGTTCCCGCTCTTCCACCCCACTTGACATTCACTCCAGAGGCTGCCCGTGGATCTCCTTCCCCAGCCCCCCCTGCTGCCCTGCAGGGAAGGAGCCCCCGGCCCGGAGCAGCGGGAATGGCCATTATCCATGGCCATTATCCATGGCCATTATCCATGGCCATTATCCATGGCCATTATCCGGCTCCTCTCCCCCCTGCCCGCCTTGTCGGGAATTAAATCAGCTCTGTTGCCCATTAAGCTTTATCCCCTCGCTTTTATCTTTTATCTTTAGCTTCATTAGTGTCCTTAGGGCACATCTCAGCCCCAAAGCTGCCCAAAATAACAATCCCACCTCACCCAGCTCCTGCTTTATCCTGGTTTTTCCACATACTCCTTCCCTCCCCCCCTTCCCATTTCATTCCCTGTCTCCAAGACTGCAAGGTGCAGCTGGAGGGCTGCACGTTGGGAAGCAGATGTCATCACTCTCTTTGCTTTTTAACATTTCTCCTGAGAGGTTTTTTGGGTTTTTTTTCATCTTTTCCAGTTTTAATCCTCTCTTACGACTCCGGGATTTGGTTTTTCCGCCCGACAGTCCGGAGCGCATTTTTATTTCTAGCACTTGCTGGTAATGAAATCGGGATTATTTGCCTTAAATCCATGAATTCATCAGCTATGCAGCAGCAGGATCAAGCCATAAGCATTACTGATCTATGTCCCGTTGCGTGATTTTTATGGAGCACAACAAGCATATGAGAACAATAAAAAGTGGGAGACACAATTCCCGAGCCCAAAATCCCCTGCTGACCAGAGAAATCATTCATCAGGCCCAGGAGCTGCAGCGGATTTTCAGCCTGGATTCTCCTCCACAGCAAACCAGGTGGGAAAATCCAATATTTATCATTAAAAAAACATGTAAATGCACAAATTGTCCATGTTGGAGTGAGAATTCCCCTGAGCTACGAGGCACCCAAGGTGAACTGCAATTTATTTCCTGAATATATTCCTGATAATATCCCATGTTTTGCTTGGCTCCAGCTGCCTCCCACCCTTCCCCTTGGCTCTGGATTTGGGATGTGCTGCTCCTAATTTCCCTCTGCAAGAGCTGCCCGCCCTGGTGCACGGTGTTTGAATCACACTGACCTCACCACAGAACATGCCCATGGAAATATCTATATTATTTCAAATCCAAATCATGCAGGAGTATTGGAAAAGAAAAAGCATCCTCAATATTTGGGCCTAGAGCTCGTTTTAAATTCTCTGGCAGCACTGAAGTGATGCAAAAATCGAAGCCAGTTCTGGACAGGAGAAATTCAAACCCCAAGATGCTCCAGCTCTCCCCTTCCAGAACTGCTCAAAATGAGGGATTTGAGCCTGATTTTTTCAGGCTCCCAGATTCCCTCAGATGGACCTCAGGGAATGGACACCTCCATGAACAAGATGCTCCAAGGACACTCCAAAGGTGACACCTCATCTCTAGAGGGATTCCTGCTGTTTCCTCTGAGATCCATCACACAAAACATTCTCTGGAAATTATTAAACCTCAGCTTTTCTTTTTTTTTTTTTTCCAGGAAAAAAGCTGGACTTGCTCTTGTTACTCTTCCCTGCATTGGGCTGATCTGCATCCAGCCCTGTTTTCCAGGAAAAAAGGGCAAGTGGAAGCAGAACATGAGTGGGATAACACTCCATGCTAACACAACATCCAGCAGGAAACACAATCCCACATTTTAGCAGCAAAGGCACCCCACTGGAAAACCTGGTTACATTTTTTCACGGGGTGCAAAAAGAAGTGAAATTATTCAGGGGGAAGAAAGAAGCTGCTAAAAATATGAACGTGTGGGAAAAGCTCCTTTCCAAAGGGTGCTGAACTCATGGGACCAGGACACCTCAGCCAGCCCTGGCATTCCTGGGAAGGCAAAACAAACACAGCATCAGATCGGAGGGTTTATGAATCCAAATCAATTCCATTCTTAAATAACTTATGAGCTCTAATGGAAAAGAAAAAAAAAAAAAAAAAAAAAAGAAAGAAAAAGAGATAAATCCTCGTGGAGAACTCGAGGCACAGCTGTTGGGAAATAATCAGCAGCCCAAACCGGCTGCAGGAGGAATTGGATTCCCCGTTTTTATCACTTGGGACATCCAGGAGATGGTTTGAAGTGTTGATGGTTGATGTGTTAGAAAGCACCAGCTCTCCTTTATCCAGAAAATGAGGTGCTGGTTGCCAAGGAGACTCTGCCCCTGGAGCCGCTGGATCCTGGCTTTCCCCCCGTGCCTGGGAAGCGGGACAGAATTCCCAAGGGCACTGGGAAAGGAAGGGAAACACCATGGAAATGGTGCTCCTTGGAAAGGTGCGGTAACCCAGCCCGGGACACACAAACCGCAGGCTGGGATCGCCTCTGGAAACTCAGAGCAGATTCCCTGTGCAAGTTCTCTCCCTGCTGGGCGCTCCAAGGATTGCTCTGGAATTCTCGGTGACTCCAACAAATATCCACCTGTTCACTCGGCAACCGGTGGCCAGGAAACACCCGATACAACTCATATTTAGTTTATCCACAGGAAATGTAAGAGGGTTTCTAAGAGGAAAATAACATTTCTAAGAGGAAAATAAAGGACCAAGGCGTGTTTAAATATATTATCATTAGTAGTTGGCATTCCACGGACAGGGAATTGAAGTGCTCCTTAAATGCTCCCCCCAAAAAATCCTGAATTTCAGAATTCTCTGTTTCAGAACTTGTATTTCCCAATTTGCATTTCAGGATTCTGGATTTCACAGTTTGTGTTTCAGGATTCTCTGGGTTTCCAACAAATATCCCCCTGTTCCTACTAACTGGTATCCAGGAAATATCTGAGAGTCATTTTATATTTCATTTATGCACAGGAAATATAAGAACATTTCTAAGAGTAAAATCAAAGATCAAGACGAGTTTTATTAAATAAAGAAACATATTAAACATATGTTTTGCAATACTTTATTTAAATACACTATAACTAGTGGTTGTCATTCCATGGCCAGGGAATTGAAGTGCTCCTTAAATGCTCCCCCCAAAAAAATCCTGTATTTCAGAATGCTCTGTTTCAGAACTTGTATTTCCCAATTTGCATTTCAGGATTCTGGATTTCACAGTGTGTGTTTCAGGATTCTCTGTGATTCAGAACCTCCTCCGTGAGGAAAATAAAAGACCTTTGTGTGTTTGAATATATTGCAATTGCTCTCATTTTATTAAATGTTTTTAAATTGCTCTCATTTATTAAATGTTATCATTTAGTGTTTCTGCATTCAGAGACTGTTATTTGGACTCTGTCAGAGGTGTGAGGATTATGGTTTATAGCTTTTATTTTATGGAATTCGGGATATATGAATTTTGGGGTCATGTTTTAAGTCCGATTTCAAGACTTTAATTCTGTAAAATTCAGACTCCACTTAAAGTGAATTCTGTACAACAGGGATCGAGGAGCTGTTTCCCATCTGCTCTCCTCATCCCTGAATATCCTCTCTCCTCATCCCTGAATATCCTCTCTCCTCATCCCTGCATTCCCACAGCTGGACCTTGGGGAGGAACCTCCATCTCAGCTAAACTTGGTGTGGCAATGAACAGCTAAACGCCAGAATTATACAGAATTTGGATTTTTTTCCCACCTTTCCCACCCCTTCCAGCCCCTCTCCCACTTTATTCAAGTGTATCTTGATTTCTTGATAAGGAATTCTTGATATTCAAGTATATCAAGCTATCAAATCTCCCTTTCCCACTGACTCCATTTACAGGCAGTGATTTCAGGTCGTGCCCAATTTCACTTTGATATAATAAATTCCTTGCTACAATAAATTCCTTCCTTCTGAGCAAAACCTCGTCAGAAGATGTGTGTGTGTCCATACAAACAGCTGATTACACACCCCGTGCAAAGAAAACAGCAGGAAAAAAACCCGAGAGTTACATTTGGGACATTTTCAGCTGGAGTTAACACTGCATTTTAACATCGTGCCAGTTCTCGCTTCTCATTTTCTGGCCTTTTTTTCGCACCTGGAGGGACAGGACACAGGGAATGGATTCCCACGGGGTTAGGCAGGATATTGGGAAGGAATTCCCGGCTGGGAGGGTGGCAGGCCCTGGCACAGGTTGGGCAGAGAGGCTGTGGCTGCCCCTGGATCCCTGGGAGCGTTCCCGTCCACCGAAGCGCTCGGCGGAGCTTCTGAGGGACACGCTGGGATTGCCGGGGGTGTGAGGGGGCCGGACTTGGATTCGCTGGTGACTGTGTGTCCCTTTATCCCCGGGAGAGCCCCCTTTCTTTCGGGACATTCCCGCTCCCCCGCCATGGCGGCCGCTCCCCCTCAGCGGCCGCGACCACCGCGCGGGCCGGAGGGGAGGGGGGAACTGAGCTGAGCTCGGCACGTACCAACTGCGCCTCACAGGGGGGGGGCCGGCGCGTACCACACAGCACGGCCGAGGGGGGGACCCACCGCCACCTCCCGCTCCGCTGCCATGGGAGGATGAGCGGGAACCCCCCTCTCTCTGCCGCCGGTGGTACCGCCCGCCTGCCCGCGCACCGCCCCCCGGCCCCACGTGACCGGATTCCCGGCGTGCCCCGCGCTCTCCGCCGCAGCCGCCGCTGCGCTGCGCGCCCCGCGGGCCCGGCACAGCCGCCTCGGGGCAGCCCCTCCGGCCGCGCCGCCCGCCCGCCCGCCCGCCCGCCGCCTCCGCCGCAGCCATGTCCGGCGGGGACTCCACGGCGGCCGCCGCCGCCGCGTCCCCGCAGGCGCTGCCGTTCTCGCTGCCCAAGCCGCCGCCCCTCATGCAGCTGACGCCGGGCGACGCCGTGCGGCCCGTGGGCTCGGGCGCCGACCAATCGCCGAAGAGCGCGCGGCTGGGCGCGCGGCCCGATTGGCCGGCGGGCAAGCCCGTCAGCCTCCTGGCGCCCCTGCTGCCCCCCCGCGGAGACCCCGAGCCGCTGCTGCCCTTCGGGGCCGCCGCCCGCGCCCCGCTCCGCGGAAGGATCCTCGGCCGCTGTGGGGGATCCCTGCTCAGCCCCGCCATGCGGCCCGCAGCCGTCGACAGGGGCTCGCTCATGGTGAGAGACGGGAGGCCAGGGGGAGGGGGCAGGGCAGGGGGCACTCAGGGTGAGGGTGGCACAGGGGACACGCACCTTGGGGGTTCCCTGCTTCCCACCCTGCGGGGACACAGGCACGGGATGGGCCGGGTTGGAATGATAGAATGGGTCAGGCTGAGATCCTAGGGTGATGCCAGGATCCCAGGATAGGTCAGGTTGGAATCGTAGAATGCCAGGGTGGGTTATTTGGAATCATAGAATGCATCAGGTTGGAATTCCAAGATGGATCAGGTTGGAATCCCAGGACGGATCAGGTTGGAATCCCAGGACGGATCAGGTTGGAATCCCAGGACGGATCAGGTTGGAATCCCAGGACGGATCAGATTGGAATCCCAGGACGGATCAGATTGGAATCCCAGGACGGATCAGATTGGAATCCCAGGACGGATCAGATTGGAATCCCAGGACGGATCAGATTGGAATCCCAGGACGGATCAGATTGGAATCCCAGGACGGATCAGATTGGAATCCCAGGACGGATCAGATTGGAATCCCAGGACGGGTCAGGTTGAAATCCCAGGATGGATCAGGCTGGAATCCCAGAATCCCAGGATGGGTCAGGTTGGAATCCCAGGATGGATCAGATTGGAATCCCAGGATGGATCAGACTGGAATCCCAGGACGAGTTGAGTTGGAATCCCAGGATAGGTCAGGTTCGAATCCCAGGACAGGTCAGGTTGGAATCCCAGGATAGGTCAGGTTGGAATCCCTGGATAGGTCAGGTTGGAATCCCTGGATAGGTCAGGTTGGAATCCCAGGACGAGTCGAGTTGGAATCCCAGGACAGGTCAGGTTGGAATCCCAGGACGGATCAGATTGGAATCCCAGGACGGATCAGATTGGAATCCCAGGATGGGTCAGGTTGGAATCCCAGGATGGGTCAGGTTGGAATCCCAGGATGGGTCAGGTTGGAATCCCAGGATGGGTCAGGTTGGAATCCCAGGATGGGTCAGGTTGGAATCCCAGGACAGGTCAGGTTGAAATCCCAGAATCCCAGGACAGGTCAGGTTGGAATCCCAGGATGGATCAGGTTGGAATCCCAGGACAGGTCAGGTTGAAATCCCAGAATCCCAGGACAGGTCAGGTTGGAATCCCAGGATGGATCAGGTTGGAATCCCAGGATGGATCAGGTTGGAATCCCAGGATAGGTCAGGTTGGAATCCCAGCATGGCCATCCCATGGCACAGGGCTGTGTCCAGGCGGTTCTGGGATATCCCCACTGAGGACACTCCACCCCTCTCTGTGCAGCCTGTTCAGTGCTCAGTCACTGCCCAGGGAAGTTGTTCCTCCTGTGCAGGTGGAGCTTCCTGGCCATCAGTTCCTGCCCATCCTCCTGTGCCATTGCTGGGCCCCCAGCAGAGCCTGGTCCATCCTCTGCCCCTCCTGCAGCCCCTGACACACCCTGGGGGGGTCCCCTCTCAGCCTGGAGGCTGAAGAGCCCCAGCTCCCTCAGCCTTTGCTGCTCCCAGAGATGCTCCAGCCCTTCAGCAACTCCACAGCCTCCCCTGGAGCTGCTCCAGCAGCCCCATGTCCCTCCTTGAGGCATCATCCTGAGGAGCCAGAGCTGGACACAGCACTGCAGATGTGCCTCACAGGGTGAGCAGAGGGGCAGGATCACCCCCCTGACCTGCTGGAATGTTCCTTCTGATGCACCCCAGGATCCCCTTGCTCTCCAGGGCTGTAGCTGTTGTCCAGCTCACTGCTGGTCAGGGACAGTTTGTTGTCCACCAGGACCCTCAGGGGACATGGGGACACAGAGCCAGGTGTGTCCAGGGAAGGGAACACAGGTTGGGCAGAGAAGCTGTGGCTGCTCCTGGATCCCTGGAAGTGTCCAAGGCCAGGTTGGACAGGGCTTGGAGCCACCTGTGGAAGGTGTCCCTGCCCAGGGCTCAAAGATGATCTTTCATGTCCCTTCCAACCCAAACGACTCTGGGATTCCATGGACAAAAAGAAGTGTTGTTTTCTTTCCTGCCCAGTCTGTTCCTCAAAGGAAGATGCTGCCCAGGATGATCTCGAGGTGCTCTCAGAGCTGCTGCTTCTGCTGGAATAGGAAGCTCTGGATGGGTTGTGGTAATTTAAAGAAAATAGGGAAGTGTGACTATTCCAAGTACTAGGACAGCACCAGAATTTGGGTTTTCAGGAAAAGAGCCCGGGATAGTTGTGAGAGTAGAAGCAATTCCTTGGACTTGGGCATCAAGAGCAGAGGACACTTCACCTGCTGGGCCCCTGTGCCTCAGGGTGACCTGTGCTAATCCTGTATGGAAAAACACATGGAAGTGGCTGTATCCCTGAATTCCATGGGTTTTTCTGTGTGAAACCATAGGGTGAAAGATGTTGGGGGTGGGGATTCCTTTTCCCTTGGGATGCTGGCCTTGAACTTTGGACTGTTTGGTTCATGCTCTTGAGCTCTGGAGGATGGGAAAGGGTGACCCACCCTGGGGGCTGGTTCTCAGGGTCAGTGTAAATGATGTCCCACATTTCTGTGCTCTTCCTGTTGGTTTCATGCTGCTTTTCCCTGCCTCTTGCTCTCTTCCAGATGGGACACCCGGGGATGCCCCACTACCCCCCCATGGGGATGCACCCCATGGGGCAGAGACCCCCCAACATGCCTCCTGTTCCCCACGGGATGATGCCCCAGATGATGCCCCCCATGGGGGGACCCCCAATGGGGCAGGTAAGGCACTGCCACGTTCCTTCCTTCCTTCCTTCCCAGAATGATTCCAGGGGATCCCACAAGTCTCTCCAGGGAAATGGAAGGGTCAGTAATTCAGGGCATTTGATCCCATCCCTGCAGAAACTCTTGTCGTGGGTAGCAGGTGGGATGCACCTCTGTGTAATTTACTGTAAATGGATAAAACCCCATAATTTGGATTTTGTTAAAGTTGGGGTTTTTTTGTAGTTTTCTGCAGCTTTTGAAGAAGTGAAATTAAAATCAAATTGGCTTACATACTAGAAACAGAGAGTTGTGGTACTTCTCACAGGTAGAACTTCATGGTTCTTCTATTCTTTAATTCCTACAGATGAAAATTATAGCAAGGCAAGAAATAATAATATATTGAATTCTGGCCAAATTCCGGATTGAATCCTAATCCTTAATATAACAAGTATTATAATGGTAATAAATATAATAATCTAGTGATGCTCCTTGGGATGGTGGATCCAGAAGTGGAGACTAAATGTCATCAAGCAGAGCAGAGAGAGGTTGGCAGGAAAATCCTGCGGGAATCTTTCCCAACCTTTATTTTTCCTGCTTTCCCTTGGGGTTTCAGTAATGGCTCATTGACAGATCACACATTATTTGATATTGTTGTGGTGTAATTTAAATGGTCTCTATTGATATTCATATCAGACTTTGGGATCTGTGGACTTTCCTAATAAGAATATTCCTATTTTATTTTGGAGTCTGTGACATTCCTAATAAGAATATTCCTATTTTATTTTGGAGTCTGTGACATGTTATTCCCAATATGAGTATTCCTGTTTTGGAGTCTGTGGACTTTCCTAATAAGAATATTCCTATTTTATTTTGGAGTCTGTGGGCATGTTATTCCCAATATAAACATTCCTATTTTGTGGGAATGCGGTGAAAGGAATCAGAATCCTCCAAACCTATTTTAGTTGCCTAAAAGTCTTGTTTGGTTGTTGTTTCTTATTTTTTTTATTAAAAACTAATCTCAAATAATGGCTTTAAAATAAAACTCTCAGACTCTTTGTACTTTCTGCTGAAATATCACCCAGTATATCCCAAATTATTGAATTGCAGATGCCTGGGATGATGCAGTCGGTGATGCCTGGAATGATGATGTCCCACATGTCCCAGGCTGCCATGCAGCCCACGGTTCCTGTGAGTTTAACTTCTCTTCCCTCGTTTTTTAAACCTTTTCCACTTCTCAAAAGCTCTTCTGGTGCTCAGGCTTTGTTTTCTTGGAGTGGAAATAAAGAATTTGAAATGAAAGATCCGTAAATAAAATCTTCCTAGACGTTGTTTAAAAACAATTTAAATGTTGAATAGATTTTAGTCTGTTGTAAATGGATTTTTTGGGCAAAAGTTTCTGAAATTCAGCACGTTGAGCAACAAAGTTTGCTGAAATTCCTGGAATTCAAAGGAATAAAGGAGATATTTGGGTGGAAATGGTGAAGTCCAAGTGAAATATCTGACATGAAAAGTAAATTTTTTTCCTCTGAACATAATTCAAATTAACTGCAGGAAATCCATTTAAAATCAGTTGCAGCCACTTAAATTTAGAAAGGAATTATTTTACATTTTCTTCCCATGCAGATTTTTTATCCCTGTCAAAGTCTGGCATTTCCTGGAGCACAAACCTTTGCTCCCCCTGTTGTGGGTTATTTTAACACTTAAATTGGTTAAAATCCACTTGTTTTTTTCTCAGTAAGAGTTTGTTGAAGGAGAGATTTAATTAATCTGCTGAATATTTTTGTGTGACCAGAGGTAACTGTGTCATCCAGAGGATTTAGGGAATTAAAATCCAGAGGATTAAAAGTTGGAAGTTCACAAAGACACAAAGTTCCTGCAAAACAAATAAAGTCAGGAATGGGATGTAACATTCCTGGGATCAGCACTAAAATTAGCCTGATTTTCAGTTTGAATGGGCCATTTTACATATTTTGCAAAGAAGGCAAATAATTTGAATTTATAATACTGGACTAGGAATAAATTTGATGGAATTAAGCCTGGATATGTGGGATTTAGGAGGAAAAGGGCATGAGTTTGCCACTTCCTAATTGAAATAATTATGGAGGAGTAAAAAAAATCCTGTCAATGGCCACCTGTGCAGCCCTTGGTGAACTTTCAGAGCAACTCCTAAAAATGACCATTTCTGCTGTTAATTCCATTAGAATGGAAGTTGGGCAGGGAATGTTGGAAGGATCCCTCGTGGAGACACAGATTGCACTGGGGGTTACCTGGCATTTCTGTGCTCCTGGACATGTTTGACACTCAGAAAGCACTTCAAAGGTGTTGAGAATTCCCCTGGTTTAGTCCTCTTGGATAAAATCCAGCAGAAGGCTGGATTTATTTTCAATTTTTAACCAATTTTTCGTTGTTTCTTGAGGAGTATTGAAATGAAATAAGCCTGGAGTGGAAATAAACCCTGGCTAAAGCCAAATCCACAAGCTCTGCTTTAGGCTACAGGGAAGGAAATGGGGAAAACTCCTGGAATTCTTTTCCCTCAATTTGATAGAATTCCAAGAAGAGCATCTGGAAGAGCTCCAGACTCAGGAAGGCACCACTAAAACACCCCAAGGCTTCTGGCACAGAATGACCCCAGGGAGCCCCTCACCGTGTCCCTAATTGCTTATTTAAGGAGCAGGGATAATTAAGAGGGTGGCAGGAAGGGAGGAATCCCTGTTTAAGGAATTAAAGGAGCATTATGTGGCAGGAAGCACTAGTTTGGGTGGATATATACTGTATTTCTTGGTGATTTAATCCCAGTTGCACTCAGTAATGACATGTCTGTTGGTTGTTTCTGCAGCCAGGGGTGAACAGCATGGATGCACAAGTAGGTGAGTATCAAAAACTCTTTATAACTTCAAATATTTGACCAGAATTAGTTGAAATATTAAAAAAAAAAAAAAATCCCAGTTTGTAAATTTAATTTAGCATTTCAGTGACTGAGCTCTTCATTGCTTCCCAGGGCATAATTTCTCTCCCACATGAATTAATATACAGAAAAATGAAGCAACCAAACCCTTTCTAATTTTTAATGCTTATTTTTCAGGTGTAACCCCTCCTGGAACTCAGGTATGGGAGAAGGCCAATCCCAGAAGGTTGGAATGGTTTAGAGGTTTCAAAGAACACCTTGGGTCCTCTTTGACCTCTCAGACAGTTTTGGTTTTTTTTGCTTATTTGACTGTCAGTGTGTAATTATTGCAGATGGTTCAATTAGGGGGGTTTCTGTTATATCTTTGATTTCTGAGCACTGAAGTCTGTTTTAGGTCTCCTAGGAACAAACCCCTTCCCTTCCCTCCCTTTTCTCCCTCCTCTCCTCCTTCCAAGTTTTTCACTGTTCCCTGAAATCTGAGGCCCTTGTCCCAGCTTAATCATTAAATATAGATGATAACAAGTGTGATTTGGGCTGCTGAACACTTGATAAATTCAGGTGAAAACCAGCAAATATCCAGGATTTTCAGGGCTCTTTTTGTTTCATTCCCAGACAACCCATCCCGTGGTGTCCACGGTCCAGCAAACGGCCACCACCACCAGCTCTGCCAGTGAGGATCACTCCAAGCAGGTTTGGCTGCTTCCCACTTGTGTTCCCCTTTTCTCCTGCCTTCTGACACCACCCTGCTCATCAATCCTTCGTTCATTATTCCTGGCATCTCCTAATTTTCCCAGAAATCCACGTGGACAGAGCACAAATCTCCCGATGGAAGAACTTATTACTACAACACCGAGACGAAGCAGTCGACGTGGGAGAAGCCAGATGATCTCAAAACACCTGCTGAGGTGACTTCAGATCAGATTAGGGGATTAAAAAATGCCTGTCCTGGGTGGTGGGGTGGGAACACAGGGATTTCTGAGCATCCCTCCTGCAGGGGAATGGCTGTGCCAAGGGATTCACTTCCCAGCGGGAGCGAACCCTTGGAAGAAGAGATGTTGCCAAAGTGTTTGTGTCCTGCTCCTTATGCTGATGTTGCAAAGTAGAAAAAACTCTTCAGTTTTCCTCATTTGTTGATAATCTTTTCTTATTAAAAATGTTATTCTTTCTTATTTAGATAAGTAATGTAGGATCGCAGAATCTTAGGATGGTTGGGGGGGGGGAAGAGACCTTAAACTCATCCCATCCCACCCCCTGCCATGGGCAGGGACACCTTCCACCAGCCCAGGCTGCTCCAACCTGGCCTTGGACACTCCCAGGGATCCAGGGGCAGCCACAGCTTCTCTGCCCAACCTGTGCCAGGGCCTGCCCACCCTCCCAGCCAGGAATTCCTTCCCAATATCCCATCTGTCCCTGCCCTCTGGCAGTTTAAAACCAAAACTCCCTCTCCCTCCTTTTTATAAGCTGTTTATTTGATTTCTGGTTCTGCTTCCTCTCCATTCATTAGCAACTGCTGTCCAAGTGTCCCTGGAAGGAGTATAAATCAGACTCTGGGAAGCCTTACTATTACAATTCCCAAACCAAGGAATCCCGCTGGGCCAAACCCAAAGAGCTGGAGGATCTTGAAGGTAAAGTTACCAAAACAGAAAGGTGTCCAAGCACAGCAGTCAGACCTCAGTCAGTGACTTCATTACTGAAATAAACTGTTTGGAGTAGAGTTAATGCATCTGAGATGTCTGTGGATTAATTATATATATATATTTAGATATTTAGATATATATATACATATATATATATATAAAAGTAAGGGTCTGTTCAAGTATCATTTTGGCTTTAATTTTGATCAGTAATTATTTTGAGAAACTCAAGTGGCAAAAATACTGGCAATTTTTTATATATATAGGATATATATAAATATATTAATATATAGGTAATATATTGCCTTTCTATATATATATATGCATATGTATATATATATATATATATATATAAAAATATATATAAAGGCAGTGACTCCTTTTATACAAATGTCATATGATGCTCCCATTTTTCACTGTTACCATGGTTTTATTTGGGATAAAATAGCTACAAAATCAGTTGGGAAAGAAATAAGTGTTTAAAAAAGAATTAACAGCAGTGATTTAGGTAGTTCCTTCTGGGTTTTTTATCCTGTTTGATAATCCTGTTCTTTGAACTCCTCTTTTAAAGTTGAAATAGTGATTTTAAACCAGGAAGTTTTTCTTCATATGCCCTAATTTTTCTTGAATGGGTTTGGTTGAGTCTGAATGGCTTTCACTCTTTAAAGGGCACAAATAATCAAACTGTTGATAGTAACAAAAGTAATTTAAAGCTGTGCTTTATTAAACCAGTAATTGTCTTGCAGGACCTTTTTATCATGTGCATATAAATTATTTCCAAGCTATATTTTAATTGCTTTTCCCCTTCCTCCTCCAGCAATGATTAAAGCTGAAGAAAACAGGTATGTTTTTAATATAATGCTGCAGAGGTTTTTTGCCTGTTGTTTGAAGATGGACTCTGGTCTTGAAATCTTCAAACATTCTCCTTGCATCTTTTCATTCCAATATATATAAATAACATATAAGTTTTGTACATAAATAATGCATGTTTAACCTCAGGTAATGCATTCTGGGTGTCTATAACTGAGATTGAACCCTTTTCTGAGGGCCTTTAACCCTTTTTTTAGAGCCTTTAGAACCCTTTTCTGAGAGCCTTTAACCCTTTACTGAGAGCCTTTGAAACCCTTTTGTGAGAGTCTTTAACCCTTTTCTGAGGGCCTTAAAAACTCTTTTCTGAGGGATTTTAATCCATTTCTGAGAGCCTTTAAAAACCCTTTTCTGAGAACCTTTAAAACCCTTTTCTGAGAACCTTTAAAACCCTTTTCTGAGAGCCTTTAAAAACCCTTTTCTGAGAACCTTTAAAACCCTTTTCTGAGGGCCTTGAACCCTTTTTTCAGAGCCTTTAAAACCCTTTTCTGAGGGCCTTTGAAACCCTTTTGTGAGAGTCTTTAACCTTTTTCTGAGGGCCTTAAAAACTCTTTTCTGAGGGTTTTTAACCCATTCCTGAGAACCTTTAACACCCTTTTCTGAGAGCCTTTAAAACCCTTTTCTGAGGGCCTTGAACCCTTTTCTCAGAGCCTTTAAAACCCTTTTCTGAGAGTCTTTACCCTTTTCTGAGGGCCTTAAAAACTCTTTTCTGAGGGATATTAACCCCTTCCTGAGAGCCTTTAAAACCCTTCTCTGAGGGCCTTGAACCCTTCCATGAGAGCCTCTAACCCTTTCCCGAGAGTCTTTATCTAACCCTAACCCTCTGATTTCCCCCTTGCCTCACTTCCTTATCCTAGTCAAACCCTGAGTGTCCCGTGCCTGGTGGGTTGGTGGGTGACAGTGGCTGTTTTTGTCCCCCCAGCACCAAGCCTGAGGACTCCGGTTCAGCCACGGCAGCTCCGGCCGCATCCACCGACACCGCGAGCGGAGCCAGCGCTGCCCCCGCGGCCGAAACCGCCCCTACAGCCACGGCTGCTCCTGCTGGAGCCGCTCCAGAGGGGGAATCTGCTCCAGCTGCGGCCGGGGGGGATGCTGAGGGCGCTGGGACAGCCCAGGCCGAGGAGCAGGGACAGGGAAGCGCCGCCCCCGGAGCGCAGGAGGGCACGGGGGACGCGGCCGCCGGCACCGAGGACGCGGCCAAGCAGGAGGCAGCGGGAGAGTGAGTGGGGCTGTGGCATGCAGGGATGGTGGGGGCTCCAGGGGAGTTGGTTCAGCTTGGATAGTAGGGAGAAATCCTCCCCTGGGAGGGTGGGCAGGCCCTGGCACAGGTTGGGCAGAGAAGCTGTGGCTGCCCCTGGATCCCTGGAAGTGTCCAAGGCCAGGGCTTGGAGCAGCCTGGGCTGGTGGAAGGTGTTGGAACAAGATGACCTTTAAGTTCCCTTCCAGCCCAAACCATTGCATGATAAATTATGGAGCCACATGGCTTTGCTGCAGTTTTGTTTCTCCTGGGGTCTGGTTTACCCTCAGCTGAGGGTCACCAGGCTCCTTACCATGAACGTGAGTCACTGGCACTACAGAATAACAATGGGTAAGAAAGAGGGGAAGTTATTTACTAAATGTATTTTTAGAAAATTAACTCCCCTTGCCAGCCTTCTCCCAATGCTCTTGAACCCTGCAGAGCACCAATGACATGAACATTCCATAAACTTTTCAACAGCTGTAAGAATTCCCCTTTAAATACTTGCCCTTGGTTATCCTTTCCCATAGATCTGTGCTCTTGGTTATCACTAGGAGAAAATGAAACACTAAATAGATCTTTACCTGTTCCAGCAGAAGTGGAACCCTTTCTTAATTAATATTGAATTGATTATGTGGGGAATTACAGCTTATGGTTTTTATCATTCAAACCAAAAAAAAGAAATGCTGAGGGGGATTGCAGGCAGCAGGAGATAAATTAAGGATAGGAGGCACATTTTTAGGCATATATAATATATGAATATTCCTGCTGAATTCCAGCATTATACATTCATAAATCATTTCTAGATAGCTTGAGCAGGCAGCCAATTGCATCAGGGAAATACTGATCTGGAATAATTTGCTTTTTTTGATGAGCTGTGTGTGGTGCCTGTGGGGAAAAGCCGGGTCCAAACTGGATTTATCGTGTGTAGCACCAGTGTTTGACTTAGAGCTGCTGTTTTAAAAACTCATTCTATGTGGTAATAGTCATTTAGGACTCCTCAGTGGTTCTGACTTGATAAAAAAGACTTAAATAATAAAATGATTTTTTGTTTCTAGTGCTGCTGCAAAGAAGGAGGACGACGATGCCCAACCAGTGAAAAAAACCTACACCTGGAACACAAAGGAAGAGGCAAAACAAGCATTTAAAGAACTGTTAAAAGAAAAGGTATTTGGGGCGATTGTTAATGTTTTATTGAGCTACAAACCCTGCCTTTGCCAGGTTTTATCTTTTTTTTTTTTTACCCAAAGGCTGTTTTTTAAGGAATTTCATAGTGGGATGTTGATTCCCAAGCTAATTAGCCCATGGTTTCTTGTCTTCCCAGCGAGTCCCATCCAATGCTTCTTGGGAGCAAGCGATGAAAATGATCATCAATGATCCCAGATACAGGTACTGCAGAGCTCTTTCCTCCCTCAGTCCTCCACAGACACCACTTCAGGCAGCTGGACAATCAAAAATTAGGAATATTGGTGCCTTTGTCAGGGAACTTTGTTCCTTCCCTGCATAAAGGAATGCAAATCCTTGGCTGAACTTTTCCTTTGGGAAAGATGTGGTAGTTGGTATTTTCTGCTCTTTATATCCATGTTTTTGGAATAAAAGTACACATCTGTAGTGATGGAGCTGAAGACTCTCTAGGTTACTTTGGAAATGAGTGGCTGCTACAAACACTGGCAGATAAGTGGATGATAACTATGATTAGAATATTATTTTAATGCAAAATGTGTAAATGCAGCACAGTAGTAACTCGTGTTTTATTGTTAACTGCTTTTATTTATTAGAAAGTGCTGCTTTTTTAAATGATCTTCCACTAACCCTGAGGGAGTGATGGTGGTGACTGGACACTTGGATTATATTCAATTTTGTCTCAAAACGTGGACTGTTCAGATCTGCTGCCTTTTGGTTCTTTGGGTTTGTTTTTCTTTACCTAAATGACATGATTCTTCTCTTTCTCTCTGCCCTGAAGTGCTCTGGCAAAACTAAGTGAGAAGAAGCAAGCTTTTAATGCCTACAAAGTTCAGACAGAAAAGGAGGAGAAAGAAGAGGCGAGATCCAAGTACAAAGAAGCCAAAGAATCCTTCCAGCGCTTCCTGGAGAACCACGAGAAGATGACATCCACCACCAGATACAAGTAAGGGCTGCTGGCACAGGGTAGGAGTCCTGCTGGCAGGAGAGGATGGGCAGTGGCATCAGCTTTAATTTTAAACTCTTCCCCTCAGTTTATAAAAGTTAAAAAGGTGTCACAGAAATAAAATCCCAAGGGGGAAAATCGGGGAGATGTCCCACAAAAGTGTTCCTGCTCCTAACAGAGTTTATTGACCTCGTGGGGTGATGGGATGGTGTGATAAATGTTGGGGTGCTTTGCCTTGGCACAGAAAAGCTGAGCAGATGTTTGGGGAGATGGAAGTGTGGAACGCCATCTCTGAGCGGGATCGGCTGGAAATCTACGAGGATGTCTTGTTTTTCCTGTCCAAGAAGGAGAAGGTAACTTCCCTCTTCATTTATCTCATTATCCCTACATTAATTTACACTTCTGAGGTGGGCCAGATGAACCCCTGGTTTGAGGGTTGTGGTAGACAAAGCAGTTTCTCTGAAAGCTCTTTGTTTTTATGGAGATCAATTCCTGCTGGCTTTGCCAGATGTTTTAATTTTTGGGATGATTTGAATAAATTAAAAGGTTATTTATATTTCTGAGCTGCCCTGGATCACTGAAACAATAATAACATGTCAGAATTGGGTAGGGCAGGGTTGGATGAGGCCAGTGGAAGGTGTCCCTGCCCATGGGACTGGATGGGCTTTCAGGTCCTTCCCAACCCACACCACTCCGGAATTCTCTATAAATGAAAGTTGAATTCTGATTTTTCTTGGAGCAAACTTGGTGCCGTGTCTTTCTGTCCACACAGCCTCGGGTTCACCACCCTGATCCCCGTGTTTTCCCCTCAGGAACAGGCCAAGCAGTTACGGAAGAGGAACTGGGAAGCCCTGAAGAACATCCTGGATAACATGGCCAACGTCACCTACTGCACCACGTGGTCAGAGGCCCAGCAGTACCTGATGGACAACCCCACGTTTGCAGAGGATGAGGAGCTGCAGAGTGAGTCCACAGGCTGGGGGATCCCTCTGGGAGAGGGAACGGGAAGAACTCACCTGATTGTTGCCCTTATTCCGTTCTCTTGCCAGACATGGACAAGGAGGATGCCCTGATCTGCTTTGAGGAACATATCCGGGCCCTGGAAAAAGAGGAGGAAGAGGAAAAGCAGAAAAGTTTGCTGAGAGAAAGGAGGAGGCAGAGGAAAAACAGGGAATCCTTCCAGGTGAGTGGGATTTATTTAGGATTCTGTCCTAAATATGTCATATGTGGGGTTTTTTTTTAATTTCTAAGGGTGTTTTTGTGCCTCAGGTGTGAGGTTTTGGAGCATTTTCTCTGCTCTGGAATGTACCTGCTCATCAGGAAGCTCCAAGAGTTGGGGAAAAGAAGAGGAAATAGATGTGGAATGGAGAGGGAGGTGCAACTGGAATGTTGTAAAATAGTGGAGAGGGCAGGAAGAAACAATAAAAAACAGGAATTTTTGGTCATATTTGAGCAAAAATGAAATTCCAGTTATCAGGATGATCCATCCCAGCTGATAAACAAGGAAATGTGTGAGGAATGATGGGAAATTGCCTGTTTTGGTTGTGTTTGGCAGCTGTTCCTGGACGAGCTGCACGAGCACGGGCAGTTACATTCCATGTCCTCCTGGATGGAGCTGTACCCAGCCATCAGCTCTGACATCAGATTCACCAGCATGCTGGGCCAGCCTGGTAAGAGGGGTTTGGGGCTTTTGAAATAGCTAAAAAACAGCTTAATTATTTTTTTAAAATCTTAAAATCTAAAAAAAAAGCCTTGGAAAAAAATCGAGGGGAAAAAAAAATAAAAACCCACCAAAAAAAGATTTTAAATTGAAAGCAAAATGAAAAAAAAAAAAAAACCAACAAAATATACTTAAAACATTTTAGAAAATCTGAAAAAAAAAAACTGAAGAAAAATTGAAATCTAAAAAAAGCTTAAAAAGAGCCTAGAAATGGATAAAAAATTAGATATGTAAATGGCTAAAAAGATTTAAATAAATATCTGAGAAATTGAAAAAATCTAAAGAAAACCAAAAAATCTGAGAAAATCTAAACATTTCTTTAGAAACCTAATATCTAAAAAATATAAAGAATCCTAAATAAGTCAAAACCATCTGAGAACTCCCTGAGAAGTGCAGATGTTTGCTCAGAGCTGCCCTGTGACTTCTCCAACCCTCCCCTCAGGATCCACAGCCCTGGACCTGTTCAAGTTCTACGTGGAGGACCTCAAAGCTCGTTACCACGATGAGAAAAAGATCATCAAAGACATCCTAAAGGTGAGGAAATCCCAGCATTTGGTTCCTTTAAATGCCAAATCCACCCTTGGAGGGAACTTTTTGGTGCTGGGAGCTGGGATTTGACAGCAGCACTGGGGGAATTCCTGACTCCCTTTCCTTCCAGGATAAAGGATTTGTGGTGGAGGTGAACACTTCCTTTGAGGATTTTGTCACAGTCATCAGCTCCACCAAAAGAGCCACCACTTTGGATGCAGGAAATATCAAACTGGCTTTCAACAGTGTAAGTGTTCCTGGATACCAGAATTATAATGTAGATTGATACGTATCAATAATTATACTGTATATTTTAATATGCATTACTAATAAGCATTTGAAGACTTAGGGTATGAAATCTCTTTCTAAACAAGAGTTAACATTTATTTTAGGGTATGAAATCTCGTGTCCAAACAATAATTAACATTTATTTTCACTGTATTGCTCTGCCTGCTTCTGTAAGAATTTTGGTAGGTGCTTATACTGAGTTAAGGCAGAGGTTGATCTTAATCCAAACCATCACCATTCCAACATGGGGAGTTCTGGGGTGGGAACTGAGTCAGGTTCTCTCCTTTACACATAACTGATCTCACAATCTGTGTGTGTGTTCCTGGAGGATTAATTAACTCTGTTTTAGATCCTCGGGAACGGCCATTCCATGCTTTGGAGTGACATCACTGATTAGTTATTCTTATAATTCACAATAACAAACAAGTCCAGAGGTGAACTGGCTTTCCATAAATCCCGTTAAAGTGTGTTATTCCCCTTGCTCTCTGCTGTCTCTGAACATTCCTTGCTGCAGCTGCTGGAGAAGGCCGAGGCGCGGGAGCGGGAGCGGGAGAAGGAGGAGGCTCGGAAGATGAAGCGGAAGGAGTCGGCCTTCAAGAGCATGTTGAAACAGGCCACCCCCCCCATCGAGCTGGACGCTGTCTGGGAGGATGTGAGTGTGGGCCCTTCCTCGGGAAACAATTCCCACAGGGATTCAGCAGCCCCCTAACCCTCACCCTGCACCCCACGTGGAGCTGGATGTGAGTGTGGGCCCTTCCTCGGGAAGCAATTCCCACAGGGATTCAGCAGCCCCCTAACCCTCACCCTGCACATGGAGCTGGTTGTGGTGGGAGGGGATGAGCGTGGGCCCTTCCTCAGGGGAGAATTCCCACAGGGATTCAGCAGCCTCCTAATGCCAACCCCTAACCCTAAGCCCTAATCTTAATCCTAATCCTAAACCCTAACGGCCCCTTCCTTAGGAAAGAATTCCCAAATGGATTCAACTGCCTGCTACTGCTAGTGCTGACCCCTAACCCTGACCCTAACCCTGCATCCACATGGAGGTGGGCACTGTCTGGGAGGATGTGAGTGTGGGCCCTTCCTCAGGAAACAATTCCCAAAGGGATTCAACAACCTGCTGCCTTCTAACTAATCCTTACCCTAACCTTAACCCCTAGCCCAAACTCTAAACCTTACCCCTGATGGTCCCTTCCTCAGGAAGGAATTCCCAGATGGGTTCCCCATCCTGCTGCCTGCCAGTGCTGACCCCTAAAGCCAACCCTAACTTAACCCCTGGGCCTAAACCCTGAACCCCAAACCCTTTACTGGTGTTACTGGTTTTGTTTCTGAATGGCTCTGTTTGCTACTGGAATTCCTTTGCTGTTCCTCTGGCAGATCAGGGACAGGTTTGTGAAGGAACCAGCGTTTGAAGACATCACCCTGGAGTCTGAAAGGAAAAGGATATTTAAAGACTTCTTATATGTGCTAGAGGTAGTTACTAATTTATTTTTTTCCTTCATTAGAGAATATATATTAAAAAAAAAATTCTATTCCTCCTAAATTGGGTGGGAAGGGGAAGGATTCAGCAGGACTTTGCTGATTTGTGTTACGTTGGGGGTTACCTAAAAGTAATGGATATAAAACCTCATCTTCAAGTGAGCAACTTCTTGCACTTATTTGAGAAATAATTGTTCTCTTAATCTGCTGCTGCAAGAATTTTTGGAGTTGACACAAACATTTCCTGGTTTGTTTTAGGGAATTTATGGGTTGGACTTCATAGGAAACAAGATGAAATTGGAACTAAACTTGTCCAGGATTTTATTCCCTACAAATCAGGGGCTCCCAGAACACACTGAGCTCTTCAGTCATTTTTTTTTTTTTTTTTTAACTGTGGCCAATTTTCTTGCTGATGAGCAAAAGAAATGAAGTAGTTTAGTTCCATTCTTAATTTTAGGCCGGGCTGGAGCAGCACTTGAGCTGCTGTTCAATAAAGTGACAATCTGAGATTTCATTTTTCAGCCCTTGCTTTTTGGGGTTTTTATTTCATTTTTATTTCATTTGCTGCAGTTTGTAAGAAATTGGGATTTAAATGGTTTAATTTGACAACTGGGAATTTGGCAAAGCAAGGTGTGGGTTTTAGACCAGCTTTAAACTGGATCCAGGTACCAAACCCTGTGCATCCACGTGTGTTTCCTTGCTCCTGGGGGCTTTTGTTGTAGCTCCAATTTGGCAATAATGCCCTTTTTTGGGGGGTTTTGACAGTAAATGTGTGACTGGGGGGGTTTAACCTGTCCCAGCTTTGTGGAGGGTCAGGAACACGGTTCCAGTTTCTTGGGGTGGCTGATGGGGTGGGGGTGTCTGAAGGGGCTCCTGGGGACTGCTCTCCAGGAACTGCAGTGACAGGACACAGGGAATGGCTTCCAACTGAAAAAGGGGGAAGTTAGGGTGGATATTGGGCAGGAATTGCTGGCTGGGAGGGTGGGCAGGCCCTGGCACAGGTTGGACAGAGAAGCTGTGGCTGCCCCTGGATCCCTGGAAGTGTCCAAGGCCAGGTTGGAGCAACCTGGGCTGGTGGGAGGTGCTGGGGCTGGCACTGGATGAGCTTTAAGGTCCCCTCCAGCCCAGCCCACGTGGAATGCCGTGCTGACCCCTGTCCTGTCCCACAGCACGAGTGCCAACACCACCACTCGAAGACCAAGAAACACTCGAAGAAATCCAAAAAGCATCACCGGAAACGCTCCCGTTCCCGCTCCGTAAGTGTTCCATGGGGCCCTGCCCCCCCCTTGCCACATCTCCCCGTGGCTCCTGGCCCTGGTGTCACTTGTAATCAATCATTCCCCTGGGTTTGCATCCCAAGGGCTCCGAGTCCGAGGACGACGACAGCCACTCCAAGAAGAAGCGGCAGCGCTCGGAGTCCCGCTCGGTGTCCGAGCGCTCGTCCAGCGCGGAATCCGGTACGGGGTGGGCTTGGGTGGCTTTGGGATCCTCATTCCCACTTGGGTTGCTGGGTCTTCCATCACCTCACTGATGAGTTTTTGTTCTCCCTGCATGCAGAGAGGAGTTACAAGAAATCCAAAAAGCACAAGAAGAAGAGCAAGAAGAGGAGACACAAGTCTGTAAGTGCCGTTCAGTTCAGATCCTGTGGCCAGCCTGGCGCTGCTTCCACTCATCCAGGGGGGAACTTTTCCAGGGAAAAAAACTTGCCTGGAGTGGGATCAGGCCAGAGGAGGGTGTTGCCAACATAATACCTCTATTATGTAAATCCTGATATTAAACCACTGCTAAATTTGGGGGGTTTTAAGTGCAGCCATGTGAGATTTGAAGGGCTCCACTAAAAACCTGGGATTTGCTGTTTATCCTGGCAAATCCTGGTGTTCTCTGTTACTGTGGGAAGAATCCCAGCCATTCCTGGTGTTCTCTGTTACTGTGGGAAGAATCCCAGCCATTCCTGGTGCCTGCCTGTCAGGGATGTGTCAGCAGCTCTGAGTCAAGAGCTTTTAACCTATATCACCTGAGGCCAAAGAGTGGGGTTTGTAACAGTTAAAGCCAGGAAAACGTTTTCCAGAGCTCACCACTTCCAGAGATTTCATGGAATGACTGCCAGCTGTGCACACTGGGGGACATCCAGCACGTCCCACCTTTGCACTGGGAATGGTGGAAGCTGTGCCTTGAACAAACCCCCCTTCTCCTCCTCCCAAGTCACTCCAGTGGTGGTTTTGGGTTATTTATTTCTGTTTTTAATTAGGGACTGCTTTGAGCAGTTTCCAGGGGCTGGATAAACAGATCCAGTGAAGAGGGGAAATTCAGGTTGGATACTGGGAGGGAGGGTGGGCAGGCCCTGGCACAGGTTGGGCAGAGAAGCTGTGGCTGCCCCTGGATCCCTGGGAGTGTCCAAGGCCAGGTTGGAGCAGCCTGGGCTGGTGGAAGGTGTGGAAGGAGATGATCCTTAATGTCCCTTCCAACCAAACCGTTCTGGAATCCCATAAAATAAGGTCAGACTTTCCTGCCTGTGCTTATTCTGTAAATGAATATTGAGCATCTTCAACACTGATACTCAACATGGCCCCCTTTGCTTCCCCAGGATTCCCCGGAATCGGATCTGGAGCGAGAGAAGGACAAGAAGGAGAGGGACAGTGAGAAGGAGCGGGGCAGGCAGAGATCCGAGTCCAAACACAAATCCCCCACCAAGAAACGGCCTGGCAAAGATTCTGTGAGCTCTGCTCCCAGTGCCTCGGGCTGGGATGGGGGGCAGCTCCAGGGCTGGGCTCCAGGGGCACAGCTGGGCTGGTGGGCACGGGTGGGATTCGGTGATCTGGGAGGAGTTTCCCACTCCCAAATAATTGGGGTTTGGGGGATCCTGAGCATTACACGGAGCAGCCACCTGTGCCCTGCCCTGCCCAGCTCTGTGTCCTTTCTGAGGGTCCCACTGGGCACAGATGGCACCTCCAGAGGGTCCAACCCCCTGGAATGCCCATCCTGACCCCGCTCCTGGTTGTCTCCGCAGGGGAACTGGGACACGTCGGGCAGCGAGCTGAGCGAGGGGGAGCTGGAGAAGCAGAGGAGGACTCTGTTGGAACAACTGGATGAAGATCAATGACAAATTATTTATACCAAAAATGTTTACATGGCATCCCGACCCAGCAGAGCGTGGAGGGGCTTTGGCCCCCCTTCCACGGCTGGAATTACAGCGGCTTTTAGTTTGTCCCACGTCACCACCGTCAGTCCCCATGGGCAGCAAATGGAGGAAAGGAGTGGAATTCCCAGGGCAAAGCTGGAGCTCTGGGGTGGGATGGGTGTGTCCCCCAAGCCCAGGGGAGCTCAGCACCTTCCTGGCCAGGGAATAACACTGGGCTGCTGGGCAGAGCCATTTCAGCTTGGGAAAAGGGTCTTAATTTACTTCCTAATGGTTTATTTTAATTCACCGGAGGGATCTGCTTGGGTGCCTTTTCCTGGAAAGGCAACGGGAACAACGAATCCATGTCCTGATCAGTCCTGCAAACCCCCAGATTTTGGGATTGTTCTCGGTCACAGTGTGGAGTTTGTCCAAGACTTGACTGATTCTTGTCCGAGCACGGGCTCGGAGCGAGCTTTCCCAGTGAATAACCCTGGGAATGTGAACGGGAATGCGGCTGCAGCGCCAGCAGAGGGGGTGTGTGTGACACAATCCCCTCATTCCCAAATCCCGCCCCGGCCCAGCCGGGGGCGTGCCCTCAGCGCTTATCTCCACCTCTATCTCCTCCTGTACCTCCACCTGCGGAAAATTTAGGAATAAAACAAATTTGACCCCGATTTCCATGTGTTGCCTTAAGAACCTGCTGCAGAATGTCCCTGCCCGGCCCAGAGCAGGGAGGAGGAGGCAATTCCAGCCCTGTTTTCCAACCCCCTGCGTGTCCAGGAAGGTGCCCCTGCCCTGCTCGGGGAGAAAATTGGGAACCCGCTCTCCTTGGAATATTTTTGTACATTTTTATTGATGATTAAACCTTGTCTTGTACCCTGCCTGCTGGGTCTCTGTCCTGGCCGTGCTCCCCCCTCCTGGGTTGGATTCACATCCTCTGATTGTTGGATTCACGTCCTCAGCCCTCCCAAATCCCAGCAGGGGAACAGGAGCAGCTCAGCTCCTTCCCAGCCTGGATCTCCCTCCTTTCCACAATTTCCTGGTGGATTCATCCAGGGAATTCTCTTGCTGGGGTGGGCTCGTGGCTCAGACTCCTTGGGAACACCCTGAGAGTGGAATCGGCATTTCAGGTGGAAAATGCAGGAGCCTGAAAGCATTTTACATGGGATGATTTGGGGTTTTGTGTGGGGTCAACTGGGATTTTTCCTGAGATGATTCAGGACTCTTCCTGGGGTGATTCAGGTTTTTTTCCCAAGGTGATCTGGGATTTTTTTTTTCCTGGGATGATTCAGGGTTTTTCCTGGGATGATTTGGGATGTTTCCTGGGGCGATTTGGGGTCATCTGGGATTTTTCCCAGGATGATTTGGGTTTTTTTCCCTGAGATGATTCAGGGTTTTTCCTGGAGTGATTTAGGATTTTTCCTGGGATGATTCAGGATCGTTCTTGGGATGATTTGGGATTTTTTCTCCTGGGATGATTTAGGATTTTTCCTAGGATGATTTGAGAATTTTTCTGGGGATGATTTGGGATCTTTTCCTGGGATGATTCAGGTTTTTTCCCAGGGCGATTTGGGATTTTTCCTGGGCTGATTTGGGATGTTGGGAGCAGAGCCCATCCCAATCCCAGGGTTTCCCTTGGACTGAGCTCATCACTCCCTCTCTGCCATTTCTTGGGAGAAACTTCCCAGAGTGTGAGGAAGCAGAGCTTGGAATTCCTGGTCTCCATGGAGTGTCTGATGTGGAAGTCCAGGCTGGCAGCCCTGGCAGGGCGATATTCCAGGTTTTTCCCTGCAGCACGGGATTGTCCCAGGGAAGGGGGGCTGGTGGAGCAGATAATCAGCCAGGCCTTGGTGTGATTTATTCCCCTTCAATTCCCTTCCCTGGAATTCCATCCCCCGGGAATGCTGGGCCAGCAGGGAGCAGAGTCCACCTGGGAACAGCCCAGCCCAGGCTCTGGAAAACGCAGGGACAGCTGGGAATTCCAGAGAACTGGGAATGGGCTTGGGAATTGTGAGGGTTTGCAGACGGGGGGAGGTTCTGCCCAACACTCTCATTCCCTTCCATCCCCGGAACTTTGGGGCCGTGATTTCCAGGAAATCAAACCCTTGGAATCTTTGCCTTTCTTTTCCCGTTCCAAATCTCCCCCAGCCCATGGGAAGGATCCTCAGGCTGGGTTTGTTTTCCATGGCTTTGCCAGAAGAAACATTTCTTCCTGGAATTATTTGGGGTTTTTCCTAGGATGATTTGGGATTTTTTCCTAGAATGATCTGGGATTTATTCCTGGCATCATCTGAGATTTTTCCTGGAATGTTTTGAGATTTTTTTTCTTGGCATCATCTGGGATTTTTTTCCTGGAGCGATTTTGGATTTTTCCTGGGACGATTTGGGATTTTTTTCCAGGAATTATTTGGGGTTTTTTCCTGGGATGATTTTGGATTTTTACTGGGATTATTTGGATTTTTCCTGAAATTATTTGAGATTTTTTTTTCTGGGGTGGTTTGGCATTTTCCCCAGGAGTGAATATTCCTGGCATCATCTGGGATTTTTCCTACAATGTTTTGAGATTTTTTTCTAATTATTTGAGGTTTTTTCTGGGATCATCCTGGAATGATTTTGGATTTTTCCTGAGATTATTTTGGATTTTTTTTCCCTTGATTATTGGGAATTTTTCCTGGGACTATTAGGTTTTTCTCCTGGGATGATTTGGGATTTTTTCCTGGGATCATCTGTGATTTTTCCCAGGATAATTTGGGATGTTTCCTTTAAAAAATTGGGGTTTTTTCCCAGGGTGATTTGGGATTTTTCCTGGGATGATTTGGTTTTTTTTCTGGGATGATTTGGGATTTATTCCTGGCATCATCTGAGATTTTTCCTGCAATGTTTCCAGATTTTTTTTCTTGGCATCATCTGGGATTTTTTTCCTGATTTCAAATTTTCCCTGGGGTGATTTGGGATTTTTCCTGGGATCATCTGGAATTTTTCCCAGGATTATTTGGGATGTTTCCTTTAATTATTTGGCATTTTTTGTGGAATCATCCTGGGATGATTTTGAATTTTTCCTGAGATTATTTGGGATTTTTTTCCCATGATGATTTGGAATTTTTCCTGGAACAATTAGGGGTTTTTCCTGGGATGATTTAGGATTTTTCCTGGAATAATTTGGGATGTTTCCTTTAATTATTTGGGTTTTTTCCTCCTGAGATGATTTTGGATTTTTCTTGGGATGATTTGGATTTTTCCTGAAATGATTTGGGATTTTTTTTCTGGGGTGGTTTGGCATTTTCCCCAGGAGTGAATTTTTCTGGGATCATCTGGGATTTTTCCCAGGATTATTTGGGATGTTTCCTGTAATTATTTGGGGGTTTTTCTGGGATCATCCTGGGATGATTTGGGATTTTTCCTGAGATTATTTGGGATTCTTTTCCTATGATGATTTGGAATTTTTCCTTGAATTATTTTTTTTCCTGGGATCATCTGTGATTTTTCCCAGGATGTTTTGGGATGTTTCCTTTAATTCTTGGGGTTTTTTTCCTGGGATGATTTTGGATTTTTCCTGAAATGATCTGGGATTGTTTTTCTGGGGTGGTTTGACATTTTCTTCTGGGATGATTTGCAATTTTCCTGGGGTGATTTGGGAAATTTTCCTGGGATGATTTGGGAAATTTTCCTGGAATTATTTGGGGTTTTTTTCCTGGGATGATTTGGAATTTTCTCGGGGTGATTTGGGACTTTTTCCTGGGATCATCTGGGATTTTTCCCAGGATTTTTTTTTATGTTTTCTTTAATTATTTTGGGTTTTTTCTGGGATCATCCTTTGAGGATTTTGGATTTTTCCTGAGATTATTTGGGATTTTTTTTCCCATGATGATTTGGAATTTTTCCTGGGACAATTAGGTTTTTTTTCTTGGATGATTTGGGATTTTTTCCTGGGATCATCTATGGTTTTTCCTGGGATAATTTGGGATGTTTCCTTTAATCATTTGGGTTTTTTTTCCTGGGATGATTTTGGATTTTTCCTGAGATGTTTTGGAATTTTCCCTGAAATTATTTGGGATTTTTTCCTTGGATGATTCAGGTTTTTTCCCAGGGTGATTTGGGATTTTTCCTAGGATGATTTGAGTTTTTTTTCTGGGGTGATTTGGGATTTATTCCTGGCATCATCTGGGATTTTTCCTGCAATGTTTCCAGATTTTTTTTTCTTGGCATCATCTGGGATTTTTTTCCTGGAGTGATTTCAAATTTTCCCTGGGGTGATTTGGGATTTTTTTTCCTGGGATCATCTGGAATTTTTCCCAGGATTATTTGGGATGTTTCCTTTAATTATTTTGGGTTTTTTTGGGGGGGGATCATCCTGGGATGATTTTGGATTTTTCCTGAGATTATTTGGGAGTTTTTTTCCCATGATGATTTGGAATTTTTCCTGGGAGGATTAGGGTTTTTTCCTGGGATGATTTGGGATTTTTTCCTGGGATAATTTGGGATGTTTCCTTTAATTATTTGGGGTTTTTTCATGGGATGATTTTGAATTTCTCCTGAGATAATTTGGAAATTTTCCTGAAATTATTTGAGGTTTATTTCTGGGATGGTTTCACATTTTCTCCTGGGGTGATTTGATTTTTTTTTTCTAGGATTATTTGGGGTTTTTTCCTAGGATGATCTGAGAATTATTCCTGGCATCATCTGGGACTTTTCCTAGAATATTTTGAGATTTTTTTCTTGGCATCATCTGGGATTTTTTTTCCTGGAGTGATTTGCAGTTTTTTCTGGGATGATTTGAGATTTTTTCCTTGAATGATTTGGGATTTTTACGGGGATGATTTGGGATTTTCCCTGGGGTGATTTGGGACTTTTTCCTGGGATCATGTGGGATTTTTTTCCCAGGATGGTTTGCAATTTTTCCTGGGATGCTTTGGGATTTTTCCTGGGATCATCTGTGATTTTTCCCAGGATTATTTGGGATGTTTCCTTTAATTATTTGGGGGTTTTTTTTCTGGGATCATCCTGGGATCATTTTGGATTTTTCCTGAGATCATTTGGGATTTTTTTTCTCATGATGATTTGGATTTTTTCCTGGGAGGATTAAGGGTTTTTTTGGGGACAATTTGGGATTTTTTCCTGGGATAATTTGAAATGTTTCCTTTAATTATTTGGGTTTTTTCCCTGGGATGATTTGGGATTTTCCCTTGGTGATTTGGGACTTTTTCCTGGGATCATCTTGGATTTTTTTCCCGGCATGGTTTCCATTTTTTTCTGGGATGATTTGGGATTTTTTTCCTGGAATGACTTCACATTTTTTTCACTGGAATTATTTGGGTTTTTTCCCTGGGATGCTTTGGGATTTTTCCTGGGATCATCTGGGATTTTTCCCGGGATTATTTGGAATGTTTCCTTTAATTATTTTGGGTTTTTTCTGGGATCATCCTGGGATGATTTTGGATTTTTCCTGAGATTATTTGGGAGTTTTTTCCCTCGATTATTTGGAATTTTTCTTGCGACAATTAGGGGTTTTTTTCCAGGGATGATTTGGGATTTTTTTTTTTTACATCATCTATGATTTTTCCCAGGATAATTTGGGATGTTTCCTTTGATTCCTTGGGGTTTTTTCCTGGGATGATTTTGGATTTTTCCTGAGATGATTTGGAAATTTTCCTGAAATGATATGGGATTTTTTTTCTGGGGTCGTTTGGCATTTTCTCATGGGGTGATTTGAGATTTTTTCTGGGATGATTTGGAATTTTTTCCCTGGAATTACTTGACATTTTTTCCTGGAATTATTTGGGATTTTTCCTGGGGTGATTTGGGATTTACTCCTGGCATCATCTGGGATTTTTCATGGAATGTTTTGAGATTTTTTCTTGGCATCATCTGGGATTTTTTTTCCCGGGATAATTTACATTTTATTTTCTGCAATGATTTGGGTTTTTTTTTCCTGGAATGATTTGGGAGTTTTTTTGGGATGATTTGGGATTTTCCCTGGGGTGATTTGGGACTTTTTCCTGGATCATCTGGGATTTTTTTTCCTGGGATGGTTTGCAATTTTTCGTTGGATGATTTGGGATTTTTTTTTCCTGGACTGATTTGGGTTTTTTTTGGGGTTGATTTGGTTTTTTTCCTGGGATGATTTGGGATTTTTCCTGGGGTGGAGTTTTGCGTGGGATCATCTGGGATTTTTCCCAGGATTATTTGGGCTTTTTTTGCCAAGATGATTCAGGGTTTTTCCTTGAGATATTTGGGATTTTTCCTGGGATGATTTGGGATTTATTCCTGGCATCATCTGGGATTTTTCCTGCAATGTTTTGAGATTTTTTTTTTTCTTGCCATCATCTGGGATTTTTTTCCTTGGATGATTTGCAATTTTTTCTGGGATGATTTGGGATTTTTTTCCTGGAGTGATTTGGCATTTTTTCCTGGAATTATTTGGGGTTTTTTCTTGGGATGATTTGGGATTTTCCCTGGGATGATTTGGGACTTTTTCCTGGGATCATCTGGAATTTTTTCCCAGGATGGTTTGCAACTTTTCCTGGGATGATTTGGGTTTTTTTCCTGGGATAATTTGCGATTTTTCCTGGGGTGATTTGGGGTTTTGTGTGGGATCATCTGGGATTTTTCCCAGGATGAGTTTGGTTTTTCTCACCAAGATGATTCAGGGTTTTTCCTGGGATGATTCAGGATTTTTTCTGGGATTATTTGGGATTTTTTTTCCTGGAATTATTTGACATTTTCTTCTGGGATGATTTGGGATTTTTTCCTGGGGTGATTTGGGATTTTTTCCTGGGGTGATTTGGGATTTATTCCTGGCATCATCTGGGATTTTTCCTGCAATGTTTTGAGATTTTTTCTTGGTATCACTGGGGTTTTTTTCCTGGAGTGATTTAGGTTTTTTCCTGGAATGATTTGGCGTTTTTTCCTGGAATTATTTGGGGGTTTTTCTGGGGTGATTTGGGACTTTTTCCTGGGATCATCTGGGATTTTTTTCCTGGGATGGTTTGCAATTTTTCCTGGGATGATTTGGGATTTTTTTTCCCCCCTGGGATGGTTAGGGTTTTTTCCTGGGCTGATTTGGGTTTTTCTCCTGGGATGGTTTGGGATTTTTCCTGGGATGATTTGGGATTTTTTTCTGGGGTGGTCTGACATTTTCTCCTGGGTTGATTTGGAATTTTCCTGGAGTGATTTGCAATTTTTCCTGTGACCATCTGGGCTTTCTTTTTCCCAAGGAGTAAACTGATGCTGCAAATTACCTGGAGAATCCTCTCAGTGTCGATCCCCCCAGAGCTGCCACAACCCCAGGAGTTCTCCTGTCCAACATCACCAGCAGGGAAGGGGAAAAAAAGGGAAAAAAGTGACCAAAAAAGCCCGCCAGGATTTGGGTGTAGTAGTGTAAATAGTTTATTTGATTTTATGGCAGGAACAGACCAGGAAAGGAACGTGAACTGCTTTATAAAACACTCTAATCTTGCTAAGAAGCAGATCTATTACTAGAAAAATATTAAAGAGAACATGCCAGCCTGGAAAATTTGGGTCTTTAATTAAAAAAAAATACCTTTGAGCTGAAGGAGGTGAGATCTGGTGCTTGTTAACCAATCATTTCTTCCATTTAATTTACAATGATCTGATTTATTTCCATTCCAACGCTCCTTGTGACTGCCCAGGGAGGCAAAGGATGTTGTGGCATGTTCTCTTTAGAGGGTCAAGTGCTGTAAATGCAAGGAACTGGCAGTTTTGAAAGTCAAAATTCCTGTAAATAGGTCAACATGGTAACTCTGAGCCCCGAACTGTCCGTTTAGTTAAATATAAAAACAAAAAACTATAAGTTAAAATAACATTCAGATTGTATAGCACAGGCTTGATGCATTTATTTCATTTTAAACAATATTTACAATATTACCCAGAGGCTAAAGGGGGGGGGGAAAGGGGAGGGGTGGGGGTAAAAGAGAAGTGTAAAAACCATAAAAAACTGCACCAATTTTGTAGCAAAATATCTGTACATTTAAAAACAGATTATCATATAACTACACGTTATCCGAGGGGGGAGAGGATCCAGGGACCTTCACCAGTGGGGCACGGGAGCACAAGGGAAAGGGGCAAAGAAATTCAGTGGTTAAATACTATACAAGAAATTTTACAATTGACACAGGGGGGTGATGAGCCCAGGAAAGAAGCTGGAAGCAAAAAACAGGGCTTGGAAAGGACAACTCCCTCTCTTCAGTCCAGTTCTTCCCAGCTGGGAGGATCCAGGGGCTTGGATTCCTCCCCCTGCTCCGGGATCTGGGGGTGCACAACGGGCCTGAAATGTCTCCTGTCCCTTTTTGAGGCTGGAAAAAAACCATTTAGACCCTCCAACCTACCCGGGGTTTTAGGCTGGGCTTGTCTTTGGTGCCCAAAGGAGCCTCCAGCAGGGAATGGGGCCGGGATTGTCCCGGGCTGGGATCCCTCAGAGCGGGGCTGGGCTGGGCCCCGGGGAAGAACTGGACTGAGGGGGCCCCAGAGCCTAATACTGATTACTGAGGTGTTAATTGGCTTAGTGCTAATTAATAAATAGCTGTGAGTGCCAGCCAGGCCTCCCCTCCCTCTCCTGGGCCCCCCAGACCCCAAACCCTCCCTGGCCTGGGGTGACCTCATTCGGCTGCTCTCCCTGGGATCAGGGATGTGTTGGGTCCCACATCCAGCTCCAGAGGCGGGAAAAGGGCTGGCTCACTCCTTGGGGTTGTTATTTCTACAGAAAGCCCTTAAACATCTTCCTTTGAAATTAAAAAAACCAAGCCCTAAGTGCAGCTGATGCCAGCACAGGAACCGTTCCGAAGCCGAGCGCGTAAAAGCCGAGCACATCCCAGTTATTCCCAGTTTCCAACCGGTCAGGCCCATGGGGGAGAGATCAAACTGCGCCCTCAGGCAGCCAAAGTGACCCCCAGACGAGGGGGGTCGTACATTTTGGTTGCACACACTGAGGGCCCCCCGTGCCGCTGGCCCCGGGCAGGTCCTCCCATCTCAGGCACTTGGTGGCTGTGGGGCAGGCGCGGGGACATTCCCGGCGGGTGGGTTTGGCTGTTCCCGAGGCTGGAGGAGCGGCAGAGCTGCCATGGCCTCACATGGCCACGTCGGGGCCGCCGGCCGAGCGCAGGCCCTGCTCGTCGAAGCGGCGGCGCACGCTCCTCCTCAGCGCGTCGGCCCGGCGGTACGGCTGGTTCCGAAGATCTGCGGGCAGGGAAGGGCCGTCAGCTCACCCCGGACAGCGGCTCACAATCACACTAACACACACTTACACACACTAACACACACTGCCAGACAAGGAAAGCCCTGCTGGAAGCCAATCAAAGCAGCTTGTGCAGGGCAGAGCGGGGGGGAGCGGGGTGGCCGTGCCCGACTATAGCCCAAGCAGCGGGTTAATACTGGTGGGACCGTGGGGGGTTTGGGGGGGAACATCCATCCACGAGGCACCATCGCCCTAAATCAGAGGTTGATGTGTGCCCCGCTCCCCCAGAACCCATGGGAGCTGGAGGACGATCCCACAGCGGGATGAGGGAGATGTGCAACCCACGGGACAGGTTTGGCCAGAGCAGGATGGAGCTGTGATCCCTGTATCCCCATTTACCACGGAATCAGCCAGCAAAGACCTCGAAGATCGAGTCCAACCACATTAAAGGTGGGAAAAGCAGCTGGGGCTTGGGATGCTCCTGCTGCTGTCCTGCCCCGTGGCTGGAGCAAAGGTGGTGGAATGGCCAAACCCTCCTCATCCTCATCCTCATCCTCCTCACCTGCAGCAAAGCCCAACCCAACCCACCCCCCTGCTGGGGAGGTGAGAGCTCAGGAGGGAACACTGAGCATGGATGGATGGATGGATGGATGGATGGATGGATGGATGGATGGATGGATGCATGGATGGATGGATGGAAGAGCAGAAAAGCTGATGGATGCGTTGATGAAGCCCATTCCCTGTGCCACCTGTGTTACCTGTACAACTACAACACAACCAGCACGTGGCTCCCCTGGAGACTATTCCAGATCAACTATTTCTCTCCTGGCCAACAAATTTGTGTTGGATTGGGCAACCCTTCCCTCAGATTTCCTGGATAATTGTGTCAGGGTTCCACACAACTCCCAAACTTCTCAGCTCCGCCACTGGAGCTGCTGGTTGAGCACCTCACCCCCATTTTGTGGTCTGGGGGCAGCAGAACCTCCAGGAAACTGTGGGGCTACAAAACCCAAGGACAAGACTATTTTGGGCTGAACTTGCAGATGAATGGCCAAAACGGTGTGAAGATGGTCACCAGCCAAAGGCCTGTGGATCCCCTGCACCTCCAGGGGTGAAAAATCAACCATCTGGGGTCTCCACAGGCCTGGAGGGTCTCACCAGTATTAGCTCAGCCACATCTACCACCAGCTCCTGGCAGACAGAGAGAGGAGGAAGCCAAGTAAAAAGTGATGCTTGCCAGCTCTGGGTATCCTCCACCACCGGGGTGCTAGAAGAAATCCTTACCCTCGAGTGAACATTGGGAAATTTAGTGATATTATTCTTCTTTAGGGCTAAACAGAAAAAAAAAACAAACAAAAAAACAAACAAAAACAAAACAGAACACAAAATGATGGTTAAGTAAAAAAATGGGATGGAAAATGAAGAGCAAGTCAAGTCAGCAAAGTTCAAACCTCCCGGGCGGGGCGACCACAGAGCAAGAGGGTGAGGCCAAGGCTGGGAGGGGTTAGACAGGGGCAGCAGGGACAGGAGGCCCCCTGGCCTCTCCCCACCCCAATTCCAAGCTGCTTTGAAGGTTGGCTCCAGGCAGAGAACACGGCAGTGGACTCGGAGAGCAAAGACCCGTCGAGTGATTAGTTGGATTTATTGCAGCGTTAATTAAAGTACACAGGGCAGGGGGAAACACTGTTGGCTTCTTAAGCTGCTGGGGCCTTAAGGCAAGACAACAGTGCTGAGACATGCAGGGTTAGAGACACCCTTCCTACACGGACACCACGGTGGGAATCGCTCAGTTCCACGTCAGCCTTTCCAGCAGCACCATCAGGGCGATTCCGGCCCATAGTGAAGTGTTTCCCCAGCCCTGCTCCTCCTTCCCCCAGTCCCAGCCCTGCACAGTCCAGCTGAGCTGGCTCGTGCTCGGGAAAGATTCCTGATTTTCCTTAAGCAGAGCTGACATGGAAGTGAGGAAGTTAAACGTGGACGTGAGCGATGAGCAGAGATTTCCCCCCGCCGGTTCCACCCCGCGTCTCACGTGCGGCCAACATGCAGGTGCCGGTTAGGAATCTACCCCAAAGCAGGGGTGTTAGCCCAGACAGCCCTCCCCCAGCCAGAAGCCACCCCAGGGACGTGCCCTGGGTCCATGCAGCCCGAAATTCCGCTGAGGAATGTATCGCATGCACGGCACACCGAGGTGTGCGGGCCACGGGGGTGACATAGAAAAGCCAAGTGGACGTCACTTCTTGACTTCTTTTGGTCTCCTCAGTCCTTGGACTGCAGGAAACTCGCCCCAGTGACTGCCACCACTTGCTGTTCTATGGCACTGGGACACCAGGACGGCCAGAAGTCGATGGGATGGAACGAGAAGTTTATGGAGACACGGGACGTGCAACGGAGGTGACACCACGAGAACGTCGGGTGACGCCGGACACCACTAAACACTCAACATTCACATGTCCTGGCTGAGATCTGCACAAACAGGGTGAGGGGGGGACAACAAATCTACAGCCACCTTCCTGGTTTCTAAGAGCGTCAGGTGTGAGAGAGGAATAGTTTAGTAATGGAATTCCTCCGTGACAACGGGGTCGCAGAAGAACCGAGAGCCGCGCTTGGCGCTCCGGGCGGTGAACGGCACCGTCTTCAGCACTGCATGGGAACAACAACAGCCAGACACACAAACCAACGTCAGCAGGGCTCCAGGGCATTAGTGCAGGGTTAGTGCTCCATCAGGGACGGCCAGGGACGCTCTGACACGGCCCGACAGCTCCCCGAAAGCTGCTCCTCAGCGGGCTTTGGACACGGCAGCGGAAAGGACCGGCTCACGGAATTCCAGAATGGTTTGGGTTGGAAGGGACTTTAAATTCATCTCATCCCACCCCCTGGACACCTTCCACTAGAGCAGGTTGCTCTAAGCTCTGTCCAGCCTGGCTTGAGCACTCCCAAGGACGGGGAACTCCATGATTTCCTGGGATAAGGAGGTGACCTCAGTCCTACCTGACTCCCTGTGCCTGACCTTCCCCACTCCACGGCTCCAGTCACCCCCACAATGGGAAACACCAGCTATTCCATGGCTCCAGACACCCCACAATGGGAAACACCAGCTATTCCATGGCTCCAGTCACCCCCACAATGGGAAACACCAGCTATTCCATGGCTCCAGACACCCCCACAGTGGGAAACACCAGCTATTCCATGGCTCCAGCCACCCCAATGGGAAACACCAGCTATTCCATGGCTCCAGCCACCCCACAATGGGAAACACCAGCTATTCCATGGCTCCAGTCACCCCCACAATGGGAAACACCAGCTATTCCATGGCTCCAGCCACCCCACAATGGCAAACACCAGCTATTCCATGGCTCCAGTCACCCCCACAGTGGGAAACACCAGCTATTCCATGGCTCCAGCCACCCCAATGGGAAACACCAGCTATTCCATGGCTCCAGCCACCCCACAATGGGAAACACCAGCTATTCCATGGCTCCAGCCACCCCAATGGGAAACACCAGCTATTCCATGGCTCCAGACACCCCACAATGGGAAACACCAGCTATTCCATGGCTCCAGTCACCCCCACAATGGGAAACACCAGCTATTCCATGGCTCCAGTCACCCCCACAATGGGAAATACCAGGCACAAGGGCACAGGAAATGTTTAATTTGAGCTGAAATGCCTAATCTGGCACCCCCTCCACTGGATGCCTTTCCATGGGGAAGGGCATCTGCCACACAGTGTTTCTGCCCAGGAGCAGCAGAATCCCTTTCCCAACCCAAGAAGCTCCCAGGAGCGTGGAGGAGCTGGAGAAGTACTGACAGATCGGATGTCACTGCCAGCCTGCCATTTACATCCAGAACATTAGCTCAGGAAGCCATTAATCGAGGTTTAAAAGGAGCTGGAGAAGCTTCACACTCATCAGCCCTGTCCTCTGGCTGGGCAAAAACTCCCTGGCTTTCCTCAGTGACTGGTAAAGGAAAAACTCATGGGAAAAACTTCCAGGAGCAGCAGGAAAAGACCTTTCCTTGATCTTCTGTGCAAGGAAACACAGGATTGTAGAGTTACTGAAGGGGTAAATCCTGTTCCTTGCACACCACAGTGTGTGGAAAACTCCAAGTACTGCAAATCAGAGCAGCTGGACAGGTTAAAAATTGTTCAATTCCTGGGCAAAATGCAGGTTTAGGTGGTTTTTTTCTATCAGCAAATATTGGCACCCGAGCCCTGCCTGTGCCTGGCTGCACCAGGGTGTGTGTCCCTCCCTCAGGGATCAGCCCAGGCTCTGCCTGAGCAGGAACAGGAGCAGTTTGGGTTTGATCCCTGGTTTGGTCGAGTGATTTGCTGTAACTCTGCCATCACCACAAGGACAATTTCAGGGAAGTGGAGGCTCTCCATCACGTCATTTGGAGAGGCAAAGAGGGTTCTGAGGGGCAAGCACATCCCAGTGAGAGAACTCTGGGATCTCTGGGGACTCCCTGGCCGCTCCAACGCCCAGGGAACATCCCCACACCCAGACAAGGACTAAGACACCGAGCAGAGCCTTCAACAAGCGACACCCTCAGCTCTGCTCCGGCTCCGAGGAGCACAGCAAGCCCTTGGAGCAGCTCCCAGCGCTGCTCCCCGTGGGAGGGGCCCCCAAGTGCCCCAGAGGGAGGGTTACCTGTGATGATGTCCTCGATGGCGCCGTCCTTGCCCTCGTAGACGTGCCGGTTGTCCTTGACCTGCCGGCGCCGCAGCTCCGCGATCAGCTCCTGCTGCTGCCGCTTCGTCTTGTGGGAGGGGGACTGCAAACGGGGACAGGGCTTGGAGGGATGGACCTCCAGCTCTGCTGCCCCTGCCTGGACCTCACACACCAGTCTGGTGGCCACCAGCACATGGGAACTGCTCTTCTCTTCCCGTTTCCCGAGGCTGGAACGCCCTGGCGTGCCAGGGCGTTCCAGCCTCGGGAAACGGGGAGAGAAGAGCAGTTCCCACCCCAGGGAGAAGCCAGAGAGGGACAACGTGGACATGGGGACAGAACAACTTTCCACTTAGCTGCTCTTTAATTTTTCAGGCTTCCAAAGCAGCAGAAGCCCAAACTCTTCCAGCTTATCCCAGCTCTCTCCACATAAGGAGAAAACTTTCAGAGAACATTTCCAGGCAACTGCAAATTGGGCAACTGAATTCCCCCCACAGAGCTGAGGCTTCTGAAGCACCAGGAACATGATCCCCACACCTGGGAGGTGGTGTCTGGGCCATACCTTTTGGTCCTGCTGCTCCATCAACGCTTCCTGCTCCATAAGCTTTTCCATTAAGGCCTGTTCCTGCTTTTTCCTCAGCTCGTTCTCTTCTTCTGCTTGCTATTTACGGGGAAAACCAGGGGTTAGAGGTGCAGGTGAGAATGGGATCCTAAACAGTGCCACGTGCTGCTGAGGGGAGGGGAAGAGGGGGAAGAGGGGGAAGAGGGGGAAGAGGGGGAAGAGGGGGAAGAGGGGGAAGAGGGGGAAGAGGGGGAAGAGGGGGAAGAGGGGGAAGAGGGGGAAGAGGGGGAAGAGGGGGAAGAGGGGGAAGAGGGGGAAGAGGGGGAAGAGGGGGAAGAGGGGGAAGAGGGGGAAGAGGGGGAAGAGGGGGAAGAAGGAGAAGAAGGAGAAGAAGGAGAAGGGCAAGGGAAAAGGAAAGGGAAAGGAGAAGAAGAAGAAGAGAAGGAGGAAGAGGAGGAGAAGGAAGCTCCTGCTTACCTTGTAGGCCTTCACAAACCGGACAAACACCGGGAAAAAGACTGAGGGGGGAGTTGTCTTGGGATTCTCCCCGAAGTACTTCACAGCATCGTCAAAGGCATCCTGCAACAGGCCCAGATTCACTGCACTGCCCCAGGTCACCTCCCCATCCCCACTGTCCATTCCACGGACACAGAGCACACCCTGTGGGGACAGCTCCCCGAGGAACAAGGGGGGCACCTGGGCTATCTTGGCGTCGTCCTGCAGCTTCTTGAGCTTGCCCTCGTTGTTCTGGATGAAGTCCTTGAGCATGGTGTTGTGGTCGTGCATGGTGTACTCGCGCTTGGTGAGCTCCAGGCCCCGCTGCAGCTCCTTCACGTCCAGCAGCACGTTCTCCAGGGACACTGGGGACGGCACACAGGCTGCAAGGCGCGCCCTGGGGGCTTCCCTGCCCGCGGGAGCCGTCCCTGGGGGGGTGGAGGAGGCTGCAGGAGGGTCCCAGTACCTGCTGCTGCCTTCTCCACGTAGTGCAGCTCGTTGTAGAAGAGGGACACGTGCTGGTACTTCTCCTTGACCACGTTGGAGATGTAGTGCAGCAGCGTCAGCTTCCGGTCTGTCGACTTGGTTTCCAGGAGCTGTGGGCAACAGGCCACGAGATGGGGGAGCAGCAGCTTCCAAGCCAAGGGCTCAGCGTTCTCATGGCTTTTTCCAACCTAAACGGTCCCACAGCCCCAGTTCCCACCTGGTCCCACCACACACCTCTCGCCTCACTTACCAGGTCTAAGCTCTGCAGTTTAAAGCCATAGACAGCCCCTCGTTTGCTGCTGTTCATGTAGTTCCCCAGAGCCAGGATGATCTGCCAGGAGGAAACAAGCAGGGCAGGGATTTTCAGGGCAAAGTGCCCGGGGCTTTGGAAACCCCTGGAAACAGGGCTGGTGTCAGACCTACCTCCAGTATCTTCTTAAGCTTTTGGGATGACTTTATGGAGACAGAGGCAGCGATTATGGCGTGGAGTTGCTGGAGAGAAACACAGGAAGAGCTGTGGTTACTGGAACGTCCCACCAGGAGTGAGATGAACATTTAATCACATCCTGAAAAAAGGAGCCCGTGGACCAGGACCAACAGTAACCTAATGGGCCCCTGAGGCCTTTTGGGGGGGAATTTTGGGTCCTATGGGACACATGAGGCCTAATGGCACTATGGGATCTGTGGGGCCTGTGGGGCCCATGAGGCCTATAGGTTTATGGGGTCTATGGGGTCCATGAGTCCTAATGGGCCCAGGAGGGCTATGGGGTCTGTGGGGCCTATAGGGCTTACTGGGCCTGTGAGGCAGTCCCTGACAGTCTGGGCTACAGCTGCCCTACAAACAGCTCCTGGGATATACAGTCACTAAGAGACGAAAACAAAGCCAGAAAACCCCTTTTCCATTCGTGTGAGTGTTTTTGGAGGGTGGTGGGCACCGACCAGGCTCCCCAGGGCAGCGCTCACAGCCCCGAGGCTGCCAGAGCTCCGGGAGGGTTCAGGGACAGGGTGGGACTGTGCAGGGCCAGGACTGGGATCTGTGATGCCCAGCTCAGGCAGAGGACGTTCCCAGACCCCGGGGCTCACCGGGGTCAGCATCTGGATGCTCTCGGCGAAGTTGCCGATGAAGGCCATGATGGTCATTTTCTGCATCAGCCTCTCGATCTTGCTGAACTGCATCATGAACCGGTCCTCGTCCGACAGGTTCTCGATGGGCTTGCGCTCCCGCTCGTACAGGCGCAGCACCTTCACCTCGTTCTCCGTGGGCAGGAACCGCATCAGGCACTCCACAAAATCCACCGGCAGCGTCTTCAGGTCAAACCTGCGGCACGACCCCAGGACAAGGGCTCAGGGACAGCGTGGACGGGGCTTGGGGCAGCCTGGGCTAGGGGAAGGTGTCCCTGCCCATGGCAGGTCCTTCCCCACCCAAACCAGGCTGGGATTCAGCTCTACACGAGCCTGAGCCAGCAGAGAAGAAGCTGTGAAGTTCTTCCCACCCTGCAGCTGAAGCTCCCTGCACGTGGAGATGGGAACAGGTTACTGGGCTGATGGGAATGGTGCTGCTGGACACTCTGCTTCCCATCCCAAAGATGTGGCCACAGCTCTTTTTTGTAGGAGAAAAGAGGTGGGGAGGAGCGAGTATTTTTATGTAATTGGAGCAGAGCCCTGTAAAACTCCCAACAACTGAACCTGCCTCGATGTGGGGCAGGTTTGGGTCACCCTCCAGCCCAAAGGTAACGCTTGTGACCCACATTTTTAAGATATTCCTTACTGGAGGAATGGGAGATGTTTGTCATGGCCACGAGGAGCACAGAGAATGTGTGGGTGGATTTGGGATCAGCCCAAGAGTTCCCTTCTTCCTGATTCTCTGGCTTTTGGGTGCTCACTGGAACAGAAAACATTGTGGAAACAGAGGGAGAGCTGCCATGGCAAACTACTGGATATAGGATATGGATCCACTACCCTGTGCACAGACAGGAATTAGCTGCTTTAATAACAGAAGTGTTAATTTGTTAATTCTCAACAGTGATTCAGGGACACAGAACTGCCAGGTTTTTATCTTAGTTGAGGCACTCTGATTTCTGGGAATTCAGAACCATTCCCTCCTTACCCCTGGATATTTTCCAGATGCACCAAATGCCAATTCCAACCCTTTCCACTGCCCAAGCCCCCCAGTAAACCTCAGGGTTTCTTGGCTGGCCAGTGTTTCACTTACACGTGGATGGCCTTGCAGATCTCGTCCGCCGTCTTCCCGGCTTTCCGGAGGGTTATGGCCAGGTTCTTGGCCCTGTTGGCATCCAGCAACGTGACCTTGTTGGAGCCTTTCTGGGTGATCTTCTGCTTGCTGGAGGTCAGATCAATGGCTGGGCCTTGGGCCTTTGTTTTGAAGATTTCTTCGAATTCATCCACGTTTAGATCCTAGAAAGGAAAGGCAATGATTTATCCCTCCTGCAGGGAGCACCGAACCCAGTCCCTAATCCTGGGCCAGAGCTGCAGGGAAAGGGCTGAGACTGGAGCAGAGTATCATGGAATCATGGAATGGGTTGGGTTGGAAAGGATCTTAAAGCTCATCCATCCCACCCCCTGCCATGGGCAGGGACACCTTCCCCTAGCCCAGGTTGCTCCAAACCCCCTCCAGCCTGGACTTGAAATCCAGATTATTTCCATCAGGCATGGAAGAAGCACTCACTCCTGAGCTCATGACCAGGAAATCCGGCCAGAGTCCAGAAATCCAGCCCTGAGAGCCCTTTAGATGTTCTGAAGTTCAGGAAAACACTCATGCTCGAGCTCGTGCTTTATCCAGCCCACAGGGAGCACCCTGGACCTCCATGAGCCCTTTGCCAAGGTCACTGCCATGGTCTGTCCCTGTGGGGACCTTCTCACTGTCCCACTCCCTGCCAGGAAGGGGGAGCTGGGGGGGGGGTTGGGCTCTGCTCCCAGGGAACAGGGACATGAGGAGAGGGAACGGCCTCAGCTGTGCCAGGGGAGGGGCAGGGGGGACATCAGCAGGAATTTCTCCTGGAAAGGGTGGTCAGGCAGTGGCAGGGGCTGCCCAGGGAGGTTTGGAGTGGGATTTCCAAGCCCTGTGGATGTGGCACTTTGGGGACACCGATCAGGGGTGGCCTGGGTAGTGCTGGGGCACAGATGGACTCAGTGAGCTAAGAGGGCTTTTCCCACCCCATCCATTCCCTGATTCCAGGGCTCCCTCGTGGCCAGGGAGGCTCAGGAGCAGCTGAGGTACCTCGAGGATCCTCTCGTCGTCGATCTCGTTGAAGACGGTGCCGTTGATCTGGTTGGGCTTCAGGGCCACCCAGTTGAAGACGGGCATGCGGAACTTGGTCTTGATGGGCTTCTTGATCTTCACAGCTAAACCCAGGGGAGAGCAAAGCACAGATTCCTGAGGGGCTGGCTGCACAACACCCCACATTCCCAGAGGGCAGCTCCCCAGCTGGCATTTCAGCACCGGAGAACTGGCCAGAGCTCAATTATCCCACTGCAACCCTGCAGAGGTGTCACTGCCTCGAGAGGTGTCACCCAGCCCTGAGCTGCTTCAGGCCCAGCCTAACCCCCAGAGCCTGTGAAAACTTCCCTACAGGAAATCTGGGATTAGCTGATTGCCACGAGCTGCCTGGATTGATTTAAAAGCCCGGGGTTTGTATTTAAACACCCCAGAAAATGGAGAGAGTGGTGGAATTGAAGCCTGTCCTGCTGCTGGCAGAGCAGGGTCACACACCCTGGGAGCTGTGTCCCAAAACAGGTGACAAAAGGAAAAAAAAAAGCCCCTTTCCCAAGGTTTTGGGGAAACTGCAGTGGGACAGAGCTGCTCTTCACCAGGTTTGTGTTTCAGGGGTTGGGCTGCAGCACCTGGGATTTTACAGGGGGGAAAAAACAGGGTTTAGTTCCTGTGCTGTGCAAATGCAGTAAATTAAAGTAATTTAGGAACTTTACAGTCAATTAGGAACTTCAACAGAGGAGCTGTGAAAATGAAGCCTGAAAATTAAACTTGATTACTCTCATTAATCTGTGAACAGAGTAGGAAAAGCAACCTGGGAGCAATGAACCCAATCCTTTCCTATTCCTGTTCCTATTCCTGTTTCCCAATCCCAACAGGTCTGGAAGGTGAATAATTAATAAGTTCTGTAATTCAGTTCTCATTTCTTTGTACCCTGATGTAAACATGAAGTTGTTCCTTGATGCCAAATCAAGGTGTTCATTCAAGTGCTAAACCAACCTTTTGCTCCTGAATTATTTAAAAAATAAAACCTGTTTCTTTGCAAACATGAAACACAAACCCTGGTCCTTCCTCTCCAGTGCTGGGAGCAAAGAGTCATGAGTGGATTACAGGGAACATCCACAATATTCCACTGTGTGTCTTGTGAATTAAATGGATCCAACTGCAAGGCAGGAACCCACGTGAGCAACTTGTGTTCATCTCCACTACACAGTTTTTTTACTCTGCTTAATTAAGGAGGTTACTTAAAATAATTCCTAAAATAAATAAAAAAAGCTTTGAACCCCATGAAAAAAACCATTTTCCGCTCGTGAATAAATTAGAATCTCATTAAACTGCTCCTGGGTTATTCCAGGACAGGGAAGAAGCTGATGCCTCCTGGGCCAGGTCCTGATGGAGCTCCAAAATCTCTCCAGATTTCCCTTCCTCCTCCATTCCAAAGCCCAAATCCTGAGGGATGGCACATCCCCAGGGCCTCCCCCTGCCCACCCACAGAGTCCCTGGACACAGCATGGACACAGCACAGAGGGAAAAGCAGGAATAACAAATACTTAGCAGGGAGCAACCTACAGAAGAGCTTGATGGGCCCATCTTAGCAGGAGGCAGAGAGAAGAGAGAAAACAGAGTTAGTGATGGGCAGAGAAGCAACACTTGTTATTCCCCCGACTCCCCTCATACCCAGGAGGCTCCTGCCCTAAAATTCCTCCTTCCTGAGGAGCCACTGCATCAGGAAAAGGCTCTTCCACTCCCATTCCCAATCCTAAGCCACTGAAGAACAGGATTTCCAGCTCCCCTGGCTCTGGCATCTCACCCAGATATGAGTGAGGAGCTGGGCCAGGAGGGCTTGGCCACTGCTCCCATCCCAAATTACCACCAGGGATGTTGGGATAAGGCACCTGCTGTGCCCCCTGCAGCCCCCCACGGCCCCATCCAGCACCCCTTCCCCATACCCACCCAGAGGGATCAGCCCTCAGCAGGGCTGTGCCTCCTGTGCTTTATTTTTTTATATTTCCCCCCTGGGACCCTCTACTTCCAGGATGCTTTGGGCCTTCAGAGGAAGCGTTAAAGGCTGGAATACTTAATCAGGTTTTTCTTCTTTAAAAAAAAGCTCTTAATTAGAGCTCCTCAGTCTCTTGTTTTTGGACTCATTATGTGCTCTTGAGGCTTCTGGTGACAGTCAGCATTTACTGACTGCCTGAGACACTTGGCACGTGCCAGACAGTGACTAAAAACAGGCTTAAAGAAGGTCTGCAAATTGTTCTGCCTTCCAAAAAAATCCCCAAAAGTTTGCCCTGTTTTTTTTTTTTTGCACAGACATTTCTGCTCAGAAGAAATCAAACCCCTGAAGCTTCACATTTCTCTCAAACCCACATTTCGTTTGCTCAAAGCCAAAACCGTGCACGTTTAAAAAGCACTTTTGGGTTTTGTTTCACTGGAGCATCCAGCTCTTCCAGACCAAACCAAAGCTGTCAGGCTGATAAATCACAGGATCACAGGATGGTTTGGGTTGGAAGGGACATTGAGGATTATCTCATCCCACCCCCTGCCATGGGCAGGGACACCTTCCACCAGCCCAGGTTGCTCCAAGCCCCGTCCAGCCTGGCCTTGGACAATTCCAGGGATCCAGGGGCAGCTTCTCTGGACAACCTTGGAGAACCTTAAATGCTCTTTTCTCCCATAAACTGCTTGGGATTACATCAGTTATGGGATTTATCCCCAGAGCTGTGCCCTGACCTCCCCTTTGCCCCCAGGTGGGAGCTACACCCGAGCTTTACCTGCGAGGCCTGAGTTGAAGACCACGGTGGGAGAGGCCGTCCCGGGCAGGGGGGGAGCTGAGGGAGGAGGTGGAGGGGGCAGTGGAGCTGCTGGAGCCGTGTCCAGAGCCGGCCCTGGCAGAGGAGGAGGAGGAGGAGGCGGTGGGGGCGGCGGCGGGGGCGGAGGGGGAGGCGGCATCGGCACCGACACGGGGCCGTTGGGCACTGTGGGGTCAAGGGAGAGCCAGGACTTACCATGGACATGGACTGGGGTACCACAGGCACAGGGAGAAAGAGTTATAACATCCCCTTATCCCCCCCACATCCCTGTCCAACAGCCCCCCATATCCCTGTCCAACAGCCCCCCATCCCTGTTCAACAGCCCCCCATCCCTGTCCAACATCCCCTTATCCCCCCCACATCCCTGTCCAACATCCCCCCACATCCCTGTCCAACATCCCCCCACATCCCTGTCCAACATCCCCTTATCCCCCCCCACATCCCTGTCCAACATCCCCCCACATCCCTGTCCAACATCCCCCCACATCCCTGTCCAACATCCCCCCACATCCCTGTCCAACATCCCCCCGCATCCCTGTCCACCATCCCCTTATCCCCCCCCACATCCCTGTCCAACATCCCCCCATCCCTGTCCAACATCCCCCCACATTCCTGTCCAACATCCCCTTATCCCCCCCCACATCCCTGTCCAACATCCCCCCATCCCTGTCCAACATCCCCCCACATCCCTGTCCAACATCCCCTTATCCCCCCCCACATCCCTGTCCAACATCCCCCCATCCCTGTCCAACATCCCCCCACATCCCTGTCCAACATCCCCTTATCCCCCCCCACATCCCTGTCCAACAGCCCCACATCCCTGTCCAACATCCCCTCATCCCCCCCACACATCCCTGTCCAACATTCCCTTATCCCCCCCATATCCCTGTCCAACATCCCCACACATATCCCTGTCCAACATCCCCTCATTCCCCCAACATCCCTGTCCAACATCCCCCCACATCCCTGTCCAACATCCCCCCATATCCCTGTCCAACATCCCCACATATCCCTGTCCAACATCCCCACATATCCCTGTCCAACATCCCCTCATCCTCCCCACATCCCTGTCCAACATCCCCTTATCCCCCCACATATCCCTGTCCAACATCCCCCCCATATCCCTGTCCAACATCCCCACATATCCCTGTCCAACATCCCCACATATCCCTGTCCAACATCCCCCCCATATCCCTGTCCAACATCCCCACATATCCCTGTCCAACATCCCCACATATCCCTGTCCAACATCCCCCCATATCCCTGTCCAACATCCCCCCACATATCCCTGTCCAACATCCCCTCATCCCCCCACACATCCCTGTCCAACATCCCCACATATCCCTGTCCAACATCCCCTCATCCTCCCCACATCCCTGTCCAACATCCCCTCATCCCCTCACATATCCCTGTCCAACAGCCCCTCATCCCCTCACATATCCCTGTCCAACAGCCCCTCATCCCTGTCCAACATCCCCCCATCCCTGTCCAACATCCCCACACATCCCTGTCCAACATCCCCACATATCCCTGTCCAACATCCCCACATATCCCTGTCCAACATCCCCTCATCCTCCCCACATCCCTGTCCAACATCCCCTTATCCCCCCACATATCCCTGTCCAACATCCCCCCCATATCCCTGTCCAACATCCCCACATATCCCTGTCCAACATCCCCACATATCCCTGTCCAACATCCCCCCCATATCCCTGTCCAACATCCCCACATATCCCTGTCCAACATCCCCACATATCCCTGTCCAACATCCCCCCATATCCCTGTCCAACATCCCCCCACATATCCCTGTCCAACATCCCCTCATCCCCCCACACATCCCTGTCCAACATCCCCACATATCCCTGTCCAACATCCCCTCATCCTCCCCACATCCCTGTCCAACATCCCCTCATCCCCTCACATATCCCTGTCCAACAGCCCCTCATCCCCTCACATATCCCTGTCCAACAGCCCCTCATCCCTGTCCAACATCCCCCCATCCCTGTCCAACATCCCCACACATCCCTGTCCAACATCCCCCCATCCCTATCCAACATCCCCTCGTCCCCCCACACATCCCTGTCCAACATCTCCCCATCCTCCCCACTGGTTGGACCCTTCACCAAAGTCCTCTGGTGCATCAGCACAGGAGGAACCCCCTCGAATGAAGAAGGTTCCAACTCTTCCATCCCCTGAAGGGCTCAGCACTGATCACACAACCCGTGGATCCCCCACAGCTCCTCACCTGCCTCAGGAGTCCCTGCCATGGCAGGTAAGGGCGGTGGAGGGGGTGGCAATGGCACTGAGGATGCAGCTCCAGGTGTGCCAGGAGTCCCTGACACCTCTGACCCTGCTGGCACCATCCCAGAGGCCAGAGCCACGGGAAGGATGGAGATGTCCCCATCCCCTTTCTTCTGGATCTTGATGGTTCCCTGCTTCTCCAGCTCGTGGATCTTCTTCTCCAGCGTGGACTGGCGCTGGATGGCTTCTTCCTTCTCCTTCACCATCTTCCTCAGGGTGTGGACTTGGGTATTGGCATCTTTGTAGATCTCCTGGAATGACACAGAAACGTGGACTTTGCACTCAGAATTCCAGCTCCAGGATCAGAACAGCCTGACCCTGGATGTCCCTGACACTGAGCTCTGACCAAACCACATCTCCACTTCGTGTGTTCCCAAGGAACCACCAAGGCTGGCAGAAACCTCTCCTGTGGACACCAACACCTGGGGGTGCAGAACTTCTCAGCACCTCCTTCTCATGCTGCCTTTCGTTCCTTGTGCTGCTCTTTGGCCCCTCATGACAAGAAGGACACAGAGGAGCTGGAGCGAGTGCAGGGAAGGGAACGGAGCTGGGAAGGGGCTGAAGCAGCAGGAGGGGCTGAGGGAGCTGGGGGGGCTCAGCCTGGAGAAAAGGAGGCTCAGGGGGGACCTTCTGGCTCTGCAACTACCTGCACATATCCAGGGCAGATGCCCAGAAGGAACCCCAGAACCCCCCACCCTTTGGGACCTCCAAAATCCCCAAATGGAAAGGTTCCAGCCCTGGGTGATAAGATGCCTTTGTCTCACTCCAACACTCACAGTTCCAGGTCCCTTTGAGTGCACACACAAGGAATTCCCCTCCAAATCTGTCCCAGCTTCGAATCTGGCAGCCAACAGAAGCCACTGCCCCAGCCCCATCACCTGCCCCAGCCCAGGGGCTCCCTGGAATCCAGGCAGAGCCTCCCCCGTCCCACTCACCCGGATCACGTCCAGTTCTTTGTTCCTCTGCATAAGCTGCTTTTCCAGTTCCACAATCTTGGCCATGGCCTCGTTCTCCGTATCCTGGAGCTTTTCAGATAACTATCAACCCAAAGAGGAACAGATTAATTAAGTGAAGAACTGCAGTTTTATCCATCAGAACACCAGGACACTTGTTGGAGCAGTGGGACATGGTTATTATGGATATTCCACCACACCCTGAGGCCTTCCTTTGGAAATAAAGAGGGTTCCTGCCTGGGATGAGGGACATCAAGTGCCTCACTGAAGGTTCCTGTGATGAAGGAACGACCAGCCAGGAGCCTGGGTGGACCATAACTATGAACCTGTCCAGATCAGAAAGTCTGTCCTGCAATAAAGCCCTTAAAATGTCATTTTTTTAAAAATGTAATGTTTCTTTCCAACCTCACTCCCAAGGCTGTGTCTCCCACCTCCCAGAAGGTCCCTCTGAGCTGAGCCCAAGGTGCCAAGGTGTGGTACTGACGTGAGAAATGTTCTCTTCCAGTTCCTCCACCCTCTCCAGGGCCGCGTTCTTGGTCTCGGCGTCTTCCAGCAAAGCTCCCACGTCGAACACGTTGTCCAGGTAGGCCTGGATCTGCACCTGCAGCTTGTCACTCTCCGTGTGCTTCAGCTTCTGCAAAGCCAAGGACACACAGGTGGCACTGGGAACTGGCAGCAGGAGAGCAGGGGGAGCTCGGGCCACCCCCACCACCCAGGAAAACACTCGAGGTCTGATGGTATCTAGGGTCAGAAGTGATAAACTGTCATTTTTTGAAGACCAAACATCCAGAGCTTTTCAAATAAAGCCAAGCAGTGCCTTATCTGCTGTTCTAGAGGATATTATGGCTTTCCTGCCATGGCAGGGGGTTGGAACTGGATGGTCTTTAAGGCCTTCCAACCCAAACAGTTCCGGCATTCCATGATTTCCTCCGTGGTTTCTTGGCAAGGCTCTGCATGGTCCCCAAGAACTGCAGGGCTTGTGCCACCCCCAGACCCCAAACACACGTGTGGTTGGTGCTGCCATGTCCAAACACACCTTGCAGACCCCAAAATCCCTCCCTCTTGAGTAGGTATCAGCAGGGACAAGTCACTCCCTTGGCAACACGAGCAGTTTTCCTGGGTGTGTTCCCAAGGGCAGGGACAGGGAGAAAAACGGTGCCCAGGGAAGTGGGACTGCCCCTGGATCCCTGGAAGTGTCCAAGGCCAGGTTGGACAGGCCTTGGAACAACCTGGAATAGTGGAAGGTGTCCCTGCCCATGGCAGAGGTGGAACAGGATGGGCTTTAAGGTCCCTTCCCACCCAAACCAGTCTGTGATTCCATGAAAAACCGATGAAGGGAAACAAAAGCAGCTTCCTTCTGAAGCAGAGTTTCCCATGGGGACACCAGGCACCGTCTGGCTGCCAGGGAAAACCCAAAGGAGGGATTTGCCACCCCTGGAGATGGAAGGAGCCCTGGCAGCACCTGAGCCAGGGCCAGCAGCCCTGAGGGACGTGGCAGGGCGAGGGCAGCTGTGGTTCATCCTCCCTTTGTTATAAGCACAGCTCCACATTTAGCTGCAGGCTGCAATCCCAGCTGGCTGCAGCCCAATTCCCTCCTGCACAGCCTGGGGAGCAGGGACTGGGGGACACCAGCCCTGGGGTCAGAGGGGGCTCTGGCAGGGACTGGGGGACACCAGCCCTGGGGTCAGAGGGGGCTCTGGGGCTGGATGGGCAGTGGCAGAGCTGGGGGGTGTTGGGGGGAGCAGATCCAGGTCGGACTCACATCCAGGTACTCGTCCAGCCCCAGCTTGGTGAACTCGTACTGCAGGTGCACTCGGAAGTTCATGTCCTCCACGGAGTGCACCACGATGTTGATGAACTGCATGCAGGCCACCTGCAAGGACAGCACAGAGTGACCCCCAGCTGCCCCTCAGCGGGGTTGGGAACAGCTTCTCCAGAGCGGGATCTCCGGGACCGCGACCACGCTTCCATGTGGTTACCACGAGGGGAAAACCACGAGCTGCTGCTCTGAAATGGGTTCGTTTCCAAGCCAAAGTGCTTGGATTTTGTCTGCCAGGATAGAGGGAAAGCCACGAGTTCCAGAAACTGAGTCATGTCTGCGAGCCCACCTTGCCGGTGAGCGGGAACGCTGCCCTGCCGGCTCCCAGGGCCAGAGCAGACATCACACCAGCTCTAAAGAAAACACTGGTGTTCCTGAGACTGCCTGGAAAAATGAGATTAATCTGAGGGACTGGAACCCCCAGTTCAGGAAACAGGACTCGCTTTGGTGGGTGCCCCAAAGCTGTGGGTCAGGATCACTGGAATTGGCATCCACACATCCCAGCACACCCACAGGGAGGCAAACACTCCTCCTCTCCAAGAAAACCTGGGGGGGGAGAAGCATTTGGGGTAGAAACCCCAAAAAGCTTTTCCTTTGCTGGAATGTAAGGCCAGGCCTCACCCTGCCCTGCACAAGCACCCCCAGCGCTCTCCCAGCTCCCTGTCACCCTCTGAG